>OZ025210.1:5785546-6385546 GCA_964019055.1 Anthopleura xanthogrammica
TGCTAAAATAACAACTAGATGCTGAGTTCAAAACTGTTTTTTTTTAAGCATTTTTTTCAACTTTCTTGACATAGAAATATGATTGTTTTAAGACTAGTCTTAACAAGAAGACTGTAAAATTTATGATGCTTGTACCTGTGTTTCAAAGAGAGTTTCCAAGGGAATTGTCTGTATTGACTCGATTTGAATGGTAGATATGAAGTGGTAGGTTTTGGTCACGCTATTCTCTATGGGAGTCGGTCGATTCATTATATAAAAAAAGATCAGAGGCTGGGAATGCTCATCAGAACTTTTGAAAATGACCCCTAAAAGGTACCCGAAAATCTCTTCAGCACTTGTAGTTGTGACAATCGTATCGCAAGTTTCACCCCTAAATGGTACCAAATGACGCTAATTTTAACGCATCTTTGATTCGTTTTTCGTTTGAACACACTAAAAGGTACGACGTGCATCTTCCCCTTTCAGAACAGAAACACGCAAACGAAGTGAGATTCTTATCCTTCATTGCCAAGCCGCCGGGGTATTTATTGATATCATAGTTGCTTACATACAAGGTCCAGCAAAGCCAGTTTCTTCACTATTCTACCCTCTATAGCACTTCACCAAATCATTATTGATACCATAGTTGTGCAGTGCCCACAGACAAAGCCCAGCAAAGCAAGTTTCTTCACTATTCTACCCTCTATAGCACTTCACCAAGTCATTATTCATACCATAGTTGTGCAGTGCTCACATACAAAGCCCAGCAAAGCCAGTTTCTTCACTATTCTACCCTCTATAGCACTTCACCAAGTCATTATTGATACCATAGTTGTGCAGTGCTCACATACAAAGCCCAGCAAAGCCAGTTTCTTCACTATTCTACCCTCTATAGCACTTCACCAAGTCATTATTGATACCATAGTTGTGCAGTGCCCACAGACAAAGCCCAGCAAAGCCAGTTTCAGTTCTGAATGACTGCTCTACATATTAGATTCATAGCTTGATAGTCAAGCTTGACTTCTATTTGCTCGGCAGCTGAAACGAATGCAATGGAAACCCCTCCGCGACAATGACAATTGAAACTTTGAAGCTTGGAACTTTTTGTTTGTCATCTTCAAAATTAACGATTCTTTAGCCTTTGCGAAAAGTATTTCTCTGATGTCGTCCGAAATTCCTTCACAAAGTAATACTCTCTCCTTTAATATAAAGCAGGTGTTAATTTTCTGAAATTCCGGCGAAAACCTATGTTAATTTTTCTTTCAAATTCTTGTGATCACCTGACATTTAGTAGTAGAAAGTAAAGAATTCCGACAATCAAATTATGCCATAGAAATATCATAACCCCACATAGAAAATCCAAAATCTATAAAACTGAGTTTGAAAAAAGTTCATAAATAAAATTGGATGTAAAAATACCTTTGATGAAGATGTATTCACATCTAAGAAGGAATGGTAGACGTATGAAAGTCTTTAATAATTGAAGAACTCACCAGAACAAGAGATAAGCGAAGTCAAAGAAACTACTGAACAAATCGAAATAATATTCCTTCAAATGTGTTTTCTGAACTAGAATACTTTGACAAGCATTTCCTATGAGTGATAAGGTTTCTTGAACGCTTAATGATCAGTAAAAGTGAA
Source organism: Anthopleura xanthogrammica (assembly GCA_964019055.1). Classification (NCBI taxonomy): domain Eukaryota; kingdom Metazoa; phylum Cnidaria; class Anthozoa; order Actiniaria; family Actiniidae; genus Anthopleura; species Anthopleura xanthogrammica. The sequence continues at coordinate 5,787,167 of OZ025210.1, forward strand.
TGACTTGTTTGTTTGACTCGGAACTAAACATGTTCTCCTTGACTTACCTGAGAATGGTAAACTTGAAAACTGGAAGTATAAGAGAACGGCTAAAAAGCTGACAATTTTCATGGCGGCTTCTTTCAGCTTGTCGTTCGAATATATATTTTCAGATTTCGTTCCCAATTTCAGCTTTCGATTCAAGAAATCATTGCTCTTTAAGATTGCCTGGGATGTGGATCTTTATTTTTCTTCTTAGTCCACTTGAGAAACAATGGAATTATTCAACACTGACGACATGCTCTTTGAACCACATTCACGGTTAGTTTCAGCTGTCAGTGGTTGCTAGGTTACGTGTGTTACTTCTGATCTTATTCATCTACGATGTCTCAGTCTTCTAGAATTTTCAAAACATTACTTGCGTCATTTTATGCCACAGGAAGTAGGATTCATTTTCGAGAAAAAAGTCATTTTGTATGAAGGCAAGTCAATCATTAGTATTGGATAGTCTGCTGTGCCTTGTATTGTTATAGCGGTTCAATGCAAAAAGTCTGAAATGTTCCAGTATTTTTAACTGTGACAGCGGATATTTTGGTTCATTATGTTTAGTGTGCTATCTGTCTATTAGATTCTGTTTCACATGGTTATGCAATTCATATGCAAACCCCCCTCCCATCCCCCCTCCCCTTCGGCTCCTTTGGGCATCTTTCCTTGACTTTGAAATTTTGTCACTTTAAGAAAACCCTAAATTCCTTTTATCAATCCCCCATCGAAATGCTAGGCTTTTGGTAGCTAAACGTTGGCGTAATTATACCCTTAGGGAATCGGGGTGTCAGTGGTAGAGTACACTGGCCGCGGACACCTCAGACTGAGTAGAGTTTGTCAGCCCAGAGGTTGTTTCAGGGCTCGATCTGTGAGTTAGCCATGCCCTGACTTAGATCAGCCCAGAGGTTGTTTCAGGGCTCGATCTGTGAGTTAGCCATGCCCTGACTTGATCAGCCCAGAGGTTGTTTCAGGGTTCGATCTGTGAGTTAGCCATGCCCTGACTTGATCAGCCCAGAGATAAAATCGATGCTTGGTTTTGATGTTTTTTCCACTACATGGACTACTATTTTGTGCTACATCTTTTATCTTGGATCTATTTTTCTCACATGTCTGGCACACCACTAACGGTATCTAGGGAAATAAGTACGCTTTAAATACATCAAGCGCTATAGGCTTAAAATAGGCTTAAAATGGCTAATATTAATAAGACATGCACGTAGTCAGTACCATCTATATGAGCGGTACAACTCGGCGCAAGTTTAGTCTTAACATCCTCTTCAAAAAAGAAAAATTGCACGAGAAAAATCAAGAAAAAAAGAAGAGAAAAATTGCGAAAAATAGATTAAACCTGCCAACGAAAAGCGCCCCCAAGTACGCGGAAATTGTTTGACTTGCGCATTTTAAAAACCTGAGTCTAAAAAAGATTAGAATGTTTCTAATGTACACTGTCCATCCCAAAACATCAGGAAAAGGATTAGCTCAGATGCATTAGTATAATAAGTCAATCGTTAGATTTCATAGTTACCTGGCGTCTCACCTTGCGTGGTCGTTTAGCTCCTTGGAATGGTAGCTTAGTAAATATAAAGCGTATCTAAGATCTAAAGCTTTGGGGTGCTCTACATGTAGGTCACTACGTATATTCGTCAAATATTATTTAGTAGCTTCCGATATCGACTTCAATAACCGCACTTTGAAGTGGAAAACTCTAACTTTCTTATCATTTCGATAATCGAATGACAGATCAGAGCGCAAAAGTCGACTTATATCAATCAATTTTCTTGTTATCCCCCGGAGTTGAAGCTTTAATAATCGACGATAATCAAGGCAATATCTAGGTGTTTCTTTCACTGGCTATTGAAAAATAAAAGCCGTTCAGTAAACACTATTCATTTGTAGATATAGTCAGAGTAAGCCCTTGGCGCTGAGACTCTCTGAGGAAGTTATTGGCAATCATAAAAAAAATCCAAATTCGTCATTACAGGTAATCGATAATTACTTCGAACGCTGCCAAAATCGGCTGAAAAAAGCCCGACATCTTTGCGTTTATAAATGGTGAGCTAGTTATTCATAGTATAATTAGAACATGCTCGTCGTTTGTTGTTAGAAATTAAAATTGAAGGATTCTGTTTACGTATAGTGGGTGAGTGTTTAATGTTTAAGATAATTAAAAATAATTAATATGTCTTCGGGATATGATTTTTGTTTGTATTGGAGAGACAGAGTTTATGAATTAAAAAAAAATAGGATAGTCATGATCAACTGAAAGGGAAAGGATTGATATGTAGAAAAGAAAGAATAGAGGAAAACTGGATAGTGAATGGAAAATGTAATACAGAAATGGAAGAAAATAAAGGAAATGGAAGAGGACATAAAAATAAGGAGAAGAAAGATTGGAAGAGAAAGTTGAAATGAATTGAAATGAAAATGGAAGAAAAGACAGCCTCGAGATGAAGGAAAAATGGGAATGAATGGGAAAACTGACAGAGAAATAAAAAGAGGCTTCAAAATGTGGAAAAATGGAAACTGAGAAAAGGAAAGAAAATGAGGGAAATGAAAAAAGAGAGGAAGGGAAGAAACGGAGAGGAAGCATGGAAAGCAAGAAAAATGAGAAATTTTCAACAAAAAAGATAGAAAGCTCGCGTGTAGCTCCATAATATTATTCATGCTTCAGGGCTTCTGCGCCAGTTATGACTTTAATATTACCAAACAGTTTGGATGCCACTTGAGCACATGTTTAGATCTTTAAAATGCAGTAACGATAAGATCTAAAACTGATAGCGGAAGAGTTATATTAACTATCTCTAAAAAGACCCTTCCAGCATATTGTCTACCTTTCAAAGTTCATCAAAAACAGGAAATATAGGAGGGGATAAATTGCACGTTATGTCATTTTGAAATAAGTTTATTTTCCCATATGATTGGTAATGAATATTTTGGATAAAGTAATACTTGCATTTATATCACATTTAATTGCGGACATTAAGATAACCATTGCGATTTTATTTTGGAATAATTAGTTTTCTTTTGATTTCTATTTTGAGACAAACTAACTAAGTTAGTTATATTCAATGAGATTCCGTCTTCTTTCCTTTTCTTTATCTTTTCCCGTTCCTTTCCTTTCCGTTTTCATCCCTGCCCTTTAATCCTGCTATCCTAATATTTTTTCTTTTGTTTTTTACTTCCATCCCTTTTGTCTCTCGTCCCTTCCATCCTTTTCCCTTCCTTTTCACTTTTCACTCCCCTATGCCTTCCATTCTCTGCATTACACGAGAATAGGTGACTTTAACCACAAGAATGATAGACAGATGTTGCCTTTTTTCTTTTCTCTTCCATCCCTTTTGTCTTTCGTCCCTTCCATTCTTTTCTCTTCGTTTTTAGTTCCCCTTGCCTTCCATAAAAGTGACTTTAACCACAAGGAATATAGACAGATGTTCCCTTTTCTTTTACTTCTCCTCCCTTCCATCCTTTTCTCTTCCTTTTTACTTTCCCCTGCCTTCCGTTCTCTCATTTCACGAGGAAAGGTGACTTTAAGCACAAGGAAGTTAGACAAATGTTAGAATCTGCCTAATGTCAAAATCGGTTGAAAATGCAGCCTCGTACATAAAGAAGTGTGGAACAAGATATCCTTGCGTCGATGATTAATTTACTTTAACAATCCAGCTCTATTTTTCCAGCTGTTTTTGCTAAAAACAAACTTTTTAGAAGAAGACTAACGCAAATAAGAGATCACTTTTAATTAAGATATATATATGAATAACATCTAAAATGTTATTTTAACCCTTACAGATGAAAAACAGTGATCAAGGTTATAAGTTCTAACTTTAAGATTTTTTTTTTCTTCAGTCTGTTGTAATAAAATCTAATCTTGGACCTGCCACTAAAAGCGCATCATTACTTACAATAGGTCTAGAAGAACAATCGGACCGCATTTATCACCTTTAATCGGTATGGATTAACCTGATTAATTAATTCCAAGACACTCAAAGTGTCCTTTAAACAAAGGCCATTCTGCTCGATGAGAAATCCGAGGCTGACTTAAGAAAATGAAATAGAATCAAAAGGCTAGGTTTTAATCACAGGGAGCCCAATTTAGATAAAAGTAAAAGGTGAAAATAAGATCGGAAAAAATCGCGTTTATTTAATGTTCTAGTGCATTTTTTACCGATTATTTTACTCTTTCGTATTATAGAGGACATTATCTTGACTGGAATACAAAAAAGTAATTAAACGCGATTTTATTCCGATTTTATTTACACCTTTTACTTTTATCTAAATTGGACTCCCTTTGGTTTTAATACACAATATCGAGCATTCCACCTCCACTTTAGCTTTGGAAATTACGCTGTTCTGTAAAAATCATTTTCAGCTTTCAAACTTTCAAATTTTATCGATGTCCTGATCAATTACAAAGTCATGGCACAGCTAACTCACAGATCGAATTAGAATTTAGCGTGTTACGTTTTGCGGAGGGAGGAAAACCGGAGAACCCGGAGAAAAACCCTTGAATCAAGACCCAACAAAACAATAGGTTTTTAATTCTCAGGAGATTGAAATTCTTTTGTTTTATCCTCCAAATTGAACTGCTTTGACGTCACATGAAAGGGGTCTATCGAACCCGAGAGGCTAGAGGTGAGAGACGCGTGCACTACCAGTGTGCTATGGATATACAACTATTTCAAAAAAGGTTGTCGCGGCTGAAAGTAACAATTAACAACACAAGACGGCAAAGAACATCTGTATTTTACTCCTTATTCATCATTTAGACGCGATTATTTTAGTCGTTTTGTAATTGTAGGCTGCAACTGTTTCGATCCTTTGAGTGTTGTCCCGAATCTTCAGCTTACTAAAGCAACGTTTGCAGGTGGTCTTAGCTTGTTGCTTGTTGGCTTTCGGCTGCGACAACTTTTATTGAAATACTTTAATAGGTGAACCCTTGCTTTAATGAGTCACCAATGAGTTCTGAAGTACGTGAGAGAATGGCAGAAGTTAAAAACCCATTAACTCATTTCTCCACGAGTACGTGTTTGTGGGAATAAAAACATTATTAGATTCACGACGCCTAGGGCGTATGATGACAGACCATCAAACCATGATAAATACCCTCTTAGCATATCTTGAACTTACTTAGTCTTGTGTAATTGCTATAAGCCGTTTCATGATTCTTAATTAATGTTGAACAGGTATTTCAGTTAGTAACAAGCTCAGACTGAGCTCTAGATTTGATTTTAAAGCACTTTGTTGAAGCACCCTCTTGTAAATTAGAGCCTTCCTGAAGAACATTGCGTCTGACACCAAATTGCAAGCTGTTAGTTCAGAATTAAACCGTTAGTTCAGCACGTCCGAACCTAAGGTTTTTTTTATAAACTGTTTTGCGCAAGATATTAATCCCAAGAGTAAAATGCTAATTAATGTGGACTGTGTATTTTTAAATGATATAGACCCCTTTCACGTGACGTCAAAGCAGCTCAATTTGGAGGACAAAACAAAAGAATTTCAATCTTCTGAGGATTGGAACCTATGAGTTGTTTTGTCCTCCAAATTGAGCTGCATTCTGACGTGCTGCAGGGGGTCTATACAAATTCATTAAAATAAATGAAAAAGAAAAATAATGTATATATACGCCGAAAGTCGAAATAAGGTGTTAGTTTTAGTTTTCGATCGGTTTTCGTAGCATACGGTGACGTGCTATAAATCAGCACTGTATGTTTCCTACTCATACGATAACCATTCTTATGATAAGCCAATGTTATATATGGCATGCCATAGCAAGTATAAGTCAGAAACATAACAGTTTCCCACTCATGCTCAAATAAGTTACATCCAACCCCCCCCCCCCCCCCCCCCCCCCACACACACATGCACGCTGCTTCCTTGTCAAAGGTTTAGTCATCAATTCTTAGCACAAAGCAACATCAATTTCCTTTCGGAGGACCAACCTTTTTCTGCTAAATTTAAAGATCCTCCCTACAATCTGCAAATAGCAGCGGCAAAATTTGTCTATAATTGCTTTGCTCTGCGAAGTCTAACGAAAAAATCTATTCACCATGTCAATTCATCGGTTCACTGGTCACACACAAAGCATTCAATCGAGGCTGCAAGGTTCAAATTTGAATAATCTAGCCCGGGGGGTACTTCGGATCGTTTTATACGGGGATGCTCCGCCCGGACTCTGCTCTGCCTGAAAAGGTACCCCTTTCATATACCAAAACTCGCAAATTTCCACCCCTTTTCTATACCTGCGGCCTGATAAAAGTACCCCTTTCGGGCGGAGCATCCCCGTATAGTCCATTATAGGGAGTACCCCCCCCCCCCCCCGGAATCTTGCAGTCCCGGTTGAATGCTTTGTGTATGACCAGTGAACAGATGAAATGGCGAATGTAATAAAAAATATATGACTACAATTTGATTTTGTTTTTTATTTATTTATTATTTTTTACATGTTTTTTCGGTTCAAAAATACAAACAGTGTTTGGGCTGGCTGTGGTTCCTCTGTTTCATCACACTCACTGGATAGCTTGGATATCCATGACTCCCTTATCCCAGTTCTTCTGTGTCTCCAGGTCATCCTGGATACCCTTTTCCTTACCGAAGGCAAACCTCTTAGCAGCAGGGGTCTGGGAAATGGCTTGTCCGAGCTGGTATGCCTCGACTTTGAGACCCTCACCTATTGGAGTATCAACTGCGGAGATAACGCACTTCTTACATGCGGTTATAGATCCGGCAGAGAACTTAGCAATACGGTTAGCGAGCTCTTCTACGAACGGTCCTATTTCTTCAGGATCGAGGGCACGGTTGATAGAGCCATATTTCTCGGCAAGGTCAGCATCGAAGTCATGAGCCCCGAGAATAATCTCCATTGCACGTCCCATACCAACCTGACGAGCAAGGCGCTGAGTACCGCCCCCGCATGGCACAATGCCCATCCCTACCTCCATTTGCATGAACACTGCTTTCCCTCGAGCTGCAAAACGCATATCACAAGCCAGCATAAACTCGTGACCACCACCTCTCGCCATTCCCTCGACCTTGGCGATGGTAGCTTGAGGGAGAGAACTTATCCTCTGCAACACTTGCTGCAAGTACAATATTGGCTCCGACATGCTTCGTTCCACTGCAGGTATTTCACACAACATGTCGATATCAGCGTGACAAACAAAGATGTCGGGATGGGCTGACTGAAATACCACGGCTTTTACAGAACGATCTGGCTCTAGTGCTTTTGCCAGGCGGTTCAAGTCATCCAGCATTGGTTTCCCCTGCACGTTGACTGGAGGAAAGTCAAATGTCACCCAAGCGACGCCTTCTTTGATCTCAACCTTGAACGTAGTGTAACCTTCGTACGACATGATCTAGGAATATTTAACGAGTGAACTGTTAGGCAGTGATTAATCTATCATGCATGGCCCGGCTATAAATATATGATATCACCCCTTGCACGCAACAACGATAATTGTAATACGAAGAGTCAAACAAAATTTGTACAAATATTTTTTTTTTATATCGCTGTATCTTTTGGTGTCCAAGAGGCGCTTAATAGAAAATATGGTGGCTATTTTACGCTTCACAATGCATTGAGTGACCTTTCATGTATCTAGCTGCAACGCAATCCTAAGCCTTTCCCGTCTAAATTTCGAGTTAGTGCTATATCTTTTATACCTACAGGAATTTTATGAGGCTCTTTTGCTGCAGATGTAATATTCCTTAAGTGGTTCTAGGTGGTTGTGGATGAGCTTGAATTCTGCAGGTACGTCAACAGTACTAAGTACAAGTTAGTCTTGCCAAGACGCTTGTTTATGAGACAGCACTTGAAAACAATACCTTTGTTACTGCGGGAGGAGCTTGCAAGACCGATGTAGCTCATCTGATTGTCATTCATAGGAGACGCGTCCTCTGACGTCATGTCCAACCAATCCATCGCATGATGCGTTCTAGTAGTTTTGAGTAGTTTTATTACATTATTTCATACCTAACACGGTTTTCATACCTCACCTATCTTGGATTTCTTTATGTAATCCTCATTACAATGTAATATACCTATACTTAGGTCTTCGTGATGGAAGAAGATGGACTTTTAAATCACCTCGAAATGAAGCAAATTTATATTCGTGACCTGAACCATTTTGTTTGTTTTCTTTCTGACGGAATTGTTTTCCTAAGAATAACAAAAGCAAAGAAACCAATATGTTTCTAGCACATATCTAGAGTTGTTAGGGCTCTGTTGTATTCAGCTGGTTTAGTCAACCGTAAAAATTTAATTACATTACACTGCTTCAAAAATTAATCAAAAAATGAAATCAATGGTCGGATCTTCTCGTTCGCTCGTCTGTAGAGACTGTAATGGACCTCTTGCAGCACGTCGGAATGCAGCTCAATTTCGGGGACAAAACAATAGGTTCCAATTCTCAAGAGATTGAAATTCTTTTGCTTTGTCCTCCAAATTGAGCTGCTTTGACGTCACGTAAAAAGGGTCTGTACACTTTATTTATATCTCTGAGCTATGCGCCGCGTCTGGTGCAGATACATATTAAAACGAGGCCAGATATCGCTGGCTAAGGTGTATTAATCTAATAACTAAAACAAGGATCTGCCAATGTTGTTATAAATATGAAAAACTCAGCATAAGAAATGATCGTGACAGCGAATCGGATATCCACTTGAGATTTGAGTAGTACAAGTATGAACCGTGATGTATATTAGTCTCACGTTGCCATTGGTTGAACGGATGCCATATCCGAAACCGTGACCGTGCATACACAGTAAAAGTCAGTAAAATTCGGGATGAAAAACTAAAAATAGCAATGGACCACATTGCAGCTGAATTTGGAGGACCAAAAAAGCAGCCTTCAGAGCATTGAAATTCAGTGATTTCATCTCCATATTGGGCTGCAGTGGGACCTACTGCTAAAAGGAGTCTATAAATACAAAGCCACAAAACATTTTTATAATGTTTTTTTATTTATATATTTTTGACATTTTTCTTACTTCTATTATAATAGTCATAGATAAATAAATTTGATTCTCGGTGCTTCTTTTTACAGAGGCTAAAGCAATTTTATGACAAGTTCAAACTTACAATAACGTTCTTTTTCACTGCACTTAATCAGCACTTGGCAAGCAATTTACTGATAGCTGACATGTCTAGGATTTTCTTTGGACCCATTAAGTAATTTCCCACTTTCATTTTTTCTATTTTCTTTCCATTTCCCTTTACTCCCTATACTCTTAACCTTCAGGAGGATCACCTGGTTGGTCAGGGCTGTTCTGACAGCATTTTGTTTAAAAACTGTTCTTGGCCCCTCATGTGGTTTCCCACTTTCCAGTTCCTCTTCTATTTTCTTCTCATTTCCCTTCACTTCACACACACAATGTTCCTGCATCAGCTCGCAGGCCGTGGTTGTCCAGAGGTCTGTTTGGACACCACTCTAGTTCTCTTGAGCCTTCTCCAGTGCCCAGTGTCGTAGTTCATTTCAAAAAGCATCTCCACAAGTAGAGTTTGTTGGCTGCCATCAGGCCCCTGGACATTCTCTGTGTTTTCACTTAATTTGATGGTGATGATTGGACCTTGGTTAGGGAAAGGTTTGTCTGGAAAAACAGGGGGGAATGATTCTTATTACATGTAGTTTGAAGAAAATTATCAAATATTCAAAGACTCGTTCCCATCTGTGCTGTCTGGTAATTATGTTTTACAACTTATTTTCAATTTTTTCATCCTGTCCAATTTTGTCATTCCTCAGAATTTCAAAATTGGACAGCATGTACTACTATTACGCAACCCTACAAATTAGGTTTAAAAGAGAATTATGAAGTTACCTCGTGCACCAGCCATGAAGCCTAAGATAAGAGCCTTCTCTGCTCGACTGACTCTATTAGCATTTCTGAACATCTCATGAGCTGCAAGCATTTGTTCACGCTGAAAAAGGAGAAAAATATATAAGCATTGTCAGAGAATTCGAATAAAATTATTTCAGCAAAGTTCATAAGTGTACAAGAAAATAATGTGAAAAAATTGGCAAAATGATCTGAACATACAGAGAGAGTAAGCTGCCTCTTATTCTGCTGTTGCTGTTGTTGATAAATTTGTTGCTGTTGTTGTTGCTGAAGTGATGTTGATGGTGCAGCATTTGAAGGAGTTGGCATCGCCGGTGCTTGAGTTACTGATGGCACGTTGTTCAGTGAGGATGTCGAAGGTGCAGCTGGTGCTGTGGGGTTGGTTGGGGTGATAGTTGAGGCTGGCGTGCTAGACACTGTCATGGCTGCTGACAGTTTTTGTTGTTGTCTTTCCCTCATCAGCTGTCGTTGCTGCTCTACTGCAGTCTGGGAATTGAAAAAGAATTCAGAGATGAACTCATCATCCAAAAAAACATTAACGGAAAAAGTACAAGCCTGACATAATATATAACATGTCCCCTTTGCGAACACTACTTATTCAGACCAATGACGATGGTCAGAAATCAAAAGGCCTTACACCTATTAACAAAATTATGCAACCTGTGCTTATATTACTCATCTGGAGTTTTAACTGATATCAATCAAATAAGTAATAGTTGGTATTTGGAAATCCGAACTCTCTAAACCCCAAATGTATCAAACTGAACTTTCTTCCCTGGATATACAAAGGGTTCAGAATTTGAGTTCAATTTTGGCTTGTTCATTGAAAACAAATTGTTTGCAATTTGATTATACAGCAGTCAGAACAACAAACGCCTGTCAAGTGTTGTCAACACAAGTCGCGTTATTTTGAAAATGGGTGTAAAACTTCTGGAGGTGTCTTTAAAAGCACTACAACTACCTTTGTTTTTTAAATAATTTTTTTACTCAAAGCTTTACACATATAAAGGACGACTTTTTGTTATACTTGTTTGCTACCCACAACCTTTGTGAAATAAAGACTCTACTAATAGGTACTACTTACCTCCAGTTCTCTCTTAAGATCCAAAGTGCTTTCACTAAGTTTAGTGGTCTCAGTGGTAGCATTTGATGAGGTTGCAGGGGGTGTAGGGTTTGTTGCCACACCCCTGTTCGATATTACGGCATATGATGGAGTAGGAGTAACACTTGTTGTGGTTGTGGAAGGTGTACCTGGTGTTGGAGTGGCCTGCAAAGAAAAACATGGTAATATAGTTAGAATAGCAATGTTTAATTTTTACAAACATTGACGTCAGGAATATTTTCTCATTCAAATTTCCCAACTATAAAACAAAAGATCTCTTTGTTTCAGCAGGTCATAAATCTCTGGTTGGCAAATTAAATATATCAATAGGTAGCGTCAGCATGAACATTATCTCTATAGACCTTTTAGCTTGGGCATAATGTTTTCCCATTTCAGGCCATGTGCCATTCTCTTTGGAATAAGATTCTTTGTTTTAGTTGTATCCATTTTCATGTGTCTTCTTGCAGCTTCAACTAACGGCATGACAAAACTAGCTCAATCTTCAGCCTGTAAAAAAATGTTTTCATACCTTTGTCTGAGGTGCGAGAGGCTGCAACCCTGCAGCATACTCTGGAGTAGCAGGTTCTTGTGGTTTTGCTGCTTCTGTTGCCTTTTTCTGTTTTGCTTCCTCAGCTTGCTCGGCTTCTGTAATATCATTAAGAGTAATAAACATGAAAACTGTTCCACTTTACGAAATTTCAGAGATAATTTTGAGGTTGTCGCTATAACTGAGTTACGGTGTTGTAAAACATGTTGCACAGCAAATGTACACATTGTCACTTCATGGAGTGGAAAAATGAGCATTTTTACGCTGCAAATTGCAATGCAACAATATTGAGCAGCAATTAACTAAAGGTCCTTTTATCTTTACTAACGTACCTGCCAGCTTCTTTCTTCTCTTGACTTCTCTTCCTCCCCCGATTGGCTGCTCATTAATATCCAGCAACTAAAACATTTTGTGATCATTTGTTAGAAAAATATAAACCAATACTGAATTCCTTAGGCAATATAGATTCTTAAATGACCAATTAATGATGTTAACTTAATTCTATGACTATGAAATCACATGGCACTCTCAAAATATGGAATATTTCGCAGCCAATAAAATTCTGGGCACAGCATGTCATGTTAATATCATGAGTTTTTCCAAGTAAAATTTGTTCTAACAGTACAAGGGGGTGGTTAGGAATATGATTATCAATTAAAACTAACCTTTGTTCTGCCATGTTGTTTAAGAGTAGCAGCTGAAATGATGCTTCTTGATGGTGGGGGGCCCGTAGAGATTCTTGGTCGGTTGATGGGCCGTGTATTTACGCGTGCTAATTGGAATAAAATTTCTTTTAGACGTATGGTATTTTGTGATATGCTAATGTATGCCAAACTTCCATTAAATATACAGCTGTTCATTGATTGCTAAAAGAACACTTGATGGTGAAGTATTGGCCATCTAACTGCAAAGTATTGGCTGATAATGATCATTAAATGGCTTTAAACTGCACAGCACAGTATCTCTCATTGCTTTGGTTTAACTTTTGAATGAGCTACAAATGTGAGTTGAGTTCATTTAATGTGTTATTCTCTCCCTTGCCACAAAGGATTTTCTCCAGGTTCTAAAGTTTTCCTCCCTCAATAAAAATCAACATATGAGTTGAGTGTTGAATGTTGTAAATAAAGAATGTAGCAAAAGTGTTTGTGGAACTTTTCTCCCTCCATAAAATTCAACATAAATCATAGTTGTCAAGAATGTTATGTGTAGTAGATATTTAACATGGCAATCCCGTGTGTATGAAGAAAACCTTACAGAAGAACCCCTCAAGACCGGGAATGATGGTTGTACATTTTGTTCTACTTACAAGGTGGTTCAAACTTCTTTGCAGGTGACTGGAGTTTGTGAGAAGCACTTCCAGCAGCAACACTTTTCTTCTGAGTAGAAAGAGCTTCACTAGCTGCAATAAACAGTAATTATCAAAATCTACAAACTGTAGACACATTTTTATGTCTTCAATAGATCCTTTTTCAATATGGTGTCTATGACGTCAAATGAGGAGAATGAGAATGTCCCAGAGGTCGAAACCCAATGTTCCTCTAGCAGCATCTGGGACTAGAATGCCCCATATTTCAAAACACAATCATTATCACTCATAACATCCGGGACATTCTAGGACTCCTCGTTTAATGTCATAGATGCCATATTCGAATAGGGTCCATTCCATACCATGACAATGCAATGTGCTGTAGTGCCACTTTACCAAAGTGTTCCTATCACAGTACAGAGATATAAGCAGCCGTCTTTTAAGTGCTTGTGCTCTTATAAAATATTTTTGAACCATTTTGCGTGGCTGTCCTCTAAAATAAATGTGGTAGCCAGCCAATCGGCATGTGCATTACATGTATATCTTAAATATTTTATCCAGCCAATCAGCACAAGTTTACAATAAATTTCAAATAATTTGTACAGTTCAATAAGCACATACAATACCTTTCTGGATGAGTTCAGCTCTGAGAGCAGCTGATTTGGGTTTTCTCCTCAAAGTGAAGTGTTTTGGTAATGAAGGTTGTTGACCCACTGCAGAGTGAAGAGCCATCTTATTCAGGTATGTACACTCTAGTGGCAGAAGACTTGAACCATTTTCTGCTGCAGCCACTGAACAGAATAAGAAAAAAAACATATGCTTTATCAGAGGTGGTGTATAGCTCATTAAATAGCATTTGTCTGGGGGCTGGTGGACAAGAATGGGGACAGTCTCCTCAACTACATTGTAGTCTGGCACCTACATTACAACATATACACAACTATACAGTACATGCCATTGAAATGGCTTCCCATTGTCTTCCAGTAAGTCATTCAATCAAAATGCATAGTTACAGCTATATGATAAGTACAGCTACAGCTCGACTATGAATTTTCCATATCATTTTCTACTAATATGAAAACCACTCTATGATGTGCCATGCAACATTACAATGGCTTCACATTATTGTCTTCCAGTAATTCATACAGTATTGCTACAGTATGACTAAAAATTTGCCATATCATTTCCCACTCATATACTGTAAAAACTGCTCTAATGATGTGTCGCAACAAGGAAATGGCTTCCCATTGTCTTCCAGTAATTTATCCAATCACAACGCGTACAGTAGCTACATTTATGATGCTCTATGATGTGCTGTAACACTGAAATGGCTACCTAACCTAACCATTTCTTTTGTTTTCTTGTCATTATTGTATTCACAACACAGTAATACTTGCATGAACTAGCTCATAATTAATCTGTATATCAGAGTGATGCGAATCAACCCGTTTACTGGCTATTTTTCATTCATTTAGCACCATTATACATCATACTCAAAAGGTCTAATGAATGAATTACTAGGAACTTACAACTCTGCTTCAGCTGTTGAGTGACTTCAGCAAATACAGGGCTAGCTTGTTCCAAATGTACATTCAGCATCCCCGATGTCGGATAATATTTAAGGATTTCACAAATAACACGAACCCACTCATCTTCATCTTGGGATCCTATTTCTAACGTCTCACACAAGTCAGCACTGGTTTCTTCCAAAACTCGTCGAGGAAGATGAAGAAAAGCCATCAAAAGTTTAATCTTTACTTGAGGCTCGAGCCGATGAAAGCATTCAGGGATGTTCCTCAATACATCTTGAGTTAGTAAGGAGCGTAGATTTGAACCTGACCAGGGATCATCGCTAGAAAGTTTATTTTGTAGCCAGACATGCAGAGCAATGTCTTGTCTGCCAGACGCCATCTTGAATTTCGAAAAAGCAACCTGGCTTTGTTGCATTATTTCTCCAGGGGGTAGCAGAGAGGAAATTTTGTCAACTCTTTTTCACATTGGGAGAGGAGGGTAAGTTAAACAAAGTTAAACATCACAAGCTAAAAAAAGCTTTTTCAACTCAAAAGTTCTCATATTTAATTCATAGATCTAAAGAACATTCTTTCTTTTCACGGTTGAATACGCTACGTCAACACAATTTTCATCCTAGTTCACGATTTCAAAGAATGAAAAATTTATTCTGCCGCTTATTAGATTAAGAACAATTATCTTCAAATTCCATTGAAACGAAATGAGTTCAAAATCTTTAGCAAATAAGTAAAAAAAATTAAAATGAGTTTTTTTTAGGGATTTTGATTAGGTACATAAAGGTCCTTTATTCAAATCAGCTTGATGCGTGTACCAGTATATAAGGTACCTGGATGTTTCTGTGGGGAGGGAGGTACTGACAGAAAGGTTGGATTACTGTCCTTGATAAATACTCGCACGGCAAGGGGAAAGACAGGTGAAAATACCCCCAGAAATACCATGATTTATACGCCTATTTAACCAAGAATCAAACGCGGAGGAATTCAATACGCTTCAAGGGAGCTAAAATGCCTTTTGGCGGGCTGAAAGACCGTGTTTTGGTGAGTAGAATTGGGAATGTTTTGTGTAAGTTGAATGTTGCTGTGAATTCATTTTTACTCACCCGGAACTCGCCTATTATCGCTACAAAATCAGAAACTACTATAGAAACAAAAACTAAATCATTTAGGCTTAATATTCCTGGCCTGTCTACTACAATAAATCGTGTCTATGAGATCTTATAGCTTGTCATTCAGTAAACTTATCTAAGTTCAAATTATCGTGAATATTATCAACAATACAAGCCACTTTAAGCACAAACTTTCTCGTATCTGATATAGCTAAAGATTCACTTTTTCGATATTGTCGAGTTTAAGGCCATTTTCTATGTAGGAAGCTTACTTTGTTTGAAAGAAAGGGTACGTATGTCTTCATGCCTTCCGACTTAACTCAAAGACAAACCATTCACTTCAATATTTTTTCTTCAGTTTTTTTCAATACTTCAAGTTTTATTGTAATTTTTAATCTCGATACCAGCTGAAACTTGGGCATAACTTTATCTATTGGACTCCAAATTATCCGGAAATAAAGGCTTGAAATCTTTCAGTTTACAGAAACTGTGAAATAATAATTCTACAATCTCCACTTCTCGTATTTCTATGTTTTGAATTCATCACTATGGCTATTGAAAATATTTAATATATTCATTCCTCTTTCTAAAGCTCGAGGAAACTTTTTGTTTCTTAATTACAGGTTTCTACAAAATTCTTAACACCGGAACTTTAATTTTTTTTGGTATCTTATTATAACTAGAGGCTTTTATCATTATTTGTCTCTTAAATAAATCTTTTGGATTATGATAACGGTAGATTCGCCGCTTTATTGACACGTAAAAGAGAAACGGATTCCGAAAAAAAAATGTTTCTCACTTTTTGTTCCAGAAAATTCTATTTGTAGTTATGGCAAAATAAAGGATGCTGATTGTAAGGGACAAACGTGTATCCAAGGCTATACCAATTATTAATTTAGATCTGTGTATTTAACTGAGCAAAACATATTCAAAATGATGTCATGCGACCCAAAATATATATATTTTTTTTCTAATTTTTAAGTTCTCATTCATTCATTTCAGAAATTTCACATATTTTTGCACTTGTTTTTTCATCCTCTCTCCTATGATTCTTTCTCCTGTCTTACAGCAATAAAAAATTTATGAAACTAAATTAATATTGCTTAAATAAGAAACATTGAGCGGATTACAAAATTAAATTTATAAAAATTTTTGAAATTCATAACATTCTATCTCTTCCATTTAATTTTCTGTATAAATTAGATTTGTAACAATTTCGAAAATCTTTATTTCTATTAGGTATCTTTTCCTGTCATGTTCGCATTATTTTAAGTTTGTCAGTATCTAATTCACATATATAATTTGTTGACACCTGGTCATATATTTAGATAGATGAATAGGCTAGAATATTAATCCAGTAGGATACATATACAACACCTCGCTTGAGTACTTCACTGACTCGGAGACTTAAGTCACTTTCAACATTAAATCTAAAGATTACTATAATTCTTGTAATGGATTGTCACCTATTAGGATTAACTGCTGGGTTATTGGATTAGATAAGGTTGTCATAAACTGCATGACATATGCAGGTAATATTCTATAAGGGTGGGCAAAGTAACAAGGTATATGCAAAAAGTTATTGATTTGGCTGTATAATATGTCTTAGATGCACAAGTCTTCTCTAATGGTCAAGGACCATCATTTTTGTTCACTTTTTAAATGTTAAAAATACGATACAGAAACAGTGACATCTATCAGCGATGTCCCATTTAATAAACATTATATTCCAGTCCAATTTTGCTGCCAAATTGAATACTTTTGTCTTTCTATCAAGGTGTTAAAAACTGTCTCAAGTGTTCAGACGAAGTTAAGTTTACACCCTTTAGGTTTACATTCAAATTCATAGAAAGATATATGTATTAAATAATTCATGTTTAAAAGAAACTAAATTTGCTTTTGAGGTTTTCTCCTTTGGCTTCTTTTGCATACATCCCCCTGACTATTAAAATTTTTAATTTTCATTCATTCTGGCTTTACTCCCTGGTATTGGGCAGAAAATGTATTTTAAGGTTTAATAGGTAATTGTCAATTGTTGCTGTTGAAATTTTATGTCAAATTCTTACTTACAAATTAGTACTAGTACTTACCAATATATAGTAGCAGTACATTAAGTTGCATGTAGTTACTGCGGTAGCAGCAGCAGTAGTAGTAGTAGTAGTAGTAGTAGCATGTACAGTAGCAGCAGTAGTAGGAGAAGTAGTAGTAGTAGTAGTAGTAGTAGCGGTAGTAGTAGCAGCAGCATGCAGCATCAGCAGCAGTAGTAGTAGCAGCAGCAGCAGCAGTAAGTAGGAGCAGCAGTAGCAGTAGTAGTAGCAGTAGCAGTAACAATGGTAGCAGCAGCAGAATAATTTTACTCGGCCCATGAAAAAATAGGAATATAAAACATAAATTATAGTAATCACTCATTCCATTGTTTTCTTTTGTTTTACTTTGACTATTAGTCACAACTTTTTTTCTCATTCGAGTAGAATCACTCTGACTAGTAGAAACAGCAGTATTAGTAGTTAGTAGGTAGCATTAGTAGCAGTGTAGCCATAGAAATGGACCTTTTATTCAATGTTTGATAAATTCCGTTAATGTTAAATTTGTGAACTATTTGTGTGGAAGCAAAAAAACGTTCACAGCTAGCCAAAACCCTGATAAGTTTTAATTATAATTAGATTAAGATTAATTTTTGTCAACCTGTGGTCTGTTAATCTGTTAATCAATGCACAACATGTGATTGTACAACGGCTTGGCTAATCCAAAATATGCTTGATCAATTCAGTTTGAATAAATGTCATATAAAAATTAAGATAAAGCGTATTTTAAATGGGTATCCTATAAACCCTGAGAATAAAAAATAAATTTGCTCTATTTAGCATTTTTAACTTTCGAGAAATATATTTTCTTGTTCTTCTTGCTCATTGCTGTTTGATATATGATTCATCAAACTCCAACATTATTTTGCTTGATATTTCTATATAATATTAAGTTCACTATCCTTCAGTCTTGTAACTTTGTCTAGCCTCGCAATCATGAATCCTCAAGTATATTAAAATACGGGTCCCATGGCAATAATGTTACCTAAGCTACAAATCTTCAAATGATTTTTTAACTCATTTTTTATCACTTACATGTAGCTTTATAGTGGACAGAAGTGGTATCAAGTTATTGTCAGTGAATAACTTTCCCAAAACGTAAAAAAAATTGTACACTTGATTTACAAATCTTCCTAATTTTTTTCAGTTCCATAAATTTTAGTGAAGCTCTTTGAATTGATATGCAAAAAGAACTATTCCTTATTTTTTTTCCAATATTGACATTAAACTTCATTTTTTTTTTCATATCATGTACGTACTAATAAATTATTTGTACCTCAAGCTCCATCAAGCATTATTATAAAAAAATTTTTTTTGAGATGAGTTTAAAATTAATATTTTTTGTTAGTCTGTTTCCATAGCTGTTAAGAAGGCTCAAAAGAATGAATACAATGCTCATCATTACTGGCCAATGATTGTGTATATTCTTATGATAAACTTAAGCCCTTTAGGGAATGATTATTTCTTTTAATTGTCATGATATTCCGGCTTCATTGCACAAAATATAAATCTCTTAGAACAAAATACTCAATAAAGACTTCTCATAAGTTTTAATATCTTGCATGCATTTTTTAAGTAATTGAATGGAAGTGAAAAATGGCTTTCAACAAACTGGAAGCCATTTGAGTAAATAAACTATAAGTTACCCACTTACTTTGAAAATTCTCTCATCATAAGTACTGTACATGTATTTTTTTGCACAAAATGTCATTTCCAAGTGGAAATAAATTAAAGGTATTTCAGAGTACAAGTGAAAATAAACAACATGCAAGAACGAATACTCTCTGTTAGATTGTTCCAATGTCAACAAAAAACATCAATAATTGATTGTTTTTATGGCGCATACATGTATGATAAATAGCAACGAGATTTATTCTGCTTTACTTGAGATTTTCTTTCTTCAATCTCTATGAGATTTTGTGCATGTGTTTTTAAGATTTGTTTCTTTAATCTATAAGTGTCAAACAATAATAGATTAGGAGAGAAGAGCTCTTGGTTCTAAAGGAAACATGAGTAACATCTGAAAGTGTTGTACTTGGGTTTAGCAGAAGGATCTCCTCATATTTTAATCTTCTGTGTTATGGAGGTTTTTTCTACAATTGCATAGAATATACACTTTCAACACTACGTATACTTATGCAAAGTAAAATGTACAAAATTAATCTAATTTGAAGTTCTGCAATGAGAAACTTAAAATTTCTATTATGTGGAAAACTAAATAACTTTAAGAAAAATTTAATTCAGTTTTTCTGTTTATTTTTTATACATATATTTATTCTTTTTTTATCATTAAAGTCAACAATTATAATTCATGGCTGAAAGAATATAAACAAAATTTAAGCTACTGATATCTGGTGGAATTATTAATATTTTTCCAACAAAATTCTTATTTGAATATCTCTACATAATTGATATCTTTCAGTTTATTTATATTTAATGACATCGTCTGATATCTAAGTCCTTGCATTTCAATTTTCTGTTAAGCAAACAGTGTTTTCTCGGCAGGGAGTGATTTCCTCTAACAGACCACATCATTCACTTCTATTTTCTATAAACAGCTGAACACTACCATGTTTGAAGGATTTTCTCAACATCTTTTCTTTCATTCACTCTAATATGTCCCAGGGAAAATTTGAATTTTTTTTAATGACTTAGTTTTAATGCCCACTCTTAATTGGTCAGAAAGCTATTTTAGATAAGAGTATCTAAAATTGTCATGTCATTCCTATTTCCGCACACTCTGAATTTACACTATGATGCAAAAAAATATATGCTTGTTATATAGACCTTATATGCAAAACCCATAAATGAGGAATACTATACTAGGTATTGTTTTCCACTCAAGAGTTGATCTGCTCCTAAAGTCATATCAGCCAGGATTCGAAAAAGCAAAATTTAAGCAAAATTCTAGCATAGCTACTAGGGAAGTTACAGAAATTAGAAGGATTTATGTGTGAAAAACAGCCATGGCCCAACCAGCCTCATTTTCATGTTTTTGGCACATTTAAATGCTTATAACTCTGCAAACAATTATTGTTATTCTTTGAAACTCTGCACTGTTACTAATTCACTGATGGTGTTTCATATGAAGATCCAAAAATTTTTCAATTTTTGTTTTCAATTTTTTCAAATTTTCTCAATCCAAAGTATTTCAAAAATATTTTATTAAGCTTTTTCTTTATGCAAATTAGGAGCGACCGATATTGCATGAGGTCTTTTAATAGTGCTTAAAATAACACCCAGTCAGTCACCGGTGATGATCACTGGCCGAGATAGTCTTAGCTTGATGGTATTTGTTTCTGGCTGAACGTTGCTGTTCAAAATGACTGGCAAGGTAAAGGTTTAATTTGACTGTACAAGTTCCAATTCTGGCCAGACATTGTCCGATGATCACCAGATGTTATTTTGAGCTCTTTTGTTGTTAATGTGATTCTCCCTACATGTATGCTTCTTCATTGTTTTCTCAGCATCCCACATGTTTAGATCACAGCATCTAAAATGGAAAATTGTTATTTCTTAAATCCTTATACCATTTCTGATCCAAAAAAGTCATAAAGCAACAAACTTAATTGGTTATAACATTTACTTTTTTATGGAGTTAGATTGCACATTTGATCAAAAGTCTAGGTGGCAGTCATTCCTGTGACTGAAATACATTGCTGTAGATTAAATGATATATATAAAGTATTCAAAATGATGTGTGATATGACTGATCGAGATGACAACATTTTTTCAACACACTTAAAATTTATATCAAATATTCAAGTATACCTGCATGAATTTTATTCTTTTAGTTTTTGCATTAAAAGTGTTATACAGTAACTATTACAAGTGTATATTTTCCTTGATGATAAGGAAAAATAGGTATATTTCAAGCTGTTTTTATCATCATAAATATCACTAGGATATTTTGTATATTTTATATCAAATATAATGCATTAGTAATAACCTTACTGCTAATAGTTTTGTTTTGATACATGATATGAACACTAGGATCATATAAGAGATGAAATTAGAAATAGAAATATGAATTATAAAACAACAAACTATTAATATTGATTTTGTAACAGTTCTATTGAGACTTGGTGGTAAAAAAAAATTTTTGTGGTTTTACAGTTTCCACTAGACAGTGTCATTGATATTTCAGCTGTCTCATGACAGCTATCATCATGAAATATATTCATTATACAGTGAATTGGTCACCACTACATGTACCATTCAGGAACTTTTTATTTTTAAATAAAAGGATATTCATTCCAGATATGATTAATATGTTTTTTATCCACTAGATACAGGAAGTTTGGACTATTTCAAAAGCTTTATGAAATATTTGATTGAATTCACTGCATGACGCTATCGCTAGTATATATATAGTGGCTGATACATTAATATTCATTAATTGCAGAATTTTCTGGGTCGAAGTAACCAACATGAGGATGAATGGCGTTCTGTGTATGCACATAATCGTTACCCTAGTAACGACCCTGATGTAGAAATCAAACAGAAACATCATGCAGATAATAAAATTGTAACATCCAAGGTAAATTATTGTTAGAAATATCTGTTACTCTGTATAAATAAAGTTACATGCTTTTGATTTTAAAATCTTCATTGTGTAAATTATGCAGAAAATATTTATAGCAACTGATGTACAGCAGCTGTAGAGGGGAGTTTGGGGTTTTCAAGGGAAGCGCAAGTCTGAGGAGTGCATGTGCAAATACATGTACAGCTGTACATGTGTTCTTTGTGAGACTTCTTGAGGGTAGGGGTGTGGAACTTGTTTTCAAGAAAGTGTCAGTCCCTCTCCATCTCCCTCTCCCCTTCCCCCTCCCACACACACCAATCCCCCTCCCCCTACCCCTCCCACACACACCAATCCCCCTCCCCCAAAGAGCTAAGTCTGGAACTTTTAGTCGTAACGAAGATTAAAATAATTAGAATGGATTAAACTTTAGAGTCACTGATTAGAAAAGAGAGGAACAAAGAGAAGCGTACCTTTTTTTTAAGCTTTCAACTCAACTAGAGTCTTGATCACAATGTGTGAGTCTGTTACGCTCTACACTCTAAGAATTTTGTTATTAATATTTTTCATATTCAATTTTATTTCAGTATACATTATGGAATTTTGTGCCAAAGAACCTTTTTGAACAGTTTCGTAGGATAGCCAATTTTTATTTTCTTTGTATTGGTGCTGTACAGGTATGTATTTATGGATAAAACGTAAAATTTAGGGGGGGCATGTACCCACCCCCTCCCTATGCCAGTGGCATTGCCATCATCCATCAAACAAAAAAAGTCTCAACCCAAACATTTTATTGCTCGCTATGCCACTGCTGTTCATAGTAATCACATCTGTGAGAACCAGGCTATAGTTGATGATGATTATGACGGTCAATAAAGGGAGATTTGTATGTAAGGTACCTAGAATACTGTGTGTGTAATAACCGTGTGTTTGCATATTATTTCAGTTAATTATTGACAGTCCTGTCAGTCCAGTCACCAGTATACTACCTCTTGTGTTTGTCATTACAGTCACTGCCGTTAAGCAGGTAATATCAGCAATCCAACTTAGTATAAGGATGTTTACTTAGTAAAAGTACCGGTATATTAATGTCATCTATGTACACAATATTTAGACCCCTTCTCCCTCTGATTTACTCCTCCTTTTGATTTACTTCTCCCTCCATGCCTTTTCTCTTCTTTCTTTTTTCTGCTGATCCTTGCTTTTGTTTTTTTCCAATTCTTCCTTTCTTCTCCTTTCCCATCTCTTCCTATTCCTTTTCTTCACACTTTTTCTTTCTTTTCATATTCTTTTCCTGTCACTTCTATCTCAATTTTCCTCTCACTTCCCATCCCAGTCCTGCACTCCAAACATACTGTATTCCCACTTGTATCTTTCCTTCTCTTCCTCTTATTCTTTCTCTCTTTCTCCTTCTCCCACTTCTCTCTCATCTCCTTCCCCCTCCCCCTCCTTTCTCTTCCTTTCACACCCTCCCCCTTCCCAAGCTCTTCAGGGTATTTTTATTTTTATGTATTTTTATGATGCATTATGTTTTCTAGGGATATGAAGATTACCTGCGGCATAAAGTAGACAATGAAGTAAATAAAAGACCATGTGAAGTGGTCATCAATGGAAAAATAGATGAAGTAGAATCACAGAATATAAGGGTATGTTGGTTAATAGCAGTCTTACAAGCAGTCCATAAAATATCCCCAACCTACATTGTTATTGCTTCAAAACTTAATAAGTTTATGGCCTTTCCTTTTTACTTCCCTTCCCTTCCCCTTTTCTTTCCTTTTCCTTTCATTATATTTACCTTCTGTTATCTCACCCCTCCCTTTTCCTTTCTTTCCATTGCCTATCCCTTCCCTTCACCTTCCCTTTCCTTGTCCATTCTTTCCCTTCTTCCTTTCCCATCCCTTTTTTATTAATTATTTAATCTATTTTTACTTCTATTAATTTGGTTTCTTTTTGAATGAGTCTTCATAATGTTTTAAAAACTTTAATACTCATATCAGCATTTTCCATCATAAAGGTTGGTGACATAGTCAGAATCAAGGATAATGAAGAATTCCCCTGTGACTTGGTAGTTCTGTCATCTGAAGACCCTGATGGAGTATGTCATATCACTACAGCAAATTTAGATGGAGAAACTAACCTCAAGGTACAGTAAGCAAACCCCTAAAGTGATGTCCTGTTGTCTCAAACACTGGATATCGAGAAATTCCAGGGTTCCATTTTAGGGCATTTTAGTATAGGCATGAGCAACAAAGCAAAATGAGGGAGCCATCTAGGGAGCAACCAAGAGCAACCTAGCAACATGAGGGAACCATCTAGGGGAGTCTTTCTTATAAGGGGGATGGTTTGTTTGTTTGTGTAGGCAAGTGCCTTTTTACCTATAGGCAGCTTTGCTACTGTCCAGTTATCTTGAACTTGAGGCCATGTCCTGTGCACTTGCATCACTACCATTTCATGTTGGATATCTTGAACCCCCATTATCTTGAACCTTATCCCTGTTCCTCAGGAGGTTTGAGATGACAGGACTCTACTCCAATTTTATCAAACATCCTCTAGACTGATCAAAGGAAGAGCATGGTCTGGGTTCTTTGGAATTGCCCTGCGTTTCTTTGGATTATACGATCCATTATAATATACTTTGGCTTAACTTATTGTACAACTGTTTTAGGTGCGATCTTCAGTATCAACGACAGCCAGCATGAGGACTCCTCAACAACTTGATGACCTATCAGCAACCATAGAATGTCAACACCCTCATGTTGATCTTTACGGGTAATTGAAATAAAAGTAGTTAGCTACTTACAGTAAACATCTATCATCTACTCTGTAGATACTGCTGGCTATTCTTGACAAAAGGCACAGTACTGCAGTTACACAGAATTAGACATTTAAAAGTTGTTCATATAGTTAAAGTTCAGCATTTTTGTACATTTACAATGAATAGAGACTAATCCTGTGCAGATAAGTCTTTTTACTTATCAAATGTTACAAGACCTTATTCATGTGTCTTCTCATGCGCAGGGCTCAAAATAACAGCCAGTCATATGCTGGCCAAGATGTCCGGCGTATGATACTTTATTTTATTTTTTCTGACTGGTCAACATGTCCATTCAAAACCGGTCAAGTACTAAATTTTGCCAGACATTGACCGTTGACCTGCCATTATTTTGAGCCCTGGATGCACAACCATTAAACAAAGAAATTTATGATACTCTTAGGAATGAGGGATGGTCTGAAATGGGAAAACATTACACCAAGACAAATTAGGCCTATTATCATAATGTTGATATTTGTTTGTGTTTTTAGTTATTCTGGTCGAATGTTAATTAATCTTAATAATGAACAAGAGCCTGAAGTGAAGTGAGTTTTTTTTTTTTTTGCAATTTTGGAATTTATACATTGCATTATAGTCTATGAATTGTACTCATCTCATTCTATTCTATTCTATTCTAGATTTGTTCCCTATATTCCCATTTATGTCTATTGTATCCCATCTTATATCCTATCATCTTACTCCCCTCCCATAATCCTTCCACCCATCCCACTTTTCCAAATTCATTCCATGTTATCCCCTATCACTTAATCTCATTCCATCTCATTCCCATGAATCCCATCCCAAACCATTCCCATCCCATTCCATTCCATCCCATCCCAAACCCTCCCATCCCATTCCATCCCATCCCATCCCATCCCATCCCATCCCATCCCATCCCATCCCATCCCATCCCATGCATTAGTTAGTCCAATTAGTTAACTAGTATTTGATGCACCCTAACTTTGTTTCTTATTCATTTGCTGATTCAGATCATTAGGTCCACAAAATCTTCTGCTCAGAGGAGCTAGGCTTAAAAACTCTGACCACGTCTATGGTAAGCATTACTGAGTTTCAGTTGACATTATTTCTTGTCTTCTGCCAAATGTTCATCAGCTGAATCGCAAGATTTCAGTGATTGAAACCTATCCCTTTACTCATAATTCCCTTATGTACAAATGTCATTATGTCATATTACAACATATAATTATCTTCATAATTTTATGGTTTCTTTGTACAGGTATTGCTGTTTACACTGGTAAAGAAACAAAGGTACGGTATCTTAAATCTCTATCCTGGCACGTGACACCAAAGCATCTCAATTTGGAGGACAAACAAAAGAATTTCAATCTCCTGAGAATTGGAAACCTATTGTTTTGTCCTCAAAATTGAGCTACATTCTGATGTGCTGCAAGGGGTCTGTAACAATGTATCACATACAAATATCTATTAATAACATAGTATTCCTTGTTTTTTAGATGGCACTCAATCAAGAAGAGGCACCACATAAATTCTCTACTGTTGAAAAGTAAGTGTGCTGTTTCACAGTAAGAGTATAATTTGAGTCTGAAAAGGGAGAGATGATCAATGATGATGGTAGTGGTGGTGATGATGATGATGTTGATAAAGATTGTGGTATTAATAATGATTGTTGTGAAGGCTGTGATGATGATAGTGATGGTGATGATGATGTTGATAATGATTGGGGTATAATGATTGTTGTGAAGGCTGCGATGATGATGAAGTTGTTGGTGATGATGATGGTGTTGGTGACAATATTGATGATGGTGATGATGGTGTTCAGGTGGTGATAATGGTGTTGGTGATGATGATGGTGATGATAATGATAATGATGGTGATGATGATGGTGTTGATGGTGATAATGATAGTGATAATGATGGTGATGGTTAGTGTTAATGGTGTTGACCAGTGACCATATTGATGATGGTAATGATGATGATAATGATGGTGATGATGATGGTGTTCAGGTAGTGATAATGGTGTTGGTGATGATGATGATGATGATGGTGTTGGTGATGATGATGATGATGATGGTGTTGGTGATGATGATGGTGTTGGTGATGATGATGGTGTTGGTGATGATGATAATGATGGTGATGATGATGGTGTTCAGGTAGTGATAATGGTGTTGGTGATGATGATGGTTTAGAAATGATGATCAGTAATAATTGATTTATTGATTTATGATGATAATAAACTATTATTAAATACTCTATTCGTTTCCACAGGACAATGAATTGGTTCTTGGTAGTATTTCTAATTGTATTAGTCCTACAAGCAATGCTTTGTACTGGTCTCAAGTACTGGAAACAGAGCACCAAAGCTGGTTCAGCACCCTACGTTGGATCTATGGATTCTGGCAGCGTAAGCAGCACTACCTTCAGACTTTAACAATCCTACATTTTCATTCACTTCTACTTTCCCATTCCCGTTGGTCACTTTGCACTAATTTTCTATTTTCTATTTCAGTTCAAAAAAGTTGTTGAAGAGTTTCTAGTGTTCCTAATTCTTTACAATTATGTCATTCCTATTTCACTCTACGTTACAGTAGGTAAGCTGAAATATTGAAATATGACAGTCATGTGTTCTACCGGTGATGACAGCCTCACTTGGCATGAGAGGGGATACAGTGTAGTTTAAGACTTTTCTTATTTCTTTGACAGAATTACAGAAGTTTATAGGAGCTTTGTTCTTTGTCTGGGATGCAAAAATGTATAACTCGGTAAGTAATTATATTTATAGATTCCTGGCATTATCATTTCTTTTCTTTAAGCCTGCTTATAACAGTTAATATAATACTCGCTTGTCGTGTTTTGTAAAGTTGAGACTTGCGGTAAAACGTTAGAAAAGCACCTACAAAAACTACTTATTAGATCAGCCCAGAGGTTGTTTCAGGGTTAGATCTGTGTGTGTTAGCTATGCCCTGACTTAGAACAGCCGAGAGGTTGTTTCAGTCTGTGAGTTAGTCATGCCCTGACTTAGGTTCACCCCAGAGGTTGTTTCAGAGTAATAAAATTTGAAAATTGAAACTTGCTATAACGTTGTTGTCAAGCTCTCACAACATGTGGACTCTCTTGTTGTGCATTCCAAAAGAACACTCACTAGTTGAAATGTCTTTATTTGGCTTTTACAAAAATAAAACTGCTCATAATCAAAGTATTTGATGTTTAGTGTGTTTCACATTTCTCTTCAGGAAACTGATGAACCTGCTATAGCCAACACATCAGACTTGAATGAAGAGCTGGGACAGGTGAGAGGAACTCTCGATGAAAGAGATTGTCTAAGTATTTTAGGGGTTATTTTTGACCTTTATGACCGTTATTCTTCTGTTCTGCAGATTGAGTACATCTTCACTGACAAGACAGGCACCTTAACTGAGAATGACATGCAGTTCAAGGAGTGTTCTATTAATGGAACACTATATGTGGTAAGTGTGTCTGTCTGTCAATTATTACCTTCTGTCTGTCTGTCCTATCTGTCTGTCTGTCTGTGTATCCTTTCTTCTGTCGGTTTGCAATGATTTATTTATGTTTTACTTATTTCCATATATTTTTTGCTGGGCTATCAGTTTTTAATGCTTGTTTTTCAACTTTACCAGGAAAAAGACATGCAGCTGTATGTTGATGGTGAAGACACTCAAGTTCGGGTTCGAAACTGTCCTGTAAGTTATTGACTATAAGATTTTACGGCTGTTACTTGAGGTTATGATGGATTATATCCTATTTGTTTCATGGTTACAGGAAGATGTCATGGGCTTCTACATCGCGCTATCCCTGTGTCATACAGTACAAGCAGCTCTTGAAAAGGATCCCCAGTCATTTTACAAGTACCATTATCAGGTAATCAAATCTAAAATATGATTTGCTTTTGATGTTGAACAATTCAAGTGAAAACCCAAACATCGAAGTGAAGTTTTAATTCCTTCCTACTGCGTCCCGGAGGAGGGGAGACTAAGATTGAGTGAGGGTTTACGAAACGTCTTTGTCACGTAGTCCGACTATCACGTGATTCGACTTGTAGTTGTGACGTCACAGGTGCATATATATATATATACAGTATCTGGTGCAGTAGTACTGATGACACTTATCTTATTTAAGGCTTCTTCACCAGATGAAAAAGCACTTGTCGAGGCAGCAGTGAGGTTAGTATTGAGCTCTGATATCATTTGTTTTAGTCCCGACTTATGAATCGTTACTCTGTCAGCCGACTAGGTATGTTAAGAGAGGCGAGGCAGTGTCACGGCTACATTGGCTAAGAGACACTAGAGTGCCAACGCTGTTTTCCCGCCAAACTCAAATGATTCGCGGTACTAGGACAACGTCACAGCCCCAATGTAACTCTATGGCGGGAAAGCCGCCGAAAACGCGTGGCGTCACCGGAAGTAATCTTAACTTCCGGTTACAGATGTACCGTTTCTGACAGTTTTGTTTGCGATTATTCTCGTAGGTTCGGTATCGTTTTCAGAGGAAAAACCGGCGATGATATGGAACTGGAAATACAAGGAAGCATACATAGGTAAAGCTGCATCAATAGATTCAAAATATAATCACTATGAATGGACAATCTTAGCTTTCATTTGACTAAGTCCTTGTGCGGTTGGTAATAGTGGAAAGCGACCTTTTAACTAGAACTTGGAAAACCTACTGTTCTAAATGCCGCTCATATAATTCCACCTGCTGTCCACAGTTCAGCCGTTTTGCGCCATTCGAATTATTTCTTAGACAGATGTAATTTTATCCTTTTTAGTGTTTTTTTTTTATCTCATATACTTAGTATTTGTAAATCGTTTATTTTGGAGGAACTTTTGTCCTGTTGTTCTTCGAATTCCCTCAGCAATTTTTTTTGTGTTTATTTTGTAACTAGCTGTAAAGCTAATAAATATATATTTAAAATTTTTTTTTCCCCACTTTTCTCACTCAGATATACACTTCTTCACGTACTTGAGTTTGATTCAACACGCAAAAGAATGAGTGTCATCGTAAAGACCTCTGAAGGTACGAACTGAAAAGAAAGAAAGGAATAATAAATGAAAGAAAAAGAGAGAAATGAATCCTCCAATAATGTCTTGACTGAACATTTCTATAGGTAAATATTTGTTACTAACTAAGGGAGCAGAGACAGCAGTGCTTGATCGTCTTCGAAGTGGTCCCCAAGACACCACGCAGGACCATGTAGATGCATACGCAGAGGTGAGTTGGTTGGTTAGCAGTTTTAGGAAACATGATCTTTACTAGTTTTTACGTCCAGTGTTTTTCCTTCATGTGGGCGGTTGAGAATTGTGGGGGAGTGTGGAGGTGGGGGGGGGGGGGGAGTGTGGAGGTGGGATTGACACCGTAACTGAGGCTTTCCCTACGCTACTATCCAATCCTTACCATGACATTCCCGGCACTGTTTGTGTACTATCTGTTTTATGATCGATTATGTTTTAATCATTTGCTACAGAAAGGCTTACGTACCCTCGCAATTGCCCAGCGAGAGTTCACCGAAGATGAATATCTGGATGCCGATGCTAAGGTAATAATGTATAAAAAAACTAAGAATTATGGCTAGGGTCGGCTTTCTTTCACTACGTATATCCTTTGGGTGCATTTGAAGTCATAGCCATCATGTTGGTTGACTTAAACGAAAGATTTAGTCTTGGTTTCTTTCTAGTAGTATGTCAACCAACTTGGCGGTCATGTCTTTTGTCCTTGCGCATGTGACATCATAGCCGCCATGTTGGATGACACAAAAGATTTAGTCTTGGTTTCTTTTAGTATGTCAACCAACTTGGCGGTCATGTCTTTTGTCCTTTTATCTCATGGGAAAAGGTGCAAGTAACCTATATATAAAACACCATAGTCTAATCAAACTTAACGTTTGTTCTTTCTGCAGCTGACTAAAGCCCAACAGGCAATCAACGACAGAGATGAACAGGTGAGTAGCTGTAATGATCAAGAAATTCTAGCTACAACAACAATTCATTGTAACTGGATCGGTTTTACCTGATTTTGCGAAGTCCATTTGTAAAAATTTGAAAGAAAAGTTTTCCTTTCTTTAGCACAAAGGCGATTTCGGTTTAATAGTTTAATTTACTTACCCTGTACGCTGTTTGTTAGTTACATACTCATAAAAAAAACTCCTTGTTTACCATAGTTGGCCATGGTGTACGATGAAGTAGAAAAAGACTTACACTTGCTTGGTGCCACGGCAGTAGAAGACAAGTAAGTAAACTTACAGTTGAAAACAAAAATCGTACTAGATTTTTGGTAGCATTTTTTTTTTTTTAATGTGAAAAACTATTATTTCAAACACGGTTTATGATATTTTCCGTTGAAGTAACAAATTATGTGATAATAAATTATAGACTGCAAGAAGGAGTTCCACAGACGATAGAAGCCATGAGAGAAGCTGGAATCAAAGTAAGTCCTTTTAGCTTTATACCTTAATTCTTCACTTCAGCTTGAGTGTCAAACCGTACGAAGGAGGGTGGGGTAGAGACAAGAATGGTACCTAGTATGGTGTGGACGATTTTAGTGCTGATTGTCTGAGTGGGCGCTTTGCTTTATGGGAAAAACTGGGTACTAATGTCAATACTTTGCGCGTAGGTCTGGGTACTAACAGGAGACAAGCAAGAGACAGCAGTGAATATCAGTCACTCCTGCGGACATTTCAAGGTAAAGAGACATAATTACATAAGAATTTTAAATGAAAACTGAACAGCAAGCGACAGGTAATGGTGGGATCGACCATCGCGCACCACAGAGTGACCAACAAGAATGGAATCTGGTTGTGAAGCGCGCGCCTTTGTTACGTTGTTAAATATTGAGCATTTCATCACGTCTATTATTTCTTTACAGCACGGAATGGAACTGATGTTCCTAGTCAAGAAAAACTCACCAGACGAATGTGAACAACGATTGATACTCTTCAAAAACGAGTAAGTAGGCCGCTTAGTTGATCAATAAATCAGGAGTCAAGGGCGGTGTAGCAGAGTTTGTTAGGTCTTTTTCTTCAGGTTCTACGGGTTTCCTCCCTCTACAAAACCTAACCTGCTAAATTCCAATTCTGTCCATGAGTTAGCAGTTGTTTCAGGGTTCAATCTGTGAGTTAGCCGTGTCCTGACTGAGATCAGCCCAGAGGTTGTTCTAGTGTTTGATGTTTTTGTCACTAAAAGTGTGGATATAATCATTTCTTGTTTCGTAGGGTTCAAAACAAGCTTGAAGATAAAATCTATGGTTTAATAGTTGATGGTCGTAGTCTTAGTCATGTCTTTAATGGACACAAAGGTTTGTAATCTTTACTTGCAATACTCACACACTAATCACTCGTATCATCAGATCCCTACCCCCATAAGACTAATAGTTTGATATTTGATGGTCGTAGTCTTAGTCATGTCTTTAATGGACACAAAGGTGTGTAATCTTTACTTGCAATACTCACACACTAATCACTCGTATCATCAGATCCCTCCCCCATAAGAATAATAGTTAAATATTGGATGGTCGTAGTCTTAGGCTGGTTGATTGTTGTCGGGGAAGGGGAGCATTGAGGTTAATGTTACTATGTTCTTTCAATCTTATCAGAACTGTTCAAAGACGTATGCCGTGAATGCGTTGCTGTGCTATGTTGTCGAATGTCTCCACTGCAAAAAGCTCAGGTACCGTAATGATGACAATTAATTGTTTACTTTCACACTGCACGCTTCCGAACATCAAGCTTGCAACAGTCTGAATCAGCTATTACTTCTATTACAGGCTCTATTCCTATAGACCCCTTGCAGCACGTCGGAATGCAGCTCAATTTGTTTTGCCCTCCAAATTGAGCTGCTCTAACATCACGTGCAAGGGGTCTATTGTCGTCATACAGTTGATGACATCATATTCCTGATGACATCATCTTATCAATGCCTGCATTCTTGCATCTTATTTGTTGTATTCGTAATGACGTCATCTGTAATGGTTGTACATATGTCATCGTGGTCTTTTGATATATGTCAAATCTAAATAAGACGTCATAATATTCGTTTTACAAATGATGACGTCACACGTTTTTATGACGTCATTTAGGTAGTGCAAATGATGAAGACATCTAAAGAGAAGCCTGTGACACTAGCTATAGGAGATGGTGCTAATGACTGTGGTATGATCCAAGAGGCACATGTTGGTATAGGTGTGATGGGGAAGGAGGGTAGACAAGCAGTCATGACCAGTGACTATGCTATCTCAAGGTTCAAGTTCTTGTGGCGAGTCTTACTCGTACATGGACATTATTATTACATTCGCTCATCCATCTTGGTTCAATACTTCTTCTACAAGGTGAGAGATCATGTTTTTTTAATTGTATCAGTGTTCATGTTCTTGTTGTTAATCTAGTTTGTTTTCTGTTGCAGAATGTGTGCTTCATCACACCTCAGTTTCTCTTCGCTTTCTTCAACGCATTCTCAGGACAGGTAAGTAGAATAGCAGATGTTGTATCATACCTCGCCATGACCGTGACGGGATTCTCTCCGAGCATTCTCATGTGGATAATCTGTACCTCGACCGAGACGGGACTGATTATATACTCTACAATCATCAATTGACTTGTGTTTTGAAAATAGAACGTTTCATTGCCTGGCTATAGAGTGACTAAGGGAGGAGGTTTGAGGACAATCGGGGGGGGGGGAGGAAAATGCCCCGCCTCTCCCCCTCCACCTCATTTCCGTTGCCATGGCAGCACAGACAAACTCCTATAATCTAAAGGTTTTCACTATCTTACATTGTTTTTTTTTATCATCATGATTTCAGCCACTATATCATGGATTCTTCTTAACGTGTTACAACATATTCTTCACATCGGTTCCCATCCTAGTCTATGGTGTGTTTGAACAACATTTGAATAGTGAAACATTACAATCAAGACCACAGCTATACAAGTGAGTTATGTTGGCTTATATTTCTTGGGAATCAAGGGTGGTGTAGTGGTAGTGCTCTCGTCTCTCACCTCTCCCCTCTGGGGTCTCGGGTTCAGTTCCTAGACTTGGCATCATATGTAAGTAGAGTTTGTTTGGTCTCTCCCTTGATTTGAAGGATTTCCGGTTTGTCTCCCTACGCAAAACCTAACCTAAACCTATATTCCAATTCCATCTGCTTACCCTGGGGACAAAAGCAGTAGGGTAACTACCTTCATGTAAATGATGCTGATCAGTCGCTTTTTGTTCTGTTCTTGTTCTAAAGGGATATAGCATCAAACAGTCGGTTGTCATGGAGACAGTTTATATACTGGATCGCATCAGGTACGTCATCTTCAAAATACACCATGAAATCTTTTGATCTTTGCACACAGTATTTTATACAAAAGAGTTGAGCTCTCAAGAATCGTCTGTCTGTCCATCTCTAATATATGCCATGCGTGACGACCCAGGACGTCTGTGGAGGAGGCTCTAAACCAAAATCTTCAAAATCTTCCAGCATCACACATGGATAGAATAACTAATGCAATATATATTTACTTTTGTATAGGGTATTGGCACGCATTTGTGTTTTTCTTTGGTGGATATTTGATGTTCCAGGGCGATCTTCTTGGTTCATTGGTAAGTTCTGTACTTCCTGTCTGTCTGTCTGTCCATCCATTGGTAGACCATATCTGCGTATTGTCCGGGAAAAACTAACAAAAATACCTCTTGTTTGTTTCCAGAATGTGGGTATCTGGTCTTTCGGATCGTTCATATTCGCCATCTGTGTAATTGTCAGTAATCTCAAGGTAATAAACAGGACATTCAGTTGTCGCATCAGTATAACAGTATTCTATGCGTACAGCTCTCAACTCGCATTTAGCATGACTCAAAGTAGTGAACATTTCCTAAGTTAGTTTTGACCGAGAGAGTCAAAACGCGTTTATATGCGAAGAAATTATTTCCTACATGGGTATATAGTATTCCTACATGGGTATATATAGTATTCCTACATGGGTATATATAGTATTCCTACA
This sequence comes from Anthopleura xanthogrammica, assembly GCA_964019055.1. Taxonomy (NCBI): domain Eukaryota; kingdom Metazoa; phylum Cnidaria; class Anthozoa; order Actiniaria; family Actiniidae; genus Anthopleura; species Anthopleura xanthogrammica. Next base: position 5,821,996 of record OZ025210.1, read on the forward strand.
TGGGTATATATAGTATTCCTACATGGGTATATAGTATTCTTACATGGGTATATACCCTCTATATTAACTGTTCTTTTTTCCTTAATAGTTGGCGTTAGTAACGCATTACTGGACGTGGCTTACACACTTGGGTATTTGGGGCTCCATTCTTACTTTCGTCCTGTTTGCTGTTGTCTTCAATAGTAGTATGTGGTATGTAGTAGTTATATCCATTAACAGCACCATTAACAGCACCATCAACATCTTGCACCTGGAATATAACGGTTATTTTTGACTTTTTTTAGGGTTGGTTTCCAAACAACCTTCTCGTCTGATGGTGTATCATCGGACATGTATCGTGTATTCTTCACCTTCTACAGTCAAGGCATCAACTGGTTAGGGATACTAGTACTAATACCTATATCCTTATTACCTGACATGATCGGCATGATGTTCACCAGACACTTCTATCCAACCGAGACTCAAAAAGCACAGGTATGAACCGACACGCCCTAGACGAGGTTAATCTACGTCGATATAAGAAATCACACCCTGTTGCTAAGTCTGGGTTGCTAGGGGAATGAAGGTTTGGGGGGGGGGGGGGGGCGGGGGGAGAAGTCGTTGAAGAGTACAAAGTATATATAGAATTTCTTTCAGAGGATGATTTATTGAATATTACGTTAGAGTGCAACCAAGAGCCCCACCCAACCCCTCCCGGGAGTACCCTCCTACATGCTTTTACGTATGTTCACAACAAATTGACACAGTTTTAATTCTTTTTTTATTGCGGTTCTATAATCCCCCCTCTCATTGATCCAAGTACTTTTCCCTCCCTTTTTATTTACCATGTATACCTCCTAGTATCGTAGGTGTATGACCACCCACCTGTATTTTACCGGGCCTCATTGTTCCCCATGCTTTCTTATGCGTTGAAGTGCCTTACTATCCCTGTACCACGCCCTTATGAATAACTTATTCATGATGACTTTACCTCCCGAATCCCTGCTCCATTCCAACGCTTATTAAATATACCTTGTTATTTGGGTTCGTATTTCACATACCAGTATTACAGCTAGGCTGCTGTTCCCATGGATTTCACTTCCCCATCAGTTCCGATCTTCAAATATCTTTTGATTTTAGATGCGTATGTCTTCAACATCCATCGTTATTTACACAAACAAATTGTTATTCCCAAATCCAAACGTACATAATCGACTTTGAATAACATCTACCATAATGTCACATGCGTTGCTCGTAAGCATTAAACCAGACTTACTATTGATCTACCCATGTTTAAATAATATTAATAACATGTTAAATGACGTATAATTATTGTTTTTGGCTCTAGATTCCATCTTAAGTGATGCTTAATAGATTCGTCTAAAATGCTCCACTAAAACTATCCGATCTTAAAAAACTGTAAGATATAACTCTCCATAAATATTTTTTTGCTGAAAATATATTTGCTAATAACTTAATTAGATAAATGTTTTGAAAACCATAGATTAACTAATAATTTGCAGATATTTTAGTACTCGACCCAGGCTCTAAGGAGAGCTGAGTCATACTTCCATATATGGAAACTCATTACCATATATGGTTATAGTTATTACCATTAATACCAAATAGTTTTTTGGTCAACTAGAGTAATAATATCATTGAATTAGGATTAATGATAATTTATTGTTTATTGCTAATAATCTGTTTGTTAATCTTGATACACACAAGGATGTAGTCGTGGATAGATTAACATGTATTCCTCGTGGAAAATCTAGGAAAATCAAGGTAACAACCAAACGACTGACTCCTCTTGACGGCTTAATAACTACAGTTCAATCATTAACGGCTGGTAAAAGTTGAGTTGCTTTTAAAGCTTATTAAAATCGCTATGTTTAAACTTCGGCTTGCAAAAGGCGTTTAAATTGCGTCAGCTAATCCATCCAGAAACTTTCTGTTTCTCATTTTCCTCTTTTACTTCCGTCAGTTTTCTTTCTCTTTTTCATTTCCGTTTTTTCATTTCAGTCGTGAATTCTATTTGCTTTGAGGAAGAGTTTTTCAATGAGAAATCCAACAACTGTGGTATCGCTATCTTTCGTAGTCTTTTCCCTTCCACCGTATTGACTCATACTTCCTCTTTCTCTTTTCACCTTACACTTCATCTTATTTCCTCACAGCTTGCCCCAAATCAACCCGGCGGTGCTGTCCTAGTTTCGTCGGTGGACAGTGGAGGGGCGTGGCCAACCCCCCGCTCCAGTATGAGTACAATTTCAAGTAGCAATTCGTGGAGAAGACGCGAAGTTTGGACATAGCTAGGCTTCTTTGTATTAAGCAATAGTCTTGAATTGCATTTCAGCGGCCATCTTGAAAAACACCCAGGCCTTTTCATGGGAGTGAGGCTACATCTAGAAAATAACCTAACTAATTCAAACTGGTTAGAGCTGTGCTCCGGGGTCATAATGGACTCAGTGTAGAGAGGCGCCTTCACGTGCTTTCAGTTCGACCCCGTTGAGCTGCGCTACTGCTGTGCTTGCGGTAGTGATTAGCGATAAAATCAGTTTTTTTGTTGTTGAATTTTTTTTTGGGGGGTGGGGGGGGGGGGGGTTTGAAAATTTTTATTTTGGCTCTAAGCCTCACTTTTATGCCTGGTTGGTTTTCTCTGTCTTTTAGGATTTTGAATTCCTTCTCAGAATATTCCTTATAGGAACCAGTGAGTTTTTGCGTATTATTCGTTGTCGAGCTATTAGTAGTGCCAGTGTAGATAGGCCCATGGATAGATACATTCATACTATTTAATATTCGCATAGTTATATTATTTACTATATTCACAACTGTTTATTATTCATCTAGTTTATATTTTTCACCAAAATCATATTATTATATGATATATATATATTGTTGAAAATTTTTTTAATATTTAAAAAAAATATCTGTATTATTAACCAATTTTTTTCTCGCACTGAGATTATATTAACCAATTGTTTTCTCGCACTGAGATCATATTAACCAATTCTTTTCTCGCACTGAGATTATTATATATAATTTTTAATAAGTAACCGAATGTTTTTAATCACTATTTAGAATAGGTTTGAAATTAAAAAGTAGTCACAAAAGATAATACATTTGTTTGGCGTTTGCGCATGCGCATATAAAATGTAAAGTCTTCTCTTAACACGAAAGTTAAAACATTAAAACGAGGTTATTATTAGTATCCAGGCCATGAATAAGAACTATGTAACCTGGTCTCACTTCTGTCAAGCGTCAGTCAAAATACTTAATTTTTTTTAACACCTTGGCTAGTGACAAAATGCAAGGAAATATAAACGAAAGAGCTGATTGAAAAGAAAAACCTGATCTTGTGTTCAGCCAATCGAATCCCGAGCATTGGACCTATTGTTTATCCGTAGTCATTTGGATCACACAACACCAGTCCTCTAGGATTGCAGATCCTTGTGGTGGAAGATGATAACAATTTCTTAGCATCATTGAACAAGAAAACATCTGCATGCACTGTGAAATGACGTCTCTTGTTTTCCTTCTATTTTTGCTGGGAATTTTTGTTTCTCTGTCCTTTTTTTCATCTTGCTCTTCATTGTTCTGTCTCATTTTTTCTATTTTTCTTATTCTTTCATTTCTCCTTTCTTTTCTATCTTTCATTTTCTTATACTTCTTCATTGCTGTGTCCTGATACACAAATTCTTTCTCATTCTTTCTTATTCTTCTATTTCCACCTCAACTCATTCTACTAACCATTCATCGTCTCTTCTTAATACAAAGGAGTCCTTCAAAAACACTAATACTGATCATGAAGGGCGATCCAGGACAATCTTTAGCAGCATAGAGTTTAAAAATGTGGTGTTCCCTCTTCAGGAATAACACCATTCTTGTTAAACCACAAGAGCGTAAGTCCAAATTGTGCTGAATTCCTAAAACTACCGCATTCTGACCTGATTACTGGCTAGCTCTGTCTTGTAAGCTAGTACTTGGATTCTTTTCCAACCAATCTTCCTGTCACTGTTAAGTTTCAGTGAAATACTTCCAGAAACCAGAAACGCCGTCTTCAAATCCCTCTATATGTTTCAATAACATATTTTACGCTGGATTTTAATTCTGATCCATTTTTCTCATTTCTTCTATCTATTCCTTTCATTTCTTTTCCCGTCCCATTTCAGTACCATAACTCTCCTTCTTCCCCTTGGAAAAGAACTATCAAGTTAGACCGATATTTATTTTTTATCTCTGATTTCTCATTCTTATTCCATTCAATCCCATTTGATTGCCTTCCTTCCATTCAATATTTCCTACTTGCTAATTTTTTCAGTTTTCCCTTCTTAACCATTCCTAAGTCTCTCAGCATTAGCTAACTTGCTAACATAATTTTAACGTTGATAGTATTTTATAAGTTAAATACCTGTTGTGTTAAATGTTCTCTTTTGTCATAACGTGTGATATGTAAAGGTTTTCTACCAGAAACGTAAGCAAGCTTCAGCATGAAGGCGAGGTAGCTAATTATGCATGGCGAACCACAATAGGCCCCTTGCACGTGACGTCCAAATTTGAAGGACAAAACAAAAGAATTTCAATCTCCTGAAAAACCTGCTATTTTGTCCTCCAAATTGAGCTGCATTCCGACATGCTGCAAGGGGTGTATAGGTTTTAATAATAATGTAATAATATATTATACCGAAAATAATCTGTATAATGGTCGTTGTATGGCTAAAATGCATGTTCTAGTAGCTCAGTGTAGCTGTTACAGCCTGTTCACTAACACCGCACAAAATCGTACGCTCCTTATTCTAATATTTACATGTAACACACACTTTATTTTAATTTGAATGTGTTTGCACTTATCACATAAATGTATAATTTGTGCACTGTTTTTAGCATGACTTGGTAACCCCCCCGCGACCCCCGTCTTCTAAGATGTCTTTGCTTTCTTTATTGTAGGTCACGGTTGACGAGACATCAATAGAAACAAAGCTTTGACAACTGAGACGCATGCTCCGCTACTGCTGACAGAAGCACTTCGGTTTATCCCAATACAGCTTCAAATCTCTTCTCTAGATAATACTTCACTCTCTGCACTCTGTTATCTCAAACCTACTCTCTACGCATGCTTGCGTTCTTGTCTTTTCTGTACTTTCTTATTTTCTTGATCCGCAAACTTTCTTCGCCAACTCTTGTCAGTCTCGTAATCTGAAGTCGAAAATTTAAGCCAAGTTTGTATATATTCTCCAAGTATTATCTTTTAGTATTCTCGTATATAAAATTGACTTGATTATCACGTGTTTTGTTCACGTGATAAGTTAATATCTAAATAAGGTGACATATATCAATACGAATACAGCCACCTTGAAATATTTCCTCATTTGTTCAAAATGGACACAACAGGAAGTAGAATACGTAAATTTGTCACGTGAGCACCTTTACCAAATAAGGCGTTATGCCTTTGATAGTATTTCAATTTGAAAAGCATTCTTCAATAATATTATTGATATTCTTACATGGGAATTTATTCGGATAGCATTCTTGTCCTCATCAAACCAGTTTAGTTTTATTAGTGTAATGTGTTCTGGGCTTTTAAAAATTGAAGTCTAATTTAGGATAGGAACTGCTAATCTCGGTATGTAACCGTTAGAACATTCAAAGCGTATAGCTGGAATACGGTAATATTGTTTCCACTAGCTTATATAAAATGGAAATTAATAATTTTAGGGATTTATAGAAATGGGGATTTTTATTGTTATCATTTAATAGCATAGTAGGTTAACAATGTAAATTTATTACTTTATTTATATCCCGCGGCCATCTTGAAGTAAGTGTTCTACTGGAACCAGACTTACGGTCAGCGGTCGTGACATGGCCTGGTTACTATTCAAAATGGCTGCCATATTTCTAGCATTTCACTTTTTTTCACAATTGATAATTAAAAAGAGCAAACTTTTTTGGCAAACTTTCTTTTATCCCTGATTTAGTTTTATTAATCAATTGTTAATAATAAATCTCAAATACATAATGCTCTCCCAAAGGGTGGAGTGGACAGGATCTGCACTCGGACCAGGGGCGGATCCAGGGGGTGTCCATATGTGCACCGCACATCCCTCAAATAAATCTAAGTACAAATTAAATAAGTCATTAGGATTATTGATGGCGTCATGACGTCATCCCCCATGCAAATTTCTGGACCCGTCGCGGACTACCAGTTCATTAATTCATAAGTAAAGGCACTCTGTCTCCTTGCGCTTATAATACAGATTTTGATTGCGCATGCGCAGACACAAACCAATGACGGAAGACGAATTCTCAGTAAATCTTTATTTATTCATAATTTTTTCTGCTTTAGTTCAATGTGAAGCAATCCAAAGCAAAAGGCAAAGGACGAGACAATCCAATTGTTAGTGAATAGAAAAATACCTTGAATTATTTTTACTGTCGACCAATTCCTTCATCACTGGTCAGCAGTATTATATTTTGCACGACGCATGCGCACCGTAATTTAAAAAAATATTGTCTCATTTTTCAAACTAGTTCACGGAAAGAAACGGATCGAATGAACCATCTACATCACGGAACTAAAAGTACATTGTTAGTTGATATCTAGTATAACGCACTTATTTCACTTCGGTTTTTTTGCATGTCGAAACTTCGAATTTCTCTCAGTCAAGGCGCGATTACTCGGAGCAATTTTCTCTGCAACTTTTCTCACAACGGCGGTGGCGACACAAGTTGAAAAAAAAAAGTTTCTAAAAATAGAAACGAATTCCACTTCTCGCAACGATTGCTGCAATTAACTTGTCTCTCAACATTCTTTCAAACTGCACTGTAGGTTACACGCCGCGGTGCTCCATGCAACTTGTGTCGTAACGCCATTAGGAAACAGGTTGCAGAGAAATTGCTCCGCGTAATCGCGCTTTTAAGGTCACGCACTTACTGCGCACTAGGACTGGGAAAAGTTAACGGTTTGCCGCGAATGTCTTCTCGTGCGGTGACCGTGACGGTACCGAATCCAAGCGTTTGATTTGATGAGCAGGGGAACCCTGCATGTGATTAGTTTGATAGTTCCACTTTGTAGCATGATGTCCGCCATGATTTTTCTCAATCGTTTTACGCATGACATCCAACGTAGCAGAAGTGATAACGGGATCTGACATAACATAGCGAACACCTAAAATTCATAAGCAAAATGTCATGGCACAGTATTTGCACGTCCATGAAGTAGTCTTACTTTGCCAAACCAATTCTCTAAGTGGTCTTATCTTAGGAGAGTTTGCGTAATCATGCCCTTAATTTACTTGTTTTGAACAGATCCCTAAATGCACATAGGCATGACTGAGCTGTGATGTGATGTGGAAATGTAAAAATCTTAATATCGTAAAAATAATAGAAGCACAAGCACATATTTTCACTCGCTATCCGATGTATTCATCATCCATATCTGATGTGTGCTTGCCTTCTTGCTCCAGATGGAGTCTAAAGTCCACCCCAAGCTCAAGAAGAACTCGGTAAATCATCGAAAAAGCGATACAGAGCAAAGTAACCGCACCGTTGATTCCATGGTATTAATGGATTACAATGAAAGCATGGGAAGCACGGTAGCACTAACGACTAAACAAGTATAGAAAAGAGCTTGTATGAACTGTGAAAAATACCCATTACGAGTGTGAGGTACCGTGGCCATGACAGCTAGGGACGTGTCCGAAGGTTTTGATTGGCTGAGCGCTAATCTTGCGTCCGGCCTGTGATTGGTTCTAGCGTCATTTCCGTACCGTGACCGTGCCGTGTGGCGTGACTTTTCACATTCATACACACTCTGCGCAATAACATTTTCTAAATTTTCCCACTTTAAATTACATTACATTACATAAAACTAAATCAATTCATTAAATACAACACGTAACTGAGGTCCTTCACCCTGCGTTGTCACAACCGGAAGTAAAACATTGAGGATTTTTACTTCCGGTAAAATAATCACGTGACGTGATTTTGTGTCAACCTGAGGTAAACTTTAATAATATCTAGATACATTTTAGTGAAGATTATCACAATGACATCCTGGGGGGGGGGGGGGGGGGGAGGGGTAAGCAGATGCTGTGCACTAGATTCTTTGGTTTATATCTTGGCTTCTGAAACTTGGTAGAGCTAAATTTTAAATAGATTAATTCAACCTTTTTTTGGTATTTTGGTACATAATATATATTTTCACGTATCATAATGTTATTGAATCCATGATTAATTCATGCATGAAAGACGCGAGAAAATAAGGCAGAAAGCCGGAAACTCGAATCTCCTAGCCGCAGAATCCCGTAAAAAAAATGCCAAGAATTCCAACGGACTCGGTAGGTTTTGTGATTCAAGTTCCAGTTTTATCCTTAGTTTCTTTGAGCAAAAATAATTGAATTCATAGCACTGACAACAATGAAGGGGTGCCTGGTGGAACACCACGTGCGTCCCTGCCTCGTTTCCAGCTTCTTAGAACCACGAGAAGAGTAGGACTGGGGTAAAAAGAGGAAGTCTGGAAATAGTTGAGTAAAATCAACCTCGATCCCAGAGCCCACGCTTCTTCTGGCCGCGGTGCTGACCAGAAAGAATGCAGGCTGTGGAAATTTTTTTGAGCAATCGTGGTTGGTTCGTGGTTGTGACGCGGTTTCGAAACTCTATATAGTTATTTTTGCTAGAAATGGTAAAATTCACGCTTAAACGGGAGAAGAAAACGGAACAGAAACGTATTCGGTTTTGATAAGGAAGTGTGTTTGTGTAGATGGCGTCTCAGTGTTCAGAGATTCCCGTCGCTGCTCCTTCGCTTGGTTCTAAGTTGATGAAAACAAGGCATAATTATTTATTTCGCAAAGAAAATAATTTTTTAGTCTAAAACGAATGATTTCATTGTTATTTATTTAATCAAAGGCTGGTTTCGCTAGCCACAACAAAGCAAGCGAAATGAGGAGACGCTTTAGTTTCGAACTAGCAAAGCTAGTATCGAAACTTCTCTTGAATCTTGTCCTCGTACTGTTCATTTCCTTGCTTTGTTTGAATCACGCCAAACCTGGTCACGTCTAAAACTGTCACGCAGTTTTAAAAAAACTTGTGCTGTTTAGATTAAGGAAGTCCCAAGCAAAATGCTGGGCAAGTGACATAAATCCGTCGATAAAATAGTTTTGCTTCAATTTTGTACGTAAAAGTTAAGTTTTTATGTTTCTTGTAACTAAGAATCAAGGCAAGCCTTAGTCAATTAGGGCTGTTAGAGTGCTTTTGAACTTTTGTATTTCTTTTGTAACAAAAAACTCGTTTAGAAATTTTTTAGGGGTGTGACGAAACTTCGTGACGTACAAGTCTGACGAGGAGCTGATATATTTATATAATGCATGCCTATCTTTGTGCAGTAAAGGTCTCGTACTGCTCTGCAGTTTATAAACTTGAATAAGGTGCTAAGTTCCCCTTTAAGTAAAGGAAAAATACTGGTCTTTGCTCTAAATGTAGAATAATTTCTTTGATGATTTCAAAATTCTAAATGATTTTTGAACCTCAAAAATAACTAACTTTCCTTTCCTTTTACCGGGGATATGTTTTACCACGAAATATGTATTCTCTTAAAGCACAAAAAAGTTTAAATAAAAAAATTATTAACACACTTATCGTAGCAATTTCTCTACTCAATAAAACAGCGTTACATGTATATAGCGTGACAAGCGATGTCACACAATATCAATCAATTTCCGCCCCCAATTTGACTGACTGTACATTTGCTTCCCATGCTCACGATGCCGATCGTCCTCAAAATTAATCTTTTTATCTAATCTATAAGCTAAAACCATTCATACGAAGAAATAAAGTCCTTTTTAGCGATAGATATTTGAAAAATCTTTCGATTTATTAGAATTTCTGACAATTTTGATACATCTTACGGATACATCTTTGACCTTTCTGACCTGCATCTAAATGTTGTCCAAAATGGTTTTACAAGCTTTCATCCAAAATTCTACACTAAATTAAACGTTGTTGTAGTTATCAAATATGTGTTCCTGGTGAAAGTCATTCAAAGTTTTTAAAGTGTCTCGTATTTAGGTTTGTCTTACTGTAGAATAAGTGGGATTTCAACACAGTAGACGTTATTCTGTTCCTGGTCCTTGAGTTCCGCCTTCAAGGTAAGCTTACCAGCCGGGTAAATGGACTTGATAGATTGAGAAAACACCAGCCCATATTGCTGTCCACTCTTCAAAGGACAGGTCAAACCATAACCTTTACAGCCGTCAGTGTTCGGCAGAGGAATAGGAATAGGGAAGAACTTAAAGATGGCGTACAAGTAGACTTTGGAACGTGTAACTTCTTCACTAGGAATGAAAGTAATAGTTCCAGTGGCATTTGATCCTCGTTTGATAGTACAGGGGTCTTGAGAGCATGGATTCAGGTCAAAAGAGACCGGTTTTCCTACTTTGGATCCACAGTCTTTGAAGGAGAGTTTCTTGGCTTCAGAGAGGCTCAAGATGATTTGCAAGCACAGCAATACACCAAGGAACTTCATATTCAATAGCGAGTTAAGGACAGTTCTCGTAGAGTTGAGTTCACTTCACTTATTGGGCAGTTATGACCAATTGGATCTTAGAAGCACAGATATGTGTCATATATATGTACCTTGAGGTCCAAAGTCACCCTCATGATCATGACAGTCACCCCTAAAAGATCCAAAATAACTAAAAAAAACTAATACTGAGAGGGATTAGGTAAGTCAAATTTAGTAACACCAATATCTTAAAACAGAGTTTGGATCAATAGTTTGATAAGATCTCTTTTGTAGCCGGTGTTCAAAGGATAAAAATTGTTAAATACATTCAAAACCGTAAAGAATAGAGTGGATTTACTTATTTTTATTCAGAGTTATTTTTAAGTATTATTATTTTAAGTATTAGAAATAGGAAACGGTCCACCGGTACCGTGACTTTCAAATGGCTTCCGAAAACAAGCCTTGTGATTAGAGAATGGCGTTTTCTTGCTGATTGGTTCAGAGAGCAAAGGACAGTCCTCACGAGTCCGAAACATGTCCGTGACTGACTTTCGGAATGGTTTCCGAATACAAGCATTGTGATTGGATAGTGAGCGATTTTTTTATTGCTCCCTGATTTGTTCAGAGAACAAAGGACGATCCTCAGCGACTCTCAAATGGCTTTTGTGTTTGCATAGTAAGCGCTTTCTCGCCCTCTGATTGGTTCAGAGCAGCTATAATTTGAGTAAAGTTCGGCGTTTGCTTCTCAGCACGAATTCTCAGATTATTTCAGCTTCGATGAGAAATATTCGTGAGAAACATTTCGAAAACGATGGTTACGATATCCCCCCCATAATATTTTGCGGCTTTGGGGAAAACCGGCAAGGGAAAAACCGCACATATATGGCAAAAGCTGATCAGAAGATGTTGTGAATGCATCTCATGATCATATCATGAGGAGCTGGAGCCCTTGACGACCAATCTGATTGTAGTTTTGAAAACTACATTCGTGAAATATTTTGTATGCAAATGAGCATAATATAATACCGATGCTGAGCTTGGGATCCTCCCTTTGCCCAGAGAAACGGTTGCATTCGTTGTATCTGTCAACGCTCTTTTGTAGTTTTACATTTCTTTTGCATTCTCGTGATTGTAGTTAGTATTCACGCGGCAAATTCGATTTGTCTTCAAAACATGCATTCGGTTATGTATGTTCTTCTCTTGGGATTATGAGAATCATCGTCGTACGGTAAAATATAGTAAGTGTGCACCTACGAATCATCTTAAAGCGATAAGAGAACAAGCAATATTTGTAATTAAATGTTGTGCAAAACACTGCTCGAATTATGTAGCACAGACCTTTGACCAGCGAAGTTCGAACTGAGATATATGTAGCGACCAGAAAAGCCCAAGTTATTCATCTCAGAAAATAAGAAAGCTTTCATCTCAGCTCAGTATTAAAACCACAAATATTTGGTTTAACTGGATTAAGTCAACAACTGAACGTAATTAACGTCCCGCATAGCTACCAGGAACTTACAGCTCAAATCCGGCTCCGGTTCCTCATGAAAGATGTGCAAGAAACATCCAGAAACAAAAAGAAAACATTTTAAAGCAGTTTAAAGTACTTATCAACCCTGACGGTTTAGTTTGAAAATCACTTCTACATGTAGGGTATAATACGATGGCACAGTTTTACAGGATATGGACTTCTCATTTCAGAGATAGAAAGGGCTTTAAAAAAAAAATTAAATGCAGGTACTTGTTAACTAACGGGAAAACTGGTTAACATCCTCCAAATAGCCTTAAATTGGCTTCTAATAAACAGCTAGAGTCTATACTCTAAACTATGCTGCAATATAAGTTATTTTCAAGGATAATCAAGATTAATTCAATGCAAATGATATCAGTGACGTCGACCCAGGATTCATTTAACATACGAAATTACTATCCTGTAAGAGGTAATGCCAGTTTTCAATAAAAAAAATGATTTTTATTACCAAAATATATGTCGTAGTAGAGTTTTGGTGAGTTTACTTGAGAGTCACTGGTAGAAAAACACACAAGAAAAGAGGACAATACCTTGGTCGACGTCATCTCATTCGCAAATATTTTTCATGTTTTATGAGAAGATGTCACACAATATCAATCAGTTTCCGCCCCCAATTTGACTGACTATACATTTGCTTCCCATGCTCACGATGCTGATCGTCCTCAAAATTAATCTTTTTATCTAATCTACAAGCTAAAACAATTCATACAAAGAAATAAAGTCCTTTTTAGCGATAGATATTTGAAAAATCTTTCGATTTATTAGAATTTCTGACAATTTTGATACATCTTACGGATACATCTTTGACCTTTCTGACCTGCATCTAAATGTTGTCCAAAATGGTTTTACAAACTTTCATCGGAAATTCTACACTAAATTAATAAACGTTATTGTAGTTATCAAATATGTATTCCTGGTGAAAGTCGTGCAAGGTTTTTAAAGTGTCTCGTATTAAGGTTTGTCTTACTGTAAAGTGATTGAGACTTCGCCACAGAAGATGTTATTCCGTTCCTGGTCCTTGAGTTCGCCCTTCAAGGTAACCTTACCAGTCGGGAACGTAGAGTCAATGGAATGAGAAAACACCAGCCCATATTGCTGTCCACTCTTCAAAGGACAGGTCAAACCATAACCTTTACAGCCGTCAGTGTTTGGCAGAGGTAGAGGAACAGGAACGAAACCAAAGATGGCGTACGCGTAGACTTTAGAGCTTGTAACTTCTTCACTAGGAATGAAAGTAATAGTTCCAGTGGCATTTGATCCTCGTTTTATGATACAGGGGTCTTGAGAGCATGGAGTGAGGTCAAAAGAGACCAGTTTTCCTACTTTGGATCCACAGTCTTTGAAAGAGACTTTCCTGGCTTCAGAGAGGCTCAAGATGATTTGCAAGCACAGCAATACACCAAGGAACTTCATATTCAATAGCGAGTTAAGGACAGTTCTCGTAGAGTTGAGTTCACTTCACTTATTGAGCAGTTATGACCTGAATTGGATCTCAACAGCACAGATATATATATACCAATATGTATAACCCCCGATGATCCTGAAGTCTCAACTCATCACATGACATGCAGTCACTCTTAAAAGATTCAAACCACAAAACTGATACTCAGCGGGGTGAGGTAAGTCAACCTATGCTGAATTATTTCACTAAAGGGTCCTATTAGAAGCTTAGTAATACTATATCTTAAAACAGGGTTTGGATCAATTAGTTTGATAAATTTTCTTTTTATAATTGTCGGTGTTCAAAGGATAAGAATTGTCATATACATTAAAAACTGTAAAGAATAGAGCCGATTTACTTTCATTAGTTATTATTTTTAAGTATTATTATTATTACAAGCAATTCGTGAGGGAACAAATAGCTCACGGTTCAAACGGCACAGTGACTTTCGAAATGGCTTCCGCGCGAACTCAAGCATTGTAATGTGATAATGAGCGTTTGTTTCTTGCTCACTAATTTGTTCAGAGAACAAAGGACGATCCTCGGCGACTCTCAAATGGCTTTTGTGATTGGATAGTTGGCGCTTTCTCGCCCTCTGATTGGTTCAGAGCAGCTATAATTTGAGTAAAGTTCGGCGTTTGCTTCTCATCACGAATTATCAGATTATTTCAGCTTCGATGAGAAATATTCGTGAGAAACATTTCGAAAACGATGGTTACGATATCCCCCCATAATATTTTGCAGCTTTCGGGGAAAAACCGGCAGGGGAAAAACCGCACTTATATGGCCAAAGCTGATCAGAAGATGTTGTGAATGCATCTCATGATCATATCATGAGGAGCTGGAGCCCTTGACGACCAATCTGATTGTAGTTTTGAAAACTACATTCGTGAAATATTTTGTTTGCAAATGAGCATAATATAATACCGATGCTGAGCTTGGGATTGTCAATTAACACTTGTCTATTCTATAACTACTCTTTGCCAAGAGAAACGGTTGCATTCGTTGTATCTGTCAACGCTCTTTTGTAGTTTTACATTTCTTTTGCATTCTCGTGATTGTAGTTAGTATTCACGCGGCAAATTCGATTTGTCTTCAAAACATGCATTCGGTTATGTATGTTCTTCTCTTGGGATTATGAGAATCATCGTCGTACGGTAAAATATAGTAAGTGTGCACCTACGAATCATCTTAAAGCGATAAGAGAACAAGCAATATTTGTAATTAAATGTTGTGCAAAACACTGCTCGAATTATGTAGCACAGACCTTTGACCAGCGAAGTTCGAACTGAGATATATGTAGCGACCAGAAAAGCCCAAGTTATTCATCTCAGAAAATAAGAAAGCTTTCATCTCAGCTCAGTATTAAAACCGTAAATATTTGGTTTAACTGGATTAAGTCAACAACTGAACGTAATTAACGTCCCGCATAGCAACCAGGAACTTACAGCTCAAATCCGGCTCCGGTTCCTCATGAAAGATGTGCAAGAAACATCCAGAAACAAAAAGAAAACATTTTAAAGCAGTTTAAAGTACTTATCAACCCTGACGGTTTAGTTTGAAAATCACTTCTACATGTAGGGTATAATACGATGGCACAGTTTTACAGGATATGGACTTCTCATTTCAGATAGAAAGGTTTTTTTTGTTTTTTTTTAAATTAAATGCAAATGAGATGACGTCGACCAAGGTATCGATCTGTCCTCTTTTCTTGTGTGTTTTTCTACCAGTGACTCTCAAGTAAACTCACCAAAACTCTACTACGACATATATTTTGGTAATAAAAATCATTTTTTTTATTGAAAACTGGCATTACCTCTTACAGGATAGTAATTTCGTATGTTAAATGAATCCTGGGTCGACGTCACTGATATCATTTGCATTGAATTAATCTTGATTATCCTTGAAAATAACTTATATTGCAGCATAGTATAGAGTATAGACTCTAACTGTTTATTAGAAGCCAATTTAAGGCTATTTGGAGGATGTTAACCAGTTTTCCCGTTAGTTAACAAGTACCCGCAAATATTTTTCATGTTTTATGAGAAGATGTCACACAATATCAATCAGTTTCCTCCCCCAATTTGACTGACTGTACATTTGCTTCCCATGCTCACGATGCTGATCGTCCTCAAAATTAATCTTTTTATCTAATCTACAAGCTAAAACAATTCATACAAAGAAATAAAGTCCTTTTTAGCGATAGATATTTGAAAAATCTTTCGATTTATTAGAATTTCTGACAATTTTGATACATCCTACGGATACATCTTTGACCTTTCTGACCTGCATCTAAATGTTGTCCAAAATGGTTTTACAAACTTTCATCGGAAATTCTACACTAAATTAATAAACGTTATTGTAGTTATCAAATATGTATTCCTGGTGAAAGTCGTGCAAGGTTTTTAAAGTGTCTCGTATTAAGGTTTGTCTTACTGTAAAGTGATTGAGACTTCGCCACAGAAGATGTTATTCCGTTCCTGGTCCTTGAGTTCGCCCTTCAAGGTAACCTTACCAGCCGGGTAAATGGACTTGATAGATTGAGAAAACACCAGCCCATATTGCTGTCCACTCTTCAAAGGACAGGTCAAACCATAACCTTTACAGCCGTCAGTGTTTGGCAGAGGGAGAGGAACAGGGATGAAACCAAAGATGGCGTACAAGTAGACTTTAGAGCTTGTAACTTCTTCACTAGGAATGAAAGTAACAGTTCCAGTGGCATTTGATCCTCGTTTTATGATACAGGGGTCTTGAGAGCATGGAGTGAGGTCAAAAGAGACCAGTTTTCCTACTTTGGATCCACAGTCTTTGAAAGAGACTTTCCTGGCTTCAGAGAGGCTCAAGATGATTTGCAAGCACAGCAATACACCAAGGAACTTCATATTCAATAGCGAGTTAAGGACAGTTCTCGTAGAGTTGAGTTCACTTCACTTATTGAGCAGTTATGACCTGAATTGGATCTCAACAGCACAGATATATATACCGATATGTATAACCCCCGATGATCCTGAGGTCTCAACTCATCACATGACAATCACTCTTAAAAGATTCAAACCACAAAACTGATACTCAGCGGGGTGAGGTAAGTCAACCTATGCTGAATTATTTCACTAAAGGGTCCTATTAGAAGCTTAGTAATACTATATCTTAAAACAGGGTTTGGATCAATAGTTTGATAAATTTTCTTTTTATAATTGTCGGTGTTCAAAGGATAAGAATTGTCATATACATTAAAAACTGTAAAGAATAGAGCCGATTTAATTATTTTCATTAGCTATTATTTTTAAGTATTATTATTATTAGCAATTCGTGAGGGAACAAAGAGCTTACGGTTCAAACGGCACAGTGACTTTCGAAATGGCTTCCGCGCGAACTCAAGCATCATGTGTGATAATAAGCGTTTGTTTCTTGCTCACTAATTTGTTCAGAGAGCAAAGGACGATCCTCGGCGACTCTCAAATGGCTTTTGTGATTGGATAGTTGGCGCTTTCTCGCCCTCTGATTGGTTCAGAGCACCTAGAATCTGAGTAAAGTTCGGCGTTTGCTTCTCGGTTGACTAATATTCCAGCTTTGATAAGAAATTTTCGTGAGAAACATGTCAAAAACAAGATGGTTACGATATAGCAGATTGTTCACTCCACAACTGATTCCGCCGAGTTTTGGTCAATCGAAAGCAAAAGAAATTTCCCCAGCTAAACCACGGGGGGGGGGGGGGGGGGGGAGAAGAGGTCGGTCAAGAATAATCAGAAAATGATGTAAATATAACTAGACGCTCTTGGAGCGTTCACTGGGTTGCCTGTGCAAGAGCTCGCTCACTCGCCAATCCTATATACTCTTTATTATTTCACACCAAAGTGTTCCTTTTGAGTTCAAAGTCCCCCTTTATTAAAAACATTTTAAATTCTAGTAAGACATTACTGTTGCGTTACTGACTCGTCAACGTGTATTAGGTTTCTACTAGACCTACTAGAGTACCGTGACCTTTCAAGACTAGCTGATGAAATAAACATATCTATTTCAGTATCGAAACTGTTCGCTGCAAAACAAACGTTTTATCAATGTAAATACCCTTAACTGGTAATTTGTTTTTCCCTCAGTTTTTGTTTTCTACTGAAGAAACATCCATGCAGATACAAAAAGAAAGAATTTTGAAGCATTAAAGTAAATTTTTAAATTAAGAGTACATGTTTGTGAGTTACAAGGTATTATGGGGAATGTGAAAAGGAATTCAGAGAAAGATGGCGAAAGAATTAAAGAACCACTTAAGACCAAGTCAAACAACTCAAGCTTTATTCGTCGTGAGTTTACACTAAACTGTCATACGACCACAATGTGAACACAAGTTCATTTATTCATCTTTCATGCAACAACGCGGCTTTACATAAAATCTTCATGTTATAATTCACGATAGGAATTGGTTGGACATCAAAGCAGCGCCGAGGGTCCATTCCAAGTTAAACCCGTTCAGTTTTCCCGCGTTATGTAGGACAAAGCTATTCTCATTTACTCTATAGCCCTTCACCAACATCACTTTGATGTAATTCAAGTGAAAACACCGAGCATAGGCTAGAAAGTCTTTCTTAAGATCGAGCTTATACACGGACTTCGAGCAGTACGAATCTGCTGCTTCCTCTATGTTGTCCAGGGTAACTACCTGGTCGTTTTGGTGAACTACTCCTGTTGCTTGAAATGCGTAGTTAAATAGACTTGAGCAGTAAAACTCGCCTGATAGTTTTGGTTGTTTTTTGAACGCACAATTTCTGCAAAAGAAGAAATATGAAACAAACCGCTGGCACTGATGCGCGCTTTGAAAAGCTCCCCGAACGATATACTCCTTTCCTTCTACATTCACAGACGTGTTGAACCCATAGTTATGGCATGGGCTATACACTATTAGGTCCTTATCTTCAGACTTGTGAATTTTCCTCCTGACGAGTTTTTCTAGGAAGGTTTTTCTTGCTTCTGCTTCTCCATAGCCGAGGTAGCTATGAGCAAAGACGCTGTAACTTTTCCCTGTTATGTTCAAACTAACCACTGGTACTTTGGGCTTTCTCCTTGACATCTGAAGAAACATGGAGAAAAAAGTACATAGCTCAGTAACTTTCTTGTATACTTCTCTTGAGGGGAGGGGTGGTGTTACTCGATACCCACCATGCACCTCTGGAGGTAAAGTCCTGGCCTTTTGTCCTCAAAGATCTTCAAAACTAAAAGCCAAATTTAAGAACATGCTAAACAGCGTATTTGTGGATAGGAATAGTCACTATGAACACCCAGTATCGAGCATT
The DNA here is from genome assembly GCA_964019055.1 of Anthopleura xanthogrammica. Classification (NCBI taxonomy): domain Eukaryota; kingdom Metazoa; phylum Cnidaria; class Anthozoa; order Actiniaria; family Actiniidae; genus Anthopleura; species Anthopleura xanthogrammica. The sequence goes on from OZ025210.1 coordinate 5,840,727, forward strand.
TCAACAGGTCTCTGAGGGGGGAGGGGGTATTTAATTAACGATAATTTAGAACATTGTTTTAACGGCCTTGTCCCTTATTATCGATACCATTGCGATACGAACCTTGAACGCGTTTTGTGTTGATGCCCCACCCATATCTAGAGTACCAAAGGTCTTTGATGATTCACCAGAGAACAATCCCTTGAGGAAGTTGACAGTCACCCACAGATAAACAGCTTCATCTTCACCACTGATCACTTTGGAAAAACCGCGTTCAAATTTGAATGGACAATAGTCTTTGTCGGAGAGGAGTTCATCTACTTTGTCTAGGATTCTGTCGATCTAAACAAACCAAAGAAGTGTTCAGCTCGGTTTCAGCTCGATCTAAGTTCTTCCTTTTCTCAACTCCCACTCCCTTGAGGATCCCTATCCCCTCCCCCTTCGGGGAACCCTACCAACCCACTCCCATTTCATTCAAACACCCCTCCATTGAACGTCTTTCACTCTTCATTATCCATAACCGTTTTGCATAGCTTTCCAAGATCCAACAGGCCGTTACATTACCTCTTCTTTCTTCATCAATCGCATCCCAGCCGTAGCAAATAAATGAATCGTAGTTTCCGCTTGCTTGTCTTTGGGAACCACCGTCAGAGCTTGTTCGATCAGAGGCCGTAGGTACCCGCCAATCCCACCGATGTTGTCTGCAAATTTACTCAACCCAGGTTTGGCTTTATCAGGCTTGGGTACTGGTACTTGTTGGACATCAGATACACGTAGAGGAGTATGGACTTGTATCTTGTAGACTTTGATCCTTGTTCCGCTTGAACCCGCGTCGAATATCACAGCATATTTCTCTTTTACACCACTAGACTTCCTCTCAAGATCAAGTTCAAGATCCAGAAAGCTTCTACCGTGTGAGAGCTGAGTACCCTGGGCCAAGAGCAACGCTCCAATGGTCACAAGGCCAAAAAACGTGATAAGAAGATTCATGGCTTCTGGCACTCCTTAAAGGGAAGCAAGAGTAAATTATAAACTTCAGTAAGAGTATATTCTACTGAAATATGTGGAGAGAGGTTAGATTACGAAGCAAAGAGAGCCTCAGAAGGTTTTCCTATCCGACGCCCTTTACGTGTTCAATCTTACTTCATGCTCAGCCGGTCAGGTAACCAATAATCCTTAATCAATTTACTCCAATTCCTAGTACTGATCTGTTCCTTGATCAATATACTAAGCTATTATTGTCAGCGGAGTTTTAGTAATTCTTGTAGACAGAATTGTGGAAAAAGACACGATGCTGTCCACAATGCAAACAAACGTTACTGTAATAACGGCAATTTGAACTGAGTAACATAGAGTTTTCCTTTGACCTATAATCTAACTTAACTGTCATATTAAAGAGGAAAACTCGTAACAGAGATTAAGTATGTGGTCAACAATTACTTACTTCTAGTTTTAGAGCTTCAAATGCAATTCCTTCGATAGTTTTTAATATCAGAGGAGTTTTGATCCAGAGTTGGGCAGTCAAAGAACGAGAATGATATTCAAATGGTAATCCCTTTATAAAGGCAAACTTAAACAAAAAAAACAATGCTACTTTATTCACCGTTTTAGATTTTTTTAATCTCGACCCTTTTGTTGGCTGTAACTTGGAATTTATCAAAGACAATCAACATTTTTTTCTCTAATGCATAAAGACGCGATTACACGGAACAATTTTCTCTGCGACTTGTTTCCAATGGCGTTGCAACACAAGTCGAAGGTCTATTGTTATTTCCAAGTACATTAAGTGGAATGCAGTGCATATATCTTATTGTAGTGTACTGTTCTATATTATATATGTATTCTATTATAGTTCTATTGTTACTTGGACATGAAAAAGGCGCGAAAACTAGACGTATCTTAAGCATCAAAAGAGATTCCCGATTCTCTGCTCCAAAATTCGATTCTGGGAGCAAACAAATTAAAGAGTTTTCTTCGCTTATAAATTCATTGACTTCTTCCTTACAGGACAAAATATAGGGTTCGTGCAAATTGAAGAATAGAGCAAATTGTGTTTTTTATCCTTTCTTTAGCAGAACTAATATTTTTAGTTCAGGGAAAGCTACGAAAGACTATAAAAAATACGACCATGTGAACATAAGCTCATTTATTCATCTTTCATGCAACAACGCAGTTTTACATAAAACCTTCAAGTTATAATTCACGATAGGAATTGGTTGGACAACAAAGCAGCCCCGAGGGTCCATTCCAAGTCAAATCCGTTCAGTTTTCCCGCGTTATGTAGGACAAAGCTTTTCTCATTTACCCTATAACCCTTGACCAACATTACTTCGATGTAATTCAAGTCAAAACAGCGATCATACGCCCAAGGATCCTTCTTGAGATTGAGCTTATACACAGACTTTGAGCAAAATGAATTGGCTGTTTTTTCTAGCTTATCCAGAGTAACTACCTCGTCGGCATATTTCTGGATTATTCCTGTCGCTTCGAATGCGTAGTAAAACATACTAGTGCTGTAAAACTCTCCGGTCAATTTCGGTTGGGTTTTAAATTCACATGTAGGGCAAAAGAATAAAGATTGTAAATATCTCTGGCAAATCCTCGGGTTCTTAAAGGCTCCACGCACGACATAGTCCATGCCGTCCACTGTGATTGATGTGTTGAATCCATAGTTGTGGCATGGACTGTAGACCTTCTGACCCTTGTTTTTGAACTGCTTGGTTGCTATCGTCTTCCTCACGAGCTTTTCAAGGTAGAGGGTTCTTGTTTCTTTTTCTCCGTAGCCGAGGTAGCTGTGAGCGAAGATGCGATACGTCTTACCGGATATGTGTAGTTGGACCATCGGTTGGCGGGACTTTCTGTATCGAATCTGTAAAAAGGAGAGAAGAATGAAGGTCAGGTAAGGAGGCGAGACAAACCTTAACGAGGTGAGGTGAGGTGAGGTGAGGTGAGGTGAGGTGAGGTGAGGTGAGGTGAGGTGAGGTGAGGTGAGGTGAGGTGAGGTGAGGTGAGGTGAGGTGAGGTGAGGTGAGGTGAGGTGAGGTGAGGTGAGGTGAGGTGAGGTGAGGTGAGGTGAGGTGAGGTGAGGTGAGGTGAGGTGAGACAAACCTTAACGAGGTGAGGTGAGGTGAGGTGAGGTGAGGTGAGGTGAGGTGAGGTGAGGTGAGGTGAGGTGAGGTGAGGTGAGGTGAGGTGAGGTGAGGTGAGGTGAGGTGAGGTGAGGTGAGGTGAGGTGAGCAGACAAGAGAACAGAACAGAAAAGTAACAGACGCTAACTTGTAAAATCCTTCCTTAATGGATTATCCCACGTGCAATGGCCTTCTAAATTCGTAACATTTTATTACGTATACTGTTCAGTATACATTTCTTTATTAAAATGAAGGGGCAAAAGGTTAAATGTAAACACCATGGCGTTACAAACCTTGAATGCGTCTTGTGTTGATGCCCCGCCCAAGTCCAGGGTACCAAAGCTCTTTGATGATCACCAGAAAACAACCCCTCGAGAAAGTTGACAGTCACCCACAGATAAATAGCTTCATCTTGACCACTGATCACTTTGGAAAAACCGCGTTCGTATTTGAATGGACAATAGTCTTTGTCGGAGAGGAGGTCATCTACTTTGTCTAGGATTCTCTTCCTCTATAACATAATCAAATATCATGTATAAACAACGATAGTTTGATGGAACAATTCATACAGAATTTCATACGATCCTCTCAAAAATCCTTCCTTTTCTACCCCGACGGCAACACTCTCAGGATTTCATCTCTGTTCCGCCCCTCTTTCTTGGAAGGGATTCATTCTTCATAATCTATAATCTTTTCGCCCAGCTTTCCAGGCTCGTTGAAGGTGGTTTGTACAAGTGGATCAACACAAGCTTCAATGTAACCTGTGCCTGAAACACATTACCTCGTCGTCTTTCAGCAGTCGCATCCCAGCCGTAGCTAGCAAACGAATCGTAGTTTCCGCTTGCTTGTCTTTGGGAACCACCTTTAGAGCTCCATCGATCAGAGGCCTTAGGTATCCACGAATTTGATCGATTTTGTCAGGAAACTCGCTCAACCCAGGCCAGACTGTAACAGGCTTGGGTACTGGTACTTGTTGGACATCAGAGACACGTAGAGGAGTATGGACTTGTATCTTGTAGACTTTGATCCTTGTTCCGCTTGAACCCGCGTCGAATATCACAGCATACTTCTCTTCTGCACCACTAGACCTCCGCTCAAGATCCAGAAAGCTTCTACCGTATGTGAGCTGAGGACCCTCCAAGATCAACGCTCCAATGATCACCAGACCAAAACACGTGATAAGAGGTTTCATGGTTTCAAGTCAGTTCTGCTTAAAGGAAAGTAAGAAAAAATAATATAATAACTGGCTAATGATGCAAAGAGAATATTGGATTTTGTCTTAAAAAGGACGTGAAAAATGATCCCCGGTTACACCTACCCAATGCTCATGCAACTCTCTATGTATCTACCTGGACTAAGCAGTCGTACAAACTTTGCATTATTATTATTAGTAGTTCTTTCAAGCCGACAAGAGAGAGTTTAAGCATCTCGATTATGGCAAGCGCGAAACGTCAGCTGGCATGCACAAAAGTGAAACGGAATCGCAAAAATTTCCAAATAGTAGATAAACAAAAGCTTAAGAATATTTTTCTTTTGCTCTTTTGCGGGAAGGTTTGTAAAATTAAAGGTAAAGTGAAATGCAGGAAAACGATGAAAGCGTGGCCAGTTTTTGCCTTTGCGGAAAGAAAAAACTTGATAAACTGTCTAAGACGTGGAACGGATAACTGCATGAAGTTCAACAGCCACTGCACGAGAAACAGATTGTCTGCCGTGTCTTCAATGACTACACCCAAAACACTTTTGAAACAATTTTAACTAGGTTAAGTTCGTTATCTATGTCGTCAATTTTATACTGACTAAGAAGAAATTGCTTTAAAGAGGTAAAATGTTACAGAATTTCTCAGTGGAATAAAATTTAAAGGTACTGGGTACACTGTAGGAATCATACTGTTCTTCACACTTACCTCTTAGAGCTAGCTAGCTTCTCCTAGTGAAGTCAAGGAATTATAATGGCATAGTTAGGGTAAAGTAGGGGGTTATTACAGAAATTATATTTTAACATAATTAAAATACAAATAGACCTTATTCGTTGTATGACAGTGTTTTCCCATTTCAGACCATGCACGTGCCATTTCCTAGACATAAGATTCTTTGTTTGAGTTGTATCCATAATCATGCGCAACCGCTAACAAAGAAATGATAGTCTTGGAAATGACACGCGGTCTGTGATGGGAAAACATTGAACCACGACGAATAAAGTCTAGAATCATGACACTTCCAGTGTAAGCCGATATTTAAAAAAAAATTGGATTTAGACGCGATTATCAATGTATCTCGATTATCAGATCAGATATTTAAGTTTTTTGTGTTTAATTTTATGTGGGATCTGTTTTGTCCTTGATATGATCTGATGATATCCAATATTGATGAGACAAGACATGATGTTATTGGAGATTATCCGATATAGGATGGCAGATATCTCACTAGTGATTGAATATTGAAGGACAGGAGTGAGAACAGGTAGATTCTGCACTTGCAGTAGATCAGCCCAGGGTTTCAGGGTTTCAGGATTTCAGGATTTCAGGGTTTCAGAGTTTCAGGGTTTCAGGGTTCTATCTGTGAGTTAGCCATGCCCTGACTTTGATTACCCAAAAGATGTTTTAGGATTTATCTGTGAGTTAGCCATGCCCTGACTTTGATCAGCCAAAATATGTTTTAGGATTTATCTGTGAGTTAGCTGTGTCCTGATTTAGGCCACGTCAACAATAATGCATTTTCCAGAACGCAACGCCATTTTCGTCCCATTGAGAACGCATCGATAGCTTTGCGTCTACATGGTTGCTAGCCTGTCCCGAAAGCGCTGAGCAACTTTTGAGCACTTTTTCGATTTTGAAGCACTGTTTTGCATTTTGGGATAAATTTAAGCAATATATCTATATATACCAAATTACATTTCTAGCAACCTTTGCCCTATGAAACAGTTTTTAGCAAGAACTGTGTCGCACGGCCTTTAATTTTCTGATTATTCTGGTTTTCGTATAACGAGAATGGTGCATGTTCCAGGCTAACTAAGGTTGCCAAGAAAAGCACGTGGACTCTTGCCTTGCCATGAAAAAGCACGTGGGCTGATGCATGTTTCATTGTTGCAGAAGTCTATTTTTATGGTTGCCTGGACGGCTGTACACAGTAAAAATGGACATATTTACGAAAAACTTAGAACGAAGTAACTGTTCACAATTTTAAGCAACTTTTTCAACTATTTTTATTTTAAGATAAAAAAATCCTGTTAATAATCAAAACTATTCTTAAAATTTTGAGCACTTTTTTAGCGCTTTTTAGGCATTTTTGTGAGCACTTCCAGTTACTAGGGTTTTACTAGCACAATTGGGGCAGGTCTAATAGTCCACGAACCCGACCGTCGCTTGAATGTTACTGAGTGAAAATCCTAACTCGTAGTTCACAACTCGCAGTCTCGTGTGTAGATCGACCACTACGAACAATGGTAGCCAAGAGCGAGGTCTCGCACAACATTCCCTGCGTTAGGGTATTTAACTTGATCTAATATTGGCCGACCACGTGTTCCGTCTCTGAGAAGTTATAAATCACGCCGATAAAATCTGTCGCTACATCTAGACAGGCGACCAAAACTCGAGATGCCGAAAAAGATAAAGCGAAAAGCAAACGTGCTAAAATCCGTGGGCGTTCCATTTATTCTGTTTTCGTTTGCATTTCTAAGGAGTGAATTTGAAAAACAGTACCAATTTTTTTTCTATATTCACGAGATCAGATGTCATGTAAATAATAATTCATAATACAGGAGTTTTCTGTTGCTATTCTTAAATTTTTCCACTCCTTTTAATATTTACAACTTCGAATGAAGAGATCAGACGAGAGTGCTTGCATGGATGTGTCCTGGATCCGAAGAATGCACGACGTCCCGAGTTATCTACGACCAGCAACCCGTTTGTACATCGGGCATTCGAGAAGTCCATACCGCGTTTGGAACTATCGCTTGAGAAAAACTCCACATCGTTGTTCAAATGTCTCAGGGTCGCGATGGAGGGGTATGATCGCGAAATCCTGATTTTTTTCCAGTTTCCCGAATCACGAGGATTAAAAATTCTTAATCCCCGAAAAAAAATGCCAATGTGCGCATGCTCATTGCTAAATAACATCCCATATCGAACACCAAAACACAAATTCCTAACATAAATAAGTTGTACTGCGGCATAGCTTCGAGTGGCTTTCGCTTTTGAAAACTCCAAAATAAAGTTCGTAAGCATTTTTAGATTATATTTTTTTAGAAGGAGACGCTAAGAAAGCAGTCGATTGGATGCTAAACCACGCCCACTTGTACAAAGCTGCAGTAACAGAACTCGAAGAGCAGTTTGGTAACGAAAACTTTATGGCGGATCTGAGCTCAAAGACGTAATAGACCTTGGGTGTTTACCATTTACAAACAAATTCCAGAAATTTCGGCCAGGATAACCGGTTTTTAGTTCCTTCAAATGGGAAGCAAATATCTCGAATGGAAAATGCCCCTTATTCGTGTTGGTGTAATGTGACGTGTCCTTCACTAGATTATCATTGTTTTTTTTGTTTTGTTTACTGCTATTTTCATAAGCATGCGAACTCTGTAGTTGCAAGTTTCCCGTTGGAATTTGGTTTTTCACTGCCGCTAGTCAAAAATATAAAAGGTACCGACTGATTAGTTTTGATTGACGTAAGCCAAAAACCAAATTTCAGCGTGCAGCTTGCAGCTACCGAGTTCGCATGTTTATGAAAATAGCAGTAACGGTTGCACATGAGAAGATGAGAAGACATATGAATATGTATGCTGTAACTCGAATAAAGAATATTATTCTCTAGGGAATGACACGTGGTCTGAGATGGGAAATCATTACACCCAAGGTAAAAGGACGTATTTCTAATCCTTTTTTAGCTGAACCAATATTTTTATCCATGGAAAAAGAAAAGACTATAAAAAGTACGACCATGTGAACATAAGCTCATTTATTCATCTTTCATGCAACAACGCGGTTTTACATAAAACCTTTATGTTATAATTCACGATAGGAATTGGTTGGACATCAAAGCAGCCCCGAGGGTCCAATTCAAATCAAACCCGTTCAGTTTTCCCGCGTTATGTAGGACGAAGCTATTCTCATTTACTTTATACCCCTTGAACAACATCACTTCGATGTAATTCAAGTGAAAACAGCGATCATATGCCCAAGGATCCTTCTTGAGATTGAGCTTATACACAGAATTTGAGCAGAACGAATTGGCTGTTTTATCTATCTTGTCCAGAGGAACTACCTCGTCATGGTTCTGGATTATTCCTGTTAATTTGAATGCGTAGTAAAACAAACTAGTGCTGTAAAAATCGCCTGTCAGTTGAGGTTGGGTTTTAAACGCGCATGTAGCACAAAATAATAAAGATTGTATGTATGTCTGGCAATATTTCGAGTTCTTAAAGGCTCCTCGCACGACGTAGTCCATGCCGTCCACTGTGACTGATGTGTTGAATCCATAGTTGTGGCATGGACTGTAGACCTTCTGACCCTGGATTATGAACTGCTTGGTTGCTATCGTATTCCTCACGAGGTTATCAAAGTAGAGTTTTCTTGCTTCTCTTTCTCCGTAGCTGAGGTAGCTGTGAGCGAAGACGCGATACGTCTTTCCGGATATTTGTAGTTGGACCATCGGTAGGCGGGACTCGCTGTTTGGAACCTGTAAAAAAGGAAAGAAGAATGGAGGATCACGTGAGGTGAGGCGAGACGAGGTTAGGCCAGGTGAAGTCAGGTGAGGAGGCAAGAGGAAAGGAGAAGAGGGAAGAAAAGGCTTTCCTACCCTGCATGTTTCTGTTAGATTCTGTAAAAAGGGTAAAAGCTTGAATGAAAATATGGCGTTACAAACCTTGAACGAGTTTTGTGTTGATGCCCCGCCCAAGTCCAGGGTGCCAAAGCTCTTTGATGATTCACCAGAAAACAATCCCTTGAGGAAGTTGACAGTCACCCACAGATAAACAGCTTCATCTTCACCAGTGATCACTTTGGAAAAACCGCGTTCGTATTTGAATGGACAATAGTCTTTGTTGGAGAGGAGGTCATCTACTTTGTCTAGGATTCTCTTCCTCTATAACAATCAAATTTATCGGTATATGAACAACAACAATAGCCTGAATAGGTTTTGAACCCTTGGTGTACTCCCCCTCCCCCCTCCCCCCTCCCCCCTCCCCCCATCCCCCACGACTCTACCCGATCATTAAGGCATCTCTCCCTTCCCCGGTGATAGTGCGCTCTCCCAGAAGGCTTTTCCTTGCAGGGTTTCATGTCTGCCTCCGCGCCCTTCCACCGTCACGGACGAAATTTAGTCATTATAATCTATCATTTCCGTCCGTTCAGCTCTTTCCAGAATCGTTGCACTAGCTAGTGCCCGGGGCTTGTAAAAGTATAGGTCGACTCAAGTCCCAATGCCATACAATGCCACATAACTTGCGCCTGTACTGATATTACCTTTTCGTCGTTCAGCAGTCGCATCCCACCAGTAGCAAATAAATGAACCGTAGTTTCCGCTTGGTTATCTTTGGGAACCACAGTCAGAGCTCCATCGATCAGAGGCCTTAGGTATCCACGAATTTGATCGATTTTGTCAGGAAACTCGCTTAACCCAGGTTTGATTTTTTTAGGCTTGGGTACTGGTACTTGTTGGACATCAGAGACACGTAGAGGAGTATGGACTTGTATCTTGTAGACTTTGCTCTTTGTTCCGGTTGAACCCGCGTCAAATATCACAGCATACTTCTCTTTTACACCACTAGACTTCCTCTCAAGATCCAGAAAGCTTCTACCGTATGTGAGCTGAGGACCTTCCAAGAGTAACGCTCCAATGATCACCAGGTCAAAACATGTAATAAGAGATTTCATGGTTTCAAGTGCTTCTTAAAGGAAAGAAAGAAAAAAATAATATAATAACTGGCTAATGATGCAAAGAGAAAATTGGATTTTGTCTTAAAAAGGATGTGAAAAATGATCCCCGGTTACACCTACCCAATGCTCCACTTTCTATGTATCTACCTGAACTAAGCAGTCGTTCAAACTTTGCATTAGTAGTTCTTTCAAGCCGACAAGAGAGAGTTTAAGCACCTCGGTTATGGTAAGCGTGAAACGTCAGCTGGCATGCACGAAAGTGAAACGGAATCGCAAAAATCGTAGTAGATAAAGAAAAGCATTTTACTGTTATGTGCTGTTTCCACAACGAACACAACTTGATAGCCTGATCGCTAAGCTAATGATAGCCTGATAGCCTGATCGCTAAGCTAATGACAGCCTGATAGCCCGATCGCTAAGCTAATGATAGCCTGATAGCCTGATCACTAAGCTAATGATAGCCTGATCACTAAGCTAATGATAGCCTGATAGCCTGATCGCTAAGCTAATGACAGCCTGATAGCCCGATCGCTAAGCTAATGATAGCCTGATAGCCTGATCACTAAGCTAATGATAGCCTGATCACTAAGCTAATGATAGCCTGATAGCCTGATCGCTAAGCTAATGACAGCCTGATAGCCCGATCGCTAAGGTAGTGATAGCCTGATTGCCTTTGTTAGTCGTTTATGAGTAATTAATTGTATTGTGTTGGACACAATAGGGCAAATCATTCCAATCCGAAATAGGCTCGAACATCTCATCAGGAATCGATAAGCATTCCTAGAAAACACAATTCATTTTTCTTAAATATAAAGAAATTAGACAAAAAAATGATTGACAAAACATTTCCTTGACCCCCGATTGTGGCAGAGAATCGAAAAGGGATATGATCGATTGAGCGATCCATAGTTCAAAAGCTTGCACAAGAGTTGAGATCAATTTTTCCAAGGAACTTCCAACTACACAAGGTTGATATGGAGAATTGACGTCAATCGTTTGCTCTCGAGTCTCATTCGTTAAACATTCATTCAAGTCAGCAGTTTTAGTGTTTTATTGTGTGGTGTACGTGGCGTCATCAAACGGACCATTTTACGAAATTAATTAAATCCACCGCAAAAATAATCGAATCCACCGCAAAAACCTGAATATAACTAAATCCACTGCACTCCACCGCAAAAATCCGGATCGTAGTGCGCGAACCATACTACTATTAAAGGTAAAGTGAAATGCAGGAAAACGATGAAAGCGTGGCCAGTTTTTGCCTTTGCGGAAAGAAAAAACTTGATAAACTGTCTAAGACGTGGAACGGATAACTGCATGAAGTTCAACAGCCACTGCACGAGAAACAGATTGTCTGCCGTGTCTTCAATTACTACACCCAAAACACTTTTGAAATAATTTTAACTAGGTTAACTTCGCTATCTATGTCGTAGTCAATTTTATGCTGACTAAGAAGAAATTGCCTTAAAGAGGGAAAATGTTACAGAATTTCTCAGTGGAATAAAATTTAAAGGTGCTGGGTACACTGTAGGAATCATACTGTTCTTCACACTTACCTCTTAGAGCTAGCTAGCTTCTCCTAGTGAAGTCAAGGAATGATAATGGTAATAGGGTAAAGAAGGGGGTTATTACAGAAATTATGTTAATATATTCTTTGTTTGAGTTGTAACCGTATCTTCATGTGTCTCAGTCCTCATACGCCACCGTTAAACAAAGAAATGATAGTCTTGGAAATGACACGCGGTCTGTGATGGGAAAACATTGAGCCACGACGAATAAAGTCTATTGAACAAACACAATTACCTGCTAACAACAATCATGACACTTCAAGTGTAAGCCGATATTTCAAAAAAATTGGATTTAGACGCGATTATCAATGTATCTCGATTATCAGATCAGATATTTAAGAGTTTATGTGTTTAATTTTATGTGGGATCTGTTTTGTCCTTGATATGATCTGACAATTAGTAAATAAACCGATAATGTCCGAGGATGAGAAATGGTCCGAAAAAAGAACATTTGGCTGAAAAACGAAGCGAAGGTGAAAAATTAAGTCAAAGTAAACAAGGCGAGATATGAAAACTGGATTTAAAGAAACAGAAATAAGTAAATTTGTACTATTTAGTATAACTATAATGTTTCAGGGGTATAATATTTGCACTCACTAGTCTAGACTTTATAGTCTAACCAATTTCTTTTGTGGAGTCGATTTAGATCTATGATCGAGTTCTAACCAAACCACTTCTGTCACTAGAAAGCTCTATTCAAAGTAGTGTTTTTCACGACAGACACAGAAAGTGATCAAACTTGCTGCAAGAATATATCTTGTTCTTTGTTCTGCCATAAACCCACGTCTAGTGGTAACGTTTAATTCTGATAAAAGAGTAAACTCAAAAACACTTCATTGTTGTGTAGTTCTTGGTTCAGGATAGGATGACAAGTAGACTTGCCACAAGCAGTTCTAAACACATAAGAGTTTCTGTCACAAGTCAACCACACTTCTTTTTCGGATGTGTAAAGTCTAGCCATAACAGACAGTTCTGCACTTAAATATCTCAGAATTTAAAACTGTTATCGCAGAGCTATGAGGGAATTTTGTTTAAGTTTTTACTCTATTGGAAATACAAGGGGAAAATGTAGTTTTGATCTTTAAGATTTGGAGGTTTTTAGCTGATTTTGAGACCCGCGGGTTTTGGGAATAGATTTAGATTATTTTATTATTACTTTTTTTGCTGGATTATTTCTCCAGATTTCATGCCGAGATATCAATTTCTTCTATAATAATCGGAGATGTCGTTTCCACTTTAGCTCTCGAAGCCTTCGTACCTCTCTGATGACCAGGACGGTCTTCTACCCATAATTCAACGTTGATTCGTCCTGGTGCGACTGCGCAGTAGCTGTCTAGTCGTCCATGTCGAAAACTAGGACCAGGATACAGCTTGGTTCCTGTGAGTTTACCTGCATTGCAGGCGTTCCTCGTTGGTTCTTTTCCCCTCTCCAATCCTCCCCGTCCCGAAAAGAAGAACACGAGGAACGCCTGCAATGCAGGCTACTGTGAGTTTAGCCTCGATTCGTCCTTGTTTACAGTCCTGGTTATCAAACGTGAAGAACCATCGCTTACAGCAGGTAGTACAGAAACCAACTCGCATGTTTCCTTCGTAGATGACGTGGAGAACACTGTCTGGACGGGTTTTGTTGAGAATACATTCCTAAACATTGATGAAAATTCATTTACTCAGATAAATGAAAAGCGAAGCGTACCTGATTTCTAATCAGTGACCCCAAAGTTTAATCCATTCTAATACGGTACATTCCCAAAGAGAAGGAAAAATGGCTTCCATGAATGTAAATGATCGTCTTGGTCTATGTAAAATCAAAGATTTGAGGTTAGTTGTGTTTTGCTTTGCAATGCTGTACCACAGGGAGCCCAATTTAGATAAAAGTACAAGGTGAAAATAAAATCGGGGAAAAAGTCGCGTTTGATTATTATTTTTTAAATTCAAGGTCAAGATAATGTCCTCTATAATACGAACGAGCAAAAAATCCATAAAAAATGCACTAGAACATTTTTTTTCGCGCGCGCTTTTGTTTTTCTAGTATAATTTCCCTATGGTATCCTATGTGTGGATTTGTGTCAATATAATTTTTGTCCTGGAATCCCGGGTTACCCGGCTGTCCCATATCCCCTATAGGACCCAAGAAGTATGACACGCATTTGGTTTCGAGCTGGGGAAAAAGAAAAAATATTTTGCACAAGAATACTGAGGACAAGAAAGACTCAATAAATTGTGTGTATAGTCAAGAATGCAATAAAAATCCACAGGCAACCCAAACAATCTTAGCTCAAGAGAATGACACGTGGTCTGAAATGGGAAAACATTACGCCCAAGATAAAAGGACGTATTTTTTTATCCTTTTTTAGCTGAACGAATATTTTCATCCATGGAAAAAGGAAAGACTATGAAAAATACGACCATGTGAACATAAGCTCATTTATTCATCTTTCATGCAACAACGCGGCTTTACATAAAACCTTCATGTTATAATTCACGATAGGAATTGGTTGGACATCAAAGCAGCCCCGAGGGTCCAATTCAAGTCAAACCCGTTCAATTTTCCCGCGTTATGCAGGACAAAGCTTTTCTCATTAACCCTATAACCCTTGACCAACATTACTTCGATGTAATTCAAGTGAAAACAGCGATCATATGCCCAAGGATCCTTCTTGAGATCGAGCTTATGCACCGACTTTGAGCAGAATGAATCGGCTGTTTTATCTATCTTGTCCAGAGTAACTACCTCGTCATGGTTCTGGATTATTCCTGTGGATTCGAATGCGTAGTAAAACAAACTAGTGCTGTAAAACTCGCCGGTCAATTTGGGTTGGGTTTTAAACGCGCACGTAGGGCAAAAGAATAAAGATCGTAAATATCTCTGGCAAATCCTCGGGTTCTTGAAATCTCCCTGGACAACGTAGTCCATGCCGTCCACTGTGACTGATGTGTTGAATCCATAGTTGTGGCATGGACTGTAGACCTTCTGACCCTGGATTATGAACTGCTTGGTTGCTATCGTATTCCTCACGAGGTTATCAAAGTAGAGTTTTCTTGCTTCTCTTTCTCCGTAGCTGAGGTAGCTGTGAGCGAAGACGCGATACGTCTTACCGGATATGTGTAGTTGGACCTTCGGTAGGCGGGACTTTCTGTATCGAATCTGTAAAAAGGAGAGAAGAAAGGTCAAGTGACGAGACGAGACGAGATGAGACGAGACGAGACGGTACAAACCTTGAATGCGTTTTGTGTTGATGCCCCGCCCAAGTCCAGGGTGCCAAAGCTCTTTGATGATTCACCAGAAAACAATCCCTTGAGGAAGTTGACAGTCACCCACAGATAAACAGCTTCATCTTCACCACTGATCACTTTGGAAAAACCGCGTTCGTATTTGAATGGACAATAGTCTTTGTTGGAGAGGAGGTCATCTACTTTGTCTAGGATTCTCTTCCTCTATAACATAATCAAATATCATGTATAAACAACAATAGCCTGAGAAGATTTTGAACCCTTGGTCTTCTTTCCCCCGACTCTACCCGATCACTAAGCAATCTCTCCCTTCCCCGGTGAGAGCGCGCTCTCTCAGAGGGTTTCATCTCTGCCTCCCGCCCTCCCACCGTCACGGACCGGATATAGTCGACATGATAATATATCATTTCGATGCGTTCAGCTCTTTCCAGACTCGTTGCACTAGTGCATCGCATACAATGCCACATAATTTGGCCTGGACGGCTGACATTACCTCGTCGTCTTTCAGCAGACGCATCCCAGCCGTAGCAAACAAACGAATCGTAGTTTCCGCTTGGTTATCTTTGGGAACCACAGTCAGAGCTCCATCGATCAGAGGCCTTAGGTATCCACGAATTTGATCAATTTTGTCAGGAAACTCGCTTAACCCAGGTTTGACTTTATCAGGCTTGGGTACTGGTACTTGTTGGACATCAGAGACACGTAGAGGAGTATGGACTTGTATCTTGTAGACTTTGATCCTTGTTCCGCTTGAACCCGCGTCAAATATTACAGCATACTTCTCTTCTGCACCACTAGACTTCCTCTCAAGATCCAGAAAGCTTCTACCGTGTGTGAGCTGAGGACCTTCCAAGATCAACGCTCCAATGATCACCAGGCCAAAACATGTGATAAGAGGTTTCATGGTTTCACTGCTTAAAGGAAAGTAAGAAAGAAAATGATTTTATTTTTTATTTTTCATTTAAAAAAATAACGTACAACTGGCTAATGATTCGAATCAAAGGGAGTGCCTTAGGAGAAGAATTAGCTACCCGACGCTCATCCTCATGTTTTCAAACTAACTGATATGCTGGATTTAAAGAACCTCCGCAAAACGTATTAATTAATATAACAAGCTAAATTTCAATTCAGTCTGTGAGTTAGCCGTGCCCTGACTTAGATCAGCCCAGAGGTTGTTACAGGGTTCAATCTGTGAGTTAGCCATGCCCCGACTTAGATCAGCCCAGAGGTTGTTACAGGGTTCAATCTGTGAGTTAGCCATGCCCCGACTTAGATCAGCCCAGAGGTTGTTACAGGGTTCAATCTGTGAGTTAGCCATGCCCCGACTTAGATCAGCCCAGAGGTTGTTACAGGGTTCAATCTGTGAGTTAGCCATGCCCCGACTTAGATCAGCCCAGAGGTTGTTACAGGGTTCAATCTGTGAGTTAGCCATGCCCCGACTTAGATCAGCCCAGAGGTTGTTACAGGGTTCAATCTGTGAGTTAGCCATGCCCCGACTTAGATCAGCCCAGAGGTTGTTACAGGGTTCAATCTGTGAGTTAGCCATGCCCTAACTTAGATCAGCCCAGAGGTTGTTACAGGGTTCAATCTGTGAGTTAGCCATGCCCTGACTTAGATCAGCCCAGAGGTTGTTTCAGGGTTTGATCTGTGAGTTACCCATGCCCTGACTTAGATCAGCCCAGAGGTTGTTTCAGGGTTTGATCTGTGAGTTAGCCATGCCCTGACTTAGATCAGCCCAGAGGTTGTTACAGGGTTCGATCTGTGAGTTAGCCATGCCCCGACTTAGATCAGCCCAGAGGTTGTTACAGGGTTCAATCTGTGAGTTAGCCATGCCCTGACTTAGATCAGCCCAGAGGTTGTTTCAGGGTTTGATCTGTGAGTTACCCATGCCCTGACTTAGATCAGCCCAGAGGTTGTTACAGGGTTTGATCTGTGAGTTAGCCATGCCCTGAATGAGATCAGCCTAGAGGTTGTTTCAGGGTTTGATCTGTGAGTTAGCCGTGCCCTGACTTAGATCAGCCCAGAGGTTGTTTCAGGGTTCGATCTGTGAGTTAGCCGTGCCCTGACTTAGATCAGCCCAGAGGTTGTTACAGGGTTCGATCTGTGAGTTAGCCATGCCCTGAATGAGATCAGCCTAGAGGTTGTTTCAGGGTTTGATCTGTGAGTTAGCCGTGCCCTGACTTAGATCAGCCCAGAGGTTGTTACAGGGTTCGATCTGTGAGTTAGCCGTGCCCTGACTTAGATCAGCCCAGAGGTTGTTTCAGGGTTCGATCTGTGAGTTAGCCGTGCCCTGACTTAGATCAGCCCAGAGGTTGTTTCAGGGTTTGATCTGTGAGTTAGCCATGCCCTGAATGAGATCAGCCTAGAGGTTGTTTCAGGGTTTGATCTGTGAGTTAGCCGTGCCCTGACTTAGATCAGCCCAGAGGTTGTTTCAGGGTTCGATCTGTGAGTTAGCCGTGCCCTGACTTAGATCAGCCCAGAGGTTGTTACAGGGTTCGATCTGTGAGTTAGCCGTGCCCTGACTTAGATCAGCCCAGAGGTTGTTTCAGGGTTCGATCTGTGAGTTAGCCGTGCCCTGACTTAGATCAGCCCAGAGGTTGTTACAGGGTTCGATCTGTGAGTTAGCCGTGCCCTGACTTAGATCAGCCCAGAGGTTGTTTCAGGGTTCGATCTGTGAGTTAGCCGTGCCCTGACTTAGATCAGCCCAGAGGTTGTTACAGGGTTCGATCTGTGAGTTAGCCGTGCCCTGACTTAGATCAGCCCAGAGGTTGTTTCAGGGTTCGATCTGTGAGTTAGCCGTGCCCTGACTTAGATCAGCCCAGAGGTTGTTACAGGGTTCGATCTGTGAGTTAGCCATGCCCCGACTTAGATCAGCCCAGAGGTTGTTACAGGGTTCGATCTGTGAGTTAGCCGTGCCCTGACTTAGATCAGCCCAGAGGTTGTTACAGGGTTCGATCTGTGAGTTAGCCATGCCCCGACTTAGATCAGCCCAGAGGTTGTTACAGGGTTCGATCTGTGAGTTAGCCGTGCCCTGACTTAGATCAGCCCAGAGGTTGTTACAGGGTTCGATCTGTGAGTTAGCCGTGCCCCGACTTAGATCAGCCCAGAGGTTGTTACAGGGTTCGATCTGTGAGTTAGCCATGCCCTGACTTAGATCAGCCCAGAGGTTGTTACAGGGTTCGATCTGTGAGTTAGCCGTGCCCCGACTTAGATCAGCCCAGAGGTTGTTACAGGGTTCGATCTGTGAGTTAGCCATGCCCCGACTTAGATCAGCCCAGAGGTTGTTTCAGGGTTTGATCTGTGAGTTAGCCAGGCCCTAACTTAGATCAGCCCAGAGGTTGTTACAGGGTTCGATCTGTGAGTTAGCCGTGCCCCGACTTAGATCAGCCCAGAGGTTGTTACAGGGTTCGATCTGTGAGTTAGCCATGCCCTGACTTAGATCAGCCCAGAGGTTGTTACAGGGTTCGATCTGTGAGTTAGCCGTGCCCCGACTTAGATCAGCCCAGAGGTTGTTACAGGGTTCGATCTGTGAGTTAGCCATGCCCCGACTTAGATCAGCCCAGAGGTTGTTTCAGGGTTTGATCTGTGAGTTAGCCAGGCCCTAACTTAGATCAGCCCAGAGGTTGTTTCAGGGTTTGATCTGTGAGTTAGCCATGCCCCGACTTAGATCAGCCCAGAGGTTGTTTCAGGGTTTGATCTGTGAGTTAGCCATGCCCTAACTTAGATCAGCCCAGAGGTTGTTTCAGGGTTTGATCTGTGAGTTAGCCATGCCCTGACTTAGATCAGCCCAGAGGTTGTTTCAGGGTTTGATCTGTGAGTTAGCCATGCCCTGACTTAGATCAGCCCAGAGGTTGTTTCAGGGTTTGATCTGTGAGTTAGCCGTGCCCTAACTTAGATCAGCCCAGAGGTTGTTTCAGGGTTTGATCTGTGAGTTAGCCATGCCCTAACTTAGATCAGCCCAGAGGTTGTTTCAGGGTTTGATCTGTGAGTTAGCCATGCCCTAACTTAGATCAGCCCAGAGGTTGTTTCAGGGTTTGATCTGTGAGTTAGCCATGCCCTGACTTAGATCAGCCCAGAGGTTGTTTCAGGGTTTGATCTGTGAGTTAGCCATGCCCTGACTTAGATCAGCCCAGAGGTTGTTTCAGGGTTTGATCTGTGAGTTAGCCGTGCCCTAACTTAGATCAGCCCAGAGGTTGTTTCAGGGTTTGATCTGTGAGTTAGCCATGCCCCGACTTAGATCAGCCCAGAGGTTGTTTCAGGGTTTGATCTGTGAGTTAGCCATGCCCTAACTTAGATCAGCCCAGAGGTTGTTTCAGGGTTTGATCTGTGAGTTAGCCATGCCCCGACTTAGATCAGCTCAGAGGTTGTTTCAGGGTTTGATCTGTGAGTTAGCCATGCCCTGACTTAGATCAGTCCAGAGGTTGTTTCAGGGTTTGATCTGTGAGTTAGCCATGCCCCGACTTAGATCAGTCCAGAGGTTGTTTCAGGGTTTGATCTGTGAGTTAGCCATGCCCCGACTTAGATCAGCCCAGAGGTTGTTTCAGGGTTTGATCTGTGAGTTAGCCATGCCCTGACTTAGATCAGTCCAGAGGTTGTTTCAGGGTTTGATCTGTGAGTTAGCCATGCCCCGACTTAGATCAGTCCAGAGGTTGTTTCAGGGTTTGATCTGTGAGTTAGCCATGCCCCGACTTAGATCAGCCCAGAGGTTGTTTCAGGGTTTGATCTGTGAGTTAGCCATGCCCTGACTTAGATCAGTCCAGAGGTTGTTTCAGGGTTTGATCTGTGAGTTAGCCATGCCCCGACTTAGATCAGTCCAGAGGTTGTTTCAGGGTTTGATCTGTGAGTTAGTCATGCCCTAACTTAGATCAGCCCAGAGGTTGTTTCAGGGTTTGATCTGTGAGTTAGCCATGCCCCGACTTAGATCAGTCCAGAGGTTGTTTCAGGGTTTGATCTGTGAGTTAGCCGTGCCCTGACTTAGATCAGCCCAGAGGTTGTTTCAGGGTTTGATCTGTGAGTTAGCCAGGCCCTGACTTAGATCAGCCCAGAGGTTGTTTCAGGGTTTGATCTGTGAGTTAGCCAGGCCCTGACTTAGATCAGCCCAGAGGTTGTTTCAGGGTTCGATCTGTGAGTTAGCCATGCCCTGACTTAGATCAGCCCAGAGGTTGTTTCAGGGTTTGATCTGTGAGTTAGCCAGGCCCTGACTTAGATCAGCCCAGAGGTTGTTTCAGGGTTTGATCTGTGAGTTAGCCATGCCCTGACTTAGATCAGCCCAGAGGTTGTTTCAGGGTTTGATCTGTGAGTTAGCCAGGCCCTGACTTAGATCAGCTCAGAGGTTGTTTCAGGGTTTGATCTGTGAGTTAGCCAGGCCCTGACTTAGATCAGCCCAGAGGTTGTTTCAGGGTTTGATCTGTGAGTTAGCCAGGCCCTGACTTAGATCAGCCCAGAGGTTGTTTCAGGGTTTGATCTGTGAGTTAGCCAGGCCCTGACTTAGATCAGCCCAGAGGTTGTTTCAGGGTTTGATCTGTGAGTTAGCCAGGCCCTGACTTAGATCAGCCCAGAGGTTGTTTCAGGGTTTGATCTGTGAGTTAGCCAGGCCCTGACTTAGATCAGCCCAGAGGTTGTTTCAGGGTTTGATCTGTGAGTTAGCCAGGCCCTGACTTAGATCAGCTCAGAGGTTGTTTCAGGGTTTGATCTGTGAGTTAGCCAGGCCCTGACTTAGATCAGCCCAGAGGTTGTTTCAGGGTTTGATCTGTGAGTTAGCCAGGCCCTGACTTAGATCAGCCCAGAGGTTGTTTCAGGGTTTGATCTGTGAGTTAGCCATGCCCCGACTTAGATCAGCCCAGAGGTTGTTTCAGGGTTTGATCTGTGAGTTAGCCAGGCCCTGACTTAGATCAGCCCAGAGGTTGTTTCAGGGTTTGATCTGTGAGTTAGCCATGCCCCGACTTAGATCAGCCCAGAGGTTGTTTCAGGGTTTGATCTGTGAGTTAGCCATGCCCTGACTTAGATCAGCCCAGAGGTTGTTTCAGGGTTTGATCTGTGAGTTAGCCATGCCCTGACTTAGATCAGCCCAGAGGTTGTTTCAGGGTTTGATCTGTGAGTTAGCCATGCCCCGACTTAGATCAGCCCAGAGGTTGTTTCAGGGTTTGATCTGTGAGTTAGCCAGGCCCTGACTTAGATCAGCCCAGAGGTTGTTTCAGGGTTTGATCTGTGAGTTAGCCATGCCCCGACTTAGATCAGCCCAGAGGTTGTTTCAGGGTTTGATCTGTGAGTTAGCCATGCCCTGACTTAGATCAGCCCAGAGGTTGTTTCAGGGTTTGATCTGTGAGTTAGCCATGCCCTGACTTAGATCAGCCCAGAGGTTGTTTCAGGGTTTGATCTGTGAGTTAGCCATGCCCCGACTTAGATCAGCCCAGAGGTTGTTTCAGGGTTTGATCTGTGAGTTAGCCATGCCCTGACTTAGATCAGCCCAGAGGTTGTTTCAGGGTTTGATCTGTGAGTTAGCCATGCCCCGACTTAGATCAGCCCAGAGGTTGTTTCAGGGTTTGATCTGTGAGTTAGCCATGCCCCGACTTAGATCAGCCCAGAGGTTGTTTCAGGGTTTGATCTGTGAGTTAGCCAGGCCCTGACTTAGATCAGCCCAGAGGTTGTTTCAGGGTTTGATCTGTGAGTTAGCCATGCCCCGACTTAGATCAGCCCAGAGGTTGTTTCAGGGTTTGATCTGTGAGTTAGCCATGCCCTGACTTAGATCAGCCCAGAGGTTGTTTCAGGGTTTGATCTGTGAGTTAGCCATGCCCTGACTTAGATCAGCCCAGAGGTTGTTTCAGGGTTTGATCTGTGAGTTAGCCATGCCCCGACTTAGATCAGCCCAGAGGTTGTTTCAGGGTTTGATCTGTGAGTTAGCCATGCCCTGACTTAGATCAGCCCAGAGGTTGTTTCAGGGTTTGATCTGTGAGTTAGCCATGCCCCGACTTAGATCAGCCCAGAGGTTGTTTCAGGGTTTGATCTGTGAGTTAGCCATGCCCCGACTTAGATCAGCCCAGAGGTTGTTTCAGGGTTTGATCTGTGAGTTAGCCATGCCCCGACTTAGATCAGCCCAGAGGTTGTTTCAGGGTTTGATTTGATCTGTGAGTTAGCCATGCCCCGACTTAGATCAGCCCAGAGGTTGTTTCAGGGTTTGATCTGTGAGTTAGCCATGCCCCGACTTAGATCAGCCCAGAGGTTGTTTCAGGGTTTGATCTATCAGTTAGCCGTGCCCCGACTTAGATCAGCCCAGAGGTTGTTTCAGGGTTTGATCTGTGAGTTAGCCGTGCCCTGACTTAGATCAGCCCAGAGGTTGTTTCAGGGTTTGATCTGTGAGTTAGCCATGCCCCGACTTAGATCAGCCCAGAGGTTGTTTCAGGGTTTGATCTGTGAGTTAGCCATGCCCTGACTTAGATCAGCCCAGAGGTTGTTTCAGGGTTTGATCTGTGAGTTAGCCATGCCCTGACTTAGATCAGCCCAGAGGTTGTTTCAGGGTTTGATCTGTGAGTTAGCCATGCCCTGACTTAGATCAGCCCAGAGGTTGTTTCAGGGTTTGATCTGTGAGTTAGCCATGCCCCGACTTAGATCAGCCCAGAGGTTGTTTCAGGGTTTGATCTGTGAGTTAGCCATGCCCTGACTTAGATCAGCCCAGAGGTTGTTTCAGGGTTTGATCTGTGAGTTAGCCATGCCCTGACTTAGATCAGCCCAGAGGTTGTTTCAGGGTTTGATCTATCAGTTAGCCGTGCCCCGACTTAGATCAGCCCAGAGGTTGTTTCAGGGTTTGATCTGTGAGTTAGCCGTGCCCTGACTTAGATCAGCCCAGAGGTTGTTTCAGGGTTTGATCTGTGAGTTAGCCGTGCCCTGACTTAGATCAGCCCAGAGGTTGTTACAGGGTTTGATCTGTGAGTTAGCCATGCCCTGACTTAGATCAGCCCAGAGGTTGTTACAGGGTTTGATCTGTGAGTTAGCCATGCCCTGACTTAGATCAGCCCAGAGGTTGTTTCAGGGTTTGATCTGTGAGTTAGCCATGCCCCGACTTAGATCAGCCCAGAGGTTGTTTCAGGGTTTGATCTGTGAGTTAGCCATGCCCCGACTTAGATCAGCCCAGAGGTTGTTTCAGGGTTTGATCTGTGAGTTAGCCGTGCCCTGAATGAGATCAGCCTAGAGGTTGTTTCAGGGTTTGATCTGTGAGTTAGCCATGCCCTGACTTAGATCAGCCCAGAGGTTGTTTCAGTCGGGGGTAGAAGCATATTCATTGAGAATCAGGAATCAGGAATCGAAATGGAAGGGAATCATGAATCTTTGTGGTGAATTTTTGTTTTGATCCAGAATCATAAAATCGCGCCGCAAAGTTTTATTGTATGACTTTGATAGCCCGAGGTTGTTTCAGAGTTCAATGAAATCAGAAGGTTTTTGGAAGGATTGTATTCGCATTTTTGGTTTGGTAGAACTTAACAAGAGGTTACTGCCGCACCAAAATATCTCGGAATTATTAATAACTCTTATCGCAGGAATATGATGACATTTTCCTTTAATATAATATTTGTACTTGATATTCGAAATTCTTTCTCTGATTTGCTTCTAGCGAACT
The DNA here is from genome assembly GCA_964019055.1 of Anthopleura xanthogrammica. Lineage (NCBI taxonomy): Eukaryota > Metazoa > Cnidaria > Anthozoa > Actiniaria > Actiniidae > Anthopleura > Anthopleura xanthogrammica. The sequence goes on from OZ025210.1 coordinate 5,864,116, forward strand.
AACCCAGGCGTTGAAAAGGCACTACACATTTACTGGTGGTTCCCTAGTGATAAAACTAATTAACAAGAAAAAGGCAGTCTCGTACAAGACCGTACAAGATATCCAATGCCTTGTACCAACCCAACGTACAACATGTGGTCTAAAAGGAATTCATGTTAATACCCATTTGTGACCAGTGTTAGCGGCCGTTTACACACCCCAAGGCAGCCCAAACTAGGTATATGTGACGGTATATGGTTTATAAGGAATGTGTACGAGAGTTAGGATAAAGATATGAAAATATATAAAACGTTCGCTAAACAATTTTGATGCCGTTTGTTGTTGTTTTTGTGTGTGTGCGTTTTTTTCTTGTTTGGGCTGCCCGGTTGTGGTAATTAAAATAATTCGTTTTATCGCCGACTAAGATAAAGAAATACACTGAAATCATGAAAAAAACCTTAGGGCAAATATTGTTGTTACGTGTTCTGACGCAACGAAGACAGGTACAAAGGTAGGGGTACTTGTTTTCCTACATGCATGGTATTTTAACGCCCCAAACCAAACCATGCATCCCCAATCTGCTTGTAGTACTCGTGGTATTCTACTCGTGGCTTTCTTCCAACGGAATCCAAGCGTACGCATTTTTAGCAAATTTGATTGGGTCGACTGACTAAATGTTAGAGTTTCTTCTTAATTCCTAAACAGGCTGAGGGTGGAGACTTGTTGTCACGTAAAAAATCGTGTTATATGACAAGTATTACTCGATGATTATAGGTTATAATTATCCCCTAAAAAAAACAGCCGTAAGAAAGCGAAAATCACCGGCAATTTGTCACTTACCTGCAAGTATCACAGCTTCAGATGAAATCCTTAAAATTGTCAATAACTGCAGAACAGCTTCGACTTCTCTGACTCCTTGCTGGTACAGATGCCAAGAAATGTGGTTAGAATTCTTAATAAAGTCACCCTGGCTTTTAAGGAGCTGAATTTCACTGACTTCTTGCAAAGAATATAACCAGCGTTTCACCTTTTTTTCTCGTCAATAAACTTTGACGGCTTGGGAAAGTAGCTACTACGTTATTATTTCAATGAAACTAGTCATGGACGTAATGAATTAGTTTAAACCACTAGATTTCATGCATTATTGAGAGAGGTGTTCATCATGTTCAATGACCTTCAAGTCTAGATGCTTTGATCATTAAGCCAGAAACAGAACCAAAGCGAGAGTGGATTTAGAATTTTGCGTGCGTTCAGGAGAGGATGACAAGAACATATCAATCAAATAATTTTATAATCTGTCATTAGAATATTCCAGGACTTCACTGATATGCGATTGAGCTAAGCGCCAACGTACCCATAGCTTGTCGCGAGAGAGTACAATCAAGGTTAATGTTTTTTTCCAAGCCGAAAAGACGCAAAAATATTAACTCAGTAGTACTTGCTGACAGAATTGATCTGGGTTTTTTTTTTTTTTAGTAAATTGGTCTGTTAATGTGGTAATGTTTAAGCCTAGAAAAGGGACAAAAATTAACGAGAATAGCTTTTCTTTTTTTTTGTAGTTTTTGGCTTAGAAGAGAACGAGAACAGGTGTACTTCAAGAATTTCATCGTCTTTCTACCAGAACAATCCAAGATCTACTGATGAACGCGAACCAAAATATATTCAATTTTAATTTTCCAAACAACAGACACAGAAAGTGATTAAACTTGTTGTAAGATTATATCTTGTTCTTTGTTCTGCCATAAACCCGCGTCTAGTGGTATAACGTTTAATTCTGATAATAGGGTAGGATCAAAAAGAGTTTAAATATTGTAGTTTTGGATATGCTACGAGTCAACCACATACACATTTTTCGGATGTGCGAGTGACGAAGTCGCGTTATTGGACTTTAAGAAAATTTAGATAACAAGAGATTGATTCTTCCCTAAAATATCTTAGAATTTAAAACTGTTATCGCAGAGCTATGATGACATTTTGTTTAATTTCTTTTTTACTCTATTGAAAATAAAAGGAAAAAATATATATTTAAGAATTGGATTTTGAGACCCGCGGGTTTTGGGACTAGATTTAGATTCCGTTGGAAAAAAACTGCTGCTACGGTGGTTAAATAAGAATAAATTTAAAGAACTTTATTATTACTTTTTTTGCTGGATTATTTCCCCAGATATCATGCCGAGATATCAATTTCTTCAATAATAATCCGAGAAGTCGTTTCCACATTAGCTATCGAAGCCTTCATAGCTCTCTGATGACCAGGACAGTCTTCTACCCATAATTCAACGCTGATTCGTCCTGGTGCGACTGCGCAGTAGCCGTCTAGTCTTCCATGTCGATAGCTAGGACCAGGATAGAGCTTGGTTCCTGTGAGTTTAGCCTCGATTCGTCCTTGTTTACAGTCCTGGTGATCAAACGTGAAGAACCATCGCTTACAACAGGTAGTACAGAAAGCAACTCGCATGCTTCCTTCGTAGATGACGTGGAGAACACTGTCTGGACGGGTTTTGTTGAAGATACATTCCTAAAAGAGAAGAAAATGGCTTCCCTTCATGAAAATGATCGTCTTGGCCGGTTAAGCTTATCCTCTTCCCAGTGGATTTTTAAATCAAAGAATTTAGGTGAGTTGTGTTTTGCTGTTCTGTGCTGTAGTTTGCTGTGTTGTGCTGTGCTGTGGTTTGCTGTTGTGCTGTGCTGTGCTGTGCTGTGCTGTGCTGTGCTGTGCTGTGCTGTGCTGTGCTGTGCTGTGCTGTGCTGTGCTGTGCTGTGCTGTGCTGTGCTGTGCTGTGCTGTGCTGTGCTGTGCTGTGCTGTGCTGTGCTGTGCTGTGCTGTGCTGTGCTGTGCTGTGCTGTGCTGTGCTGTGCTGTGCTGTGCTGTGCTGTGCTGTGCTGTGCTGTGCTGTGGTTTGCTGCTGTGCTGTGCTGTGCTGTGCTGTGCTGTGCTGTGCTGTGCTGTGCTGTGCTGTGCTGTGCTGTGCTGTGCTGTGCTGTGCTGTGCTGTAGCTCACGTACCTTGGTCAGGCCATATTGCTGTAGTGAATCAAACTTCCAAGAACAACTCTTCCATCCTAGTACCATTCCTCCGCTACCGGGGAATCCCTTGGGGCCTGTAAACCCTGGAAATCCAGTCTCTCCTTTATCACCCTTGAAGCCAATATTCCCGCTTCCAGAGTCTCCTATTTCACCCTTTAATCCTTGACTTCCGCGGGTTCCCTTGATGCCTTTAAGACCAGGAATACCGGTATAGCCTTTTGGACCGAATATTGGGTTGGGCTGTCCAATCCCGCTGTATCCCTTAGGGCCTTTTGGTCCAGGGGCACCGGGGAGACCTTCTTGTCCTGGGATCCCGGATTGCCCTGACTGTCCCATATCCCCTTTAGAACCCAAGAAGTATGACACGCATTTGGTTTCAAGCTTCAAAAGAGAATTTTTTAAGGACAAGAAAGAATTAAATTGCGTGTAGTCAAGAATACAATACGAAGCCGCACCACAGGCAACCCATTCAAGAATTGCGCCTCATGCAGCTTTTTTTCGTAATTTGTAATGAATCTTTTAGGAAAAAAAGTATATTAGGAATAACATACAACTAACCTCTCTACAGTTGTATATTCCCCATTTCAAGCCTTGGCTTTGTGAGTTCGTTGGTTGAACTGTGACTAGAAGTATTGCGGCGATGGATTGCAGCAAGTACGACATGTTAGCAACCTGGAACGATCAGTGATTCATCTGTACCCTGCAGACTATGAGAAAAAGAAACTAAGAAATGGTATGTACATCCGAAATTTAAATCAAGAAATCAATCCCGTTGTAGATTCCGCGGGATTCCCTTCTGAGAATACGGCACTCTCGAGTGATAGGAGGTATTTGGGAAAATGAATACTAAATTAAGAGCGAATGCTAGAAAAATTGAATCTTGGAGTTTTGAGCTTAACAGGGGTTGAGAAATTTTTCTATCATATCAAGAAAATTATATAAGTCCTCTTTGCTTCTTAATTAAGCGAGCTTCTCAGTCATGAGAAGCAACAACATTTAACCGGCCTTTCAAGCATGCTTATTTTCTCCTTAAATTGTGTGTAACGATCGAGCTACCAAACAATAGAGCTTAGGTTAGACTACACTGGATAATACTGATGGAAAGTAACGCATGTTAGAAACACGCAAAGGCGAATATTTTGAACACAAGATAAACCAAGATATTCTGCATCAATCCCAGACAACTCAAAAGTATATATGAAAAAAATATCGTCTTTACTACTTACCAACTCACCGTTAGTGTCTAAGGATCAGAAGTGTTTAGCACACAGCGTGCATAAAGTACAAGGTCCGAAGTCCTTACGATATTTTGCTTTGAGTTTTTGAACTCGAACACTGAAGTAAATAATAGTTTGGAGTCGAGTTGGATATTATTACAAACTGGAGTAAAATGATATGAGTCGGTTGGATTGGTTAATTGTCAATCTGCGCCTTCTCTTAAGCATTCCAGTACTTCCTTCCTTTATGTCAGTAGTGTCACGCCAGTCTTAGCCTGTAGATACACGGCTTTGTAGCGGTACGCGATAAAATGGAGGCGTGGGGTTACCCGGTACCCACACCCCCTCTTGAAGTAAAATCCTGGATTTCGTCCTCAAATATCTCCAAAACTAAACGTCGAATCGCAGAAAAGCGCTATCAGTTTAAAAGAGTGTACTGCTGTTTGCATATGTATTCAGTCCAAACAACGTATTTCTGTCTAGTGAATAGTCACTGCGGAGAACCTGGTATCGAGCATTTCCACAGGTCTCTTAGGGGGGAGGGGTACATACCGGGATCCACCGCCTAAATCAATAAGATTGCGTCCCTATTTTGGACCACTGTTTTCAGATCTTGTCTTGCATGGCCCTAGGCCTAACACAATACAACCTGCGGCCCAGTCTGGTCGTGCAGGGCCAAGAATAGCACAAGAAACATATTTAGGGTATATTTTGAAAGCAATATTGATTGCAACTTCAAGTGGATTTAAAATTCCTGAAATAATAGGCATTTGTTTCAGTGTCTCGATTGTCGGCGCCTTGTCTAATTTTACGTTTTTGAGTCTCGGAATGCAATAAAACGAAAGAAAAGTGAAGTGGTAATTGAGATGAAAAATGCACGAGTCACTGCTTGGTTCGAAAGAGCGAAAAAGAAACATAAGAAAAACAACAATGCACCTATGATTTCAAAAGTATTCTAAAGTTATTATTGCATGTTGAATAGATTTCAAAGGTTAGAATTAATGATAACGGAAAAAGGGACCTGCATGTGTTAAAATGAATTATTTTAATTGTGTTGATCATGAAGCACTGTGTACCAATTCAATATTAACCAGGACAGGGGTATCCACCCCTCTTCTCATTGGTAGTTGAACTGTCTCATATATGCATTTGATTTGGAGGAAGGGAGGTAGGGATGATTTGCAATCGTTGAGCCGTTTAGTGTGAAAATCCTAGATACCTTGCATGCAATACTGCATCGAGCAGTTTTCATGTGACTATGAAAACTTACTGCACGGACCGCGCCTTGCCGTGACCGTGTCAGTACCGTGCCGTGTATGAAAACATTCGACATTTGGTACCGTGTCCGCGCCGCGCCGTAACCGTGCCCTGTGTTGTCGTGATTTTTCACACTCAAACGGAATTAAATATGCTATAATTGTAGTAAGCTATGTATCAAGTCATGATTAAGCTCATTCGGAACACCCACGATAAACTTTCTAAATTGCAGTCTGGAAGGAGGCTTAGGAAGATTCCAAAAATGCAGACTGCACATTCCCTTCTTCTCAAGCCACGCCCCAGAACGCCTTGAATTATCAATAAATACATTGCATAAGAACGGACAACAAGTGACACTATGAAAGCCTTGCGTGACCAAATCCAAAGTCTATCTTATTCTATTCTCACAGTTCTCTACATTGAGCTAAAATCATGCAACAGTCTTATGATTGTGATTCTTGAACTTCCTGGATGATAAATCTACCTGTATTTACGACATTCAAGTTGACTGTGATAGAATCAGAAGGATATTTTGAACAATTGCTGAGGACAAGAGCAACGCGTATGGATCCACTAGGAATAGCACTACAGTACCCTGATATGCTTCCATGCCAGAATACGGGAAGAACATTAGCTCTGCCGTTATTAACCAGCATTAAATTGTCGTAGACCGCATCGATAGGACCGGGTGAGGAGCAGGGTTGACCATTGATCTGGAACTCCCATTTCTTGCAGCAGGTGCCACACAGACCTACGTGGACGTCTCCTTGGTACGTAAGGTGTAGGGCTGTGTTGCTGCGAAGCTTGCGGAAGATGCACGTCTGGAACAAAGAGGATGACGGAAAATATTAGGTGTGATTTGCTTCGTGTAAAAACTCAGATGATGAGTGACACAGTTATGTTGGTGAAGGTACGTGGTGGTGATTATTGATGATAAATATGATGGGGTGATGATAATGATGAAGGTGATGATGATGATAATAGTGAACAAAGTATTATCCAAAACATGGTGGTGGTGATGACTACCTAATGATTATTATTGATGATGATGGTGAATGATGGTGATGATAGTGATGTTTTGACATGATGGTGATATGATGGTTATGTGATAGTGAAATTATGATGGTGATGATGCTGAGTTTGATGATGATGATAATGATGATGGTGGTACCGATGTATAATTGTCACCTACATGGATAACTCCTTCCTTCTTGTTGACATCCAGTTTAAACGTACATTGCTTCCAATTCACGTTTGTAACACCTGAATCTCCTTTCTGCCCCGATGCTCCAGGAGATCCCGTATCACCACGTTGACCGGGTGGACCTCTTCCACCAAGTGAGCTTCCTAAATCTCCACTATCACCGGGATACCCGCGAGGACCTTCGTCGCCTTTGGATCCCTTAGCACCGGGGGCACCGGGATCTCCTTTTAATCCCTTAATATATCTCGTTCCACCGCCGTTCACAGTCCCCGGGTCTCCAGGAGGTCCAGGAGGACCCGTTAGACCGGGTGGACCTGTAGTGCCAAATATCCCCGGTAATCCTTTGGATCCTTTCAAGCCTTCGATGCCTTGTAGAAGCTCACATGATTCAAGCATCTGACAAGAAAGACGAGAGAGAATTCAAATGTCAAATCGAAGTCATAGTAAGATTCAAAGGAAATTATTAAACGAAATAATTAATAGAGTCTAGTATGGACTCTACAAACGTCAGGTTTTATTTCCATACAGCAAAAGTATCAATATTTTAGGAGCAGTAACTCAAGACTCACCAGAGGACAGTTCCATTGAATGCGACTTATCTGAGACACACTTTGGTCGACTATAATCGACAATGTGAAAACCAACACAAGATCTATCATAGATATCCTCTTCATCTTACTGCGTCGTTCTTTGATCTATCTACACCGGCTAACATACAAGCCTTAGCTGGATGCGCGCTTTCCTATCTTCTTAAGTAGCATTGATAAATATAGTTGAACTAGTTCAATCGACAACCGCTAGACAAATACTGATTTGAGACCTGATACTGTTGCAATATTATCGTGACATAGTCATATGATATCAACATTGCATGGGGGCCAAGCACAGGATTAGAATTCATGTTAAAGGTTTGATGATAGATGTCTGTTTTCCTTTACATCCTTATTCCTTGAGGTAGTGGAGTCGGGCTAAATTTTGATCGCCATCAGACTGTGTAAAAGCAGAAAGTTCTCTATGTGGATAGGATAGCTGACTACAAGTTTTGAAAGCGTTTACATCACTTCAGACCCCAATGCAGCTCAATTCAGATAGAGGACAAAACAAAATTTTAATCTCTCTAGAATTCAAACAGAGTGGCACAGGGGGGGGGGGGTATCGATCACGAATCACGGACAATTTTTTCATAAATACATGAAATATGATTAATGAATAACCTTGATACAAGGATTTAGGGTGTAATACGAATTTTCACGAATCACGGTCTTCAAAATATACAGAAACGGGGGTACGACTGAAATTCACGAATCACTTTTTTTTTTTATTTCAAGAATCATGGTCCAAAAAAAAAGGCTGAGTCACGCGTAACCTCTGTGCAACCATGTTCAAATTCATTGTTTTTTATGCTCTGATTTGAACAGCTCTGGGAATTGTTGCGAGGGTAGTATCCTCTGCGTAATACACCGGCTTCTCTCTAGCAAAGCATTACGTTTTGCAATTCCAGGACAGGTATCATTCGCTTGAGTATCATTTCTTTATTAACGAGTAACCCTAGAGTTGACAGACTCATTTTCAGCGTGACTCAAACAAAGAATCTTATTCGATTACTAAGAGATTTTATTTTAGGGAAAAGCTAAATTATTTGTCATTTATTGTGAAGGTGTTACTTCGCGTATCATTATATTTCCAATAGGATTATAAAGATTTATGTCCACTGGCCGGGGTGCCCCCGGTATACCCGGGCAGTTTTCAATTCGTAGAGCAATGCGCACTCTTCCTAATGGTAAAGGATCTTCGCACAAGCCCTCTATCCTGCCGTAGGAGTGGTGAGGATAATCCTTGCTTATTCCGCCCGACATGAACGCGTCGATAACAGTAGGCCTCGAGCATTCTCTGTCGTTGAAGGTAAAGTACCATCGCTTGCAACAGCGTGCACATAACCCAACTTCTAGAGCCCCTTCGTATACAACATGGAGGCTGTTCTGTTGGTCTCTCTTGGAGAATACGCACTCCTGAGAATAAAATAACAATCAACAATTAATTATCAAGGGTGGTGTAGTGGTAGTGCACTCGCCTCACCTCTGGGGTCTCGGGTTCGATTCCTGGGCTCGGCAGAGAGTTTGTTAGGTCTTTCCCTTTGTTCGTGTAAAAACCTGCACCCCCAGGAATAATTCGGTAGTGAAGAGTTATGACCGCTCACAAGATAAAAGATTACTAGTTCTTTCAAAGGGAGTCGAGTCGAGAGAGAGAAGGCTGGTTGGCTTCACCACACCTCTTTCGGACAGATTACTCTTGTAATATAGTTTCACTGACCTTAATCAATCCATCATCTTGTGTGCTATCTATCCTCCACGTACACCTTGTCCATGCTGATGCCGAATTTCCTGCCAACCCTCGTTTTCCTGGAGGCCCAGTCCGACCACTTTCCCCCTTTCGGCCTTTACTCCTAGCAAAACCCCCGATAGTCGCCTGTCTTCCTTTTACACCCTTGGCGCCGATTTCTCCTGGTTCCCCGGGAGGTCCAGAAGATCCAGGGTTCCCGATTTCCCCTCTCTCGGGTGATGGACCCGGTGGTCGGGGACGTGGTAGTGTAAATCCCCGACGGCCGGGTGGTCCTTCTCTTCCGGGGTTACCCGGTGGTCCTCTTCTACCTGGCGGGCCGACGTCCCCGGAAAATCCTTTGGCACCTTGAGGTAAAGGTTGGCAGGCTCTCGACATCTGATGATAAAAATAAGACTAGTTATATTTCACTATTACGTTTATATAGAGTGGTTTTTGCATGAGTGGGGAACGATGCGACAAACTATAGCCGCACCTTATCTTACAGCAGCTGTAACTAAGCGTTGTGATTGGATGAATTACTGGAAGATAGAAAGCCATTTCAGATTTACGGCATGCCGTACCGTCAGCATCGCACGTTCCCCAATTTTACGAAAACCGCTCTATTTATACATCCTATCTTCTCCTAAAGCGTTGGCAGTAAAGAGAAGATGAATACTCAAGGGAATGTGTTGAGGCAGAGAAAATGTTTAAATAAGTCTTATTTTAACAGTTGAATAATGAATCTTTATTAAGTCTAATGGAGGCTGCCTGTAAGATCATTAGAGCTTCCCCTCATATATACCACAATTCATCAGTACAGCTTCCCTTTCCCCCCAACCCACCCTTCCCTCAGTCCTTCTCAGTTTATAGTTTACCTCCTGGCAGTCACGTGATGTCCACGGCCGTTGTTGTTGCCCATCAGCACGAGATACAACGAGAAAGAGAAGACTAGTGATAATCAATGCTACAACGTTCATCTTAGCACTGTACCACACACCTCATTCTTCTCAGTGTTGCGTGAAAGATATTGTGAATACTGCTCCAATATGGGTTGATTCAAAGAAGACCTGTAAAATATATCTGATAAATCATATAAAATATTTTCTATAGTTTTACTTCATAGGCACTGACTTGGAGATTTTCTCTTATACTAAGAGAGAAATCCCTAGTGGTTTTACCCTTGAGCCGGGAATGCAATGGATTGTGCATAACATATCATTCTCTCAGTCGTCGTTTGCGAGCTCTATCAGGAAAGGTTTCGCTAGTCATGGAGAATAATCTCATGAAAACTCCTTGAAGCAGTATTACGTGGTTGAAGGAAAACCCAATACCTGATCCATTGGATTTAAAGGACGAATTCCTCAAGAAAATAACGCAAATATCATCGAGATACTCACCTTAAGAAGACGACTAGATTCAGTATCACAAGACAACTATATTTCCTCTCCGACCGTGACAATGTATTCAGTAAACTCAGTTCTTGTCACAGCATTCCATTCTTGTCGGGGTAGATGGTTTGTGGTCAAGAGATCACGTATCTGGTATGATATGATACACGCGTGCGACGGCGCATCTATCCGGTCATCAATCACTCGTCGCTCTTGCCGCAGTCCCGAGTATCAATGCAGCTATATAATTCAAAGCTTAGAAAAAGATGCTTTCCTTAACCAGGGGATACTTCTTGCCCTCTCTCATCACCTACCTGTGTTTGTTCTGGGAGGGTGGAGGGGGAGGGTGCTCACATGATATTTCGGCAAACGCGCTCAAATTTGCGTATAAGAGAAAAACAATATTTATCAATAATTACATTTGCACAGCTCCTACATTACTCAGATTGCTGGGTTCAAAAGTTTACAAGTGTAATGTTCCCGCCACTTTTGGCTAATTTTGTTGACAACGTATCACAAAACAGCTGCTTTAAACGGCCCTGGCTAAACGACAAAACATGTTTTCAGAAACATATTTGTTGCTCGCATGCTTCCTCAATGTTTCTCAGTTTGGCCACGTGAAACATTGCTACGCGAGACAAGTCATTTTGCTTCCGAGAAGCAAAGTATGTTTCTGCAGGACAGCAGAAAAAAAATTCGTGTTTCCTCGCCGCATGGAAACAATATTACACTTTTTTCCCAATGTTTAATTTCCAGACAGTTTAGCCACCTTTGGAAAACTTGTGATTCTTCGATTGCACGTTACGTCATCGCGGCCTCTGGGGGGAGCGTTGGTGCCATTTAACAAAAGATTTCTCATTAGCAACCATTGTTAACAGCACCGAAATGGCCGCCATGTTTTTGTCTTTTGACTCTTTTGGGAATGCTTGCAATCCATCAATTTTGTGTAAACCGTCCTACTTATACAGATATCCAGACATTATTTATTATTATTATTATTATTATTATTATTTACTTTATTTGTAATGAAGTGAGTAAATAAATGAATATTTCGATTTTTCGCTTCGATCTTATCAAAAAAATTGCAATTCACTGTTAAAACGGTGCGAATATTTTTTGTAATAAAGTACCATTATTATTATTATTACCATTATTATTAAATATTGACGGCTAGCCCGAGAAAACAGACGTCCTTTCGCTCCTCGACCCCCCGCGATCGCGCGAAAGGACGTCTGTTTTGAAAATGACTGATTGGGCTTCCTGTGTTTTTGCCCCTGTTGTATTGCTCGGTCCACCCCATGTTCTTTCTCTTCTACAACTTCAAGGTAAAATGGCGGCCATTTTTCTGTCTCTCCACGTGTTTTCACCTTAACCCAACTTTACTCGTAATATTTTACACTTTCTTGACCAAAAATTATCGTTTTTAACTCTCAGATGCCTGGTGGTACTACAGTGAAGGACGTGAATGCTCACGCTTTCGTGAAGGCTATGGCAGCCTTCTTGAAAAAGTAGGTTCACTGGGGCTCAGCAGTTTTGCTTGGAATATTTTATGTTATAAAATTAGTCATCAGTCAAATATATCGATTGATTTGAACCCATTTATGCTTTCCAACCTCATCTGAGGGTGATATTTTATAAGTTTTAAGATTTTCTGAATCCCAAAGTGGTTGAATCTTTATGTGATTCAAATGGCATGTTTCTTGGTCAATAAACCTAAATTCGTACTGTTGAACTTGAATACACTTTCATCTACAAAATTTCACTTTATCTCCTTGAAAAATCAGTTTTTATTTTTTGACTCGTTTAGCACACAATATTCATTATTTCATGCATCTTTCTCTGCCATCTGATCAACATTTACTCCCCTTTTGGTCAACACTCTGTGCCATTCCTTTCTTAAAGTTTGTAAGCTTATTTCAACATTATTTTTGTAGATCTGGTAACCTCAAGGTCCCAGATTGGGTAGATCTTGTCAAGACTGGCAAGTATAAGGAACTTGCTCCTTATGATGCTGACTGGTATTACATTAGAGCTGGTAAGCATGTCTTAAAAACATAGATTTGACAATGGAAGGGATATTTGTACCCTGCACTTTTTGCTCACTTGGACTAGTGAAATATTGGGTGTAAATACAGTGAAATCAAGTTTTGGTGGGAATCAAAGGAGGTGTAGCATAATGCACTTGCCTCTTCTTGAGACCTGAATTGACTCTTTTGAGTAGAGTGTAATATGCCAAATATGGCCTATTTTATGCCAAAATTATTGGTATGACTCCACTGAGACAAACAAGTATGTCAATTTTAACTTTTATCATGTATTTTAGCCTCTGTTCTTCGACATGTCTATCTTCGTGGAGGTGTTGGTGTTGGGGCTCTAACCAAAGTCTATGGAGGTAAGGTGTACCAGTAAAACCTTCGCAGTTCTGTTTCAGTAAAGTGTGATATCCAATGTGTATAACCTAATCATTAAATTGTAATTCATTTTGAAATTTTTTTGGAACCATTACAATTAACAGGTAGCAATAACCGTGGTGTTGCACCCAGTCACTTTGTCAAAGGTTCATCTTCCATTGCTCGCTCTGTTTTAAAGTCTCTAGAACAGATAAAACTCATTGAAAAGAAGGAAGGAGGGTAAGATATCTGTGTTTTTTTTACTTTCATTAACTGATACATTAATAGAGGATTTGCACCATCATGTGACGGCAGCTGTGTTGGATCGCTGCAACAATACAATCATTTTTACACAAGAAAGAATTAAAATCCCGAAAGTAAAGGGATTTTATTGTTTTCCCCTCTAACATGGCCGCCGGCACACGATGTTACAAAACCTTTATTGAGCAATCAGCAAGTAAGTAAGTGAACGATTGCTATAGGATTGAATCCAATTTAATAAAATTGCCTTTACAGTGCTTCCTAATCACATTCATGAAATCCTTCATTTGGTGGTCATGACGAAATAGGATTTTGGTGAACATCAATCTAAGTGTTTCCATGACATGGTCGGAAAACACAAAGTCTTCAAGAAATGTGTCTGGAATGTCATGGGAACGCCTTGATTGACATTCACCAAAACCTACTTTGTCGTGATGATTCTGCACATGCTATTGAGAAGTATCATAAAGTAAAAGCAGTCATACAAAATACAGGAACTTTTACTTCCCTGGACTAAGAAGTGCAGAATATTTTAACCACCATTAATGTTTAATTTTTGTCCATTTTCTCTTCAGTGGACGTTCCATTACAAGCCAGGGCCAGAGAGATATGGATCGTATTGCTGGCCAGGTATTGTACATTTCTTGTTATTTTGCCATTGTTTCTGGATAAGTATTGCATGCTTGAATTCAATGTTTAGTAATCAATGATCCTATTTCATTATGACCATTATTACAACCAATACATGCTGTCACCCTGAAAAGACAAGTCACAAAATTCAGCAGAAAATTCTAACTTAGCAAGCCATTTGTTTTTTTAGTAAATTTCCCCATCTATACTTCTTTTGGTCTGTATAATAAAATAAATTTTTTCTTATTTTTCAGGTCCTTGAAAGTCCTTGTTAAATGAAAAAGCATTGAAAAACAAATAAATAATTCTTCCTGATACGCATGGTTATATTTTTATCTGTTAGTCCTTTTATTTAAAAGTGAGGTGTAGACTCTGTGGGCAAAATTTAAAAAGTGAGTGTTAGGAATAGAGGGTTTGTAATTAACAAACTTAGTGATGGCTGATGGAATGGGTGACTGGAATGAGGTAGATAACAGGGTTGGATTTTCCCACAAGATAATTGGCTAAATGTGAGTTGAAAATTACAAATATCGAGTGAAAAGAAATTGAACTCGCATTTTCTAGCTACAGTAGTTCTCTTTTTAGAAAATAATCATGAAATGCAAAGAAAAACAAAGTATTTGCATTCAATCCATCATCTTGTAGCTACTCAATGCACAAGACAAATTTATCTTGTCACTAAAAAGTTGAAATTCTAACCCTGTAGTAGAAGGGGGAAAAAGTCTTCCTATGGTACTCCTTGCTATCAACAGCTGAATCTTGCTTGAATCTCAGCTTTCTTTCAGCTTAAATGAAAAGCTTAAATATCCTGTAAAAGCTTGGCCTAGTTCTTAAAGTAACGTCAAAAATTCACTACTATGAGAAGCATCCATATCAATACAACTTTGTAATGTTGAACAATGTCAAAATGAAATTCCAAAATACATCTTAAAGGATTGTATAGATTCTACATAGTTTTGTCATTCTTCAGAGAATGTTTTTAGACAATAAGTAATTTTTATTTTTATAACTTGAAACTTTCCTCGTCAATAGATTAGTTTCATGGCATCTATGTCGTAATGCAGGAACATATTGCAATATTTTACATGATGAGATTTCATTTTTCCAAGGAGAACATTTCTATTTTTGGCCCTACAACATTGCTTGCCACAAAACTATTCTATATTAGTGTCTGTTGAAGCAGTCACAGTCTTATCGTCCCAAAACTTCTGATGCCTGGGAAGTGAAAATGCGAGTAGGCATGCAGGGGGGCAACACACTGACCAGACCTTACCATGCCATGTCATTGCTGTATATGTTCTCTGTGTTCTCCATGTTGTTTTTATGATAAATAGAGGATACATGTATTACATGGAGGAGCAAACATGAAGTGAAAATGTTTTACAAGTGAAATATTCAACACAAGCTAGCCTGCGTCACATCTGGGCCAAGGTATTTGTCCGGATGTGACACAGGCTAACTTCAAGCCAACATGTAATTTTTCTTTTTATTATATAGACACATCCACAAACAAAAACGCCGTTATGTCCTTATCCATGTCATGATATGTTTGGTCTTCATATTGTTCTTTGATCTCTAGTGACCATCATGTGTGAAATCTAAGATTTGGGTTGCCTGTGGTGCATATCCTAAGAACTTCCGGTTGGTAAAGAGTAGTGACAAGGTTCGAGCGGTTCGATACAGTATTGTTCTTTCAAACGTTGTTTCGCTTTCAAACGAACACTGCTTTTCAAAATTCTTTGATTTCTTGGTCAAACACTTCGTGTTGGACTGCATGTTCTACATCTAATACCTTAAATCGGCATGAGCAAAAATGGAAAATTCATCAAATTCCACAAGTCACACAATGCAGGTTTTATGTGACAGTCACGCTAGATGCGGAACCAAGGACTCGGCCATGTCTTGGTGTTCTTGAGAGATACCCACGAGGAAGTCTAAAGAAATGAGGTTTATTTTTGTCTTGTACGTGCTTCTAGGCAGCGCTGGAGTTCTTATACAACTATCTCAAGGTAGACACATATCCTTAAACAGATAAGTCATTTGTTTTGCTACATTTAATCCTTTTGAACATGTTTGAATTGAGCATAGCTGAAGTCAAACTCAATTACTTTATATTCCTAATAGCTTAAACTGTTTTAAAATCCGCTTTTGAAAGATTAATAAGGCAGCGTTAGAATATTTCACAAGAAAAAAACGAACAACTTTGCGAGCTTTAGGAATATGTGCGACTTAGTCTTACTAGGCTGCTAGACATGATTGAAAATTCACTTCAAATATAAACCACCATTAGATTGAAAATGAAACTTTCGATTTTCTGCAGGATAAATGATTATGGTCACTGACGTTTCAGTGATTTTTATTTAGCAGTATTTTCATGTAAAAGTTCAGAGCATGTTTGCATTCCAGTCCTGCATGGACCAGTTGGACATGGTCTTCGTGTGTTTGTCTGGACACATAATGTTGCTTTTACGCAATTGTCTTGTCAAAAACCGTATCGTCAACTTGACTTGAGGATTAAATTACAACAATTTACTTTTCACCTTGAACAAACATCTAAAGAAAGGGCCTTTTTTCAAGTCTTTGCGGGTCAATTTAAGTTAATATTTTGATATTAACTTAAAAGACTTTAGTTAATCAGGGAGGTGGCCTCCATGAGTTAATAGAAAACGTATTAACTGTTCAAAGTTTAAATATGTTGAAAGTTTATAAGTAACATACGTACGGACGTTCAGGCCAATATCACCCCCAAAAAATATGTTTTCTCAGGATTCTTTTTTTCGGTTATGCATATTCATGAGATTATTCTTGTACGAAGAAGAGTACAAATCACCATCATTAAAGCGATATTCTGGCAATTTCGTACAAAATATTTTAAGTTCATCACTTTAAACCGTTCAGGTCGTTCAGCCATTTTTCATCAAATGTCATTCAACAAAACTATCAATTGTTCTTGTTAGCTAAATGTTCCGCTTCCTTTCTTTCGTATTTTTGAATTTACCTTCTCATTTAGTCTAACCCAGCAATGTCAGTTTTAAAATAAATAAATAAATCATTTTTGGCACGTTTAACTAGGCTGTCAGTTATTTTTTAAATTTATTTTCTTTTAAATCTCTTAATGAGCTCAATAAACTGCTTTCATTATGATTATTTCCGTGTTAGCAATCCATACTGAGGTGGAACTCAAAAAAGGTATTATAATATCATAGAATATATATTATATTTTTACATATAAAAAGGAGATAGCTAGTAGTTTAAAATTGGGCCAAATAGACTAAGTTTGGCTGCTGTATCCATCGAACGTTTTTTCTAATGCTTCATTTTGAGGGCGAGATCGGATATAGCTATAAAAGAGATATGATTCTTGAAGTCCCGAAATTTTTCCAGCTGAAAGATATGGTTGCCTAAAGCTGAACACATGACCAGGGGGGGGGGGGGGGGGGGAGGAGTTTCAATATTTTCATTACCTTAAAATTTGTATAGAATATCCTGAAACAGCCTCTGGGTTGATTAAAAAATATATAGTCAGGGTATGGCTATAAACTCACAGATCGAATTATTGTTTTATTGGGATTTAACGTGTTAGGTTTTGCGGAGGGAGATAAAACGGAGAACCCTGGAGAAAAACCCTTGAATCGAGGGAGAGACCTAACAAACTACACTCACACTGATGTGATACCGAATCGACCCAAGAGGTGAGAGGCGAGTTCACTACCACTACGCCTCACTTGCATTGATCCCCATTAAAACGAGCTCTTTCCAAAAGATGATAATTACTGAAACCATAAAGCATTAACTTCTGCAAGTAATGAAAGTTTTTTTTCTTAATTTCTTTTCCACAGCATCAATTGTCTTGATCTCAGTAAACTATCAAAATGTCACAGAGAATAGTACAGCGTCAGCTTACTGTAACACATCCGGGTTCCCAAATGCAAATGTCACGTGGTTCAAAAAAAGCAAAGCTGATGAAGTGTCACACAATCGTACTCTAACAATCAGAAACATCACGAGAGCAGATGGCGGGCGTTACATATGTAATGCAAGTAACGGCAGTGTTTTATTGAGTGGTAGCACTGTTTTCAATGTCCAGTGTAAGTAACATTACTAAGCAGCTGATCTGAGAAAAATATTAGCCAATCAGAATCGAGAAAATTTGCAAAACTGAGCTGAGGTGTCATCCATAGTAGCCCAGCGACTCGGGATCGTAACTGTTGTTTCTTTATTTTATTTTCCCATTCAATATTGAATATCATAGTAAATGAATATATACAGGTCCCCATTTAAACCAGCTATGCTGAATTGGGCAACCTGTTTAAATATTATTATAAAAAAAAAAAAATGAATGATTCAGGGACCGCGGAGCGGAGATTTAAATTGCGGAAAGGGGGACTAACCCTACTAACCGCTGATTGAAGTGGGTTTGGGTTGCAAAGGTTTGACCGCCAACTGAATTATTGGAGAGGGGTTAGGAAGCAAATGTCCCCATAGCATACAGTCTACTCCTCCTTGTGATGATGCTGATCATCATTAAACGCGTTAGATATTAAAATAATCAGTTAATAATATTTTAACGCAATCGACTATATTTTATCCACAGACCCTCCAGAAAATTTACAGATTATCGGTAGGGAAATTGTTCTTGAAAATTCGTCAGTTACTTTGGAATGTAATGCCACAGGGAATCCAATACCAGAAATCAGGTTTGCAAAGGAAGGAAAGTCAGTCGCACCTACAAAACGGTCCCAGGTTATCAGATTCCCTCGTATACACAGGAATGACTCTGGAAGGTATAGATGTACGGCGTCAAACGGTATCGGTAACAGCTTAGAAAGGACCATTACTCTTGATGTACAATGTAAGTATACTGATGGTGGTTGTACAAAATGCTACATGACCTACAGGGCTATGGGTTTGGTTAGATAGGAAAATAACCTTTAACAATACACAGAAATGATCTTAAAATTGAGTGATTAAAACAACGCGAAAGAAATGCTTGTAGTGAACCAGGGAATGGGGTTCATTTTCCTGACATGCGCAAACGTTTTCCCCAGTACTGATGCGCGCGCAGTCTTGAGATATGATCAATCAATCAATCAATCAATGTGTATTAGGGTTATTACACAGATAAAGACAGTGTCGTTTTTCCAATCTGGCCCTTTTCCAATCTGGCCCTTATTAATAGCACAGGCAGTCTAATTTAAATAAAAGCGAAAGTTGAAAATATGCTCAGAAAAATACTCTTTATTTATTTATTTTTGTATTTGAATTCAGTACAGTGTCGCACGAAAATATCAAGCAAAAACGCAACACAATATTTTTTTGCGCACCTTTGTTTTCTGTTCGCAAAACTTTCTGCGCTGTGAGCAACTAGAGGACTGTAGAATTTTACATAGGAATTATACACTTTTTTCTTCTTTCCAGACCCTCCTAAGATCTTCGCGATGCCCAAAGTAATAGATTCTTGGTTGCATGTGGTGAAACTGAAACTGGTCTGTAACGCGTCTGGGAATCCTAATCCAAATTTCACATGGTGTCAACCTCATGCAGATCCTATTAATTCCAACGTTATTAGTGTTAATGTAACGAATGAAACCCAGTTTGGTGTTTATCGCTGTGATGTTCAGAACAGTCGTGGAAATGATTCGTACTCAGTGACACTGAATCGTACGCGTAAGTCATTGTTATTCTTTATGCTTGTAGAGCAGAAAATTCAAAGCCATGAAGCCGTATGGTGTTCTACTCCAACCGCGTAAATACACTTGTGTTTTTAGTCACAAATAATTCGGGTAGTTCATCATCCACCTGTCTGTGACAACTGGATTGTAAGAGTTGATATTTGCGCAGTTTGGGAACCCGAAGAAACCGCGGGAAAAACAGAGAGAATCATGAAGCAACAATGCTTACATACCAGTGGCGGATCCGGTATTTTAAAAAAGGGGGGGGGGGTTACAAAATAACCGCAACGCAGAAAAAGCTGGTACGATCTGCTTCAAAAAAGGGTGTATTTCCATATCACTCTATTCAGAGCTTAAAGAACTAGATTGACTTCACAAAGCGGGTGGATGGAGGTTCCATGGAGCCCCCTAGAACCACCCTGGATCCGCAACTGCATACGACTACAAATATCAATCCCCAATGGGTTGTGTTGTAAGAAACGAGGTTTGAATTCTGATTGGTTTATTGTTGTAGGTTTTCCTCCCGATCCACCTCTCATCACAAACAACGTTACTACTGTCACGTCACGCAATTTCACTTTAGAATGGGCCAAGCCAAACGAACATAACAGTAACATCAGTCAATACTTGGTGACGAGGATGAGGATTTTTAACAACGGCTCGATGGATAAGTCGGAGTATAACCATAATGCACTGCTTCCTCTCAACATGTCTTTTTTTCTCGACTGGGGAACGAGCTACCGGTTTGCTATGTCTGCTGAAAACAAACAAGGAAGCAGTGGTACTGGGCCACCCAAAAACATTACAGTTATTGCTGGTATGGATATAGATAGAGCATATTCTGAGAAGTGTGCTTGTGTGTGTTTAGGGTGGGGGTGTAAATCAACCCCTGGGTAGCTAGCTCAAAGGGATTTTGAACAAGAGATCGATCGAGAAAAAGGGAGGTAAGGAAAGATCGCACGAAGATGAGAAAATATATTTTTTCCCTTTCCCATCCTTCTTCCTTTCAACTGAAGCCCAAGTACAAAATACCTCGTTCTGCAATGAACGAGATTTGCAAAACAAGATGGATATTCGCAGTTGTTTATTTATTTATTTGTTGTTTGTTTGCCTATAGAACCAAAAGATCCAACAACAAAAACATCCACAAGTAAGTAGATGATATATTGAAGTCACTCAAGTAGTTAGAAAGAACCAGTCAAAGAGCTGCCTAGAAAATATACGACTTGTTCGCGCACTAGACATTTGACATTTAATCATTTTATATAATCTTGATACAATTACACATTTAACACTCATCGACAATTCAAATTAAAAAATGACGTCATTTGTCATCATACAAATAGTGACCTCATAATGATAGACTTGAGCAAGAAACCATGCATTAAATGGTCTCTTTACTTGAGCCAACAGTTTGCCATGTCTATGTCACTCCACAAACCTTTTAAAATATAAGGAAAAGACGATTCTGATCTTCAAATTTTTTGCTATTTTTTCGTTTTTTCACAGATTTGGCGGTCATCTGTGGAAGCGTTGGTGGGGTAGTGGTGCTGATCATCTTGATTGCTGTTGTTGTTGTTTGTTATAAACGTAGAAAACGAGAGCCACGTAAGTACATTCAGTAAATAAGAAACGTACTGCACGGAAATATGATGGCAGATTAAAAAATAGATTTGCTTTAATAACATAAAGCCAGCGAATCATATCGCGTGTGGGATGCTTTGAATGTACCCAAAGTGCGTCACATAACGAATTTAGGGCCAGCCATGTCATTACCAAGAGATTGAAAGGAAAATAGCATGACTTTTATGTTGGAGATATTAATATAGTGAGAATATAATGACAAATATTTTGTTAGACACGTACATCCATAATGGCTGTGGTGGCGTCGTATACAATATTTATACTAGACTAATATTTATACTAGACTAATATTTATATAGACTAATATTTATACTAGACTAATATTTATACTAGACTAATATTTATACTAGACTAATATTTATATAGACTAATATTTATACTAGACTAATATTTATACTAGACTAATATTTATACTAGACTAATATTTATATAGACTAATATTTATATAGACTAATATTTATACTAGACTAATATTTATACTAGACTAATATTTATACTAGACTAATATTTATACTAGACTAATATTTATATAGACTAATATTTATACTAGACTAATATTTATACTAGACTAATATTTATACTAGACTAATATTTATACAAGACTAATATTTATACTAGACTAATATTTATACTAGACTAATATTTATACAAGACTAATATTTATACTAGACTAATATTTATACTAGACTAATATTTATACTAGACTAATATTTATACTAGACTAATATTTATACTAGACTAATATTTATATAGACTAATATTTATACTAGACTAATATTTATACTAGACTAATATTTATACTAGACTAATATTTATACTAGACTAATATTTATATAGACTAATATTTATACTAGACTAATATTTATACTAGACTAATATTTATACTAGACTAATATTTATACAAGACTAATATTTATACAAGACTAATATTTATACTAGACTAATATTTATACTAGACTAATATTTATACAAGACTAATATTTATACTAGACTAATATTTATACTAGACTAATATTTATACTAGACTAATATTTATACAAGACTAATATTTATACTAGACTAATATTTATACTAGACTAATATTTATACTAGACTAATATTTATACAAGACTAATATTTATACTAGACTAATATTTATACTAGACTAATATTTATACTAGACTAATATTTATATAGACTAATGGATTTATGTGTCTGTCTTTCAGCGCCTCCCTGTCCTAAGCCACAGTTCCATGTACCTGAAGAAACCCATCACAGAAGGTATGTATCTAGTTATCTTATCTTGATAAAATGATGATGATTCAGTGTAATGGCAATGGTTGATGATGGTGATAATGAGGACGATGATGATGATGACGACGATGTTGACGGTGATGATGATGATGATGACAATGGTGATGATGATGATGGTGTTGACCGTGAGGTGATGATGATGACGACAATGATGATGGTAATGGTAATGGTGTTGACGGTGGTGGTGGTGATGGTGGTGATTATTATGATGATTATGATGATGATGATGGTGGTGGTGGTGGTGGTGGTGATTATGATGATGATGATGATGATGGTGGTGGTGGTGGTGGTGATTATGATGATGATGATGATGATGATGGTGGTGATGATTATGATGATGATGATGATGATGATGGTGGTGGTGATGATGATTATGATGATGATGATGGTGGTGATGATGATGATGGTGGTGATGATGATGATGATGATGATGATGGTGGTGGTGGTGGTGGTGGTGGTGATGATGATGATGATGATGATGGTGATGGTGGTGATGATGATGATGGTGATGGTGGTGATGATTATGAAGATGGTGTTAACGAAGGCAAATTTCACGAGCTGCTGGAAAAAAGGCCCAAGACACGCGATGCAAAGTTATAAATTATAACTGCTTCTCTCCAACCGAACTACTAGTGTCACGCATCAAACCTGACCCTTTATAGCTTACCTGTATTCAAAATGTGCTCTTATTTAGTTACATATTTCCTTCTTTTATAATATTTTTTTTGCTTTGTTTTAGTATTTCTATGAAGGAATTAACTTCACGATTGACAAGAAAAGGAACGAAAGAGCGCTACAGCTCAGTAAGTATACTAAAGAAACTCTGGGGTTCCACAGAGCTCTAATGTTGGACCCTTCAATCGTTGGGTTACATCTCTAACTGATCATAGGCATTTGCAGAGCTCTAGCTTTGTTCTCCTGCGAAATAACTAATTTTGACAGAGCTTGGTTTCTCGTCTTAAAACATAGAAGTTCTACAGGGCTCTTTTTTTGTTTTCTTCTCGTTCGTTTGCTTCTCCACCAAACTGACCAGAATTTCTTTTCTCTAATCATTCTTCCAGAGACATCCTCCTTTTAACGAAAACCAGGACAATCAGGACTTCTTAAATGAAACCAACGTGTCGTACGTCAATGCACAAGCTGTGAATGAGCATGCGCAGTCAGCAATATACGATAATGTAGCTTCTGTCGATACATCTGTACAGGGCTGGGAAATACCGCGAGAAAGAGTCCGAATTGAAAAGATTATCGGAAAAGGAGCTTTCTGTCAAGTTGCTAAAGCATTTGTCGAGGGGATCGGAACTGTGGCTGTGAAAATGATCAGGGGTAAGGCGAAGGCACCATACCTCTATGGTCTTAGACGGAGTACATTCCTTTGAGTATTATTTCTCTCTCTTAAAATAAAGATATAGCGAAACTAGGCCTAGAGTAGCTGCAAAAATCATCACTAGTAGGACAGAAGACAAGCTAACGATTTTCTTGTTTCTAGTATGTTTGTCAGTTAATGGAACGTCGGAAGCAGGTGCAACCAGGTTTCTGGGTATCCATTCTTTGTCACATTGGGAATATAGTATGCATGGTTTATCGTCTTTTTTCCTTTCAGACAAGAATGGAAAAGAATTAAATCGCAAAGACCTGTTAGCAGAGTACGACCTATTACAACACCTTGGTCAACATCCTAATGTTGTGCTGGTGTTAGGTGGTGTAACGATAACAGGTGTGGACATGGGATGTTTGAAATAAGTTTATATACAGCAGTGTCGACCTCTTGCACGTGACGTCAATACAGCTCAATTTGGAGGACAAAACAAAAGAATTTCAGTCTCCTGAGAATTGGAACCTATTGTTTTGTCCTCCAAATTGAGCTGCATTCCGACGTGCTGCAAGGGGTCTATACCAACTTTCGTATTTCATTGATATCATTCCTTTATATCTATTTTGTAATGATGTATAATTTATGAAGTACCAGCCATAATAAGCAGACGTAGGTTAAAATAAAAAAGACATTTTTTCCCTCGTCAGATCCAATTATGGTCCTATTTGAGTATGTCCCGTACGGTGATCTGCTGGGCTATTTACGAAGGAGCCGCGGGCTCAACGATACATATTATAATGACCCGGATGAGAAGCCTTCCAGCTCATTAACGTCGCAACAGTTGATTAGATTTTCACGAGAAATTGCTGAAGGAATGGCCTTCCTTTCTGGGAAAAAAGTAAGTTGCTTTACTTTTTAATCAAATGCGCTTTGACCTCAGTTATCTTACAGCAGAAATGTTCTATTTTTCTGGCAGATTGTTCATCGAGATCTCGCTGCTCGTAATGTTCTTGTTTGTCAAGGAGAGATGTGTAAAATAACTGACTTTGGAATGGCGAGGGATGTGACCAACGACGATATTTACCAAAAAAGATCCAGGGTAAGCCAAATAATACTGTAGTTTCCCCCGCAGCCGTTTTGAGCGGTGTCGAAGTAGAGAAAGGAATACAGTTCAAATGCGAACAGCCGTTTGTTAGAGGGAGCTTTGCTTGACGACACGAAAAACAGCTACGGGTGAGACTAAAGGCGAGACACACGATGCGATTTTTCACGCGACGTTGCATGTTACGTCGCAAAAACTACATCGCACCGTGTGACCACCCGTGCGACGTTTCCTCACACTGTGAGGTTCGTCTTGCATGACGCCGCAAAATTGAACTCGTTTCTTCTTTTTGCAACGTCGCACGGGTGGTCACACTGTGCGATCCCTAATTTTTGCAACGTCCGTCGCATGCAACGTTGCATGAAAAATCACATCGTGTGTTTGCGCCTTAACTATACTGCTGCTACTCTTATGGATATCGGATATTATCATATTATTGCTGTATAACTGTTGTAACTCACTGTGCACTTTTCGTATAAGGGTCGCCTTCCTGTGAAATGGACAGCATACGAAGCACTATTATATGGTCTTTATACGACGCAGAGTGATGTGTAAGTTCGTTAGTACTTTATTTCTTGGACACAGTAAGGAATTAAGGCAGTACCTAATTATTCTGGTACACGCTGTTCGCAACGTTGCAGAAGTTTCTACACACGGTCCTAAATCTATTCTAAACATTTCATAGTGAAGCGAAATCTTGAAATCTGTCCTTGTCAGAGCCTGCGCTTCTACAAGACTTGTGATCACGACAAGAAACATGTACAAAGGACTCTGGATGAATCCAACTACCATTCTGATTGGCTAATATAGCCATCAAAAGGATGTCAAACCCTTGATTCAAGCAGACCTTCGTTTCTTGGCGAAGATCAAGATCGAGTAACGGCTTTTAGAGAGATTGTGGTTAATGATTTTGGAATAATCTTTTTTCTGAATTTCAGATGGAGTTATGGGATTGTTCTTTATGAAATATTTACCATAGGTATTTAAACATTTTATTTTGCAATTTTTTAGTTCGGCAAGCAGTGAGCAGTTTGGCAGGAAAGTAGACACGTCTACACACAATGCTATTAATGCGCATCCCCGTATACAATATTCAGCGGGAATTTAAACGCCTCTAAACTCGATGCTGTGATTACACACGTTAATGCTAATGCGCATTGATGCCCATTCGCATTTTTGTCCGGATTCTAGACGCGTCTACACACAATGCTGTTAAGGCGCATACCCATATTATGTCTTTTGGCGGGAAGTCCTAGACGCGTCTGCACACAATGCTGTTAATGCGCATGCCCATATGTCTTTTGGTGGAAAGTCCTAGACGCGTCTATACACAGAATTTCTTTCTCCTTTATTCACGGCTAACAGTGAACATTTCTCTATGTATGTCAGGCGGTTGTCCTTATCCTAGTAAAGATGGTCGTCTTCTTGCTCAGGTTATACAGAGTGGATACAGAATGCCTAAGCCCAAACATGTAGACAAAGAAATGTAAGGATAATATTAACAATAATTAGTAATAGATTTGTGATATTATGAGTTATAGATAATTAAATTTGGTAATATTGTTGTTTCCAGATATGCTTTAATGTCAGAATGTTGGAGAACTGAGCCAGAAAGAAGACCGACATTTGATGACGTCGTCAAGACGTTAAAACGACTGGAGCGTCATCCTAAGGTTCGTTATATCATGACGTCATGTACTACCATTACCAGAATCCCTTGCACACTTTCTTTTGTTCAGTTAATTAGCACCAATTGTCTTCGATAGACCCCTTGCGACACTTCGGAATGCAGCTAAATTTGGAAGACAAAACAAACGAATTTCAATCTCCAGAAAATTGGAAACCTATCGTTTTGTCTTCCAAATTGAGCTGCATTCCGAAGTGCCGCTAGGGATCTATTCTCATGAAGGGGATCTAATAACAAGAAAGAAAATTCGCGAAGCATCCTGGTATTGGTAGTAAAATGACGTCACTATTTCAACATCCTATGGACTAATAATAAAACCACAGTCTCGTTTTCATGTTAAGGCGTGGTTACCTTTCAAGATGGCGGCGCTGTGATTTTACTTTAATACATTATGTTTATGCTCCACAGAACCACATATTTATGAATCAGTATGAGAAAAACTTGTATGAAAACCTTGACGATTTATGATGACGTTAGCGTTCCCAGGATGCACAGCGGCGACAAAAGCTTGAATTTTATTAGATGGTAAAAAATGCAAGGTGTAATTACCTACACAAAAGTCAAAATGGAGGACTTTTATATTTTGAATTATATATATATATATTAAATATAACTATAATTTTTAAAGAATTATTAATTGCTGTTAAATATTTTGGAAGCCGAATTATGATGATGAGCAATCAAACGCAGCCATCTTGGATATGCGGTTGGGAGGCAATTACAGTGGTGGATTTAGGGGGTGGTCACACGGCGCCCGTGACCCTCCCTATTTCTAGCTTGGAATTAGTTGGTTAGTATAGCAAAAGGTGCATCTTTTTGATTTTGTGACACCCCCTACCTAAAATCCTAGATCCAGCCCAGAATTTTAACAGGATTGCGACCCTATAAAATAATGAAATATTAACGATATTTATTTTGACTGATAATATTTCGATTAAAGTAAAATTATAAAGTAAAAGTGGATTAACTGAAAAAGAAATATATTTTGGTAATGAATCATTTTCTTACTTTCAACTGACCGTTAGACCTCCGGCAAGTCATTCCGCAAGGAATTGTGGGGAGGATTCTTTAAACTAACACTTCCAGGTGTGTCCAGAAAATAATGTGAGACACGTTTCACATTGGCTAGCGCTGTAATACAGCGATTTTA
Source organism: Anthopleura xanthogrammica (assembly GCA_964019055.1). NCBI lineage: Eukaryota > Metazoa > Cnidaria > Anthozoa > Actiniaria > Actiniidae > Anthopleura > Anthopleura xanthogrammica. Next base: position 5,891,651 of record OZ025210.1, read on the forward strand.
ACGGTGAATCTTATCTCATAACCTTACACAAAAGCTGTGTCGTAGTTATTTTTTAAACCAAGTGGGGGTCTGTTAATTTATTGTTTTACCCACCAGCGACGGCAGTCAGTTGGTATGCAAGGTCGCGTCAAGGGCTAAACAGGAACAGATTTTACAGCACGTTTTGTGGTTCTGTGACCCAGACAACTCTAGTGGCACGTCTTCATCTGTTATTTTTGGCTTCCGTCGTGCTGTGAAACCTTAAAATCGTTTAAAAAATTTAAGAAAATTATAGTTCAAATAAATATTTTAGCAAATAAAATAATAAAAAATAAAGAAATATTTTAATAAATATTTTAGTAAATAGTTTCTTTATGCTGCTGTTAAGAGAAAGAGACAGAAAAAGAAACAGAGAGAGAGAGAGAAGAGAAAGATCGAAATGGAAAGAGAGGGAGGGGAGGGGTGGTAGTCCAAGTCTTCCTCGGTACGGTCATACATGAGAGACCAGGAAGCCTGGGTCGATTGACATTTGCTAAGGGTCAATGAATGGACGTAAAAACTAATAACACGATAGAACCAAACCAAGAATATATCCTAAAAATAGCTTCCACTGTCGATTCCTAGGAAAGTGAAAGGACTCTAAAAACACTCCCAAGAATGAAAGCACATTAGAACTCTTAAAAAGGGATGGGAAACCAGCGAATTTGAGTGTCTGACAGTTCGAACATCCAAACGACCTACGCGTAGTACTAACCAGTTGCCAAACAACGAGCAAGTGATGTTTTGGTTCGAGTACACTTCACTTTTCGTCGGGGTTCTTTCTTTCTTCATTGGGTCTTCTTCAGGTAATGATATCTAGGATATACATTTAAGCTGGAGTTCTACTTTGGCCTATAATAGCGATGCTAAACTGATGCTGTACGAAGTTATAGTTGAACTAGCATTGTTCAAAAGAATACTATTCATCCATGCGTTCAACCTCAGTTCTATCGCGTTTATAATGTCATATAACGGTGTTACTCGCTTACAAAATTTCCCTTCTTGAAGGCTAGAAAAATAATTCGTCAACCAAAAGAAATACGGACAGGAAAAACTTTAATATCAAGTTCAAAAGCGCTAGCTTTGTTTTGATACGCGAAGCGGTTCGCACACGCCTCCGACGACACTATCATAACAAAAGCTTTTTTCTAGAATGACATTAGAATTTGCATTCCATTGAAAATAAGCTCGTTTTACCCACAACAACAGAAGAAAAAAAGTCACGAAAATATATTAAGTGGTATTACACATGAAGACTAATAATATATTTAATGAAAGTTATAAGTGATATATATTCATTTAATTTTTTATATGTTATAAGTGAAATGTCCTTTGACGTATGGATCGGACCATCATCACGCCATCGGAATGACAATAATTCTAATTTTTCAAAAATGATTAAATATTATAATTTTGATTAACTTTTCTTGCCAATGAAACGAAGATATTAGGACTAAGATTAGAGCAGTCATAAAGGAAGTACAAGTGTAAATTAGAAAATTACCGGCGACAATTCGAATAATTGATTTATCTGCTGAAGCATGTACCAACTTTCATAATATTTTTCTATTCTTCGAGTTTATTGATTTAAACATATTGCAGTTGAACTGTTCTCGATATTATCTGTTACTACTTAGTTTTTCTTTATTCTTGATAATGAATTTGTCGAATGTTCTTGGGTTTTTTCCCGAAGTAGATCGTTAGCATAAGACTCTTCAATTCCCTTCAGTCAATCCCAGCTCATTCGTTCCTGTTTCAGTTTCTTTTCCTAATCTGAGAGGTGCAAAAGCAAACGTTCCGGCGTTTCTGATGAAGTTGTTCTGCGGAACTTCTCATTGCGTTTATTTCGGCGATGGGATTGAGCTGGCGACAGCTGTAGAGATCGATGTTAGTGGGGGAAAAAAGTTGATGAAGTTGATGATCGTGACGATGATGTTTGTTGAGGATGCATGATGTGTTGATGTGATGATATGATGATGTAATGACGGTGATGATGATGATGTTGAGGTGATGTTTTTATGTGATGATGGTGATAATGACGGTAATGATGATTATGATGATGATGCTAGCCTGCGTAGCGGCGCTTTTTCTTTTTTGGGGGGAGGGGAGGGGATGTGCTTGGATTTTTTTAGGGGGAGGGGGTTGGGGGAAAAACCAAAAGCGCCCCTATGCAGGCTATGATGATGATGATGCTGATAATGATGTTGAAGTGATGATGATAATGATAATGTTGATAAGGATGATGATGGTGGTAATGATAAGAAAATCATGATGCGATTCTTCATTTGCCCATTACGGCATCGCAACCATGTTGGTGCATGATATTTAACGAAAGATTCCTCATTAGCATCATCCTTTGCCAATACCATCAACATGGCTGCCATGTCTTTGTCATTTGTCATTTGATACCCTTTCAAATGATCAATAACCATCATTACACATGATTACAGGGATCTGCTCCAAGCCTTGTTTTACCATGACCCCTTCCAATCCACTACAAGTCTTCGAGGGTGACACGTTTGATATCAGGTGGGAATTCTGGAGCGACAAGTCTATTGTGTCCGCTTCGTGGAAGAAATATGATAGCAACGGTAACGTTAGGGAGCTCATCGCCGAACAGAACGGTGGGGGGAGCATAATTTATACGGTGAAATACAAAGACAAGGTGGAGGTTTTTCAGAAAGTGTCGCTGCGTGTGAAAAACGCCAAGACAAGTGATGCTGGTTGGTATGGATGTGAGCTGAAGTTTAATGGAGTGAGTGGTATACTTATGAACAGGACGCAGGTACTGGTGGGAGATGGTAAGTACTGATAGCATGGGCCTATGATGATGATGATGATGATGATGATGATGATGATGATGATGATGATGATGATGATGATGATGATGATGATGATGATGATGGTGATGATGATGGTGATGTTGATGGTGATGATGGTGATGATGATGGTGATGTTGATGATGATGATGATGGTGATGATGATGATGATGATGATGGTGATGATGATGATGATGATGATGATGATGGTGATGTTGATGGTGATGATGGTGATGATGATGATGATGATGGTGATGATGATGTTAATGATGATGATGATGATGAGGTGATGTTTTTATGTGATGAGTTTTAATGACAGTGATGACCAGATAATGACACTGATGATGGTGATGATGACAATGATAGTTATCGTGACCATGGTTGATGATGATGATGATGATGATGATGTTGGTAATGATGATAATTGGTCCGGGATAATGATAATAGATAATCTAGAGGTTACACTAATAATGATACACCACCACCACCATCAATGATGCGATACTTTTATCAGAACGAATAATTTCCCTATCTTCTACAGGTTCGGATTCCGGATCAAAAGGGTTGAATGGTCGCCATTACTACTGGATCTTCGTCGTTGTTGTCTTCCTTCTCATCGTTCTCGTGTTAATCTACATCTATCTTCAGAGACGAAAACAACGTAAGAAATCAGATATAGAACTCTTTAGTTTGGGAACAATTCAATGTTTTCCCATTTCGTACATTTCAGACCACTTGTCATTCCCTACAGTATCATTTCTTTGTTTAACGGTTGCGCATGAATATGGATAAAACTCAAACAAAGAATCTTATTCTCATGAGAATGGCACGTGGTCTGAAAGGGGAAAATATTACGCTCAAGGTAAAAAGGTTTATCATGAGCGATTTTGATGGGCGATTTTGTTGTATCTTGCGGTGATTCTGCGGTAAAACTGTTCATCAATATTAACTTCATCCATTAGACCATCTTGTCTTTCGTGGTTAGTTTTTCTCGCCACTGTCGTTGACAAGGTCATTGAATTTCAGTCTAACTTTTGTACTTTTGTTTCTTTTCTCATAGAAAAATTTAAACAAATGAGGTTTGTATTAATGCTTTTAATGAAATTGAAAAAAAAATATTGCTCTATTCTTCGTTTCCACGTAACTTCATCGCCACAATGTTGACGCGATTTTCTATTTTCCTTTTTTCTTTTCTTTCATTCTTAACACATTTGCGGCCCCACTAATTTTTTTCTGTTGATCTTTTTAGGGAAAGTCAACGAGCTCCCAACGGCAATGTAATAATACACTTGGTAAGTAATGCGCATGCGCCACTGGAATAGTCACCTTGACTGGTCACGTGCAAGATGCTGAAGCAACTGTCATCCATGTATACTTGTATCATGAAAAGTTAGAAATAACCTTATACTCACCTCTGACCTTTTTGTATTATAAATTCTTTAGGACAACCTTGATGATGGATCACACGGCGACGCTGGCGATAACTATCAAGTCATTCCACCGATCGGGACAGATCCCGAATCCCGAGAGTGGGAATGCCCGCGGGACAATATAGTGGTTGTCAAAGTGATTGGAAAAGGAGCGTTTGGGCTAGTTGCTAAGGGAATTGTACAGATTGGAGAAAAGAGAGAAGATACTATTGTCGCCTTGAAAATGTTGAAAAGTAAGAAAGTTTTGAAATAATTTAGATGATAGAATTGGTGATATTAAACGTGTACAGCTTTCCATCAATGGGGATTTTGCACACCTTGCGTGACATTTCAAATATTGCTTCGCTGGTCCCGAAAATATCATATCTGGAAAGAGCATCCTAAAATTAGTAAATTTTGAAATTTTGAGGGAAATCAAATAAATACGAACGAAGTTATGAATTTTTAAAAGTGACCTTTTTTATAAGGAAATGTATGTGGTGGGCAACAGCTTATAGTGACGTCATTATAAAATAACAGAAGTGCCTGCTCTAAAAAACCTTAGTTGATTCGCACAATTTTGACTGCAACAGACTTTACGTATGTTTTTATCAATGCAGCCAAGTAAATCAGACTTACTAAAGAGATTTTGTGTTTTGGAACAGAAAATTCGACTGAAGATGATAAAAAAGACTTCTTGGCTGAACTGGAATTGATGAAGACACTCGATTATCATCCTAACGTTATATCACTGTATGGATGCGTAACCGCCGAAGGTACCTTAATATTGTTTATAGGGGAGGGGAGGGTACTTGGAGTGTGTATGTGGTTCTGCGCAACAGTAGCCAAACTGCATGAGTATCTTTTGTTCGTATTTTATGTAACGAATAGCGCTGTAATCGGAAGGGAATGGGGACATATGCGCGAGAGTAAGATAACAGTTTTACACTTGATTATGATGAATATGGTGGTGATTTTGATGTCGACATAATGGTGATGATGGTGACCTTAAAGATGATGGCAGTGATGAAAATGCTGTTCTGATACGGGTGGTGGTGGTAGCGATGATGATATCGATATCGATGTAGATATAATGATAATGATGATGATAATCATGATGATAATGATGACGATGGTGATGATGATGATGACGGTAGTGAAGACAAACAATAGGTTCCAATTTTCAGGAGATTAAAATTCTTTTTTTATTCCTCCAAATTGAGCTGCTCTGACGTCACGTGAAAGGGGTCTATACGGTAGAGATCTTGTGGACGTCAATCAAGGCGTTTCCATGACAGGCATGTGCCCTTGAAAAATTTGTATTTTCCGACATAATTTGTCATGGAAACACTTCGAATAACGTCAACCAAAACCTCATTTTGTCACGACGGCAAATTGTGCGATTGACTGAGAATCACTGGAAGTAATAAGAGCAATGATTATTAAACCCGAAGCACGGGTGGTGTGCACTGCTCTGGAATGCGCCGTGCCGTGCTCGGTGTCGTATGTGAGTAGAATTGTTTGTTGGTTCTCTTCTGGGGATTTTCCGTCTCCGGATTCTCCGGTTTTCCTCCCTCCTCAAAAAAATGCAACTTCTAAAATCTAATTCGATCTTGGGCTTTCACGTACTTTGGATCCTAGCTCAGTGTCGTGATTTTCCCATGCTGTGATATATAACAGCCAAAGCTTTAGTAATCGTTACATTCTGTTTTTGTGTGTATGGTTTCTTTAGGGTCGCTTACCAGTCAAGTGGACAGCGTACGAATCACTTTTGTACGGAAAGTGTACCACCATGAGTGATGTGTAAGTTACTTACTTGCTTAGACCTTTTCTCCCATGCATCGATTCCCTGTGGTCTTCAAGGGGGGATGGAATAAATCAAATTAAATGTCCTGTAACCCCCCCCCCCCCCCCCCTTTAGGGTCCCTTTACTGAGAAAATTTTTATTTTTTTTCTAGATGGAGCTTTGGGATTTTGCTTTATGAAATATTCACTGTTGGTAAGCTGTATTTTAATAATTTTATGGATTCTTGATAGTTAGAATTCCCAAACATAATCTTGGACTAATGCTCCTCAAGGATGGATTTTCGGTTTTCATTGGGTTGGGACTCGGCACGGCCCAAAAATAATTAGAATCTGAGGTTTTGGGCGTGTTTCAGCGCGGATATTTGAAAAAAATATTTACTCGATCTGAGATGTATGTGGCATTTCTGTGCCGGAAGGGCGATGTGCATAGGAACTTAGTAAGCCTCTCCAAGTGTGCCTGCTGTACCATGTTGATAAAGCCCTACTCTTGTGTGGATCGCCTCGTTTTGAATCCAACATGGCCGCCGCACGAGAAGAGAGAATTAATATCCACGGTTTGTCCTTTGATCGATTTCGTTTTGATTTCCTTTAAAAGGTGGATCTCCTTACCCAAAAGTCGAAGGAAAAGATTTGGTCAACCTTCTTCAAGAAGGATACAGGATGCCTCGACCAAAACACGTCAAACAAGAACTGTAAGTGGTCTTCCTGTGTTATACCTGTTAGTCGACCCCAGGGCCCAGTCATTTTTACTGCGCATTTCATCTAGCATGCGCAGTAAGAAGGACTCTTGGGGTCGAGAGTGTCAAGCAGTGGTTACGTAAAACTAAAAATTTAAGTGAATCAAAAGAAATATATATTTTTTAAAGCTGTTCCTTTTGGCTTGTAAACTTGTAATGAGTTGATTGTTGATGTATTTTTTCCTTCTAATTTCAGTCCTTACAATCTAACATACCTAATTGGGGAATACTATTGCTTGGGCTCCCTGTCTAAAAATAAGAGTTTATTAAAGAGTATTTGTTATTACCTTTAGTTATAAATTAATGATGGAATGCTGGCAAGAAAAGCCTGACGCTCGTCCAACCTTCCACGAATTACGGGAAAGTTTAAAGAAGATGTCTTCAGCTCATAATGTAGGTTTTGAAAAATATCCTGTCTTTCCTTTCCATTGCTGGTTTTCACATGACGTCATAGCCGCCATCTTGGTTGAACTTTACAGAAGATTTGTAATCAGTCTTTTTTGTTATTTCAACCAACATGGCCGCCATATCTTTTTTTTCCCATTTTCTTGGGAATGATTGAAAAAAAAGCAATATTTATTACACTAGAATTCGTGCAATTGTACACTTTATTTATTTTTTACTTCAGTGAGGACACTCGAACCATGAACACTTGATATTTTTATATTTTTTAATTTATGAACTTCCTACTGCTTCAAACCTTCTGAAAATGAAGCACTGAACTCAAATAATCTTATTGTTCAAAATAAATCATATTTCCAATCGATTCACACAAGGGATAAAGGAGAAAAAAATGTATGAAAAAACCTCGAAGTGTTCACGGTTCGAGTGTCCTCACTGTAATATATATGTGTGGTACTTCATGGTACAATTCCTTATATATTTTTAGGTTTATGTCAGACTTGAAGAGTACGACTCCAAACTTTACGAAAATCTTGATGATCTTCATTTTTAATTTCAACCTTTCTACGTCATGCCGGCATGCTTTGTCTTCACCACGCTATGTCCCATCCCTCCCCTGGTGAGGAGAATGCAGGGGGGATGGGTAAGAAGATATCACGTCCTAAATCACAGAACGTGATCAACGGAGGAGCTGACTGATCTCCCATATAATCACCAGGGGCGGATCCAGGGAGGGGTGCAGAGGTGCGCACTTCCCCCTCGGAGCAACTTTGTCCCCCATTTTGAAGATACCCATACGAAATAATGTTTTCTTTTTGTGATTCTGAGGGTTGCACCCCCCGGGCTGACTTTGTGCCCTGCACCCGTCGCTGAACAAAATCCTGGATCCGCCACTGATCACTTTAACAATAGAATATAAAATAGAACACTTTAGAATATGCTTATTTAATTATATTTAGATAACACTGCAGTAAAACAATGGAGGGGATGTACAGCAGTTACATATCCTACCCCACCCCTCCTCTATATAAATGCACAAAACAAAAATAGTTTCCCGGGAGAGGGGGGTGGGGAGGAAAAATCATTGTACAAAATTTAGGAAAAATGACTTGTTTTTCAAATTATTATTTTCATACACGCAGGTTTATTAAAACCAAAGAATCACTATATCGTTACATACAGTTTTATTCGGCTAATAACAACAAAGCTAACTCTTAGAAGCATTCTTCATGCTCTGAGTTTCCTGCTTGATTCCTGCTCATAATGTTTTAGAAATTTTTAAATATATTTCCATACGTAAAAATGTCTTAAAGACGCAAAATATGGTTAAAAGAATATATCATTCACTCGCACCAGTAAAGTAACCCGCGATAAGAGATATTTCAAGTAAATAGTTTTTAGAATAATAGAATACATAGATTAGGAATAAAGTTTTTTATAGCTTCGGTAATTCGTATTATATCTTGAACCAAAGTAAATTAGCTTGTGTCAGATATCTCGTGACAGATATCTCGTGTCAGATATCTCGTGTCAGATATCTCGTGACAGATATCTCGTGTCAGATATCTAGTGTCAGATATCTCGTGTCAGATATCTCGTGTCAGATATCTCGTGTTAGATATCGTGTCCAATATGTAGCTGATAAAACTCTCCTACTAGTTATTAAACTACTTAATATTGATAAATTGGTCGTGAAAATTTCATTTAATAAGAAAGAAGTCATAGGAAGTGCTAGAAATGCCAACTTTTCTCTAGCTAGCAAACACTGACTTTGGACTCCAAACTGCAGTGCAGTTTATTGCCCACAATTCAATACTAGCCATAAAAACCCACAATGCATTTCGAATATGTCGTATTTCTTGATCTAATTCGGTGAAAGGCAAAAATATCCCAAGGAGGTAAGGTTTTTTCCTTCGTTATTAGCATCCTGTAAAATCGCTCCTTTTCAAGGACATCTATTCAGGTCACTCTAAATACTTCCGCATGCCTTGATCCACATACATAAAATGAACAAGAAGAAATTATCCTATTGGTAAGTAGACGTTTATTTCTACTTTTAGTTCAATCATATTAAAGTTTCTTTGGACGTTCAATGTTATATTTTTAGGACGATGCCTCACGTGAGAAGTTTGTGATTGGTTAAGGAGTCGAGTAAATTATGCAGATGTTGTCAAATATTTTTTGATAACGCAGGTATTTTCCAGCGATAGTTCACGCAGCCAGAGGATAAAATCCCTAAAATCCATCCAAATTGAATCGTACACTATATAGGGATTGTCAAACACCGATAGCGTCTCTGAAGCTTTGTAATGGCCCTGCAAATGCTCACAGCCGTTGTTGTCTTATCAGTTTGTGGGCTGCGGTTGGTTGGTAAGTTTTTAGTTTTTTTTTAGTGATCTAATGTCAGTAGATAGCAGACTTCTAGATAATTTATAGGATTCCTCTTAGGATATTTAATGAATCTCTTCAAAAAGATTGCCTTTTTTCTTACACGTCTATTAATTTATCGCTTTAAAAGTTAGAAACGCGATATATGTAAAGGAAATTTGGGTTTTTTCCTTCTTTATCGATTTTGAATCCATCAGTAACGCCCTAAATAAGCATTAAATGTGTTGTCTTTCAAACTCGTACTACTTGAAATACCTATATTCCAACATATAAATTTTTTATCTTAATCAAATACCAAGGATTATATTTGAAAGCGGAAAAAATATGTTGTCGGTACCCATGCATGTATTTAGAATTAATATCTTTAAAAATCGTTAATCATAATGACGTCTATTCTTCGTTTTCGACTGCGTGGTTTTTTTTGGTAGACCTAGACCTATTAATAACACAACTATGTCACAAAAAATTGAGCATTAGAGTGTTTCCGAAACGAGCCATGTGTGAACCTTAAAATTATTCCATGCGACGGAACGCTGGATAGCTTTACCATAAAAAACTAGTGAAGTCTAATTTTGAGCTGTAAATTATTGTTCTTTTACTCTACAGAAAGTGCTCCAAGATGGACAAGTACACCATACAATAATAAGAAAGTATATCAAATAACTGGTGGATCGTATACATTCGTATGGCGTTATAATGAAAATGGCTCACCAATAGACAATATCCAGTGGTTTAAAACTACAATGAGCAATGATAATCCACCCAAAGAGATTCACAAAGCAATAGGTCGCCGTGACAGTAGTGGGAAAACAACTATTGCTCCAGATTTTCAGAGCAGAGTCACTTTCACATCGGGTGCTTCAGAGGCAGGTTTTCAAATCAGACAACTGAAAGCTGAAGATAATGTAAAGTTTGCCTGCCAGTTAAATTTTCAGAATTTTGATTTGTTATCTGATTGGGCAGAACTTGTTGTTGTAGGTAAGTGTTGGAGTGATGTCATTTTTTGTACGAGGGGTATGTTGTTTCAGGGGCGTAGTCGTATAGATCACCAAGGGCGGATCCAGGGGGATGGTCGGGGGGGGGGGGGGTCGCGACCCCCTGTCATACCTGAGGTTAGGGACGGGCAATTTGATATTTGATGGAGTGGGGTGCATGGGTTAAATCCCAAAAAAATATCGAGCAAGGTCTCGATCCTTTAAAAAAATATCGTGCAACGTCAGATACGGCAAAAAAATATGAGCGAGCTTATAATTTCGATTTCTTTTGAACCAAGCCGCTGGAAATCGTATTTCCGAGAGTCTGAATTTCAAAACTTTTCGGGGGAGAATGCCCCACAACCCCACTTGTTCACGGCTCCAGCCTACCGCGGTCGATTAGCTTGGTAAACGTGACCTCATTTCTACGTCATTATTTCAGATCAGCTGGTTGGACCCCCCTTTCAAAAAATCCTGGATCCGCCCTTGATCACGTTTATTCAGCTAGTATAAAATGTAAATGTAATCTTAATTATTCTATACGTCGATCATCCAGAGAGTGATTGCACGGTCTCTCAAGCCACAAGCTCATGACTAATTGCTCCTAAAGCAATTTAGGAATAATTTTTGTGGAGGGAGGAAACCCGGGCGCGGAAATCCCGGAGAAAACCCCTCGAAGCACAGGAGAGAACCAACAAGAAACTCTATTCGCTTACGACACCGAGCCCGTGAATTGAACCCGCGTATTGGTGAGAAGTGGCTCATTACTGAGCAGCGAACAACATACGTGCTGCTCTTGTAATACCATCTATGACCATTGCTCGTTGCAATTTAAAACTAATAAATTAATATTCTGACCATGACATTTTCCTTGTTGCAGTCCCTCCTGTCATTACCAACAAACTCACAGCACCACAGACCATTAACGAAGGACAGACATTTAATCTACCCTGTGCGGCAACTGGGAACCCAAAGCCAAAGATTAAGTGGTTAAGAAATGGTATTGAAATACAGTACCTTTTTAATCATTTTGGTTACAACATCACTGATGCTGGCAAGAAGGATAAAGGGTTGTATCGCTGTGAAGCTATTGTTGCAGGAGGAAGTATTGTGAGGACTTCTTCATATGAAGTTAACATCATTGTTAGATGTGAGTGCCAATACAGTAGGGGTAATGTAGCAGGGACACCCGGGGGGGGGGGGGGGGAATACTTCGGGTAGTTTCATACGGGGATGCTCCGTCCGGACTCTTGACAGCAAAAAGGTACCCCTTTTTATACCTTTGAAGGAAATCTACCCCTAAGTGCGACCTGAAAAAAGTACCCCTTTCGGGCGGAGTATCCCCGTATTATAGGGAGAACCCCCCCCCCCCCCCCCTGGGCAGGGACATGTCCCAGAAACATGTAGCAGCGACAAAATCACGTTCTGCACACACGAGTGGATGTGTAGCGGGGACATGTAACGGAGACATGTAGCAGCAGCATAATAACAACTTAGACACTTAGGAAAATGGAGCATGGACGTGTGCCAGGGACATATAGCCTCAACATATTTACAACATGTAGACACTTAGGAAAATGAAGCGGGCACGAGTGCAAGGGACATATAGCCTCAACATATTTACAACATGTAGACACTTAGGAAAATGGAGCAGGGACGTGTGCCAGGGACATATAGCCTCAACATATTTACAACATGTAGACACTTAGGAAAATGGAGCAGGCACGTTTGCCAGGGACATGTAGCCTCAACATATTTACAACATGTAGACACTTAGGAAAATGGAGCATGGACGTGTGCCAGGGACATGTAGCCTCAACATATTTACAACATGTAGACACTTAGGAAAATGGAGCAGGCACGTGTGCAAGCGACATATAGCACCGCTTATTCAGGGGGCGCTTATTTGAGGGTCGCCTAACATTCGTAAAGGATAACAAGCAAATGTTAACAACAATATAAACATGTTTTAAATGTCACTTCGAACTGGAAAACATTATAACCCAGGAGATTAAGTTACAAGGCTGGTAAAATTTGCAAGGGTTTCCGGTTGTTTCCCCATTTTTTGCTCTTTTTTGTGCCTTTTTTGGTGTTGAGTGAACAATTTTGAGTGTATTTTAAACTGACGGTAATAATAATTATTATTTGTACAGATAAACCAGAGGTCACATTTGTAACAAGAAATCAGTCTTGGACTGAAAACATTGATGTTGAAATTGAATGTACAGCAGTCGGCGAGCCTCCTGTCACAAAATATCACTGGTACAAAGGAAAGGGAACTTCACCAGAGTATACAATTTCACATGGAGGAAAATACGTTTTTACTGGCAACAAAATGAAAATCATGGCTCTGAAGAAAGATGATACTAGTTGGTACACTTGTGCTGCAGAGAACGACGTAGGGATAGGACTAGGCAACTCAACTTATGTGAGAACATTGTGTAAGTAAACCAGTAAGGTTCTTAAGGTAGAAATTAGATGACTTACTACAAAGCTTACTGTGAGTGTCTTGTCCTATACTTGGCGGTTTGCATGTGAAAAACAGCTCAAACCCCTGGTTTTTCCCCACCTAGGTTTCAGCACAAAAGTGTTACCTGTAAATCTCAAGCAACAACGATACTTTTAGTCCAGAACTGGTCCCCCTTTTCTCACTAACTAATTGACATCGCAAAAATAAAAATAAAACGAAGAATACGAAGGAAATACGAAGAATACTCCGGCTAACAACACTAGTTGGTACAATAATTATTTCTAATTCATCACTATAATTACAAACCACTTGCAGCACGTCGGAATGCAGCTCAATTTGTACGTCCTCCAAATTGAGCTGCTTTGATGTTATGAAATTTTCATAAAAGTTAATAATACGTTATGTTACCTTTTCAGATCCCCCAAAGCTAGTAACTGTTGTTTTCAAGCCCAGTAATCCTATAAATATCTCTGAGGTGGTGAAGGTTATCTGTGAGTCAGATGGTATGCCTCTGCCAACCTACACCTGGAAGTTTAATGGAGTAGCCATTAGTGGGAGTGGTAAAAGAAACAAAGAAATAGTGCGATCTAGTATCACCAAGAAACAAGCAGGAAACTACACCTGTCTTGCAAGGAATGCTCATGGTAGCAAGGAATACACCAAAATTCTCTACACAAGATGTAAGTTGATCAGATAACCATGACCTGTAGATATAAGGAACTTTCTAGTGCGGTTCACTCCACACAAAGAAATAGTGCAATCTTGTATTACTAAGGAGCATCATTTAGCAATTAGATTGATTCTGGGATGTGATAATCACTGTCAAAATTATTGTGGGCTGGCAAAAGATCCAGGCACTTTGGGCAAAAGGACTTTGTTAACCCTTTGACTCTTATGACGCCCGAAACCGCCCGTAAATAAAAAACACTTCTTAAATGAAAAATTCCAGCTCAAATAGTTTTGATTAAGTTGACCTAAATACCAGTCTAAAATTTTCAAAAAGCGAAACAGAACAACTTTTAAGATAGAGAAAAATCCGAGAAATGTCGGAAATTATAACGAAAAACCAAAAAATGACTGTTTTTGATGTCATTCCCGAAAGCCAAATACACTCTTTTTCATTGGATCGTTTTTCCTCCAAGCCACTCGGTCCTAATGCCGAAATATCAGCTTTAGAGCATTTTCCACCAGCCAAATATCCGATAAAATGCCAAAGTAGTTCTTGGGTGTTCATCACGCCAAAATTTCTAACTGTACAATTGTACATGATATACAAACTTTGGATTGTAAAATCCCTTGCATACTTCTCAGTTCTTCGAGATCATGCTGATTTAAGCTGTCTTATGGCTTCATGATGCCCTTCAGCACTCCATAGATGAACAAAATGGCTCTCAAAATCTCTTGTTTTTGAAAAAACTCAAAAACATGGCGCCTAAATTCCTTGTACAACGGCTTCTCCCGCCGTAAACGTCATCCCTCATTTGCATAAAACAGTGACAGTGTCAATCTGAACTTTAAATATGGTTTTGCTAGGGTTTGCACTGCAGAACGTTTAGGGCCAGAAATACACCGAAAAATCTCCAGGGGTCAAAGGGTTAATTTCAGTTTTTGCCTCAAATTGCCTTACTCTCATTGCTGTCCACTGATACTTTTGACAGCGATCATCACATCTCAGAAGTATTTACAATGACCTCAATAATTCTGTGATTGTCACAAGACAAACCCCCAATTACCCCCTTGGATAAGAAAAGTTTGTTTTTAGTTTACCGTTATATTCTAATTAAAGTGGCTTTCTTGGTGCTTTTAACAGAAAAAAACTAGCAATGGGAAAGTCTGACGTTTCGATGTCAAAAACTGACATCATGATTATCAAAGTGGAAAAAATTATTCAGAAACAGTTCTTCAAAAGATGTTGGTGTAGTTCCCATGAGAGTCACAGCAAAGATCGTTTGTTAACTGTGACTCTCATGGGAACTACACCAACATCTTTTAAATAACTGTTTATGAATAATTTTTTCCACTTTGATAATCATGATGTCAACCCCTATAAAGCTGCATACAATTAGTAACAACCCCCCTATATGGCTTCCGAAAATAATTTGAACCCTCCCCCCCAATATTGCAACACCCCCCCCCCCCACCCATACAGTAATAAATGAAAGCCCACTTATAGTCATTTTATTTCTTCTTTTCAGATAAGCCTACACAAACCACATTCAGCACAGGGATGCCAAACATTGGAGCCATAATGGGCTCCCAGGCAACATTAACCTGTAAAGCTGATGGCTATCCCCCTCCTAAATACATTCTCAAGAAAGATGGTGTTGTGTTATCTGGGGATCAAGGCACCCACTTATTTACATCAGTAAAACTTGTTGATGGAAATCTAAGGTTCTCTTGTACACCATACAACATGATGGGGCGAGGACCAGAGATTGAGGGTAGTATAACTGTACTGGGTAAGTTCTACAGTAGAACAGGGGTTGGGAACGATTTTCCCTTCATAATTTGTTATCACAGGAAAAAATAAAAGACATACAAGATATAACAACTAGACAAATAGTGCTTTAGGTAGAAACAGTAGAATACAGTTAACAAGTCAGTTTGTTAACTTTTCTAAGTGACTATTTTTCCTATTTCATTGTAGTTACTCCATCTTTCATTTCATTTCTTCCAACCACAAAACAAGTAAGAGCTGAAAATGAGACTAAAAACTACACCTGCGTAGCAGATGCCAAACCAGCTGCTCAAATGTTATGGACCATTAATAAGGAGAATGTTACAGAAAACACGACATACCTTGGTTCGGTGTTCACCTTCAGCACCGTCAGCCCATCAAATAACAAATATCAAAGGACAGAAAGTACTCTCATTCTTAACCCTGTTAACTGGAGAATGGCAGGGAATATTAGCTGTATTGCATATAATGATGCTGGACAAAGAAAACAGACCACTATACTTGAAGTTAAACGTAAGACATACTTTTCCACCCAATTCAAAACCTCTGGGAATAAGATTGTTTGTCTTTCGTGTATATTTAAATTTGAGTATCAAATGAAGAAATTTTGCAACACAAATTCTTATTTCCAGAGGTTTTGCATTGGGTGTTAACGTACGTAGCAACGCGTTAGCCGATTAGGTGTATTTCAATGTAATTTTGTGTTTAATCCAGATCGCCCAGTTGTCATGCTTCCAAAGGACCATCCACAGAACCGCACACTAAATGCAGGACAGACAGTCACGTTCACTTGTAAGGCCACTGGAAACCCACCTACAATTAGATATGTGTGGAGGTTCAAAGATGCAATCATTTCTAGTGAAAGCTCGTCAACCTTTTCCAAGGAAAACATTGTCAAAGATGATGAAGGAAGATATTCCTGCAGTGGTGTTAATATCCGTGGTGAAGGACCTCAAGCTTATGCTTATTTGTTTTTGAGAAGTATGTATCCTAAAGTTAGCGTAAGAGTAGCATAAACACACAAGTCTTAATAGTCGTTCCGAGGTTGAGAAAGGGACTGGAGACGAGTGCAAATATCAATCTAATTAAGAATTGTTCCTCATCAATATTAGTATTATTACCGAGTTTGAGCCTGTTTTGATAAAAACTTACTGAGTGGCAAGGTTTTAAAAGTCGCAAAAATAAGAGAGAATGCATGGGGTGCAAGAACAGCATCCCCCAAAACCATACATTCTCTTATACATTCTCTGACTGTTACTCAGTCAGTATTTGCCCAAGCATTCCAAAACTTGGTAAACTTAATAATTTTAGTGTCTTCTTTCATGTTATGAGGTTGATTTTCAATTAGATTAATATTTCTACACTCGTTCCCAGCTAATGTCTGAGTTCGCAGAATATTGAGAATCGCAGATATGGTCTCAATCTGTCCCTCGTTTCTGTAGCTAGCATTTTTTTAGGGGAATAGGTTGCTAGCCCATTGCCTAACCCTCCTCCTTCCTCAACTGGCCTGGGACCAGTTATGGCGGAGGAAGACACCAAGATAGCGTTGACGTTAATTGACGTTGACATGGTCACCTGAGGGAATACGCAAGAGAGGAAGGCCCAAGGAAACGTGTAGAAGAACGGCGGAAAGTAAAAGGAACGGAAAGGGGTGGCGGAGTTGGAAGGAAGTAGAAAGTGCTGCCATGGATAGACCAAGATTGAAAGATCTGTGCCTCACCTTATGCTCCACAAGGAGCTAAGAGAATAGAAGAAGAAAAACAGTTTTGACAATATGACGGCGGGAGGGAAGGAAGGAAGTACTGATCGCAAACCACATGCCACACTGATATTGCTTACTATCAATAGACGTCACTTCTGGTAGTATCTCCGTTTTCACAGTGGCTTGGAGAATGTTGGAGGTTGTGTGTGTATCTTGTTTTCTGGTTTCATGTTGTACAATTAGTCAAATAGAATACTTTGAGGAGTTATTTTGATGTGATTTGATTTAAGAATCGCTAGTTGCCCCCAGTCAACCATTGTTTGCCCCTCAGTCAAATCCAGAAAAGTCACGTGATTGATAGTAAGCAATTGGGACCAGGAGTGGGTTGGGGCTGTTTGAAATATAATGGGAGGGAGGAGGTAGGAAGTTATAGTGTCCCCCGCACCTGAGCCTGCTCCCTTTGAGTCCCTGTACGTAACAATGCTGATAATGAAAGCTCTCTAGATGTTACAATAATATTAGTAAAATTACTTTATCCACAGACCCTCCAGAAAATTTACGGATTATCGGTAGGGAAATTGTCCTTGAAACTTCGTCAGTTACCTTGGAATGTAATGCCACAGGGAATCCAATACCAGAAATCAGGTTTGCAAAGGAAGGAAAGTCAGTCGCACCTACAAAACGGTCCCAGGTTATCAGATTCCCTCGTATACACAGGACTGACTCTGGAAGGTATAGATGTACGGCGTCAAACGGAGTCGGTAACAGCTTAGAAAGGACAATTACTCTTGATGTACAATGTAAGTATACTGATGTAAGTTCTACAAATGCCACATGGCTATGCATGGGTTTGGTTAGATAGGAAATGACTGACGTTGTCCACATGCAATACACAGAGTATAAACTTAGAAAACTGAGAAATATAGGTTAATATGTTGTGAGAACTGCACTCGTAATCATTAATAATAACCTTTAAGTTAACTTGGTGGAGAATTTTTTTGCTTTTTCTGTAGATCTTCAGTTCGTTGTTAGCGTCGTACCACAATCTTGTCCCTTTTCCCCAGAGCGCCTTTCATACAGCAATAGCCAGAAACGCAGTGAACCAGGCAATGGGAATTGAACAAAGTTGATTTTGCCGCCATTTTCCCCCCTGATATGCACAAACGTGTTACCCACTACTGATGCACACAAATAGGGCTAAAAAAAGATACGCGCATGCGCCAAATTGTCCAATAAAAACACAATAAAACAAAAAATATAGAGGCTGCCAAATTTCACATATCACACGAAAATTGGTCGAGGCTTTCAGGAAAACAAACACCAGAAAAGTTCTACACACAATAGGCATTGGTTGAAATATTTTTAATCATTTAGAAATGAGCTTATCCTCTGCCCTTTACTAGGGATTTGTGAATTTTTCGAAAACGTAGCGGGCATTTTTATAGCAAGCAAATAAACCCGCGATTTTACCTTAAACCGCTGACTCGTTTTTTCAAACTTGACATGCACACTACACAGGGGACCTAATTTCGATAAGAGTGAAAGGTAAAAATGTAAGCAGGAAATTACTCTTTATTGTTCGTTTGTTTGCTTTTTATTCATATTTGATCAATTGAGATAAAAATAGTGTCATCCATAACACAAGCTAGTGGAAAAATCGAGCAAAAATGCACTACAAACTTTTTTGTCGCGCGCGTTTGTTTTCTGCAGTATAGTATTTCTGTAATTAGGCATGAGCGACCGGTGGACCATAGGCTAGGCGGGGAATTATATAGGACGTCTTTGTGGGGAGAGCAACATTTATTTTCTTCTTTCCACCTGTTCCAGATCCACCATAGAATAACCATAGGGAAGTTATATAAGACTTCTTTGTGGGGAGAGTAACATTTATTTTCTTCTTTCCACCTGTTCCAGATCCACCATAGAATAACCATAAGGAAGTTATATAAGACTTCTTTGTGGGGAGAGTAACATTTATTTTCTTCTTCCCACATGTTTCAGACGCACCTAAGATCTTCCCGATGCCCAAAGTAAGAGATTCTTGGTTGCAGGATGTGGTGAAACTGGTCTGTAACGCGTCTGGGAATCCTGATCCATCGTTCACATGGCGTCCACCTCATGCAGATCCTGTTAATTCCAACGTTATTAGTTTTGTTGTAACGAATGAAACCCAGTTTGGTGTTTATCGCTGTGATGTTCAGAACAGTCGTGGAAATGATTCGTACTCAGTGACACTGAATCGTACGCGTAAGTTATTGTTATTCTTTATGCTTGTAGAGCAGGAAATTCGAAGCCACATGGCATGCCTCGTTCCCATGTTGAGTTCAATCAAAGATGGTGGCATGCGATATTGGAAATGAAATAGATCCAGGGAGTGATTGCTCAATCTTTCGAGCCAGAGGCCCATGACTAAAGTACTCGACGTCAGATCGAATTAGAATTTAGGAATTGATTTTTTGCGAGGGAAGGGAAACCGGAGAACCCGGAAAAAACCCCTCGAAGCACAGGAGAGAACCAACAAGCAACTCTACTCATTTACGACACCGAACACGGGGATTGAACCCGCGTATTGGTGAGAGGCGCATTACTAAGCAGCGTACACCATACGTGCTTCCCATAGAAGCACAGTTGGTGTGTTTAGAAGAACGTAAAACAAAGGGAGACCATCTCAGTGTAAAACATGGCCCTTTTGATTTGATTTCGATGAGAAAATGACACCTTGAACGTGATGTCAAAGCAGCTCAATTTGGAGGACAAAAAAAGATAATTTCAATCTCCTGAGAATTGAAAAAACCTATTGTTTTGTCCTCCAAAATGAGCTGCATTCCGAAGTGCTGCAAGGAGTCTATTTCCTTTCATTCATTCCCCTCCATTTCCTCCTTTTTCTCTTACACTTGATATCTCGCCCTGCAAAAAACAGGGCTAGGAGTAGTCAGAAGTTGTGAATATTAAGAAACGAAACGGACATTCAATTCAAAGAATTTGTTATTATTTGCTTGTAGAACCAAGAGTTACAACAACAACAACAACAACAACAGAACCCACAGGTAAGCGCTAATCGGTAGATGACCCTAGGCCTGCTTAACAGAAGCTTTCTGTTTCTCTCCTAATCCTCTTCCAAGGAGAGAAGTAGATGATGATACATCAATGTCAAGTGTTTAGGGATTAACTGATGATATTTAAGTACTACCTATCAACCCTAAAGGTTTAGTTTGAAAATCACTTCTACATGTAGGGCCACGATGGCACAGTTTTACAGGATATGGACTTTTCATTTCAGAGATAGAAAGGTTTAAAATTTATAGAAATGCAAATGAGATGAGCATTAGAAATTGAGCATTAGAGTGTTTCTGAAACGAGCCATAGGTGAACGAAGTTTACGGGTTTTTTTAGTGTAAATTCATCGTGATGGCGAAAACGAAAACTCGCTGGTTGACATCTGATGTCAACCATGCAAGATGGCGGCCAAAATTTCAAAAAAATTATTTTATGACAAAGAAACTCACTTTAGACTGTACAAATCGAATTTACAAACATGTACGACACTAAAAATTGGGTTGGGGAATCATTTCTATGACTTTTCAGAAACGTAATCAGCGTAAGATCAAAATTACGTGAAAACTTAGGCTAAGGTCGAACTTTACATGAGCCGTATGTATTGAAAACAACTGATAATAAGGCGGTCTTCTTTTATGTCATTAGGTTCGGCTCATGTGAAGTTCGACGTTTGCCTTCATGATCAGGAACGGTTTATTTAGGACGGTATTTTGTTTTGTATACACTTCGCTAGATAGCTTTACCATAAAAAACTAGTGAAGTCTAATTTTGAGCTGTAAATTATTGTTCTTTTACTCTACAGAAAGTGCTCCAAGATGGACAAGTACACCATACAATAATAAGAAAGTATATCAAATAACTGGTGGATCGTATACATTCGTATGGCGTTATAATGAAAATGGCTCACCAATAGACAATATCCAGTGGTTTAAAACTACAATGAGCAATGATAATCCACCCAAAGAGATTCACAAAGCAATAGGTCGCCGTGACAGTAGTGGGAAAACAACTATTGCTCCAGATTTTCAGAGCAGAGTCACTTTCACATCGGGTGCTTCAGAGGCAGGTTTTCAAATCAGACAACTGAAAGCTGAAGATAATGTAAAGTTTGCCTGCCAGTTAAATTTTCAGAATTTTGATTTGTTATCTGATTGGGCAGAACTTGTTGTTGTAGGTAAGTGTTGGAGTGATGTCATTTTTTGTACGAGGGGTATGTTGTTTCAGGGGCGTAGTCGTATAGATCACCAAGGGCGGATCCAGGGGGATGGTCGGGGGGGGGGGGGGTCGCGACCCCCTGTCATACCTGAGGTTAGGGACGGGCAATTTGATATTTGATGGAGTGGGGTGCATGGGTTAAATCCCAAAAAAATATCGAGCAAGGTCTCGATCCTTTAAAAAAATATCGTGCAACGTCAGATACGGCAAAAAAATATGAGCGAGCTTATAATTTCGATTTCTTTTGAACCAAGCCGCTGGAAATCGTATTTCCGAGAGTCTGAATTTCAAAACTTTTCGGGGGAGAATGCCCCACAACCCCACTTGTTCACGGCTCCAGCCTACCGCGGTCGATTAGCTTGGTAAACGTGACCTCATTTCTACGTCATTATTTCAGATCAGCTGGTTGGACCCCCCTTTCAAAAAATCCTGGATCCGCCCTTGATCACGTTTATTCAGCTAGTATAAAATGTAAATGTAATCTTAATTATTCTATACGTCGATCATCCAGAGAGTGATTGCACGGTCTCTCAAGCCACAAGCTCATGACTAATTGCTCCTAAAGCAATTTAGGAATAATTTTTGTGGAGGGAGGAAACCCGGGCGCGGAAATCCCGGAGAAAACCCCTCGAAGCACAGGAGAGAACCAACAAGAAACTCTATTCGCTTACGACACCGAGCCCGTGAATTGAACCCGCGTATTGGTGAGAAGTGGCTCATTACTGAGCAGCGAACAACATACGTGCTGCTCTTGTAATACCATCTATGACCATTGCTCGTTGCAATTTAAAACTAATAAATTAATATTCTGACCATGACATTTTCCTTGTTGCAGTCCCTCCTGTCATTACCAACAAACTCACAGCACCACAGACCATTAACGAAGGACAGACATTTAATCTACCCTGTGCGGCAACTGGGAACCCAAAGCCAAAGATTAAGTGGTTAAGAAATGGTATTGAAATACAGTACCTTTTTAATCATTTTGGTTACAACATCACTGATGCTGGCAAGAAGGATAAAGGGTTGTATCGCTGTGAAGCTATTGTTGCAGGAGGAAGTATTGTGAGGACTTCTTCATATGAAGTGAACATCATTGTTAGATGTGAGTGATTCTCAGTTTTAGTGCCAATACAGTAGGGGTAATGTAGCAAGGACACCCGGGGGGGGGGGGGGGTACTTCGGGTAGTTTCATACGGGGATGCTCCGCCCGGACTCTTGACAGCAAAAAGGTACCCCTTTTTATACATTTTTTCCTGAAAGGTACCTCTTTCATATACCTTTGAAGGAAATCTACCCCTAAGTGCGGCCTGAAAAAAGTACCCCTTTCGGGCGGAGTATCCCCGTATTATAGGGAGAACCCCTACATGTAGGAGCGACAAAATCACGTTCTGTACACACGAGTGGACGTGTAGCGGGGACATGTCGGTAACGGAGACATGTAGCAGCAGCATAATAACAACATGTAGACACTTAGGAAAATAGAGCAGGCACGTGTGCCAGGGACATGTAGCCTCAACATATTTACAACATGTAGACACTTAGGAAAATGGAACCGGGAGGTGTCCCAGGGACATGTAGCCTCAACATATTTACAACATGTAGACACTTAGGAAAATGGAGCGGGCACGTGTCCCAGGGACATGTAGCCTCAACATATTTACAACATGTAGACACTTAGGAAAATGGAGCAGGGACTTGTCCCAGGGACATGTAGCCTCAACATATTTACAACATGTAGACACTTAGGAAAATGGAGCAGGGACGTGTGCCAGGGACATGTAGCCTCAACATATTTACAACATGTAGACACTTAGGAAAATGGAGCAGGACGTGTGCCAGGGACATGTATAGCTATAGCCTCAACATATTTACAACATGTAGACACTTAGGAAAATGGAGCAGGGACTTGTCCCAGGGACATGTAGCCTCAACATATTTACAACCTGTAGACACTTAGGAAAATGGAGCAGGGACTTGTCCCAGGGACATGTAGCCTCAACATATTTACAACCTGTAGACACTTAGGAAAATGGAGCAGGACGTGTGCCAGGGACATGTAGTCTCAACATATTTACAACATGTAGACACTTAGGAAAATGGAGCAGGGACGTGTGCCAGGGACATGTAGCCTCAACATATTTACAACATGTAGACACTTAGGAAAATGGAGCAGGCACGTGTGCCAGGGACATATAGCACCGCTTATTCAGGGGGCGCTTATTTGAGGGTCGTCTAACATTCGTAAAGAATAACAAGCAAATGTTAACAACAATATAAACATGTTTTAAATGCCACTTCGAACTGGAAAACATTATAACCCAGGAGATTAAGTTACAAGGCTGGTAAAATTTGCAAAGGTTTCCGGTTAATTGTTTCCCCATTTTTTGCTCTTTTTTGTGCCTTTTTTGGTGTTGAGTGAATAATTTTGAGTGTATTTTAAACTGACGGTATTAATTATTATTATTTGTACAGATAAACCAGAGGTCACATTTGTAACAAGAAATCAGTCTTGGACTGAAAACAGTGATGTTGAAATTGAATGTACAGCAGTCGGCGAGCCTCCTGTCACAAAATATCACTGGTACAAAGGAAAGGGAACTTCACCAGAGTTTAAAATTTCACATGGAGGAAAATACGTTTTTACTGGCAACAAAATGAAAATCATGGCTCTGAAGAAAGATGATTCTAGTTGGTATACTTGTGCTGCAGAGAACGATGTAGGGATAGGACTAGGCAAATCAACTTATGTGACAACATTGTGTAAGTGAACCAGTAAGATTCTTAAGGTAGAATTAAATTAGATGACTTACTACAAAGCTTACTGTGAGTGTCTTGTCCTATACTTGGCGGTTAGCATGTGAAAAACAGCTCAAACCCCTGTTTTTTTCCCACGTAGGTTTCAGCACAAAAGTGTTACCTGTAAATCTCAAGCAACAACGATACTTTTAGTCCAGAACTGGTCCACTTTTCTCACTAACTAATTGACATCGCAAAAATAAAAATAAAACGAAGAATACGAAGGAAATACGAAGAATACTCCGGCTAACAACACTAGTTGGTACAATATATATTTCTAATTCATCGCTATAATTACAAATCCCTTGCAGCACGTCGGAATGCAGCTCAATTTTTACGTTCTCCAAGTTGAACTGTTTTGATGTGACATAAACATATATACCTTTTCTGAGTTTGAACGACATGAAGTATCATTCTGGCCTAGCTTCAGTAAAGATTTCAAATGATTTATGGGTAATGGTAACATTGGAAAATTTTCGTAAAAGTTAATAATACGTTATCTTACCGTATCAGATCCCCCAAAACAAGTAGCTGTCGTTTTCAAGCCCAGTAATCCTATAAATATCTCTGAAGCGGTGAAGGTTATCTGTGAGTCAGACGGTAAGCCACTGCCAATCTACACCTGGAAGTTTAATGGAGTAGCCATTAGTGGAAGTGGTGAATTAAACAAAGAAATAGTGCGATCAAGTATCACCAAGAAACAAGCAGGAAACTACACCTGTCTTGCAAGGAATGCTCATGGTAGCAAGGAAGACACCAAAATTCTCTACACAAGCTTAAGATGTAAGTTGATCAGATAACCATGACCTGTAGATATAAGGAAATTTCTAGTCCGGTTCACTCCACACAAAGAAATAGTGCAATCTTGTATTACTAAGGAACATCATTTAGCAATTAGATTGATTCTGGGATGTGATAATCACTGTCAAAATTATTGTGGGCCGGCAAAAGATCCAGGCACTTTGGGCAAAAGGACTTTGTTACCCCTTTGACTCTTATGACGCCCGAAACCGCCCGTAAATAAAAACATTGCTTAAATGAAAAAATTCCAGCTCAAATAGTTTTGATTAAGTTGACCTAAATACCAGTCTAAAATTTTCAAAAAGCGAAACAGACGGAACAACTTTTAAGATAGAGAGAAATCCGAGAAATGTCGGAAATTATAACGAAAAACCAAAAATGACTGTTTTTGACGTCATTCCCGAAAGCCAAATACACTCTTTTTCATTGGATCGTTTTCCCTCCAAGCTACTCGGTCCTACTGCCGAAATATCAGCTTTAGAGCATTTTCCACCAGCCAAATATCCGATAAAATGCCACAGTAGTTCTTGGGTGTTCATCACGCCAAAATTTCTAACTGTATAATTGTACATGATATACAAACTTTGGATTGTAAAATCCCTTGCATACTTCTCAGTTCTTCGAGATCATGCTGATTTAAGCTGTCTTATGGCTTCATGATGCCCTTCAGCACTCCATAGATGAACAAAATGGCTCTCAAAATCTCTTGTTTTTGAAAAAACTCAAAAACATGGCGCCTAAATTCCTTGTACAACGGCTTCTCCCGCCGTAAACGTCATCCCTCATTTGCATAAAACAGTGACAGTGTCAATCTGAACTCTAAATATGGTTTTGCTAGGGTTTGCACTGCAGAACATTTAGGGCCAGAAATACACCGAAAAATCTCCAGGGGTCAAAGGGTTAATTTCAGTTTTTGCCTCAAATTGCCTCACTCTCATTGCTGTCCACTGATACTTTTGACAGCGATCATCACATCTCAGAATCAAAGTATTTACAATGACCTCAATAATTCTGTGATTGTCACAAGACAAACCCCCAATTACCCCCCTTGGACAAGAAAAGTTTGTTTTTAGTTCAACTATTACCGTTATATTCTAATTAAAGTGGCTTTCTTTGTGCTTTTAACAGAAAAAAACCAGCAATGGGAAAGTCTGACGTTTCGATGTTAAAAACTGACATTATGATTATCAAATTGGAAAAAAATATTCATACACAGTTCTTCAAAAGATGTTGGTGTAGTCCTCATGAGAGTCACAGCAAAGATCTTTTGTTAACTGTGACTCTCATGGGAACTACACCAACATCTTTTAAATAACTGTTTATCAATAATTTTTTCCACTTTGATAATCATGATGTCAACCCCTATAAAGCTGCATACAATTAGTAACAACCCCCCTATATGGCTTCCGAAAATAATTTGAACCCTCCCCCCAATATTGCCACCCCCCCACCCACACAGTCAAGATAGCGTTGACGTTAATTGACGTTGACATGGTCACCTGAGGGAATACGCAAGAGAGGAAGGCCCAAGGAAAGTAAAAGGAACGGAAAGGGGTTATCTGTGCCTGTAACTAGATGTTACAATAATATTAGTAAAATTACTTTATCCACAGACCCTCCAGAAAATTTACGGATTATCGGTAGGGAAATTGTCCTTGAAAATTCGTCAGTTACCTTGGAATGTAATGCCACAGGGAATCCAATACCAGAAATCAGGTTTGCAAAGGGGTGGCGGAATTGGAAGGAAGTAGAAAGTGCTGCCATGGATTGACCAAGATTGAAAGATCTGTGCCTCGCCTTATGCTCCACAAGGAGCTAAGAGAATAGAAGAAGAAAAACAGAGTGGAGTTTTGACAATATGACGGCGGGAGGGAAGGAAGGAAGTACTGATCGCAAACCACATGCCACACTGATATTGCTTACTATCAATAGACGTCACTTCTGGTAGTATCTCCGTTTTCACTGGCTTGGAGAATGTTGGAGGTTGTGTGTGTATCTTGTTTTCTGGTTTCATGTTGTACAAATAGTCAAATAGAATACTTTGAGGAGTTATTTTGATGTGATTTGATTTAAGAATCGCTAGTTGCCCCCAGTCAACCATTGTTTGCCCCTCAGTCAAATCCAGAAAAGTCACGTGATTGATAGTAAGCAATTGGGACCAGGAGTGGGTTGGGCTGTTTGAAATATAATGGGAGGGAGGAGGTAGGAAGTTATAGTGTCCCCCGCACCTGAGCCTGCTCCCTTTGAGTCCCTGTACGTAACAATGCTGATAATGAAAGCTCTCTAGATGTTACAATAATATTAGTAAAATTACTTTATCCACAGACCCTCCAGAAAATTTACGGATTATCGGTAGGGAAATTGTCCTTGAAAATTCGTCAGTTACCTTGGAATGTAATGCCACAGGGAATCCAATACCAGAAATCAGGTTTGCAAAGGAAGGAAAGTCAGTCGCACCTACAAAACGGTCCCAGGTTATCAGATTCCCTCGTATAAACAGGACTGACTCTGGAAGGTATAGATGTACGGCGTCAAACGGTATCGGTAACAGCTTAGAAAGGACAATTACTCTTGATGTACAATGTAAGTATACTGATGTGGGTTCTACAAATGCCACATGGCTATGCATGGGTTTGGTTAGATAGGAAATGACTGACGTTGTCCACATGCAATATTTAATATACACAGAGTATAAACTTAGAAAACTGAGAAATATAGGTTAATATGTTGTGAGAACTGCACTCGTAATCATTAATAATAACCTTTAAGTTAACTTGGTGGAGAACTTTTTTGCTTTTTCTGTAGATCTTCAGTTCGTTGTTAGCGTCGTACCACAATCTTGTCCCTTTTCCCCAGAGCGCCTTTCATACAGCAATAGCCAGAAACGCAGTGAACCAGGCAATGGGAATTGAACAAAGTTGATTTTGCCGCCATAGTTTTTTCCTGATATGCACAAAGGTGTTACCCACTACTGATGCACACAAATAGGGCTAAAAAAAGATAAGCGCATATGCCAAATTGTCCAATAAAAACACAATAAAACAAAAATTATAGAGGCTGCCAAATTTCACATATCACACGAAAATTGGTCGAGGGTTTCAGGAAAACAAACACCAGAAAAGTTCTACACATAATAGGCATTGGTTAAAATATTTTTAATCATTTAGAAATGAGCTTATCCTCTGCCCTTTACTAGGGATTTGTGAATTTTTCGAAAACGTAGCGGGCATTTTTATAGCAAGCAAATGAGCCCGCGATTTTACCTTAAAGCGCTGACTCGTTTTTTCAAACTTGTCATGCACACTACACAGGGGACCTAATTTCGATAAGAGTGAAAGGTAAAAATGTAAGCAGAAAATTACTCTTTATTGTTCGTTTGTTTGCTTTTTATTCATATTTGATCAATTGAGATAAAAATAGTGTCATCCATAACACAAGCTAGTGGAAAAATCGAGCAAAAATGCACTACAAACTTTTTTGTCGCGCGCGTTTCTTTTCTGCAGTATAGTATTTCTGTAATTAGGCATGAGCGACCGGTGGACCATAGGCTATAGGCGGGGAATTATATAGGACGACTTTGTGGGGAGAGCAACATTTATTTTCTTCTTTCCACCTGTTCCAGATCCACCATAGAATAACCATAGGGAAGTTATATAAGACTTCTTTGTGGGGAGAGCAACATTTATTTTCTTCTTTCCACCTGTTCCAGATCCACCATAGAATAACCATAGGGAAGTTATATAAGACTTCTTTGTGGGGAGAGCAACATTTATTTTCTTCTTTCCACCTGTTCCAGATCCACCATAGAATAACCATAGAGAAGTTATATAAGACTTTTTTGTGATGAGAGTAACATTTATTTTCTGCTTTCCACATGTTTCAGACCCACCTAAGATCTTCCCGATGCCCAAAGTAAGAGATTCTTGGTTGCAGGATGTGGTGAAACTGGTCTGTAACGCGTCTGGGAATCCTGATCCATCGTTCACATGGCGTCCACCTCATGCAGATCCTGTTAATTCCAACGTTATTAGTTTTGTTGTAACGAATGAAACCCAGTTTGGTGTTTATCGCTGTGATGTTCAGAACAGTCGTGGAAATGATTCGTACTCAGTGACACTGAACCGTACGCGTAAGTTATTGTTATTTTTTTATGCTTGTAGAGCAGGAAATTCGCAGCCACATGGCATGCCTCGTTCCCATGTTGAGCTCAATCAAATATGTTGGCATATCGGAAATGAAATAGATTCAGGGAGTGATTGCTCAATCTTTCGAGCCAGAGGCCCATGGCTAATGTACTCGACGTCAGATCGAATTAAAACTTAGGAGTTGATATTTGCGAGGGAATTAAGGAGAACCAACAAGCAACTCTACTCACTTACGACACCGAACACGGGAATTGGACCCTCGTATTGATTTTACACTTAATACCTCGCCCTGCAAAGAACAGGGCTAGGAGTAGTCAGAAGTTGTGGATATTAAGAAACGAAATGGACATTAAATTCAAAGAATTTGTTGTTATTTGCTTGTAGAACCAAGAGTTACAACAACAACAACAACAACAACAGAACCCACAGGTAAGCGCTAATCGGTAGATGATGACCCTAGGCCTGTTTAACAGAAGCTTTCTGTTTCTCTCCTAATCCTCTTCCAAGGAGAGAAGTAGATGATTATACATCAATGTCAAGTGTTTAGGGATTAACTGATGATTATTTAGTTTGAAAACCACTTCTACATGTAGGGTATAATATGATTGCACAGTTTTACAGGATATGGACTTCTCATTTCAGAGATAGAAAGGTTTAAAATTTAGAAATGAGATAACGCATCGTGTCAGACCTTCGTCAGAGCAAGGCGACGAAGGACTAGCCTGCGTAGCGGTATTGGCCCCACTCCCCTCCCCTCCTCTACCCAGCCCCGGCTCCCAAAATGCGTCGCTACGCAGGCAAACGAAGGACTAACATCCGAAACGTCAGTATTGTTCCGGAATTTTTTTTACACATTTAGTTGTTTAAGTTTCCTTTTTATTGTATTATTTATTGTATATATTTAGAGATCAAGCATGCTTCCATGCTATAAATTAAGCGTCATAATGAGAGATTACATGAAGTAATCTGTACCTGTACAGATTTTGTTACTGTATTTAGGACTGATACTTTTACCATGCTTAACAGTGTACTCTATCTATCTTTATAAAAAAACACATGACGATCCTAAAATGTATTAACTAATGGGGCTTTTTTTGTTTAAATTTCTACAGATTCGGCGGTCGTCTGTGGAAGCGTTGGTGGGGTAGTACCGCTGATCATTGTGATAGTTGTTGTTAATTATTTTGTGTTATAAACGTACTAACTGGAGCCACCTAAATATTGGTAAGATGATGTACCTCAAGCCTAATCTTTTACAAGCTTTTTGATTGGCTAACTATTTTTATGAATAATATGAACTGGTTTCAAATTCCCTAGGAGGAATTTCGGGGCCGTAGCTAGGGAAGGGACAGGGGGGACACCCCACAAAATCTTTAACGATCTCGTTTCCTCGCTGATTTGCTATGCGCCGATTTTAGTTTGGTCTTCCAGCTGGTCCCAGTCTCCAAAAATTTGCATTGCTACGGCACTGCACAACATCTAACCTAAATCAATCTTTCTGACATCTTATTCCTCAAATTTAAGGTTACTGGAGACCTTCAGGGGTATGCTTCGTTTAAAACTCTCTCTACGCAACACTTTCAACAAAACCCTACGAAACTATATATCGTTTGAAAGGTCATATGATACAGATTACGAAAAATATAGTTTTTGAACGCAATTTTTCAATCTAAAACGATGCCGGAGCCTTAGACGCGAATCGGGTACGTTCCGTTGATGTGAATTAATGGACATGGCGTTAGCGCGAATTGATTTAAAAAAATCACTGTGTGAATTAGTGAAAGATAAACTACAAAAGGGTGTGAGCGTTTTTTTATTTTTTCTTATTTAAAAAGTTATTGAATCTCAAAGTTGGAGTTTCCAAAAATGTCCGTGTCGGTTGACGTTTTATCGCATAAAAGTAGAAATAATTAAAATATCAAAAATCGCTCACACCCTTTTTTTTATCAATACTTCCCCATGCTTCTTACCAAATTTGATTGAAATTGAACAAAACCACATACCCTATTAATTACTTTAAAGAGAGGGAATTGTAGTAAAAAGGATCATAGAGATTTTAAGCTTTAAAGATTTGGGAGAGTTTCACACCTCGTTACTGTCCTTCTACTCTAACCGCGGTCACCCAGAGTTCGTTGAGCAATCAGATTACGACTGAATACAAAAACAAGAACAATATAATTTAAGATCATACTTCTGTGCAAGGTTGTTTTACATTAAACAAACAATTTCTATGGCTGGATTTACGAAATAAGGATTGTGTAAAAACTCGTAATCGTACTGGTCAACGAACTCTGGGTGACCGCGGTTAGAGTAGAAGGACAGTAAGACGTCTGTCAACATAGTGATACCGCCAGCCAACCAAAAACAAGGAACAACGGGACCAACGGAGTGTTGACAACCCGGGGGGGGGGGGGGGGGGGGGCGGGGTTGACAAACACTTCGAACTACGCGGGAAATCATCTAAAAATCGAACACTTCGTTTCTCCGGTAAACTTTTAATAAAGACACAAAAAGAATGTAGAATCCCCAAAGGTATCGAAAGTATAGTGTATTCAAGACGAAAAAGAAATCAGAAAGCGCCAGAGTTTCGAAGCGTGGTAGGACACGAATTTCATCACGCAGGAAAATCCAAAGAGTAACCGACTCAAGTATAATAGGATTAACGAGGGTCACGACGCCTTCGGTTTAGATTTATTTTCCCTTCAAATCATGTTTTTTAAAATAACTAGCGAACTTTCAAACATTTCGAGAAAAAAATTGTTCAAAAAGAAAGATTAATGTAGAAACTTTTAATTAGTGAAATAAAATTTTTTTAGAAACATTTTACCCGCGAAGGTCTCCAGTAACCTTAAAATAACCTAATTCTCGATCTCATTTTTGTATCTTATTGGTTTTGAACGTTTATGTTCTATAGAGCTCTAGTTTTGTTCTCTTACAACAGTTCTAGTTAAAAGGAGTTCCGCTGAGAGGTCTGCTTACTGATTATTGGCATTTGCAGAGCTCTAGTTTTGTTCTTCTAAAACAGATTTATTATATGACAAACAAGTCTTCGTTTCTAGTTAGAAGGAGTTCCACAGAGCTCTGCTTTTGGTCCCTTGGACTGCTTCTGCACTAAACTACATGTTACTATAATTTCTTTCCTCGATCTTTCTTCTAGAGACTTCCTTTTTAACAAAACCCAGAAGACTCAGGACATCCAGGATGAAACCAACGCGTAGTACGTCAATACACAATCTCGCACGATCTTGCTGCTTTCCCGCCGACTCACAATTACAGCTAAGCGTGGCGTAGTACAAGCACATGCTGAAAGAATTTGAAAGCCTGATAAGGATTCTTCATTAACTGTTTTCCTGCTTGATTGTATATGCTTATAATGTTTTAGAAATTTAAACATATTACATTCTGATATAGAAATGTCTTAACAGGGCCGTAGCAAGGCCAAAAATATTGGGAGGGGGCCTAGGTCAAAAGTATTGGGGGTGCTATATTCTAAAATAACGCCCTATGTCAGTTAGTAACAGACCTAAAATTTTCAGTGTTCCATTTACAATCCATCCGAAATTATTGGGGGGAGGGGGCGGCCCCCAGGACCTTCCCCTTTCTACGGCCATATGCATGCTTAAAGACGCAAAATATGGTTAAAAGAATATCATTCACTCGCACTGGTAAAGTAACCGATGAGAAACATTTCAAGTATTAAAATAGTTCTAGTTAGGAATTAGGAATAAAATATTTTTATAGCTTTGATTGTATCGTATCCTGATATTCTGCACTTTTCAAACGATTCTGTTTTTTTTTTTTTTAAAGACGGGTTCCACCAAATTCGAGATAAAGATGTACCACATTCGAAATGCATTATGGGTAGTTATGATTAGCAAACTCCGTAGCGGCCCTCGATGTTTTGGAAAAAAATCCCCCAAACATCAGATAAAAGGGATTTGTTCTTCATAGTTTGCATCTGTATCTGCACTTTTTCAATACTCTCTCCTCAAAAATACACTCCTTGCCACCCCCCCTCCCCCGTCAAGCTTTTGTGGACGGCTTTGTAATACGTCACCAGTGAAAAATCTCCACTCTTAAGATTGCATATGATTTGATATTCATTAATATTTATAAATATGTATTAAAAACTTAAGTCGTATCATGGTCTTAGTTGGAATGATGATGCCTTCCCGTGTCTTGATTGTTTATTCAGTAGATTCATGATGGTACGAGTGACCTCACGTTGTATCAGGCAAGCAGCTGAAAAGTCATGCATTCCCTGATTATTTTCATAAGATCAAAATATGTGGGAAAAAATAGTCGGCGCATTCACTGAGGCGAAAAGGATCTTCACAATAGAAAAGTAAGGTAAAATTTAAAATACATACTCAACTTATAAAACTGGGGGCGGAAGTTATGCGGGAAATGACTCGCTCGGACAGGAAATGACGAAACCGAAATCAGACACACATACACAATGAAAAGAATTATTTCTACGTACAGAGAAATTCTTTTTGATAAGAATAAAAGAGTTCGTGACAATATTTCATCTGATTATTAAGCGATAGCGGTTAGAGACACAGATAGTCAATATAGTTCAGTATAATAGTACCAAGGGTTGGGTCAGTCTTGTCAAATAATAGCCAGTAAAATATGCTTGGAATTTGAGCCTCAAATCATTTCTATTTTTATCATGCACCAATGAGTAGCAAACAATAACGCAGTTAGTTATGAATACGACAAGAAGAAATTATCTTATTGGCTTTTAGCCGTTTGTTTTGACTTTTACACCAATCATTGTAAAGTTTCTTTGTAATGTTTAATATTACATTTGTAAAATAATGCCTCACGTGAGTAATTTGCGGTTTGTGATTGGATGAGGAATCGGGCAAGCAGCGGTAGGCCGTTATGAGTATGTGATTCGATGTTTTCTAATATTCTAAGACACGGACAAAAAACATGCTAAAATCCCCTCAAAACTACACCAAATAATCCATCCAAATTGAATGCTAAACTATATAGGGATTGTCAAACACCGATAGCGTCTCTGAAGCTTTGTAATGGCCCTGCAAATGCTCACAGCCGTTGTTGTCTTATCAGTTTGTGGGCTGCGGTTGGTTGGTAAGTTTTTAGGTTTTTTAGTGATCTAATGTCAGTAGATAGCAGACTTCTAGATAATTTATAGGATTCCTCTTAGGATATTTAATGAATCTCTTCAAAAAGATTGTCTTTTTTCCTACACGTCTATTAATTTATCGCTTTAAAACTTAGAGACGCGATATATGTAAAGGAAATTTGAGGCTCAAGAGTCGAGTTGTTATTTTTTAGACAAATTAAAGCTAAGCTTAAATATAATTTTCCTTCAGCTTTGTTTTGAATCCAGTATCGCCCTAAAAAAGCATTAAATCCTCCTATACGAAAAACATACGACGATTGAGGTCTATAAACTAGTGAATGCCTATATTCCAACGTAAATTATCCTAACGGATTACCCTAAATAGTAATTCATAAGGAATTGTCTCGCTTCAAAAAAGCTTGACCTCGTTCGTAAAACTCAATGCAAAACAACTTTTGGTTTTATTTTTCTCTTCAGCGCGACTTTTAGTAGCGTTTTAGTTATCGAAAGTCCTAGTTAAGCGTTTTCTTTTGATGCAAGGAAATGCTAATTAAGTAGAACCACAATAACTGAAAGAAAAGTAGTCTAAAAGTTGATGGTTGGCTGAAATTATTCATAATGAGAGCTGCGCTTGTGTTTATGACTAGCGAAGTGGAAAAAAAATTATTGGTGCTAACTGTATAAAGTAAATAGTTTCATTACTATCGAAAATAAATAATTCTTGTTTGTGTTTGATTATCTCAGGCTGAATAGCCAACAAGTCTGAAAATTTAGGTAACTGGTCTAGTTAGCATCTATATATGAACAAAGTTTGTGTACTTTGAAATTCAAACTGTGATCATGCAGTCATTGAAAAAATTATGATAATCAATAGAAAAAAGATCTTGAAAAGTTTTTTGATTTTAATATCATCTTTTTCTCAGCATTGAATGGTCTAGGGAATTAAGTACTGTAACACATTTTTAATATTTCAAAACTAATCTGTCATTATAAAAATGTAGTAAAGTACTGTAAGTAGACAGAGACTTATAAAATGTAAAGCCCATGTTGCATGGAACAAGTTCCTATTCAACTTGTTTTTGCGAAAAAATTAATTGCAGTTTGCATGAGACCATGTCACACAACAATAGTCCCTTACACAGTTCCCTGCGCCATCTTGAAAGGTAGCTGTGCCTTTGCATCTAAGCAAGACGAACGGTGAGCTTGCAATGATAGTGACATGTGAATATTAGGCCCTTTGCAGGATCTTTTCACGTGACACAAATTCCCAAAAATGTAACTCTGCTGAAAAAATCATTGTCATATTCAGAAAGAGCACCTTAAAATTAGTACTGTTGCTGAGTTTTAGCATTTCTTGATGTAATTGGAAATATTTAGATTTTTTTTCAAAACTTCAAACTTTACAAAGAATCCCATATCACAAAATAAACTTGCGCGCTGATTGGTCCGAGATGATGAATATGTTACGTAGATAGCGAAGGATTCAGCGCGGAATCCAACGCTTTCAAAGCTGAATTCAATGAAAGATCAGGGATCCTGCACAAAAAAATTTTGCTTTTGTCTTATTATCACTTGATTTTCTAAACGTATGGCATTAAAAAACAATCAAAAGTTCGCAAAGAATATAAATGGAAATAGTTAACTTTGTTAAAAAGCGAATTTTGCTATAAAAACGAAGAATGTTTGATAGCAGTCTGAAAAGATGAATTCAATGAAAAATCAGGAAGCCCGCATTTTGTTTTTCTTTCTCTTGCTTTTTATCCTCATCCGAGTCGCTGTTAGAGCAATTATTTTGTGATATGGGATTCAAGAAAAATTCATTGTCTGACTCTGGAATTCCACGATGAATTTCACTCAAAAAAACGATATCGCACTCGTCGCTTTGCGATATCATTTTTACTCGTGAAATTCATCTTGGAATTCCCTTGTCATCCAATGAATTTTTCTATAGAATGTATGGATGGGACGCATGGCTTGCGTCCCAGCCATACGTTCTTTGTTAAGTTTCGAGTTTTATCATAAATGTTTCCAATTTCAAAGGGCCTATTGTCCAAGGTGTTAAAAATAGGTCTCTATCATTGCAAGCTCACCATTTGTCTCACTTCAATACAAAGGCAAAGCTACCTTTCAAGATGGCACAGGGAACTAAAGGGGACTATTTCAGTTGCAATTTGTCTTGTAGAAAATAATGCTGCAAGCTGCATGCATAATTTGAATCAGTGATGAATTTATAAAAGATTGGTTTGTGCGTGCACTCCAATCGTATTTGAGAGAAAAGTTGCACGACCATGTCTAACATAAATTTTAACAAAAATTGTTGCCAGTTCTACTTTTAACACAGCAAAAATATGTGAGGTCTAAATGCTTGTGCAACTTGCAATATTTTTTTTCAGGAGACAAGTCCTACAGGAAATTGTTCTGTGTGACGTATATGCCTTGATTAAGAATTTGCAATTTTATATGCAGACATTGTGTTTTCAACTGCCTTTTGGAATTTGGTTTCAAACCTGTTTCTAATATATTAAAACTCAAAATAAATACACAGAACAGAAATATGTAAATTTTTCTTGCTCTTTTACTTTACAGAAAGTGCTCCAAGATGGACAAGTATGCCATACAATAATAAGAAAGTATATCAAATAACTGGTGGATCGTATACATTCTCATGGCGTTATAACGAAAATGGCTCACCAATAGACAATATCCAGTGGTTTAAAACTACAATGAGCAATGATAATCCACCCAAAGAGATTCACAAAGCAATAGGTCGCCGTGACAGTAGTGGGAAAACAACTATTGCTCCAGATTTTCAGAGCAGAGTCACTTTCACATCGGGTGCTTCAGAGGCAGGTTTTCAAATCAGACAACTGAAAGCTGAAGATAATGTAAAGTTCACCTGCCAGTTAAATTTTCAGAATTTTGATTTGTTATCTGATTCGGCAGAACTTGTTGTTGTAGGTAAGTGTTGGAGTGATGTCATTTTTTGTACAAGGGGTATGTTGTTTCAGGGGCATTAGTCATACAGAGAAAGCATGTGCATGATATGTGCAGCTCACAGGAATTGCAGATCATGAAAGAAGTATTAGGGGAAGCATGACTAGTAGCAGAGGGATTCTCAACACTTCTTGAGCACACAGCAAAGCAATAATTTTTATTCTCAATCAGTGTTTGTATGAGTGGAAACATACTCATAAGATACCAGTAGGTTGCTCTAAACACAGCTACAGGAAAGACTCATGATGAGTGGTAATTTACTGATTTCATCATAACATGTGGCCAGCCACTGCTAGGCTAAATATGTCCAAATTTAGATTAATAAAAAAATCATATATGTGGAAGCACAGGAAGCATGGGTGGCGTAGCAGTGAGAGTGCTCGCCTCTCATCAAGGTGAGCCAGGTTTGAGTACTTCCTGGCTCAGGGTCACATGTGAGTAGAGTTGTTGGTTCTCTCCTGTGCTTTTTATGGGTTTTCATGCGAAAAAATCAACTTCTAAATTCCAATTGGAATACAGTGGAGGAAGAGCCATTATTTTTTATAATTCTTTTTTATATTATACTAGAAGGATTCTGAACTAAATCTGGAGGCATTGAGCCCAGCAGTGTGCAGGCCATATTTCATCATGTAATAAATAATTCTGACCACGACATTTTCCTTGTTGCAGTCCCTCCTGTCATTACCAACAAACTCACAGCACCCAAGACCATTAACGAAGGACAGACATTTAATCTACCCTGTGCGGCAACTGGGAACCCAAAGCCAAAGATTAGGTGGTTAAGAAATGGTATTGAAATACAGTACCTTTTTAATCATTTTGGTTACAACATCACTGATGCTGGCAAGAAGGATAAAGGGTTGTATCGCTGTGAAGCTATTGTTGCAGGAGGAAGTATTGTGAGGACTTCTTCATATGAAGTGAACATCATTGTTAGATGTGAGTGATTCTCAGTTTTTTGACAAGAAGATTCATAAACAAGGGGTCATAAACAAAAATTAGGGGGTTACTTGTGAATAAATAGTGGCATAGCAATGGTGCACACACCTGTTTTGTCTAGGGTCTAAGGTTTGATTCCTGGACTTGGTATGACCTTTGAGTACAAGGACCGTTTCACCATTTTTGCTCTTTTTTGTGCCTTTTTGGCGTTTGTTGAGTGATTTTGAGTTTTTTTTAAACTTATTGTATCAATATTATTTTGTACAGATAAACCAGAGGTCACATTTGTAACAAGAAATCAGTCTTGGACTGAAAACATTGATGTTGAAATTGAATGTACAGCAGTTGGCGAGCCTCCTGTCACAAAATATCACTGGTACAAAGGAAAGGGAACTTCACCAGAGTTTAAAATTTCAGATGGAGGAAAATACGTTTTTACTGACAACAAAATGAAAATCATGGCTCTGAAGAAAGATGATACTAGTTGGTACACTTGTGCTGCAGAGAACGATGTAGGGATAGGACTAGGCAAATCAACTTATGTGAGAACATTGTGTAAGTGAACCAGTAAGATTCTTAAGTTATTTAAGTTACAGGGCTTATTGTCTTGAAGGGTTAGCATAGCCGTAAGAGCACTCACCTCTAACCAATGCGACCCAGGGCTGCAGGGCTCGAAATAGCGGCCTGCCAATTGCCAAAAGCCAGGCAAAACTTAAGGTTTGGCAGGCAAAAATAACGGAGAACTGCCAAATCAAGATAAAAATAATAAAAAGGCAGGCAAAATTTACTGGACTGGCAGGCTATAATTGTTTCCTATTTCGAGCCCTGGGTTGAGTCCTACCAGGCTCGGTGTCGTATGTGAGTAGAGTTGTTTGTTGGTTCTCTCCTGTGCTATAAGGGGTTTTCTCCAGTTTTTCTTCCCTTTGAAAAACCAATTTATAAATTCCAATTGGAATCCAGTGGAAGAAGATGTTAAAAACAGGCTGCTCAAAACCCCTGTGTGTTTTTTTTTTCATCAAGGTTTTAGTACAAAAGTGTTTCCTAAATTTCAAACAACAAATATTGAGACTTTCTTTAAGATCTTTCAGAGTTTTCAAAAATTAGAGATCACAATGTGTAACCTGAGCACCCATGTGATGTTGCCATCACAAAAAGTAGAAATTGTCACAGGAACATAGACCTTTTCTGAGTTGATCAACATAAAGCATCATTCTGGCCTTGCTTCAGTACAAACAATACCATTCAAAACTGTGTTTCCTGTAAAGATTTCAAATGATTTATGGGAAATGGTAATGGGAAATTTTCATAAAAGTTAATAATACGTTATGTTACCTTTTCAGATCCCCCAAAGCTAGTAACTGTTGTTTTCAAGCCCAAAGCTAGTAACTGTTGTTTTCAAGCCCAGTAATCCTATAAATATCTCTGAGGTGATGAAGGTTATCTGTGAGTCAGACGGTATGCCTCCGCCAAGCTACACCTGGAAGTTTAATGGAGAAGCCATTAGTGGGAGTGGTGAA
This sequence comes from Anthopleura xanthogrammica, assembly GCA_964019055.1. Lineage (NCBI taxonomy): Eukaryota > Metazoa > Cnidaria > Anthozoa > Actiniaria > Actiniidae > Anthopleura > Anthopleura xanthogrammica. The sequence goes on from OZ025210.1 coordinate 5,931,399, forward strand.
AAAGGTAAAGAAATAGTGCGATCAAGTATCACCAAGGAACAAGCAGGAAACTACACCTGTCTTGCAAAGAATGCTCATGGTAGCAAGGAGGACACCAAAATTCTCTACACAAGATGTAAGTTGATCACATAATATGTTACAACCATGACCTGGACCTTGTAAGGAACTTTTTACCCACTACTACTATGTTCGGGGATTATCCTAGCAAGCCTTGCGACCCAATTTTTGGGTCAAATTGGGGTCCCATAGTTTTTGTTTGGGTTCCAACATTTTCATATCCCTTATTGCCAGATGATCAAGTCATGGCACATTTTCTTGTATTTGGTTTCCATGTAGCAAAAAGATTGATTCTGGAATGTGGTTATTGCTGTTGAAAGTATTGTGGGCCAGCATGAGGTAAAGGCACTTAAAGCACAAAGGGCTTTGTTAACATTAATTTTTGCCCCAAATTGCCTCGCTCTCATGGTTGCTTTTGACGTGATCATCACATCTCGGAAACAAAGTGTTTACAATGGCTTCAGTTATTCTATGATTGACACAAGTGAAGCCCCAAACTTCCCTCTTGGATAACAAAAGTTTGTTTTTAGTTCAACTATTACTTAGATATGTTATCTTCTTCTTTTCAGATAAGCCTACACAAACCACATTCAGCACAGGGATGCCAAACATTGGAGCCATAATGGGCTCCCAGGCAACATTAACCTGTAAAGCTGATGGCTATCCCCCTCCTCAATACATTCTCAAGAAAGATGGTGTTGTGTTATCTGGGGATCAAGGCACTTACCCATTTGCATCAGTATTACTAAAGGATGAAAAACTAAGGTTCTCTTGTACACCATACAACATGATGGGGCGAGGACCAGAGATTGACGGTAGAATAACTGTACTGGGTAAGTTCTGCAGTTGACAGAGATTGGACACAATTTTCCCCCATTATTTAGCAGATTATCGATGAATATTTACCGAGCGGCGAGTCTTCGAGCTGCGAGGTAAATATTCATCGATAATCACTGAGCCTGAGGTGAATAATTGTTTTAGTATAAATAAAAAGGTGATTATTTCAAAAAAGAAAGAAGGAAACAACATTGAAAGTGAAAATATTTTATTTTTTAAAAGCGCGACAGCCATTTTGTCCGAAAAGGTGATTATCGGCTGATAATCCGAGATAGAAAACCAATCAGAGCGCGCGATTTTGTATAATCACCTTTGTATTTATACTAATTGGTATTATTCCCAGGAAGGAAAGAAATAATGTGTAAGGGATGAATAGTAAATCAGTATTTTGGTAAAAACATTATTTAAGCCTGTTTCAATGAAATTAAGGGAAGACTACAGGATGAAACAAAACAAAAATATTGTCATTCCTCACCACAGATAGCTATCCTATTTGAATTATATTTATTATCTTTTTCCTTCATTTGTGTCTATTCAAGCACCATAGGACTAGGCAGATGTTATTTTGCAACAATTTTAGACTGTTGTGAAAAATTTAAAAAGAAGAATATTGATTAAAAACTGCAAACTTCAAGTTTTATTAATTTGTTTCATTAGGTTAACCTTCGTTCTGTTTCTGAAAGTATTGTCTAAAATGTTATCCCTCAATCTAAAAGTTGCTCTGTAGTCCCTGGTTAAAGTTGAACTTTGTTTGCTGTACTTAATGTTTGCTATAAATTTTTCATTCCAGTTACTCCATCTTTCATTTCATCCCTTCCAACCACAAAACAAGTAAGAGCTGAAAATGAGACTAAAAACTACACCTGCGTAGCAGATGCCAAACCAGCTGCTCAAATGTTATGGACCATTAATAAGGAGAATGTTACAGAAAACACGACATACCTTGGTTCGGTGTTCACCTTCAGCACCGTCAGCCCATCAAATAACAAATATCAAAGGACAGAAAGTACTCTCATTCTTAACCCTGTTAACTGGAGAATGGCAGGGAATATTAGCTGTATTGCATATAATGATGCTGGACAAAGAAAACAGACCACTATACTTGAAGTTAAACGTAAGATATTTTTTGATATGGCAGTTTTTGTTATAGTGTCAATACACTGATTCCGAAAATGGTGGACACACCTATCGAGGAGGTGAAAAGAAGGCTAGTAGGTCATCTGCAATCAATAGAAGACTGGCTTTTCCCTTAGCAACACTAAAAACAATTATTAATAATTGATGAAAACACCAGTATCAAAGATGAAGCTTAAACAGTGAATTAAAAAAAAAAAAATCACAGATCACAGACAACTGAATAGCCTCATTTTGTCCCCCTTGATCCAGACTGTCAGTTTAAATTGTTTTTTATAAAAGGAGTACACAGTGTTGTCAGTGAAAAATGGTGTTAGGTCAGGGAAATGTCAGGGAAAAGTCAGTTAATTTTATTTTCCAGATAGTGGAAACTCTGAAATAATAAAATGTGTTAAAATTTAAAATATTTATAAAAATGTCATCTTAAATTATTTTGGTTTAATCCAGATCGCCCAGTTGTCATGCTTCCAAAAGACCATCCACAGAACCGCACACTAAATGCAGGACAGACAGTCACATTCACTTGTAAGGCCACTGGAAACCCACCTACAATTAGATATGTGTGGAGGTTCAAAGATGCAATCATTTCTAGTGAAAGCTTGTCAACATTTTCCAAGGAAAACATTGTCAAAGATGATGAAGGAAGATATTCCTGCAGTGGTGTTAATATCCGTGGTGAAGGACCTCAAGCTTATGCTTATTTGTTTATAAAAAGTATGTATAATTTTATATTTTAGCATAAGAGTAGCATAAATTTGCATTCAAGTCTTTGGAGAATCTTGGATATTGTAAAGGCAGTACACTGGACCCTCACCTCTGGTGTCTCATGTTTTTATTCCTGGGCCATCATGTGAACAAAGATGGATGGTCTCTCTTGATTTGGGGTTTTTATGCTGGTTCTTTGATTTCCTTCCCTCAACATAACCCATCCTAAATCATTTTCCAATTTGATCTGTGATTCAGCCATGCCCTGATTTAGATCAACAGAGAGGTTGTTTCAGGGTTTGATCTGTCACTGAGTTAGCCATGCCCTGACTTAACTAGATCAGTACAGAGGCGGTTTCAGGGTTCGATCAGTGAGTTAGCTGTGCTGAGATTTACCATAGAACAACCCAAAGTTGTTTCAGGCTATGAACTCAGGGAGATATATTATGTTATAATATGATATAAATATAATACTTAATTCTTACTTATTTACAGCTCCTGCAAAAATCTACTATGCCCCACAGTCAACAGCAAATGTCACTGGTTTAGCTGTTCTAGAATGCCGTGCAAATGGTGTTCCTAAACCCAATATAACCTGGACAAGGAAGGGAAACGTTAAAATCTTGCATAAAGGAGAAAAGTACCGTATTGTCAATGTAACATATGAAGATGCTGGAAAATATATCTGCTCTGCAAAAAATGAGCTGAACATTGATAAGCAAGAAGTGACTCTTCTAGTACAAGGTAGGAATCTCTACTTTTAAACTCTATTCTAGAATTCTAAGAAAGTACAAAAGAGAAAACTCAGTTACTCAAGCTTATCAGATAATAGCTAGATTCCAAGATGTTATGATCACTGTCAAAAGTATCATTAGCCTCCTTTGCAGACGCTCTTAGGGTCGTCACGCAATGCTTCTCTCCCCATGAAACGGGAGAAAAAGATTGCGTGATGTCGTGACGACCCTAAGAACGTCTGCAAAGAGGCTAAAGTATCATGGGCTGGCATAAAATTGAGGCACTTTTGGATTCACCATTTTCCATACATCAGTTCACTGGTCACGGACAAAGCATCCAATCAAGGCTGCAAGGTTCAAATTTGAATAACCATTTGAAACTACCTTGCAGCCTCAATTGAATGCTTTGTCTGTGACCAGTGAACTGATGTATGAGAAATGGTGAATGATTTTGTTTTACATTTTTGTCCAAAGTACATCCTCCCATGCAATACCCACAACAATCATCACATCTCTGAATCTAACTATTATCTGTGCGTTCGGATGGGAACCCTGTGGCTTAAAGTTTATTTAACTGTTTGAAATGAATATACCTCTTTAGCTTCATATGCAGATTTCAGGCCACATGACATTCCCTTGAGAAATGTTCTTTTGTTAAAATATTTACACATGAAAGAATCGACTCTAAAGAATGGCATCACATGGTCTGAAATGGGCACAACAAACAACGAAGCTAAATAGGTCTATTTGCCTTGATATCATGGTAAATATTACCTCTCAAGGATTCTCAAGAATATTAGTTTCAAAAACGCTCACAAATGGTATTTAGTACTAAAATCGATCTTCTGAGGAAAGAAATTGTGATTTCAATACATCTTCTGAGTATTTTTTTAAAATTCTAACCTTTTATTTATCATGTAGAAATTCTGTCTTTAAAACAGAGGTCGAATCTGATCAGCTGTTACCTAGACCGCCATTGTATAGCATCCCTTTTAGATTTTACAGTATTTTTATTTTAAGACCACACCCTAAAGGAGGGTTGCTAGCTAGCCACCTAATCCACCAACCTCCAGTTGGATACCCCTGGTTGCTGGGTGAATAACGAATGTATATTTTATCCTCTTTAGTAAAACCAAATATTACGTCCAACAAACCAATGGACACTCAAATAGCTGGTGAAATCGGCCAGGACACTTCAATACGCTGTGTAGTAAAAGCCATACCCTACGCGACAATATGGTGGACAAGAGGTAGTGAATCTGCTATGCTGAATGCTCGAAGTGATCGTGTTAAATCACTCAATATTGGAGACTCTGAGATGACCATTATAATAACAGTATCGTATTTTGGAGAGAAATATTACTGCCATGCTAAGAACATTTTGGGATATGTTAAACAGCAGTTCACAATCAGGAAAAAAGGTAAATCTATAATATTCTTCTAATACTGAGTAAAATGAATCTGTTATCAGTGGTATTTTATGAACTCAAAAAGAGAAAACGAAGGAAAGGCCAGGATTGGTTTCTCTATTTATGAATATTATTTGTATAGGTAATCATGGTTTCGAGTTCAATTTGGGATTATTTTGCACGAGTGTCGGTGTTTTCATGTATATTATTAGACATATTATAAGGCCTGTTACACGCTGAAACTTTTAGCTGAAACTTGTGTGCAACAGCATTACAAGGCTTCAAGTGTCCCTATATTTCCTATATTTTTTAAGTTAATTTTTATTTCCCTTCCACCGGTACCAAAGTTTATGAGCTTGATAATAATTTTTTCCTTTTCTTTTCTTAATAAAATTATAGGAATTATAGGACATTTAAGAACTATATAGGGGAACATAGGGGAACTTAGAAAATAAGATATAGGAAATATAGGGACACGTGAAGCCCTGGCATTGCGATACAAGTTTCGTCTCGAGAAAGTTTCACGAAAAGTGTAACACCCCCATGAAACTTCGTCTTGCAACGTTCGCCGTTGTTAATAATCCTACAAATTCTCTATTGATGCACTGTTTATTTATGCCCCCTACTGTAGGTCCCCCCGATGCTCCACAAGAGCTTAATGTCGAAGGTATAAGAGTACCAAAGAAGAGAACAGTAGACGTAAATCTAACATGGACTCCGGGTTACGCAGGTGGAGAGCAGCAGTTTTTTACTGTTCTTTACAAGCTTAACAGCGTGGAAGCTAAAGTATTCACAGAGATAGAGATCGATAATGCTGCTGGGGCACAGTGCACAATAAAGGATCTTAAACCTTATACTAGTTATGTGTTCAGAGTAAGACCTAAGAATTCTAAAGGACTTGGAAAAGAATCTGCAGCAGTGTACTATACCACGCCAGGTAAGAACCGTAACCGTGTCTTTCTTTACGCAATCAGACAACTTCACATTTTATCGATATCCTGAAACAAGTCAGGGCACAGCTAACTCATAGATCGAACCTTAAAACAACCTCTGGGCTGATCTAAGTCAGGGCACAGCTAACTCACAGATCAAACCCTGAAACAACCTCTGGGCTGATCAAAGTCAGGACATGGCTAACTCACAGATCGAACCCTGAAACAACCTCTGGGCTGATCAAAGTCAGGGCATGGCTAACTCACAGATCAAACCCTGAAACAACCTCTGGGCTGATTAAAGTCAGGGCACTCACAGATTGAATTGAAATTTAGCTGGTTAGTTTTTGCGGTGAGAGGAAAACCGGAGAACCAAGAGAAAAATCCTCTTCACAGAATGAACTCATTATTATTACAAAAAATACAAGTAACTTTTGTATTTTTTTCCATGTTACAGCGTCAGTGGTTCCGCCAGCAAGAGGCACCGGTAAGTAATTCCTTCATCCCTGACTTACCGCTCGCATCTAGAACTCTCCCAATGGACGAGCACTTAGAAATGTCAAAAAAGTTCTCGTACTAGTGGGAAAGGATTCGGCAAATTCGTAGCCATACTGTAGCCGTGTCGTACTTCTGCTCGTTGTACCTTTGATAGCTTAGCACTGCATAAATGTTCAGTTTTAGCTCAATAGAGCGGTTTTCGTATGAGTGGGAAACGATACGCCAAATATGTAGTCGCGTACTGTATTTTACCGCAATTCTAACAACCCGTCGTGAATTGGATGAATTAGTGGAAGATAATTGGAAGCCAATTCAACAGCAGTTTTCGTATGACCGCGCCTTGCTGTGACCGTGTCAGTACCGTGCCGTGCATAAAAACATTCGAGATTCGGTGCCGTGTCCGCGCCGCGCCGTAACCCTGCCTTGACTTTTCACACTCGTATGAAATCTGCTCTACGCCATTTCGTACCATGTACGTGCTGTAAGTCAGTACCGTATGACCTTTGCGTATCTTGTATTGATCTTCATCTATGTTTTCTTAGTATCCGTCACAAGATTAGAAGACGGAACCCAGTTTGAAATAACTTGGACTATGAACGAGAATGTTACCCACACATACCTCCAGTACCGTGAAGTAGAAGTACGAGCGCGTCGGGAAGAAGTTCGTTGGAACAACGTGGTTGGCGCGCAAGGTCTTCCTCGTAACGTCACCAAGTTCCTTGTCGTTAACCTAAATGCGGAAAAGACATACCAATTTAGATTACTGTTCAAGGTGGCTGATGAGAGTGGGTTTAATGACGCTATGGTAGTCGAGTCAGATACAAGTGAGTTGATTTTCAAAAGCATTCATTGTGTTGCCCTCGTTTGCTCTTACTACCCCCAAGCTTTTAGCTTTAGATTTTATCGTAATGAAATGAAGTCTGTCTGTCTGTCTGTCTGTCTGTCTGTCTGTCTGTCTGTCTGTCTGTCTGTCTGTCTGTCTGTCTGTCTGTCTGTCTGTCTGTCTGTCTGTCTGTCTGTCTGTCTGTCTGTCTGTCTGTCTGTCTGTCTGTCTGTCTGTCTGTCTGTCTGTCTGTCTGTCTGTCTGTCTGTCTGTCTGTCTGTCTGTCTGTCTGTCTGTCTGTCTGTCTGTCTGTCTGTCTGTCTGTCTGTCTGTCTGTCTGTCTGTCTGTCTGTCTGTCTGTCTGTCTGTCTGTCTGTCTGTCTGTCTGTCTGTCTGTCTGTCTGTCTGTCTGTCTGTCTGTCTGTCTGTCTGTCTGTCTGTCTGTCTGTCTGTCTGTCTGTCTGTCTGTCTGTCTGTCTGTCTGTCTGTCTGTCTGTCTGTCTGTCTGTCTGTCTGTCTGTCTGTCTGTCTGTCTGTCTGTCTGTCTGTCTGTCTGTCTGTCTGTCTGTCTGTCTGTCTGTCTGTCTGTCTGTCTGTCTGTCTGTCTGTCTGTCTGTCTGTCTGTCTGTCTGTCTGTCTGTCTGTCTGTCTGTCTGTCTGTCTGTCTGTCTGTCTGTCTGTCTATCTATCTATCTATCTAAAGGCTATCCATTGGTCTGTAAAGTAATTATATTGATATATTTTTTCAATCAAATTTAGCTGGTGTTGATTTAGAATACCTACTGTATAAGTTATCAAAATGTCAAAGTGTTTTCTGCACGTTTTCTTCTGTTCTCTTTGCTCACGGGTCTACGTGAAAAGTAATTCTCCATGATCATGAAACTTTGGCCCTAAAAATTGGAATTTAGAAGTTGATTCAGTTTTGTGGAGGGAGGAAAACCGGAGAACCTGGAGAAAAACCCTCAAAGCACAGGAGAGAACTAACAAGCAACTAACAATTCTACTTACGTGTGATGAAAAATAATACCAATAGTTTGTTTCGATCTAGTGCTATTTCCTGTGCATTATTTTGCTTTGGCTCAAATAATCTCTGTTTATTAGCGACTTTTATAACACTGAACTCACTATATTTTACTTTATTGCAGTATATCCAGTCATCAATCCAGCCAAAGGAACAGGTTTAAGAGAGGATGAACTGATAGCCATCATTGCCGCTTGTGCTGGGGTTCTTCTTATTCTGATTGTTGTTCTCTGCCTATGTTGCTGCAAGAGACGAAAGAAGCCTTACGGAGGTATGTTGTTGAAATCAAGGAGTTAGTTAGCGCAATACTGCAGGGAGCCCAATTTAGATAAAAGTGAAAGATGAAAAATAAAATCAGAGGCAATCTACTTCATTACTTTTTGCATTTGAGGTCACTATAGTGTTCTCCATAACAAGCGAATGAAAAAATCGAGCAAAAATGAAGTAATACATGTTTTTCGCCTTTCACTTTTATCTGAATTTGGTTCTGTGTGGGCAAAACCACAATTTGAAGAATGTAATCTCTGATTGATTGAGTTGACGTTGTGGTTTTGCTTGTGGGAGAGAAACAAAGGGCTGTAGGGAAATGAGGGATTTGCTGAAGGAAGACAGTGTCTTGTGGTTGAAGGATTTGTTGTCAGGTCGTGGTTATGTGTGTGCATGGATAGGTTGAGAGTATTTCATGTGGGAGTGAGGTGTTATCGACTTTTTCTGAGCTGGGGAACATGGTGCATTGTGGTCTAGCTTGGGTGCAAACATCTTTTGTTCATCATGCCTTATGTTTGATGTTCCTTGTACCCATGCTAGACCACAATGCACTATGTTTTTGAATTCAGAAAAGGCCTATGGGTTTAAAGAATTAGAAGTATCTGGGGGGATATGAGGTGGAATATTGAAACATGACATTAGGTGGTGGCTTGAGGGTGTTAGATTGGATGTAGAGATGGATTGTTGGGGGGAGGTCTTACGTAAAGGGATGTTCCAGAGGAAACTATAAAAATAATCCATTCTGTGTTTGATTCAACAGCAGATTCTATACAGATGTCACAGGCTGCCAGGTAAGACAACTGATTTTCTGTCTTTCAACCCATTTAACTTCATCTTGATCTCTGATCTAACATTTTTCTCAGTATGCCTGGGCTACCTGTGGTGTAGATTCCACAGGAATCCCATAACCAATCTGATTGGTATATATTTATTTTACCAGCGGCCCTAATCTGTTTAGTTATGGTGACAATGAAGACAATAACCGTCGTAGCTATGCAACTGAGTCCATTGAAGATGATCCCTTCATTGAAGCCCACATTGCTAATGAGATGAAGAAGAAAAAAAGACCAAGTGAGAATGGAATCAACCATGGTTATGCATCTCAAGGTAGGTAGATGGTTACTCTTTTATCCAAAACATAAAATAACTGCCGGTGAAACACTCTTGCACGGAATTGTGGGGCAAATGAAAGGCCTCAGCATTTTGTTATGTCATTCCCACAGTCCAGTGCGGTATGAGTTTGCATGGAATTCTGGGATGAACAAAGCCTTGACATATGTTATCTGCCTCATTCACCCACAATACCATGCAGTATGAGTATGCTACCAGTCTTCTTTAAATTTACAAAGGAGAACTTGAAGGCAGTATGGACCTTTCTCACGCGGCGGCCATGTTGGCTGGAACAATAGATTTTCACCCGCGTAGCCTCGCATTCAAGTGTTTCAAAACGAGGTTATGCAGGGTTAGACAAGAGTTTTTTTGAAGGCGCCGTGTGATCAAAGTCCACGGGTGAATATGTATTGACATTTTTTATGCATTCCCTATGTTAAAAAAATAGCAGCTGAATCCAGTGAGGTTTGTTATTACTTTGTATATCCGTTTCGTGGATTGGGGAGTGGGGCTTACTCTCCAGTGCTCTCCAGACGAAATCATACCAACACTGGTCCCCCATTTATTTTACCACTCACAACCAACTTGATCACTTCTCATGTAATGAGAGTCGATTAGGGCGTGGCACGGTACCGTCACGGTAACGGCACTCACGTAACGTGAGTTTTATTCACAGTCATACGAAAATAAGCACTTACACGGAGATTGAAGGGGACCACAGAAAATGTCCATATCAAACAAGTTTTTAGAATACAAAAGAACTTCTGTTAACCGGCGTGGCCGTATTAAGGAGGTCTCTGTAAAGCACGGTTCGGGTCCTGCTTATCGCCAAGCAACTGAAGGAGAAGCACTTGAACGAGATACTTCAATCTTTCAAAGACTTATGACAAAACCAAACTGATAACTCCATACCCCGCCAGTGGAAGGAGACAAAATGATAGATATTGGACAGCATGTTACAGGAATGACACATTGTTTTTAGGGAGGTTGGGGTGGGGAAGCACAAAGTACAGGTGATCTGGTAAACGCACATGAATGGAAGTGAAATAGAAACAAAAATGACTTCAAAACCAACTTGATATGAAAATTCTCATTTCTCACTTCTATTCTTCTCTTTTCTTCTACAAATTCTTTTTCGACTACGATAGAAAAGACTAATCTCGTAAAACAAGTGATCGCTGACTTATTAACTCTACTACTGACTGTGGCTTTTTTTACCTGATTTGAACGGAAACGTGTAAAAGAACAGAGTACTTCTAAAATCTGCAATGAGTGACTGTCCTAATGAGTGACGGACAGGTGGTTATGTATTACCCTGCAAGCCAGAACAGAAAAACGACAAGGCTGTTACTTTCACGATTTTTTTAAACTTGCAGTGATACGCCGAAATTGTAAGCGGTTTATTTATGTCACTGTTGCTCCAAACTTGTGACAATATCCTGTTCGAGTAGGAGCTAGTTTTAGATATTTATGGAAATGTCACCTCTCCCAAACTATCATATCTCTAAACCGCATTCACTCAATTTTGGTCACATTTGATATTTTGTCCATTGGCCCCAAGAGAGCTTGTTTACAAAATAATGAACTTAAAAATCCTTATAACGAGAGGCCAAAAATAGTTTTTCTGCTCTGTCACCCTGCGAGAGAAAGAGCAGAGTAGAGCACTCCGGCTTTAAAATCAGTTAAATGTTTGAATTTCGGCTTTCTACCCGCCAGAGTAGCAGTTACAAACGCGTCTACGAAAATTGTTGAATTCCGATCCGCCTGTACCAGATACAATTTAGGAAATCTTCTCTGTCTTGTTCTTGTTTTTGTTCTTGTTCTTGTTCTTGTTCTTGTTCTTGTTCTTGTTCTTGTCATCAGTCTTGTGTGCATGTCTGTGAAAACTCCTTTCAGATTCTTTTTCGAATCGAAGGAAATGTTTATCGTGTTAGTAGCTTCCATTCATCACCTTTACCACTTTATTCTGTATTGATCAGGATCAATGCGACAACCCGAAATCCTTCTTAATCCAGGATCCCGACCCGGGATGCGTGGAATAAGCCAGAGCCAGCCCCAGCTCGATGCCAGGGGTAGCTACTCATCCAGTGGTCCTCAGAGAGACTTTGCTACCTTACCAGCCTACCATGAACCACCCACCTTTGAAGAAGCTGTGCGACAGTCAGTGAAAAAATCCAAACACGCGCAGTCTACTGGAGATTTGACAGGAACAAGAGGAGGGCCACCGTACGTTCGTTCAAGACCCATGTCGCCTGATAGTGATTCGACGAGTGATGGGGAACCTTTGAATAGACGTCCAATGTTTAAAGTCAGGCCAATAGCTGAAGCTACTGATCACAGATATACGTCAGCTCCTGCTTTGCAGTCTCCTATTGAGAGTCCTACACGACGTCCACCTGCAGTGTACGCCCGACCACAAAAGAAAGGTATTTTGAACGAGTTCAGAACAGGAAACAAGAACTGATCAAATAACAGTCAGCTATTTTGTGTTTTTATATTTGTGTATATAATTGTTTTATTTTCGTGTACGTTTGTGTGTTTGAGTTTTGCACTGTGATGTGTTAGGTTATTTATTTATTGTGCAAGGCTACTCACTCACTCCCTCTTGGGGGTATTTTACTCTGTTCTAGGGGAGAGGGGTGGGGAAGTAGCCGTGAGAATGTTGTACATACTAACTAACTAAAAAACATTGAAAATGAAAAGTGACAAATTATTAACAAAAACGTTGACATTCCATTCAGTCAAGTTTTCTTTATAAAACTTACTCTAAATGATAAACATAAAGAATACATTTAACATGCTCTACTGTACAATAATGCATGCGAGTAATGTGAGAGAGTGATTTCATCGCATGGTCAGCGGTTGATGCTAAAAATATTGCGAGGTTAAAAATGACGTCATTCACAACTACATAAGAGTTTACTACATGTTAACTGTACAATAATGCAAGCAAGAGAGGGTGATTTCATCGCATGGTCAGCGGTTAATACCAAAATATTGCGGGCTCACAAATGACGTCACAAGTACGAAAACTTCATAAACTGACAAAACTACCTAATATAACTTATTTCACGAAGTAAATTTGATGAAAGTAATTGAAATGCGCTGATTGTCCGAGTGTTGGGTTGTTTTTGTAGTATACGATGGTTATCCTGCAGACATGTTTAATTCTCCTGAATGGGACTTCATGGATCAAGGCGATCAATATCAGCACGAGGCTGAAACAGGATGTTAGTAACTACAATAAATATTAATAATATGATAATAATAATTCTATCAACACAACAGTGTTCTTGTTCAACGATTCGGGAAAGATTATTTTTACTTTGTTTTGGACCTTTCGGAAAGTAATTTTGATTTTTTAATTATATATTTTTTACTAAACTAAACAGCTTTAAAGTCTACTTTTCCCGCTTTACTGCGATTTTCATAATTACGCGGACAGTGAAGTTCAAATACCAATGTGCAAAACGGCGTTTTCGCTTCCATCAATCAATGATAATCAGTCGGTACCTTTTATATTTTTGACTGGCGGCAGCTAAAAAGCAAATTCCAACAGGGCACTCGTAACTTCGGTGTCCGCGTAATTATGAAAATCGCATTAAAGAAGAACACTACTCTTCCAAAAACACTTAAATTAAACGTTATACAATCATCATGAATCTTCTTTATACCTATTGACCTCACTTAAACATTTATAAATCATGATAAATCATCAATAGTTAAAATACAGTCACGTGATTTGGGTATTTGCCGGCCGCACCCATAAGGGCAGGAAAAAGTTAAATTCATGATAAACCCCTTGCAGCACGTCCGGAATGCAACTCAATTTAGAGAATGATAGGTTCCCATTCTCAGGAGATTGGAGTTCTTTTGTTTTGTACTCCAAATTGAGCTGCTTTGATGTCGTGTAAACATTCTGTTAATTTCTGTGTGACTGGATTTTTCTGAAGTAATAACTACGTCAAAATTAATTCATATAATGCTTGCTCTTACTCCGTATTGTCGATTCTATACTCGTTTTTCACTGATTGTTACTGTAGTTGTAGACAGTAATAGAGCTGTTGGCGTCATGTTTCCACATCTTCAACTTGTAAATGAAATTCCTCTCTTCAGTCTTAAAACATAACGTGAGGAAAATGATTACCAATGGTCTGAAGGGGGAAACCTTACGCCTAAGCTAAAGAAAGTGGCAGGTAGTTTGAGTTCTGCACACTGTAATGTTTCACTTGTATTCCTTGGTAATGAAATATTTGTCAGCTGTAGAAATAAGAACATTTTTGATAGTGCATTTATTGTAAAGGCAGTGTAACATTGTTCAGATAGAAATAAAGAGATCAGAACACAGGTAGACCAGTAGGCAGTTGTTTTTATTGAATATCCCATGATCCTTTCTCTTCTGAGCTAAATCTTTACTCCATTTTTCTCTTTCCAAAGCAAAATTTCACTGTACTCATAAAATTCTTCGTATTAACAATCTCATCCTTTCTTGTTCTTCCAAACATTTCCCCTCCCCACTCTCCACCGTCATTAATTTGCTCTCTGTACTAATTCTTCCCTAGGGCCACCCCCACGGTACACTCCAGCAGACCGTGCAATACCAGGGATGGAAGATGGCTATGAACCACGTGTCAATAAGCGAAGGCCGATAACTGGGGATATATTAGAGCTAGACGACTATCCATATGGGCGCGATAACTTACCAGACCTACCACCACGCATGCCTGAACTTTCTAATAGTCGGGGACAAATGTACAAGGAACCTTGTAAGTTAATCTGTTATAGAAAAAATATCTTGGCGCTCTTTTATGTTCTTACGAGCCTCTTCCGTCTTTGACGGTCTGAGATTGTGTTTTATGATGATGGACTGGAACAGAAATCCCTAACGTCTAGAAGGTTTAGAGATCGGTCGCGCAAATATGAAAACTGTTTTTATTGATAGACGTATTCTAGTTTGGCGCGCTTCTGCGCATTCTGTCGCTTAGTCACTGTTGACCTTAAAAAAAGCCATCTAAACATATTTTACAGCCATTACTCATCTTAAGGTTCTCAGTCTTCTGTGAAGTTCGCTGCTCTATACACTCTACCACTACATTCACTATTTACAGCACTCAAATCACATACGGAGATAAAAACCCTCGTGGCAAGAGAGAGACTCTACCACTACATTCACTATTTACAGCACTCAAATCACATACGAAGATAAAAACCCTCGTGGCAAGAGAGAGACTACCACTACATTCACTATTTACAGCACTCAAATCACATACGGAGATAAAAACCCTCGTGGCAAGAGAGAGAATTACACATCAAACAAACTCCATTCATATGCGATTCAGTCGAGAATCAAACCCGCGACTACACAGTAATGAGAGACAGCGCCGTAGCAGCGCATGCCAGATTTTAGTTCCATCTCCAAATCATTGAATGTTAATGTTCTTTTATTACAGTAGGTGAGACTCTTCCTGAGCCGCCTTCATTCCTGCGTGATGTGGGATACGAAGATGATGAAGATGAAATAGACTCTGGACCCTACCATCCAAGGTCATTCACAGAACCCAGAAATAGAGGCAGACAGGTGAGTATCGCTGATTCTTGTTAATACTCATTAGATATATAGAGGATATTACATGGTCGCGCGGAGATACGAATTTTATCTTCGAGTGTTGATATTATCTCTCACGAGTGAGTGCAGCGAACGAGTGAGAGATAATATCAGCACGAGAAGATAAAATTTGTATCTCCAAGCGGCCATGTAATGTTCTGTTTATTATATGAAATATTCAATGAAAAATAATAGAGAATTTGAGACTTGCTGAGCAAAAAGTCGAAATTTGACACCACCAGTGTTGATATAAATCGTATCCCCACTGGCCACTGGTTGGAGTGGGGATATCAATTTTCTCATTTTGATGTCACTCAATATCACACTCTATTTCATATGATAAATGTGTATACCATGCAGCATAGAGAAGACTTTGTATGATGGTGAAAAATAACGGCGCGCGGCACGGTAACGGTACGAAAATGACAACATCCGTTGAACATACGATGCGTGCAAAATTAGTGCTCATCCGATCAGAATGCTTGGACACGGTACCGTCACGGTCATGGCACGGCACGATCGTAAAATGAGCTAAGTTTCACATTCGTACTAGCACAATATGGAGGACAAAACAAGCAATCTTAATCTCTTGTGATTGAGTGTATAGACCCCTTACAGCATATTTTCAATGCAGCACAACTCTCCTAAAATTTAAAATGTATTGTTTTACTTTTCAAATCTGCTCTGAAACTGCTGCAGTGGGTCTACTTTAAGCGTTATAAAGAACTTTAAACAAATTCAAGTTAATATTCTCGTGTTTTTTCTTTCAGCCTTACGTTAATATGCGTGAACCCGCCTATGGAACTGAACGACGTGAACCCATCTACGCAAATGATCCACCTCGGTTGGTCGCACCCGAACCCGAAGTACCTGTCAATCAACGTAGAAATCGAGCTCCTTCCGCTGACAGCAGCGAAACCGATCACAAACCTGGTTACGTCAGTAGTGGATTTCTAGTTTAATGTCACGTGATTAGTGGTAAGGAAAATAGTTGCCATGGAGACAGTTGCTGTGCATCTGCCGCCACGCTGGAGGGAATAATAATGAAGTTTCTTGAAGAGAAACTTGTCTTAAATGACGGTAAGACAAACATAATCCACTCGTCTTCGGATGCCATTATAGTCATAGGTTTGAAGCTCTTATTCATATTCTCTTTTGTAAAGAGTTGCTGCGCTAATTGTTCGCCTTGTTAGAGCGACAGCGTACTAACTTATTCTAAATCGCGTTTTTACCCTTGAACAAACACTGTAAATTTCATTCTGTACAAAGCGTTGCCCTAGGATAGTTGCATTTTTTTGTTTCTAATTTTCGATATAAACGACAAGGTCCTTACATTATCAAGGTATGGCAAAGGGGTTGTGTGGGGCGCATCATCATGTGACTCTTGCTAGAAATAGTGCGCATTTCATCCCATTAACAAAGGGTATGCGCCTCCTCACTGCAGTGCGCATTATCAGAGGGTTTGGCCCTCACTGCAGTGCGCATTATCAGAGGGTTTGGCCTTCACTACCATATATCCGTCATATTTTCTTACTTTTGATCAGGCTGGTTTTCTTATGCGTTTAGCTTGTATACGACTTAAGCATCCCGCAATATTTAAATGAAACGAATATACTTATAATGTAAAAAGTTAAGTTAAAAGAATAAATAAATCAGCCTGTCAAAACCAAGAAGAAGAAAACAAGGACACGTATAAACTTTGATTTTTAATAGTTTTTAACGATCTTACAAGAGGAAAAAGCCATTTTTTTCGCATCAGGAAATGGTTTTCTGGTCAATGCAAAAATTCTTGTAGGCTCGCTCTAAGCGGGAAAAGGTGCGTCTCAAAAAAACTAATTTTGAGTCGTATCGCGTATAAATAATCTAAATATTCCAGTCATATAAAAATAACGATTTGTTGATATGTATAGTCTTAGTTTGTTAGAGATATACATCGAAGTATATATATCTTAAAGTGTTTTAATGCCATTTTAACCAAGTAGAATAGTTTGTTAACAAAAATTCTAATCTTGTAACCAGGGCCCACTCGGTTTTTTATACCGTGGATTTGTCCAAAGTACCTGGGTATGAGTTTCACACGCCAATCAAAATTAAAGTAACCAATCATAATGCTTAACGCGAACCAAACTAATTTTTGAAAATAAAACAAAAAGGAAAAATATTTTCATTTTAGACAGTTGATTTTTAGATGAGTGTAGTGACAGCTGTCAATCAAGCATTGTGACTCCATGCGGTTGCTTGTATTTGATTGGCTGATTAAATATCTGATAGATGACCTAATAAGGTGTATATTTTAACGTTCTTAATATTAGGATAATATTTTTATAAAAGTAATTGGTGCTCTTAAATCGAAGAATTCAAATCCAAATTTGCAGGCAATCAGATTTTAAAGTGTAACGAATAAATACTGGTTCATATGATGGGTGCGTAGTGGTGTACTTCTTGTGGGGTGTGGGGTGGGGGATGACGATGTAAACAACTGAGAAGGACTGTCATGGAAGCAAGGGGAAGGGTGAATGCAAAGTAAAAGTGAATGATTTTCTTAGTGGGTGTTGTCAACATGTTTTGTGTACCATGTTCGAACTATGAATTAAGGTTACTGGAGATCGCGGGTAAAATGTTCCTAAAAAAAATTTATTTCACTAATTAAAAGTTTCTACATTAATCTTTCTTTTTGAACAATTTTTTTCTCGAAATGTTTAAAAGTTCGCTAGTTATTTAAAAAAAAAAATATTTAAAGGGAAATCCTGCCGCGGAAAGGGAAATCCTGATTTCGTTTGCTTCTTGAATACACTATACTTTCGATACCTTTGGAAATTCTACACTCTTCCTGTGTCTTTATTAAAAGTTTACCGGAGAAACGAAGTGTTCGATTTTTAGATCATTTCCCGCGTAGTTCGAAGTGTTTGTCAACACTCCGTTGGTCCCGTTGTTCCTTGTTTTTGGTGTGAAACTCTCCCAAATCTTTAAAGCTTGAAATCTCTATGATCGTTTTTACTACAATTCCCTCTCTTTAAATGAATTAATAAGGTATGTGGTTTTGTTCAATTTTAATGAAATTTGGCAAGAAGCATGGAGAAGTATTGATAAAAAAAAGGGTGTGAGCGATTTTTGATATTTTGATTATTTCGTCTTTTATGCGGTAAAACGTCAACCGACACGGACATTTTTGGAAACTCCAACTTTTGAGATTCAATAACTTTTTAAATAAGCAAAAAATCAAAAAACGCTCACACCCTTTTGTAGTTTATCTTTCACTGATTCACACAGTGAATTTTTTTAATCAATTCGCGCTAACGCCATGTCTATTAATTCACATCTACGGAACGTACCCGATTCGCGTTTAAGGCTCCGGCATCGTTTTACATTGAAAAACTGCGTTCAAAAACTATATTTTTCGTAATCTGTATCATATGACCTTTCAAACGATATATAGTTTTGTAGGGTTTTGTTCAAAGTGTTGCGTAGAGAGAGTTTTAAACGAAGCATATACCCCTGAAGGTCTCCAGTAACCTTAAGTGACTAGCCATGTCCCCTTGAACTTTAGAAATAAGAATAAAGTTCAGTGTAAAACTTAAAGAGGAAGTTACATAGCTTTCCAGGTAACGCCGGGCTGTCCCATCTTGCATGGATCCACTAATGTCATAACTGATTTCTGATAGTAAGCTAGATCAATTTATTATGTGCAATACAAGGTCAGTCAGCTGGACCACAGGAGGACCCTTGACTGCTATCCCTACAGATGTTTAGTTGGCAAATGCTTTCGTTGGCAAAAAAACAAATTAGACGTTACATCTGTTCTGTCAACAAAGAATAAGAAAGCAAAAGCTGCCATCACAACTCCATGTGGCTGGAGCTTTAAAGGAAACGTATGATAATGACATGTACTAATTTGCACAAATTCAGTCTTCAGTGGTTTTCTTTCAGTATGATATCCCCCACTGACTGCATTTCTTTGTGTCTTATCTCTTATGGTCTTTGTGATGTCTGTGGTTTTCTGGGTTTTGCCGACTTGCTGGTCCAAATTTTTAGTTTCGTTTTCCGATGTCTTCAATGCATGTTTCACGGGGGGGAAATTAAATCCTGTTTTCGTTTGATGCATTTAAATTCATTATTATAAATATCTAGATTTCTCCTTAAAATATTGATATATATTTTGAGAAATGAGGCTTTAAAATGCCTAATTTATTAAAGGCTATGATTTATTTATCATTGGGGTTTGCGGTTTTTTGGTGATTTTTTTTACTTGTTTTGACTTTCCTTTGCATGACCTCAACTAAACTAACCTTTAAATATCTCTAAAAAAATCTGAAAAGTAGCACGTAATTATCGTAAAGAAGGGGAACACATCTTAGGTTTCCCGGAAGGTTTGTACAGGTCGGTCTGCTTGGGGAATCCTGGCCGACTAGAAGACAAGGTAAGACAGTTCAAACACAAACTAAACGAAAAGAATATTAGATGATTTTCAGGGTATGGAAACTCCACATAATGTAGTTTTATTTGCACCTGTAAAATTGTTAGCCGGTAAACTAATACAGATTAATAAATAGATATATTTCATTTTTTTTACTATAATTAATTTGGCTATATATTACACATATTAACATGTAATTTCTTTGTTTTATGAGTTTGAATTCATAAGTCTATCATGGATTTGAAGCATGCGCAAGACATGACAGTTAAAAAAATGCTCTTCCGTTGATGAAACGGAAATGTATTGTACCGACGTCGGCTGTTCGCATGAAATGTTTTGTCATTTCTTATCAGGAATAAAGAAAGAACGAGGAATAAAAGGATCGGGTGTCGAGTAAAGCAAGAAAGCGGAGGGTTAACCCCCTAAAGTAGAGCTTTTCCTGCTCCGGAGATTAGCTAGTCAAATTTATCTTTCTTCGATCTTACGAGAAAATTTGAAAATCAAATCGTCATTGTTTTACGAGGGTAGCACTTAGCCAGTGGCTAACAAAACTATTACACTCGTTCCATTACCGAAATTTGAATTTAGGAGTTGATGTTTTTGCGGAGGGAGGAAAACTTCATGACATCGATATCATGTTTCAGAGCTACAAAGGTTCACAAATGTGCAATTTGACCCGAGTTTTATAAATTTCGCCGGCTTTTCAGGCAGATTGAGAGCCGTTTATGATATAATTCATTTGTGTTCAGTGGATAACAATTAGCAATTTGAACCGACCAGACGCAATGCAAATTGTCCAGAGATTATCCAGTGGTCAACATCGGTACTAGAAACTTAGCCTTTACTTCAATGATATTATTATCATGCTAATATCATTCTAATCATCATCACCATTACCACAATCATCACCAGCATCATCACCACCGCCTACACCAGCAACAG
The DNA here is from genome assembly GCA_964019055.1 of Anthopleura xanthogrammica. NCBI lineage: Eukaryota > Metazoa > Cnidaria > Anthozoa > Actiniaria > Actiniidae > Anthopleura > Anthopleura xanthogrammica. The sequence goes on from OZ025210.1 coordinate 5,951,887, forward strand.
TAGCACCACCATTAACATCATCACTGACCATTCTGATCCGCAGCAACAGCATCATGTTCCCGCTATCTTTTATCATCATCTACCAGTCACCACAATCATTACCTCATCTTCACCACCATTATACCATGATGTAATTCTTACACATCCTCATAACCAATTATATACATTTCTGCCCTCCCACGTCACTAAGCCTGGGATTTATACTCCCTACTCACAATTTCAAAATTAAGTTTCCCAAAACTCACTTTTTCTTCACGACTAATAAAACTTCCATAAAAGAGGATCTTCACAGTCAGCCAATCCGTTCAAACCCTTATCAAGCTTCTCAGCTAAAAGCCTCTGTCATGAAACGCCGTCCAAACGTTTATATTCCAACAAATAACACCGGAAGCTTATCCGCCCATATACTGACCCTCCCATGACGTCACCCGTGGATGAACTCCGGTAGATGACAACATGTGATTAAAGCGTCAAAACTCTTGCACTGTACTGTCACGGCTTGAATTTTTTATTGCAGTGCTATTTGGGGGCTAAGTTCTTTAGATTATCCGTCTGCATCCAATATATATGAGCTAATATTGAGACCTTGCAGGTAAGTTGAAAATTTATAAACTTGTATCACCTTTGAATATTTTATAAGCTTTTAAATTATTACTCCATGGGAATTTCAACTCATAATTCATTACGCAAAATATAAGCTGGGGTATTAACACTATGATTCCGTTAAACTTTGTCCTTTGGACTTGTTCTGTTGGAATATGAAGCAAGAAAGTTTTCAAAAGTTATATTTTCATTGATATTGCCGTATAAGTCTTGGAATGACCGGAACAAATGATTTGTTTGTGTAATAGAAATTTTTTGATAAGTTTAGCTGTCACGAGTTTGCACCGACAAGTAATTATTTCTGTATGCTTTTATTCTGTGAGATCTTTTCTTATAAATTAGAAACTAAAATTCTGAGTAACTGAGTCCAAAAAAGATTTATTTGTAATTGAATTCCTAAGCATAGTTCATGTTTTTTTTAAGCAGTTTCGATATGGGAGTTGATATAAACCCTCGATGTCGTCGTTCTGGTTCTCTATCTCTTCTTGTAGCAAGTTCGCTTGTTGTTTTGGCTTTGATTACAAACCTACCTTCAGCGAAATCTGGTAAGTGTGCCAAAATCAGGAAAATGGAAAGTTTGCAGTTGATATGTGGTTTCAGCTGCTTCAATAAATAAGGAAAGCTTTTGATGTTTTAATTATTCAAGATTGCGTTATTAAACAGTCATTAGCATTACAAGGAATAAACAATAGATATTACATATGAATTCATCATTCGAATATTTATTTACTTTCATGACAAATCGAAAGAATCCAAAATTCACATTCATTTCACAACTAAAATTCTAAGGGATGGCCTTTCTAGGGAGTTTTCTACCTTGGCATGGCAATTGTTGAAGAATCCAATCAAAACTCAAGTAGATAATTCTTTTTCAAGTTTGGAGTCAGAGTGAATAATCAACTCAACATTCGAATAATAAATTCATTGATGGTTCTAGGGGTTACGCTTGAGCCATTTTGACTGTAAAAGAGCAATAAACCTTCTGACCTTGTAATGTCTATGAATTGTATCACAAACTCATCGTCTCAAGGCTGTAGCAAGGCCAAGAATACTGTGGGGGTGGGGGCCTAGGTCAAAACTATTGGGTATTGGGTACTAGGTAGTAACAGACCTAAAATTTTCAGTGTTCAGTACATGCAGTACATCTGGAATTATTGGGGGCCCTTTCTTTCCATCCAGAGATCACAAAGCAAACCTTTGAATGGTAAGGAGGGATGGTAATGGCCTTGATTGGATGGGAAAGCTAGCTAGTGACAATGACAATGACAATGACAATGACAATGACAATGACAATGACAATGACAATGACAATGACAATGACAATGACAATGACAATTTTCTTTATTGGCTCCATAGAAAATGAAATTTAAATTGGATTTTGTAACCAATAAAATATAGTATAATATATAATAATGTGTAAGACATAATATCAGCGATCACATTTTTTTTTAACAGTTGTATATATACTTAGCTACTGTTTTTTGAATCAATTTCTTAGGGTTTATAATATAGGCGAATTTATCCTCTTCATTTAACCATTCTACTCCAAAATTTGTTAAATCGTTAATCTTATTCATAAGAGTTTTCCTTTCTACTGAGTAATTTGGAAATTTTAGAAGGAAGTGTGCCTCATCTTCTACTCTGACCTTATATATTGGACATAGCCTATCTTTAGGCTTAGTGTAAGCTATGGTCGTTTGTATCTGCCCACTTCAATTTAGAGACAGTGATCGCTGATTCTGAGCTAAACTCAATAAAGCCCACCCACTCCACAGCAAGTATTAGGTACTCAAGAATCATTATTTCCTTATTTCAGAGGATGAAGCACCACAGTTCATTACGAGGCCTAGCAACAAAACTGTTCGCAGTGGAATGCGAGTCAACTTTAAATGTAAAGCATCAGGTTTTCCTCCACCAGACATTAAATGGTACAAGAACGGAAGAAGGATCAATACGCTCATGTTAAGGCACTTCATAGGATTTCTATTTAAAACCCTGTACATTATCCCTGTCTATTGGTCTGATGCAGGGCAAATAACTTGTGAGGCATCAAACAGTGCTGGAACTATCAGAGCACATGCATATCTTAGAGTTGTATCACGTAAGTATTTGACAGCTAGTTTTCATTTTTTGTTTTGAGGTTTTCCTGTAGATGTTCCTGTGGTCTGCCCTTTCTTTTTCTTTAGAGAGGGGAGAGGGAGAATAGGCTGTCGAAAAAGGTTGTTTAATAGAATGACACAGGTAACCCAATAAGTCTAATAATAAATTAGTCTAATTCTATAATGGGAAGTATAGCTTGCACAAAATCCTTGGAATGTATATCATCATCCACCTCAATAAATACTCAGTAAATTAAAACAACAGATGGCAGTTCAAAATGAAAATGAAACATCAATTTCATACAACCCTGAAACAACCTCTGGGTTGATCAAGGGCAGTTGGCATGGCTAACTCACAGATCAAACCCTGAAACAACCTCTGGGTTGATGAAGTTAAGGGCAGTTGGCATGGCTAACTCTCAGATCAAATTGGAATTTAGCATGATAGGTTTTGCAAAGGGAGGAAAACAGGAGAAATTAGAGAAAAGCCCTTGAATCAAGGGAGAGACCTAGCTAACAAACTCTACTCAAATGTGATGTGAAGTCCAGGAATCAAACCCGAGACCCCAAAGGTGAGAGGCAAGTGCACTACCACTACACCACTCTTGGTATTTAGTTCCCTTTGCATAAATTCTTCTTATTTATTTTTTGATATCTCTGAATGTATAGGGACCCCACCTAGTTGGACTAAGGAGCCCCAGAATGTAACTCTGTATGTGGGCCAAAGATACATGATCCCATGCAGTGCCGATGCCTACCCAGACCCTACCTACAGATGGACTAGAGGGAGCACCTTGGCTGAGTTAGACCCAGCAATCATGGTACGACCTGATGGTGGACTGATACTCCTGTCAGCATCCTTTTCACAGAGAGGACCTTATACCTGTATTGCTAGTAATACTGCTGGAAGTATCACAAAAACTGTCCACGTGAATGTCTTGGAAGGTGATTAGAGTTGTCAATTCCTCTGATAAACACATATTGCATAGACATATTTTATCCTCCCCCCAAATTATTTGAGTATCCCAAGAAAATTCCACAAACAACATTTCTCAGAGCTCCAACTGTACGTGAAGGCCTTAAGATCAAATGGGAATTTAGAAGTTGATTTTTGCAGAGGGAGGAAAACCAGAGAACCCGGAGAAAAACCCTTGAAGCACAGGAGAGAACCAACATGCAACTTACTGTTCTCACATACAATACCGAGCCCAGCGGGACTCAAACCTGCATGGGTTGCATTGGTGAGAGGCGAGCACTCTCACTGCTATGCCACCTGTGCTTCCCATTAAGACTGATGTTACTTTATTTTCTAGATCCAACTATTATAAGAGATCCTAAAGATGCAGTGGGTGTGGTTGGGCAGGACTTATCATTACAGTGTATTATTATTGGCAAACCAACTATAACTGTATCGTGGGAAAAAGATGGTGTTGCGCTTGATGTCCAGACAGATGCTCGTAAGGATGTAAGGGTACAAAACTGGGAAACAACAGCTAAGCTGTACACCTTGAACTTAAAACAAGCTAAAGATAGTGACGCTGGGAGGTATAAATGTGTTGCAAGTGATGGAAAAATTATGAAGACCAGTAAAGAAGCAGTTGTTACATTTACAGGTATGATTGTTAATTCACAGGGATTTTCATTCATGGGTCCTAAAACACTGTGAAAAAAGAAGCTGAATGGTAGATTCAGTACAATTGTATTTGTAATTAAAGTGGCTTTCTTGGTGCTTTAAACAGAAAAAATAGCAATGGAAAAGTCTGAAGTTTCGATGTTAAAAACGGACATCATGATTATCAAAGTAAAAAAAGTTATTCAGAAACAGCTCTTAATGGTTCTTGACATTGAAATGTATGTCGGACTTTCTTCACGTTGCTAGTTTTTTCTGTTAAAAATTGTATTTAACTTGAAAATTACTGAAATGATAGTTGCTAGCATATATCATCATTGGTGCTTTCCAGTGTCTTGAATGCACAAGATCTCAAGATCTTTTCAAGATCATGCGTTTTCTTAAACTAAGTTCTGAAGAAACAAACTTGTATATGTTTTTGAGCTTTTTTTAAAATAAAACACAAAGAAAGGGTCATGCAAGGATATTGGCAAGAGGACCCAAGATTTTGGACAAGATCCTAGCAATATCCTCAATAAATTCTTAACGATCCTCAAATAGCTGATGCAAGAGCTTGCAAGGTTTTGCAGATTTAGGCAATATTGCTGTCAGCCTCTTGGCAAGAATCTTGGCAAGACCTTGTCTGATCTGACAACAGTCTTAGCAAGATGTTCAACTTGGAATATAAATTATATTTTTTATTGTTTTATCGAAGGTTTGTCCAGCCCACCTGCTGTCAAAGTCCCTTATCCAACCAGGACAGTATCAAAGGGTTCAGACGCCATCCTGAAATGCACCTTTACTGGAACTCCCCTGCCACAAATTACCTGGTTCAAATATATCGCTGGTTACAAACTGGAACTAACAAAAACTATAGCATTTGTGAGTAAGGACAATGTTGAGTCTTCATTACTGTTAGACAGTGTGTCAAGAACTGACGAAGGAGTTTATCACTGTCAAGGAACAAACAAGGCTGGTGTTGCTATTGGAAATGTCACCCTCATTTTACCAGGTATACTTGATATGTTCTTAAATTGGTTATATTTTTATCCTTATCTATATATCCACTCATTCTACTATCTGTCTATCCATTCATTCATCCATCCTTGCATCCATCCATCCATCCATCCATCCATCTATTCATCCATCCATCCATGCATCCATGCATCCATCCATCCACACTCACTACCACTACTTTTTTGTTTTCCAAAGCTGACCCCAGGAAACCAGAGTTAGTGACTAGACCCACAACATTCATAGGAGTCAGAGACCACAATGTTAGTCTTTCATGTTTGTTCACTGGAATCCCCAAACCAGAGGTTGAATGGTACAAAGATGGTAAACAGATAGCAGATGAACTTGGCCAGGTAGTTCCTGGACACAATAACACATACATAGCCAAGCTAGGTTTAGCTAATCTGGAGTATAAGGATAAAGGAAAGTACTTGTGTCGAGGACTGAATCCACACGGTCAAACAGATGGGAATGTGACTCTAGTGATCAAAGGTATGAAATGTGATAAGAAGAAATAATTTATTGATAACTAGTAATACAATTCTGTCCCTTGCTCATTTCCAAAGTGGCCAATTCATGGAACCCCGAAACAACCTCTGGGCTGATCTAAGTCAGGGCACCCTTGCTCACTCATGGCTAACTCACAGACTGAATTTCAATTTAGCTTGTTAGGTTTTGTTGAGGGAGGAAAACTGGAGAATCCTTAGAAAAACCCTCAGATCAACTCTACTATCAACATACTCTACATGTACTCACATGTGATATGCTGATTCCAAGAATATTATCTAAGACCACAAAGGTTACAACACCCTTGAATCCCAAATCTTTCCTTGGCAATCGAAGGAGAAAAGAAAAGAAACGCTTTTTTATTATACAAGCAAATCAAATTTTAAATTCCAGGAAGACCAATGCCTCCAAATTCCCTTCATGTGCAAGTAAAATCCAGAACAATGATTCTGATTACCTGGACGCCAGGAATACCTGGTGGGGTCCCTGTGTTTTATACCATCGAGTACAAACACAACAAAAACGATTCATGGACTGAAGTAGAGGCTGGAAGCAACACATCTAAAAGCCTGACACATGATGATGGTTGGAATGGAACAGTGTTAAGAGTGCGTGCTTCGAACAGTTATGGATCAAGCAAACCTAGTCAAGCATTTTTTGTGGAAGGTAAAATTTGACGAATCTGATGATATGGGATGATACAATGTGCGCCTCAAATATATAGGGTCGAGGAATTGAAGTCACGCATCCTCTGTTGAGTTTGGGCTTGACAAATGCATTGCGCGCTTCAAATAGTTGTTGGTCGGGCAGCCAAAGACGTGTATCTATAATTTTTGTATGGATTTTACAAATGATACAGCACGTACGGCACAGCACTTCCACGGAACACCACATCCACACCACAGTCTTCCACAGCCTGCTGTTACACTTCCTTAGGAATGTTCGCACAGAACTTGTTGTAATGATGTTAAACAAATGATTTTTTCCAGGAAAAGAAGAAAAAGAAAATGTAACGGTCGCGAAGACCCCCACCAGCCCCGAGAAGTCTGTAGGGAAAGATCCCGTGGTTATAGGCGGTTCAGTAGGAGCGATAATCCTTCTGGCTATCTTGCTGCTCATACTACTTGTGGTCTGGAGGAGAAAGAAGTCAAAGAGCAATAAAAGAAAACGCGCAAGACCCTCGCCGTCTGTTTTGTATACGAGATCAAACGTAAGGATATGAATGAATAGGTCGGTGGGTGGGTGGGAGGATGGATGGATGGAAGGAGAGAAGGAGGGAGGGCTAGAAGGAGAGATTGAGGGATGGAGGGAGAGATGGAGGGAAGGATGGATACAGAGAGGGAGGGATGGTTGGATGGAAGAATGGATGGAGGGAGGGATGGAGGGATGGATGGAGAGAGGGTAAGAGGGATGGTTGGATGGATGAATGGATGAAGGAATGGATGAATGAATAGACGAGTGAGTAAGTAGATAAACAAATGCTTGCATAATTTAAACAATGAATAAATTTGTATTAAATTTCTATAGCATGAAGAAGAAGAACTCCTCGACAACTCAGGTCTGGCTTACTCGTACGTCCCTGTTACTGCCAATGGAGCCGAGGCCTTAGACAGACAGCTATCAGCCGAGGAGAACCAATACCAGACAGTTGGTAAGCCAGCTAACTGGGAAGTACCTAAGAGATGTTTGACCATGGATCAAGAACTGGGATCAGGACATTTTGGTAAAGTTGTGAAAGCATTTATGAAGACAGAGACTGGGACGAAAACTGTAGCTGTTAAAATGTTGAAAGGTAAGCGAAAAGATTGTCTTCGTTTGAATGATATTTTTCTTTGGAGAAAGGCGCGGAAATACGAGCAATGAAATCGTACAACTTGTTGCGCACGATTGTTGCGTTGCAAGCTGAGCGAATATTGCTCGTATTACCGCGCCTTGCAGAGAGGAGATATAACAATGTTATTGCGCGCGAGGTCGCAATACGAGCAACATTTATTCTGCAGCTTGCAACACAACAATGTTGCGTGACAGTTTGTACGATTTTGTTGCTATTATTTCTGCACCTAATTCAAAATCTTGTTTATTACATTGTCGATGTTAGGCAACGAGCCAGGGAGGTGCAAAATAGGGAGAGACGTACGGGGTCCTTTATTTCGGGGGATTTTTTTCACATTATGTAAAATGAACCTTAATATCACAGTATCGTTTTGACATTGTATTTATGATTTTGAAATGATTATCCTAAATGTGGCTAGTTTTGCCGCAGGTCGTCCAATTTTCAAAGAAAAAAGTTTACAAATTATTCTTGAGTGGGAAAAAGTTTAAAATGTTAAGTGATGTTGAATTGATTTTTGTCGTCAAATAGAAAATGCTGATTCTCTGCACCAGAAAGAATTTCTAGCAGAACTGGATCTGATGAAAACCATGAAAGCTCATCCTAATATTGTTTGTCTAATTGGAAGCTGCACAAAAGGAGGTAAGTAATATCGCTATAGCGATAATATAATGTGTTATGGATGGGAAAAGGGAAGAAAAGGGAAAAATATGAAATGGGAAAAGACAAATGGAAGAGGAGGAAGAAGATTAGAGTGTTTGGCTTTGCTAATCAAGGAGATAATGAAAGGTTTGAAGGGAGAGTAGTGAATAAAGTGCGGAACCGATCTAAAGCCGAATTGTTTGGGAAGAGAGGAGGAGCAAACGGGTCGAGGAATGAGAGGAGAGGCGAAGAGAAGATAAAGGAAGAGAAGAGAAGAGAAGGGAAGGGAAGAGAAGAGAAGGGAAGGGAAGGGAGGAGAAGAAACTAGATTCAAAGGAATGATGAACGAGGTTGAGAAAGAATAATACATTTTCCGAAAGTAAAACCCAACATTTAAAAAAAAAATCGTTCATCAACTACATAATTCTTGACATCAACTCTCTCTCTTTTTACATTGTCCCAAATGTATATTAACACTAGAATTGTTATTGACAGATAACCCGTACATCATAGTAGAGTACTGTGCCCTTGGCAGTCTACAGGACCTGCTCAGAAAGAGCCGAGGTAATCGAGTGTATTCCAACCTAGCAGGAGGAAGTGTAAGCTTAACGTCTCGAGACCTGTTGTCCTTCATGTGGCAGGTAGCACGTGGGATGAGTTATCTGGCAAGCTTGAAGGTGAGATCAATGCTTCTCTTATCTCCTTTTCCTCTGCTCGCTAGTTTGTTTGAAGTTTTCCTTCTCTATCCTTTTTGACTCTTCTAGCTCTTTAAACCCCCCCCCCCCTCTCTCCCTAACAGAACTCTTTTCAGTACAGTTCCTACTATTACACTAGATTGCTTCGCACCTTCAGCGGCTTCTTTGTTTCTCGATTAGCACACACAACCGTATAGCTATATTAGAAACAATCTCAACACTCTCATAGCTAATTCATTTGTGAGGCCTTATTGTCATCGTAGTCAGTTGTCGATCGACGTGGTCAATGTTAGTGACTTCTCAGTTCGTATGTCATGACTGTGACTGTGACCTGATAAGGGCATGCTATAACGTTACCGTGCCATGTCCAAGCATGTTGATTGGATAACAAGGAATCTCGCGCTCTGTGATTGGTTCAAAGAATGTATGCATTTCCGTACCGTGACTTTGCGATGTGCCGTGGCGTTTCACAGTCATACAAAATCCATCCCAATACTGTTGCCTTGTTTTATCGAGTTCTCACACGTCTTGTTGTTTACAGCTCGTCCACCGTGATTTAGCAACGCGCAACGTTCTTGTAGATACGGGCAACATCTGTAAGATTGCTGATTTCGGTTTGGCCAGAGATATCTATGAAGACAACCAGTACCTGAAAACAACAGAGGTAGGGAGGTCTTTACTTACATTTTGACCTTATTGGCCTTAAGGCTGTACGTTTATTGATTTACTGTTTGGTTTTGTAAACAGGGTGAGCTGCCCCTTCGATGGATGGCCATTGAGTCCATCTTTCACGGCATCACGACTACAGAAAGTGACGTGTAAGTCAAAGAAATTATTGTTTCTTTTCTTCATTAAATAATAGTGTAAGACGTTCTTGGTATTAGACTTTCAGGAATTGTAGAACGTGTTGCATCATGGGGCTGTTTTAGGTGACGCTTTCATACTTATATGGCATATTATTTGCTTGTTAATAGTCAAAAGTGATAGCAAATCATGATTGTTAATTTTCAAATTTTTTTCATTACTTTATGCATGAAATGCCAACTGAGGTGAGGGGAGTAACTGTGTGGGGGGTGAGGGGAGTAACTGTGTAGGGAGGTGAGGGGAGTAACTGTGTAGTGAGGTGAGGGGAGTAACTGTGTGGGGAGGTGAGGGGAGTAACTGTGTAGGGAGGTGAGGGGAGTAACTGTGTAGTGAGGTGAGGGGAGTAACTGTGTGGGGAGGTGAGGGGAGTAACTGTAGGGAGGTGAGGGGAGTAACTGTGTGGGGGGTGAGGGGAGTAACTGTGTAGGGAGGTGAGGGGAGTAACTGTGTGGGGAGGTGAGGGGAGTAACTGTAGGGAGGTGAGGGGAGTAACTGTGTGGAGAGGTGAGGGGACTAACTGTGTGGGGAGGTGAGGGGACTAACTGTGTGGGGAGGTGAGGGGACTAACTGTGTAGGTAGGTGAGGGGAGTAACTGTGTGGGGAGCTGAGGGGAGTAACTGTGTGGGGAGGTGGGGGAGCACAAGAGTTAAAATATTCAAATTAAAGGCTTATATAATTGTGTTTTCAGATGGTCATTTGGTGTTCTCATGTGGGAAATCATCACACTAGGTGAGTAATAATTCTTTAACAAACAATTTCCGACCAAGATGGTCCCCATGAATCGTTTTAATAACACTTCAATGGTTATTTTATTCAGGTGCCAAACCCTACCCTGGTTTCGCCAGAGAACAACTAATAAGTAATCTTCACCTGGGATATCGAATGCCTCGTCCACCGTACTGCAAGGAGGAGCTGTAAGTAAAATTCTTTCTTTGGAATCTCATTGGATGAACAGTCAATTCATGTGCTCTGATTGGTTCAGTAAATGTAACCGTGACGTGAATTTCGTGTACCCCCAGTTTGCTTAGTACTACTGAGCTATCTGATTAAGGAAGTAGTATAATTTTGCACGCTGTACATTACATACACAAGAATTTACTTACCGTCACCATGTTGTGTGCCATAACCGATTCTACTCTACGCTACATTTCGCCGTCAGCCTTTCGAAAGCTATTCAAATTCTATTTCAGCTCATGTTTTCATCGCTTTGTCTTGAAAGACGCGCTGATTTTGTTGTTGTGTTTTTTAGATACGCAGTTATCTGGCAGTGCTGGCAGAAGGAACCTTCTGAAAGACCCAACTTCTCGGTGCTTTGCAGAACTCTGAATCGCATGCTCACAGCAGAGAAGGTACGAAACAAAATCCTTTTAAACTGTACTAACGTCTTCCCAACCGCACGCGTGAAATCGTACAATTTGATGTTGCAACAAAATATTTTTTTTTTGGACGTCAAAGTTTTTACATGACAATGTCGGATATCCCAAAGTTTTCAAGGGTACGTGCCTATGGAGTGTCATGGAAACGCCTTGACTGACGTCCACCAACACCGTATCCTCGCGTGTTGTTGAGATGCATTTTATTAGTCCTTGCTAAAGATGCCTCAGGCTTAATGTAACATCAATGATGATGGCAAAGATAATAGTAAAGGTAGTGAATAGTAAAGCGAGTCATTAACACTAAGGGTAATCTCTTGCAGGTTTTGATTGACTTGGACAACTTAGACGCAAAGTACATCAACGCCAACTCAAGCGGGGAACCCATCACGACACCGGAGAAAAATCCCAATTGTTAATTTAGATTAACCAATAAGAACTGAGCAACTAGATCATGTGACCCAGTTATCACACCATTCTCATGCGTGGCGTTGACCAATCAAAAACGTTCTTTTCAGTCATTTGACCAACAAAATTATTATTCAAAACTATTATTCAACGAAGTGATAGCAAACCTTTAATTACATCCTATAAAAGTTTTTTTTCTTTGGGAAAATTCTTTCTGCTTTTTATTTTTTTTCCTAAAAAAGATTTTTAATGAATCTTAATTATACTTCGCTTTTGATCTTTTATTTTGTCATTGTAAATAACTTGTCTTCCAAATTAAATAGTAATAATTAAAATAGAATTTTTAGATATTTGTATATGAACATCCTAAAAGGTGTAATAAAAAAGCAAGAACGTTTTTCATCAACTTATTGGGCTATTCCTTCGTCTTATTGGGCTATTCCATCGTCTTATTGGGCTATTCCTTCGTCTTATTGGGCTATTCCATCGTCTTATTGGGCTATTCCTTCGTCTTATTGGGCTATTCCATCGTCTTATTGGGCTATACCTTCGTCTTATTGGGCTATTCCATCGTCTTATTGGGCTATTCCTTCGTCTTATTGGGCTATTCCATCGTCTTATTGGGCTATTCCTTCGTCTTATTGGGCTATTCCATCGTCTTATTGGGCTATTCCTTCGTCTTATTGGGCTATTCCTTCGTCTTATTGGGCTATTCCATCGTCTTATTGGGCTATTCCTTCGTCTTATTGGGCTATTCCTTCGTCTTATTGGGCTATTCCATCGTCTTATTGGGCTATTCCTTCGTCTTATTGGGCTATTCCTTCGTCTTATTGGGCTATTCCTTCGTCTTATTGGGCTATTCCTTCGTCTTATTGGGCTATTCCATCGTCTTATTGGGCTATTCCTTCGTCTTATTGGGCTATTCCTTCGTCTTATTGGGCTATTCCATCGTCTTATTGGGCTATTCCTTCGTCTTATTGGGCTATTCCATCGTCTTATTGGGCTATTCCTTCGTCTTATTGGGCTATTCCTTCGTCTTATTGGGCTATTCCATCGTCTTATTGGGCTATTCCTTCGTCTTATTGGGCTATTCGTTCGTCTTATTGGGCTATTCCTTCGTCTTATTGGGCTATTCCTTCGTCTTATTGGGCTATTCCTTCGTCTTATTGGGCTATTCCATCGTCTTATTGGGCTATTCCTTCGTCTTATTGGGCTATTCCTTCGTCTTATTGGGCTATTCCATCGTCTTATTGGGCTATTCCTTCGTCTTATTGGGCTATTCGTTCGTCTTATTGGGCTATTCCTTCGTCTTATTGGGCTATTCCTTCGTCTTATTGGGCTATTCCATCGTCTTATTGGGCTATTCCTTCGTCTTATTGGGCTATTCGTTCGTCTTATTGGGCTATTCCTTCGTCTTATTGGGCTATTCCTTCGTCTTATTGGGCTATTCCATCGTCTTATTGGGCTATTCCTTCGTCTTATTGGGCTATTCCTTCGTCTTATTGGGCTATTCCTTCGTCTTATTGGGCTATTCCTTCGTCTTATTGGGCTATTCCTTCGTCTTATTGGGCTATTCCTTCGTCTTATTGGGCTATTCCTTCGTCTTATTGGGCTATTCCTTCGTCTTATTGGGCTATTCCTTCGTCTTATTGGGCTATTCCTTCGTCTTATTGGGCTATTCCTTCGTCTTATTGGGCTATTCCTTCGTCTTATTGGGCTATACCTTCGTCTTATTGGGCTATTCCTTCGTCTTATTGGGCTATTCCTTCGTCTTATTGGGCTATTCCTTCGTCTTATTGGGCTATTCCTTCGTCTTATTGGGCTATTCCTTCGTCTTATTGGGCTATTCCTTCGTCTTATTGGGCTATTCCTTCGTCTTATTGGGCTATTCCTTCGTCTTATTGGGCTATTCCTTCGTCTTATTGGGCTATTCCTTCGTCTTATTGGGCTATTCCTTCGTCTTATTGGGCTATTCCTTCGTCTTATTGGGCTATTCCTTCGTCTTATTGGGCTATACCTTCGTCTTATTGGGCTATTCCTTCGTCTTATTGGGCTATTCCTTCGTCTTATTGGGCTATTCCTTCGTCTTATTGGGCTATTCCTTCGTCTTATTGGGCTATACCTTCGTCTTATTGGGCTATTCCTTCGTCTTATTGGGCTATTCCTTCGTCTTATTGGGCTATTCCTTCGTCTTATTGGGCTATTCCTTCGTCTTATTGGGCTATACCTTCGTCTTATTGGGCTATACCTTCGTCTTATTGGGCTATTCCTTCGTCTTATTGGGCTATTCCTTCGTCTTATTGGGCTATTCCTTCGTCTTATTGGGCTATTCCTTCGTCTTATTGGGCTATTCCTTCGTCTTATTGGGCTATTCCTTCGTCTTATTGGGCTATTCGTTCGTCTTATTGGGCTATTCCTTCGTCTTATTGGGCTATTCCTTCGTCTTATTGGGCTATTCCTTCGTCTTATTGGGCTATTCCTACGTCTTATTGGGCTATTCGTTCGTCTTATTGGGCTATTCGTTCGTCTTATTGGGCTATTCCTTCGTCTTATTGGGCTATTCCTTCGTCTTATTGGGCTATTCCATCGTCTTATTGGGCTATTCCATCGTCTTATTGGGCTATTCCTTCGTCTTATTGGGCTATTCCTTCGTCTTATTGGGCTATTCCTTCGTCTTATTGGGCTATTCTATCGTCTTATTGGGCTATTCGTTCGTCTTATTGGGCTATTCGTTCGTCTTATTGGGCTATTCTTTCGTCTTATTGGGCTATTCCTTCGTCTTATTGGGCTATTCTTTCGTCTTATTGGGCTATTCCTTCGTCTTATTGGGCTATTCCTTCGTCTTATTGGGCTATTCCTTCGTCTTATTGGGCTATACCTTCGTCTTATTGGGCTATTCCCTCGTCTTATTGGGCTATTCCCTCGTCTTATTGGGCTATTCCTTCGTCTTATTGGGCTATTCCTTCGTCTTATTGGGCTATTCCTTCGTCTTATTGGGCTATTCCTTCGTCTTATTGGGCTATACCTTTGTCTTATTGGGCTATTCCTTCGTCTTATTGGGCTATTCCTTCGTCTTATTGGGCTATTCTATCGTCTTATTGGGCTATTCGTTCGTCTTATTGGGCTATTCGTTCGTCTTATTGGGCTATTCCTTCGTCTTATTGGGCTATTCCCTCGTCTTATTGGGCTATTCCTTCGTCTTATTGGGCTATTCCTTCGTCTTATTGGGCTATTCCTTCGTCTTATTGGGCTATACCCTCGTCTTATTGGGCTATTCCTTCGTCTTATTGGGCTATACCTTCGTCTTATTGGGCTATTCCTTCGTCTTATTGGGCTATTCCTTCGTCTTATTGGGCTATTCCTTTGTCTTATTGGGCTATTCCTTCGTCTTATTGGGCTATTCCATCGTCTTATTGGGCTATTCCATCGTCTTATTGGGCTATTCCTTCGTCTTATTGGGCTATTCCTTCGTCTTATTGGGCTATTCCTTCGTCTTATTGGGCTATTCTATCGTCTTATTGGGCTATTCGTTCGTCTTATTGGGCTATTCGTTCGTCTTATTGGGCTATTCTTTCGTCTTATTGGGCTATTCCTTCGTCTTATTGGGCTATTCTTTCGTCTTATTGGGCTATTCCTTCGTCTTATTGGGCTATTCCTTCGTCTTATTGGGCTATACCCTCGTCTTATTGGGCTATTCCCTCGTCTTATTGGGCTATTCCCTCGTCTTATTGGGCTATTCCTTCGTCTTATTGGGCTATTCCTTCGTCTTATTGGGCTATTCCTTCGTCTTATTGGGCTATTCCTTCGTCTTATTGGGCTATTCCTTCGTCTTATTGGGCTATACCTTTGTCTTATTGGGCTATTCCTTCGTCTTATTGGGCTATTCCTTCGTCTTATTGGGCTATTCCTTCGTCTTATTGGGCTATTCCCTCGTCTTATTGGGCTATTCCTTCGTCTTATTGGGCTATTCCTTCGTCTTATTGGGCTATACCCTCGTCTTATTGGGCTATTCCTTCGTCTTATTGGGCTATACCTTCGTCTTATTGGGCTATTCCTTCGTCTTATTGGGCTATTCCTTCGTCTTATTGGGCTATACCCTCGTCTTATTGGGCTATTCCTTCGTCTTATTGGGCTATTCCTTCGTCTTATTGGGCTATTCCTTCGTCTTATTGGGCTATACCTTCGTCTTATTGGGCTATTCCTTCGTCTTATTGGGCTATTCCTTCGTCTTATTGGGCTATTCCTTCGTCTTATTGGGCTATTCGTTCGTCTTATTGGGCTATTTCATCAACTTATTGGGCTATTTAGTTTGATCATGTTTTCGGGCTATCATCATTAATTTTCATCTATATTGAAATTTGAAGTTTTTTTTTTACCTAATGTTGAGGTAGTTTTGCTTAAACGACATGGACCATGGCTTTCATTTTAGATTGTGTTTTCTGTCTTGTTCATATTCAACCCAATTCTAAGGGGGGTTTACGAGTTAATGAAAAGTGTCTACAAATAATCATCCACCAACTCATAAAGCAACATTCAAAGCATTTATTTTTATTGCCTCACTCCCAATACATGTAAGATATTACTGAAGGCAGAACAGTTTATTGGGCGAGCCCCAAACCACCTATACACCCTAGTGAGGTCATAGAAACTAGATCTATGGAACTGGGAGCCAAACACTGGCGTAAGGTTGTTATTTATTGAGTTCTAGAACAGCACACCAAGATTGTAGGCAACTATAGTTACATTAATCTTCATCGACATACTCAAATGGCTCTGGTGGTTCTGGCTCTTCTTCCTCTTCTTCAAGACCGATAGTTGATGATGCTGTAAAAATGGGTAAATCAAAGTTAGAATAGAATGAAAGTAACAAAGGTGACGATGGATGGGTGGAAAGAGGGATGAATGAAAAGAGATGGAAGGGATAAATTGGTGGATGAAAGATAAATAGATGGGAAAAATAAATGAATTGGAATGATGAATGTAGTGGGATGAATGTAGTGGGATGGATTTTGGGGATGGATTTTGGGGATGGATTGTGTGGATGGATGAATTGATGGATGGGTGGGTAGATGGATTTTGTAGATTGATGAGATGAATGGATTGGATGGATGGAATTAATAGATGGATGGGACAAATGGATGGATGGATTGATTGGACTAATACATGGATGGAATGAATAGAGGGATGGGAAAAATGGATGAATGGATCGGACTAATGGATGGATGGAATGAATAGATAGATGGGACAAATTGATGGATGGAATAAATAGAGGGATGGGACAAATGGATGGATGGAATGAATAGAGGGATGGGACAAATTGATGGATAGCACGAATAGATGTATAGGATGAATAGATGGATGGAATGAATGGATGAATAGGATGACCGGATGGATGGGACGAATGGGACAATTGGATTAATGGGAGGACTATGGTGTCAACATTACCTGGTAATGGTTCTATGAGATCCTCTGGTTCATCTGATTTCGAATCTGTCATCATTATAATACCACCGCTACTACACTATATTACCAGGTCAAGGAAAAAAGAAAGACAAGCTTAAAAACCACATTCACTATAGTCCACTAATCCTCTCATTTCATGGGCAATTTCACTAAGAACTTGCGATAGTGAGATGGGATGATGATACGCTATCAACCAATGATAGAAGATGATCTATAGTTACCTGTTTCATTGGGAAGTACCGTGTATCACTTGGCAGTGTAACAACTTTCAACTGGAAATAAAAAGAGTTTCAATAAGATTGATTCAAAAAGTGACATTTGTTGCATGTGGCATGGTCAATCAATGCTAACATGTTAGTTCACTACCCTCCGGCCAGTAAGAAAGATGGAACAAGACAAGATCATAGTTATGGACAGATGGTGCATTCCATTCAATCAAACGCCATGTCTAAGGCACGGCACACATTGGATCAACAGGCACACAAATTTATTCCCACCCAATCAGAATCACGATCACAACACCGCATGTCCAAGGCACAACACTGATCAATCCGGGCCCCAGTGAAACAAAATCTTATTAACAAAACTAAGAAGAAAAGATCACTTTAGACATGTGAGCAATGGAAGAGACACACTTGAAACTCGCTCTCATTTCCCAAGCATCTGACAAATTTTATAATTTCACAGTGTTTAGGTAATGAGATAAATGCGTGGCTGTACTGTTATCTTTTTACCTGTGATGTTAGAGCTCGGGCAGGATTTTCCAGCAGTTGAAAATCTGGTTCAGGTTCAGGCTTGTCTTCACCTTTTTCAGTCTTCCCTGTTTCATCCTTTTCACTTTTCTCTTTTTCACTTTTTTCGGTTGTAGACTCATCTTTTTCTTTCTCACTTTCTTTTGACTTTTCGGATTCTTTTCCATTTTCCATTTTTACATCCGTCACCTGTTAAGTAAATAAATATTAGTGCAAGTTCTTTGGTTAAGGTTAAGCACGAGTGGCGTGTGCTGCTAATGCGTCGCCTGTCTGCACCAATGTGACCCGGGTTTACGTTCTGCCGAGCTCAGTGTCGTATGTGAGTAGAGTTGTTTGTCAGTTCTTTCGATCCGGCCTGTACTTCAAGTGTTTTTCTCCGGGTTCTGTGATTTTCCTCTGTCCTTAGGAAAACAACTCTCAACTTCAAATTTGATCCTGGGCTTCACAGTAATTGGAGCTTAGCTCTGTTGTGAGTGTCCAATGCTGTGACACAACAGCCAAAACCTTAATAAATTTAAATCTAAGCCACGCATGTAGTGTTTTGTATTCTCACCTTTTCTTCACCACTTTCTGGTTTTCCTTTTTCTTTTCCCTCTGCTTCTTGGTCCTACAGAGTGGGAGAAATTAGATCATCAGTGCCTGCATGTTTGCACAACTATTATACTGTTTTGTAGTCGAAGGTAAGGAAAATAACATGTGTAGAACAAAAATGAGCAGGATTTTTATTCACAGTAAAGTCAGTGTTCTTACCACTTCCATCTTTTCATCAGTGGCTTCAGTCTTCTTGGCTCTTGCTTTAGCCTTGGCCGTCACCGACAGAACTGCTGTTGTTACCTATAACATTTTCAAAGTACCTCATAAGTCTTCAAAATCAAGGTTTATGCAGACGTCTAAAACAAATTGTCATTGCTAATCACCACCGCAAGTACATCAGTGGTGCAGCTCAACGGGGTCAAACTGAAAGCATGTGAATGCGCCTCTCGCAGCTGCTATACAGTCCATGTATGACCCTAGAGCACAGCTCTAACCAGTTTGAATTTGTTACGGTCTACTAATGTGCATATGTTATACCTTTTCTTTTTCTTCTTTCTTCGGTGGTTTCAGTGGTTCAGGGTAGGCATACGTGGATGGCTTGGCACCTGACCTGAATTTCATCTTCGGCATCTAAAGCGAAAAAAGTGGTGAAATATAAGAAAATGGAATAAAGTATGAAACATTATTTCTAAAGAATGCATAAAACAGAATTCCTCTTGAATACCATTTGACTGCATGTCACCAAACTTTTCAAAACACAGCCAATCAAAGCACTTGTGAGAAAAGCCAATCAACACAGATACCCAAAAATAGCCAATCAAAGGTGTGGTTCTACTTACCTTTAGGTCAGAGTTGAGACCAATGATGGATGTTGGTGTGAAGGCAAGGGAAAGGAAGTGAGACAGAGGGAACCAGAACCAGTAATGTGTGAATACAAGGACACCCACTACAGAACTCATGTGGGTGTGTCCAGCACGTGACTGCAGGGAGATGGTGACGTTACGTCCACCTAAACAGAAAAAATGGATAATAAGAAAAAACGTATGGGTACTGGTCTTTCTCTTGCCAAATTCAACATCAATGTTATCGAACCCTGGAACAACATCTAGGCCAATCTGTAATTCAGGGTATGGCTAACTCTCGGATTGAATCCTGAAACAACCTCTGAGCTGAACTAAGTCAGGGCACGACTAACTCACAGATCGAACCCTGAAAAAACCTCTGGGCTGAACTAAGTCAGGGCATGGCTAACCCACAGATCGAATTGGGATTTAGCATGTTGGAATTTTGCAGAGGGAGGAAACTGGAGAAAAACTCTCAACTCAAAGGAGAAACCTAACAAACTCATATCATATGTAATGTTCAGTCCAGGAATCAAACCCAGACCCCACAGGTGAGAGCACTACTGCTACACCACCCTTGATTCCCTTAGCTTATAAGAGGATTATCAATCCTTACCAGCATCGATGACACCCTGTGCGAGTGTTGCACCAAACTTGGCCATCACATCTTCATGTTTATCTCCAATGACTTTGGAATAGATCTCTCTAAACTTTGTGACCTTAGGGCAGGTGTGTTCTGTTTGCTGGATCAGAATCATTGCACTTGCTATCAATGCACCCTGGAGATGGATCAATACACTATGAGTTATCTAGATAGATAGATGGATGGATGGATGGATGGACAGGTAGACAGAGGGATAAATGAATGTATAGATGGATGAATGGGTGAATTATTAGATGGATGGAATAAACAGTTGAACAGACTGTTGGATGGAAGGACAAATGGATGAATCTAAAAATGAATGGAAAGTGGGACGGACAGACAGATTGATAGAAGGATTCATCCATGGACAAGTAGATCCCTTTCATGTGTCATCAAAGCACATCCATTTGGAGGACAAAACAAAATAACTTCAATCTTCTAAGAATTGGAATCTATTGTTTTGTCCTCCAAACTGAGCTGCATTCCAACATGATACAAGGGGTCTATTTATGGACAAGCTTATAAAATATCATTGACTATTAAATGGGATGGGATGGAAGGGGAATAGATTTTTTATTAAATAAACACACTCAGAAGAATGAATAAACAACTCAACTTACCTGTCGTACATAATTCACAGGATCATTGCACATTGGTTCAAGAAGATTTATTGCATCCTATCAAAACAAGAAAAAATTATCTTTACTTTCAAAAGAAATAGACTGAGAATGGAGGGCAGTGTCAGTCCCTCACTGAAGGTTGTTGCATGAAAATCATTCAGCAAAGTGATAAACAGTCAGAGAAATTACTTGGGGGTGCATGTTACGTCACAGCCGCCATGTTGGTTGACTATACGAACCATTTCTCATTAGCTTCTCTTGTTAGATCAACCAACATGGTGGCTGTTTCATTGTTATTTATATCAAGAGATTTTGAGTCATGTGGTTGCATCCCAAAAATAGCATGTGCAGATATATTGCAATGAAGTAAATTTGTAAAAACGAACGTCAATCAAGGACTTTCCATGACATTCCATAGGCAACGGCCCCCAAAACACATGCTACAGGGAATCACTGTAAGTTGCTTTGGTTTGTAATATTGCATTACCTTGAGACCGGTGCCTGCACAGGCAATCCCAAGGGCTAGTGCAGCTCCATATCGTACATGAGGGTTGTAACTCTCTGACAGTAATGACACAACACTAGGGCACTGCTCTGGGGTTCTGAAAAATATATAATTTTTAAATGTTAATACATAAAGAACTATAATGCTATAATACTGGGCCCACAGTAATTGGCTATGCTGTTGTGGTCACCCTGTCTCATCATTTCTGTTAGATTGCTTCTGTTTTGGCAAAGTCAATAAAATAAGAATAAAATATTATTCACAATATTCATATTACTATAATGAAAATGAGTTAAAAGGTTTTTGTTTCCTTTTAAAACAAGCATCCTGTAACAATAGTGCCATTTATCTCTGACATAATGTTTTCCTCGTCAAATTTAATAGACCTTTTTGGCTTGGGCGTAATGTTTTCCCATTTCAGACCTAGTGTCATTCCCTAGAGTATCATTTCTTTGTTTAACGGTTGCACATGAGAAGACACATGAATATGGATACAACCAAACAGAATCTTATTCTCAAGATTATGTGTCATTCCCTAGAGTATCATTTCTTTGTTTAACGGTTGCACATAAGAAGACACATGAATATGGATACAACCAAACAGAATCTTATTCTCAAGATTATGTGTCATTCCCTAGAGTATCATTTCTTTGTTTAACGGTTGCACATGAGAAGACACATGAATATGGATACAACCAAACAGAATCTTATTCTCAAGATTATGTGTCATTCCCTAGAGTATCATTTCTTTGTTTAACGGTTGCACATGAGAAGACACATGAATATGGACACAACTCAAACAAAGAATCTTAGTCTGAAATGGGAAAACATTATGCCCAAGGTAAAGAGGTTTATTAAAAAGGAATACTGTGCTTTATAAATGTACCTGAATAGCAGGAATCCAAGTGATGTTACTGCAGCTCTCCTGACATCATCACTCACATCACTCACCTGGAATCAAAAAACATATATAATTTAAACAAACCAGCCATCAAAAATATTCAAACCCCTTCTATTGGGAGGGTTAGACCAACAGGAAATGTTGCAAAATGCTACAAGAATATTCCACAAACATCCTTAAGGTAGTATCATCCCCTTCCTCCATGAGGGGGGCATAGATATTACATATCATACTCAGAGCCCCTCCCCACCCCTCCCATCCATGAGGGAAGGGATGGATATTTTCTGAGCTTAGCACCCCTAATGATATATAGATAATGATATTATGAATAGAGCCAAACTTACAGCAACATGCAGAAGTCTTTTAATGGCTTTATTGTTGCCTGTGCCACAGTAGGCCATGCCTACAGTGTACATTGCACTACGTCGAAGGTTAGAGTCCTTGTCTTGTGCAAGGCTTTCTATTAATGCATCTGCTTCTTCCATTCTAGCGTACATTACCTACATCATAAACAAAGATAACAAATTAATAACAGAAACCTTCAAATATTATCAATACCTCAGGGCATGACTAGGTATTAAACTATGTAGGTATAGATTAAGTTTGGAATTTAGCTTATTAGGTTTTTTTCAGTTGAAGGAAAGCTTGAGAACCGGGAGAAAAACCCTTGAATCAATGCAATGAAGAGTCCAGGGATCAAACCTGAGACCCCAGAGGTTTATGTACTGTACATATATATGAGTGAGTGTAATAATAGTAAATTTCTATTTATAGTATTGATGTAATCAGGCTTAACTTACCAATGCAATACCCAATGCTAAGCCTCTCAGGATCTTTTCATGCTGTGTTTCTTGTGCATACTGGAATTAAAAGGTAGGATTCATCAGACATTATCATGAACACTGCTATGAGGTACTGTACACAGTCTCTGGTCAATGATATCAATGACTATTCAATGCAGGAACAAGAGAGAAGCTGTCACTCAATCCCGGTTCACTTTTTGCTATATTTCACTAAATCTTCAAGTCTTATGTTGGTTGTTATAACAAAAAGAAAGCAAGACTTTGTTGCATTCATTCAGCACAGCAGCTATAATACCCTAGAATACCTACCCCAACCATGTCTTCAATAGCAGCAGCAGATTTGGATCCTAACATGACAAGTCCCATAGCTAGACCAGCAGCTTCACCTAGTAGATGTAATATAAAAGGAAATAAAACGTTTTAAAAAGTTGTTAGCTATAAAAGCTTATACTTCATGGCAGTCATGTGGAAGGGCAAATCAATAGAAATTTCCTCCTTGCGGAAAAGAAATCTCTTGTCATTGCATCCTTCCTGTGCTACAGCATGGCTGCCTTGAAAGTCCATTTAAGCTAAAAGTTAAAAAGGAATCTTAAATATTATGAATTCCAATTGGAATGTAATACAGCAATATTTACCAAGAACCTAAGAGTATGAGGGGGGGGGGGGGGGGGGGGTGGGGGTAGGGGGAAGATGTTAAACACAGCATAGTTGTTACTGACCTGTGACTGCATCGTCTTGATAAAGGTTAAACTTTAACTGTTCATATACATCTGGAACAAATGGATTACTTTCAATATTTGTTGCTAATGAACCCTAATGAATGCTTTTGAATATGCTCAATTTGATGTGATAAAAGCACTAGATCTTCTTAGAACTCTATAGCCATTTGCTTGCTTGAGTAGAAACATTAATAGTAACATGAATACACCATACCTTGTTTAGCTGTTCCCATAGCTGCCAAGCCCAGACCAAGACATCCGCCATGACGTACCATCTGGAGTTTGAAAGAAAAAAAAATACCAGGTGAACATTGGGTTTTACAGAACTAGAAGGAAAGCTGGAGAACCCAGAGAAAACTCCTTGAATCAACAGAGACCCAAAATATTCTGCTCATGTGTGATGCCGAGTACAGAAATTGAACCTGAGACCCCAAATATGAGAGGTGGGTGCACTAGTGTCACACCACCAGCCTTAATTCATTCAAAACTGTTAACTTACATCTGTTGTTGCTTCTTTTAGTTGTTGTAGAAGATACTCTGTTATTTTGCTTCCATGGTTCGCATGAATGAGACCTGAAGACATAAAGTGAGAAATGTTTACCTATTTCCTAACAACTGAATGGAGATATGGATTACACATTTCGGTACTTACCTAAAGCATAAAGTCCTCCCCCTTCTTGGTACGCACTACCCCCACTACCATCCTTGGGTAGATATGTCGACATTAACTTAAGAGCATCCTGTTCATGTCCCTATAAATAAATTATAATTATAGTATTAGAGATTATTCTTTTTTATTGGATATGGATTGAGGCAGTGGGATATACCTTGTGTATAACTCCAAGACTTCCTGTTGCGGCAAACTTAGCCCAGTTTGTTGCTCTTGCCAACCACTCAAGATTATTCCTGTAAAAAGAAAACAAATAAAAAAACTTTATTGATACCCTGAAACTGCCTCAGGGGTGATCAAAGTCAGGGCAGGGCTAACTTACAGTTTGAATTGGAATTTAGCATGTTAGGTTTTACAGAGGGAGGAAAACCAGAGAAACTGGAGAAAAACCCTTGAATCAAGGGAGAGATCTATGTAACAAATTCTACCCACATGCGATGCTGAGTCCAGGAATTGGACTCAAGACTACAGATCTAGAGGTGAGAGGTGAGTGCACTACCACTACATTCCCTGATTCCCATGAAAAACACTTATACATGTATCTATCTCTATTTTTCCTCTTTCTCCTTCTTGGCACAACACACAACTCATATTTTGATTTTTATGGGAGAGGAAAACAAGAGAACCCAGAAAAAAAAAACCACATGTAGCAAGGGAGAGAACATCATATCATCTCCTTACATGATTCTTACCTTAAGAATGTATCACTAGTTGTGCCACAATGCATGAAAGAGTTGGCAATAACAGTAGCCATATGGCATACAGAGTTTCTTGCTGCATCCTGCCAAGTGTGATGAATTCCATGGTAAATATAACAGTAAATTAATCAACAAACAAGCAGGGAAAGATGATATGGAATGGGCTCCTTCCCTACTGAGACCTTGGAGCAGAAGAGGGGGAGGGATGAGGATAGGAATGAAGGGGGAGAAAGAGTAGGGGAAGTTAGAGGAAACGGAGTCCCAGGAGAAGGAGTAGGAGAGCAAGGGATTGAGGGAAGGAGAGGGATTGGAAGGGGAGAGAGGGGAAGATAGAGGAGATGGACCAGGAAAAGGAGGTGGGAAGAGGTAGAAGACAGGAAGTCTTTTTGTTGCCACAACTACTAGGAAATGCAAGACTGCAAGATTTTTTTTAAATGCAAGGGAATTTTTGAAGATTCCAAGTTTTCTGAATTTCTATTGATTATCCCTTTACTTGGTGTTGTCAGAATATTTCCATACCTTGGTGTTTTTCAGTATGAGTAGATCAGCATGATTATTTCTGATGAGGAACTCTAGTTGAAATGCAATTGATGTATCACCACCCAAGATGGCTACAAGCTTGTTGACTTTGTCTTGGAGAACTTTATCAGTTTCACTCTGATAAGACAATGTTAATCAAAATGAAATTAGAAAAAAAAAATTGTTAAGGTGGTAAGGGAATCAGGGTGCTGTAGTTATACTACATTTGCCTCTAACCACTGGGGTATTGAGTTCCATTCCTGGACTCAGTATCACATGTGACAAGAGTTTGTTAGGTCTCTCCCTTGATTTGAAGATTTTTCTCCAGTTTTTTTACAATTTTCTCTCTCCTCAAAACCCAACAAGCTAAATTACAATTTGATGTGAGTTAGCCCTGACTTAGATCAGCCCAGAGGTTGTTTAAGGGTATTGATAAAATTTGAAAGTTTGAAGGTGTGTTACAAAAAGCCTCACCAGTGGAGTTTCAGGTTTTGTGCTGTCTGCAGCAGGAGCATTTTTCTCTTTCTCGGTTTCATCTGTTTCCATTGGTGCATCTCTGTAACAAGAACAAGCAACAACAAAAAATGAACGAAATCTCTGTTAAGAGTCAAAAACTCCTCAAATAGGTGGACATAATGTTTATATAAATTGCCATTATGATGTTAATGTACAGCACCAGCCATTTTAACAATAAGTTTTGTCACTTTGCTTTGTTGGATTGTCCAATAGATTTCTGGTTGGCAATTTTAAACACCAATCAATCAAAACAAATTACACCTCTTCCTGTTGTCACCTTCAGAAAACATATGACTGTATAATCTTACCCTTCCTTGTCTGTGGAGCCATTCTTTTCAGTCGATATACCAGTCACAAAAGGTACTGATGCCTGTAATGCACTGGATACAATAGACAAGAACTGCTGGGTAGCATTCTCATACAGATCAAATGCTACCTGATATGCCATCAATGTCTGGTCCTTCTGCATTAATATAGATAAAATACAATCAGATTGAGATACTTCAAACTGGTCTAATACAGACATGAGCGATGACACCAAACGTGGTCAAACATTCATCGTAGAGAAGGTGTCTGAATCATAAATGTCTGTTTATATGTATTACTAAATATTAGAGTCCTTTACATTTGATGAGTATGAGTGTGAGTAGGAAAATATGACAGTTGGTACAGTAGTTGTTGTGCCTGCTCGCAAGAGTGACTTCATTGGTGTGAGCATAAAACTTTGTAGCCATCGTCTTGTTTACATTTGAGTCCCATTATCTCAAGCCCCACATATTTTGAACTTCCTATTATCTCATACTGTACTTGAGGCTGTGTCCTGTGGACTTGGGTCACTACAATATTTTACCCTGGATGTCTCAAACCCCATTATTTCCAACTCTTTCCCTTGTCCCCAGGTAGTTTGAGATAACAGAACTCCACTGTAATTGCTTTATAATACTGAATAGGATTTACCTCATTATCTTTGATTAGTTTTTCTAAAATATCAGCCACTCCTTGAGGATAATCTAAAAATATGAAACACTGGAAGGAAAGGGAAAAAATAGAGTTCAACAAAATGCTTGGTTGTGAAGACATACTGTACAATTGCTGGGTTTCAATGAGCTGATAAAAGTCTTTGAATCTCATTATCTGCTCCAAATGGTGATCAAACATTGACCACCATGTATTGATAGCCAAAAAAAATTCTATAACAAACTCCTGATTTATTTAAACCAATGAATATTTTAGACATTAAATGAAGTGAAATAAAGTAATAGTCCCCTTCACAGTTTCCTGTGCCATCTTGAAAGGTAGCTGTGTCTTTGCATTGAAGCGAGATGAATGGTGAGCTTGCAAATAACAGAGACTTTTTAACACCTTGACGATTATTCACATGTCTCTATCATTGCAAGGTCACCTCATGTCTTACTTTGATGCAAAGACACAGCTACCTTTCATGATGGTGCAGGGAACTGTGAAGGGGATTATTGTGATCATTATGTATTGTATTATTTGTTACCTGACAGACACTAATATAATCTGGTGTTTTGAGGTTTAGGTACAACTGGACCAGCACTCTTAGGATCTGCAGTTAAAAGACAAAAATAAATTAATACACCCTTCTCTGCCATCTTTCTGTGTTAGTTCTACACTAATGTTCTATTAGTTAACTGCTAACTGTTAATATTGTTTTGATAAAGAAACCTCACCTCATTTCTGAACTGTCTGCTCTGAACCAAAGTCATACAGACTTTGAGACTGTATTTCAGCATTCCTGCAACGTCATTCTATATTGGAGAATATATTAACATGTTAACACACAACATAACATATGGTACTGCCAGAAGTTTGTCAGCGTGAAACAGAAGTGTCACATACAGACTCAGCTCATGGGCTCTGTATTCCACACATACATGTATAGGTATGGATCCAACTTAAAAACACATTAATATACACAAAACTTGTACTTACAGATTTTAAGATTGCTTGTTCAAATATGTCTAGTCTTCTAGTCTCAATTGCTATTCCCACAGCCTAGAAAATTACAGGTGTACAAAATATTTAATGCAAATTCTTCATATTCATAGAAGACAAAGATTGCATTAAATGACAGAAACTGTTATTACTCTTGGTTCTCTGGTTTTCCTCCCCCTCAAAACTAAACAACTAAAAATTCCAGCTGTGCCCTGACTTTGATCAGCCCAGAGGTTGTTTCAGGGTTCTATCTGTGAGTTAGCCATGCCCTGACTTTGATCAGCCCAGAGGTTGTTTCAGGGTTCTATCTGTGAGTTAGCCATGCCCTGACTTAGATCAGTCTAGAGGTTGTTTCAGGGTTCTATCTGTGAGTTAGCCGTGCCCTGACTTAGTTCAGCCCAGAGGTTGTTTCAGCATTCTATCTGTGAGTTAGTCATGCCCTGATTTAGATCAGCCCAAAGGTTGTTACAGGGTTCAATAAAAATTGAAAGATTTGAAGATCAAAAAAGCTTGTTAAATAATGGAATGATGTACAAAGAGTAAAGAGTACCTGTTTGTACTTTTGGTCATCAAAACATCTTTTGAACATCCTATTTACTATGGATTCCAGTCGAGGATCTATATGGACTTTCTCATCTGGATTCTCTGCTTCCTTCTGTCGAAGTTGGGTGTAATAATCTATACACTTTGCTGAAATGAAGAAGATTTTGACAAAATATATTCACTAACAGATCTGGGATGATTTCAAGGGGGTAGCTGATACATGTACCTAAAAAAGCCAGTATAAAGCTTGCTCTTAAAATTTTACATTACTCTTTATTATTCTTATTTTTAGAAATTGGACTGCTAGCCACCCAATCTATCCTGAATCCCTCCTTGATGAAATACTATAAACTGTGCATAGTTTTCATTAGAGGTCTATTAGGTCTTACCAATTGTGGTTTCTACATATTCAGAGTGTCCATTGACATCAAAAAGATCTCCCGCACCAAGTGCATATGTCAAGGAGTCCTCAAAAGCTCCAAGATGATAGTAAACCTGAAGATAAAGTAATCATATGTAAGAAATGTATAGCACAGCACTGTACACTGCTAATTTTGTTATTATTTCTTATTGATTGACTGACTGGTTCATTGGGTAAATGACTGACCAACTGGCTGATTGAGAAAATGACTTGCTGACTGATAGAGTACTGTAAATTACCAGCTGACTGACTGAAGGACTGAACAACTGGCTGATTGAGTAAATGACTGGCTGATTGAGTACATGACTGACTGACTCATCTTTGCCAATCATGAATAATTATGGTTCTTCTTACCTTTGAGGCCACCAAGGCTGACAGCTGTCTGTGTTTAAAAGTTTCATCTTCATATAACACCTCACTAACATGAATAATATGGACATATGGTTAATAAGGTATGATAACTTGTAATTGAAGTCACAAAGATTGTTGAACATTACTGTATAATGTCTATAATGCATTAATTCCCTGCTAAACCACTTACTTTACAGTGCGGACACTTGAATCATGAACACTTCGAGGTTTTTTTGACATTTTTTCATATCTATCCAATCAGCAATCTCCGTAAAACCAAAGGAATCAAACATTTTTTAGGTGTCATCCGATCACAGCAAACAATGGTAAATCTTTAGAAGTTTATTTTTAACTTTCTCATGTGAACTAATGAACTGCTAAATCACATAATTTATGCCGTTGGTTGTGATTGGATGATGCCTAAAAAATGTTTGCTCCCTTTTTCTATGGAGAGTGCTGATTGGATAGTTATGAAAAATGTCAAAAAAAAACCTCAAAGTGTTCATGGTTTGAGTATCCACACTGTAATGTCCTGAAAAATGTATTGATTTTTATGAATATTTGCCATTTATATTTATAGATTTAATATATTTAATAGGGGAAGCCTACGCATAATGAAAAGACCCTTTACTTACATTTTACCAACTGATTCAGATATTTCTGCCCAGAAGTCATCAACAATAACATTCAGCTTGTTAAGAGCATAAACCTGCATGAACAATATACAGAAAATTGGTCTAAAACTTTGAATCAATACATGAGATTAATACTCAATTCAGACAATAAAGTCACCATGGTCAACCTTTGTCATATGATCCAAACCCTTCACTTTATTCAATATTCTCTATTATATGATGCCATCATGGCCTACAACAGTCTTTCTGAAGACTACTCTCACCCAGACCATCACACTTAACACTCATCATACGATCCAGGGTTCAAACCCTTCACTTTATTCAATCTTCTCTATTACGTGATGTCATCACGGCCAACAACAGTCTTTCTGAAGACTACTCTCACCCAGACCATCACACTTAACACTGATCATATGATCCTGGGTTCAAACCCTTCACTTTATTCAATCCTCTCTCTTACCTGATGTCAGTCATTACCAATGACAGTCTTTCTGAAGACTACTCTCACCTGCACCATCACTATCAACACTTATCATACTATCCTGGGTACAAACCCTTCACTTCATTACTAAACTTCTTATTTTCCAAATTGGCACAAGTCTTAACTAAGACCAAAAATGCATACCTTTAAATCTGATTCTCCTTCTTCAAGAAGAGCTAGTATACCAGCTTAAAAAGGAAGACAGAAAGGAAAGAATGTCATTACTTTTTCTGTATAACTATGTTAATAATAGAGAATAACGATACTAAGTTTAATAATAAAGTTAACACTAGATTTTTTTAAGTGAATGATGTGCAACGTGACGAACGTGTAGTCATCTCGATATCAAACTGTCAGAACAAAGTCACTTGAAAATCGTAAACTAGTTAACTTGTATTACAATGAAAGATAAAATATCTCATCAAGACACGTTCAATATTCAATAAAGTGCTGATTTTTAAAAACAATTAAGACGTATCTAGTAAGACAACTAGAAATGTCTTTAGGTTTTCCTTGAATTTTGCTTAGTCATTGAACGATTTTAGTTGAACAGCACCCACAATTGCTCCCAAATTTTCGCTTAAAATAACAAAGAAGAGAGCTAAAATTTTGGACATAAAACTCTTAAATACCTGCTGAAGTGAGATGTGTCTTCATGATGTTGTAAAGCCAGTAAATAGTTGAGTAACCAAGAGTTATTTCAACCTCATGAAGAAAGAAAATTTCTTTTGATTCTCTGCCGGTCGATGCTTAGCTACCTGGCCGTCCTTCACTATAGCCTCGTCTCTATACCCAACCACAGGGAGCCCAAAGATTTTCTCCTTGTTGTAAATAGCTTCTTCGAATGAGCTTCGAATGTGTACTAAATCTAATTTATCCTAACGCGAAGAAATAATCCCTAAGTAAAAGGACGGATCTATTTCTATATAGAGTTTGTAATATTTCTTTATTTTTCATATTTCTTGGGTATGAAAAATTGTGAACAGAAATTTGTGCTTGGGCTTCCTGTGTTACGTTGGAAGCGGGGACGTGTTCTTGATCCTGAAAAAAAATGGAAAAAATGCGGGTTAAAGAAACCTCTTTAATGACACTTAACTGTCTTTTCATCTTGCCGATGCGATGGTTTCTTTATGTTTATCCTTAGTCAGCAATTGGGCTACCTGTGGCGGGTAGTTCTCGCCCTCACAGAACTCTCATGTCAGTTGAAAAGTTGTCAATCTTGTTTCAAGAGGCAACACTCAAGAGTTTCCTGAAAGAAGAAATAATAGTGAGCTGTTTCTGATTTGTCTTTTGCTTGTAGTATTTGTGAAATACAAAGGATTTTTGTACAGAATGCCCTCGCCCTATGCTTCTCATGTTGAGAATCTTTTTAGCTATACGTTTATTGTGCCAGAAGTGCTACGGCCTTCCTGTGTATTTGAACAGTGCACTTGTTTCCATAGTAATATTGCCATGAAAACCTAAAATTAAGCACCAGGTGACAAGTAACTTTGATAGTTAAATAGATGTTCCTCTTGGCTGTTTGCATGTTATTTCGATTATTTTTCTTTAATTTTCCCCTTTTTTTCTCCTATTTTTCTTTTACTTTTACTCTACTGTTCTCTTACTTTAGTTGTCTCTTCATATGTTTTTTTGATTTTCGTATGCTTTATCCAGTTTAAATTTCTCATATTTTTTTTCGTGACATCTTCATTCATTTCTTTCTTTTCTTTTCAGTTTATATCTCAGTTAATTTTCTTTTCTACACCAGAGAAGCAAAGAAGATATTATAAAAACGCAAAAGAGAAGAGAAGAGAAGAAAATGAAAAGAAAGAAAACGAAAGAACATAATAAAGAGATAAAAGAAATAAATTCATTTGATACTTATTTCAATTAAGTAAGTCACCAAAACCCTTCAAAGCTGAGACCGCTGAGGATCATAGAAAACATCTCATATCCAACAATTAAAACTTTTTGATATAATTAAAAGTGCAGCTTGAGGATGCTCACAGGAGGTGAAACTATAACTAGTAAAAGATCTCAAGTCCATCAATAGTTATCAAGCGGTTGAAACATATAAATTATACTACCCATAATCCTTGCTGGTCTCAGCTTTCTAGGTTTTCTGGTGCTGACCAACTTTACTGAAATATTATAAGTATTATGTATTCCTCGTCGTTGTTGGGCAAGATTGTGAAATAAGAAATAGTCACTCTACCTGGAAGATGCTTGAATAACTTAATTCACGTTAACATTAAACCAACTAGCGCCTGCCGTAGGCTATTTTCAAACCTTTGTATAATGTTGCCGTGGAGCCCAACATATCTTTTCTTATCACTTATAATGCATCTAAAATTTTAACAGTACTTTAACGACGGCATTTATTATATGGTGTCCTCTTCTCAATGAACATATTTTTTCAAGACAGTTCCAAAGAACCACTTCAAGCTTCAGTATCGTGCGGTTTCCAATACATGTTGGTATCCTAGCAGTGTGATTGGATGAGATGAGATTTATTGCTTTTTGATTGGCTTATAGTGGAAACCATTTGAGCGTCAGTAAATTGAAAGTTGTCCACTCAAATAAAACCTCAATTTTTATTAATAACTTAGAGTCGATTCCGAAAAAGATTTTTTTACGCTTAAAACCTTTTAGGGAGGCATTATATTAGCGGGGTTAGTTAGACCGAGGGGGAAAAAACAACATTATTTCAATATTTTATAAAACAAATAGAAAACTTTATGCCGTGTTTACATAGCCTGATATAAACACTCGGGAAAGTTTGGGAGAAGTCTCGGTTTTACACAACAGCTCTCGACTTCTCCCAAATTTCCCTCGTGTTTATATCAGGCTATGTAAACACGGCAAACGTTTTCTATTTGTTAAATATCTAATGAAATAAATTTTTTTTTTTCAGTCGTGGGCTGGAATTTCTGCCAGTTTGCCGATCAACTAAACAAAAGACATACTAGAAATTTTGAAACTTGGGGGTGTTTTTTCTATTATTATCAGAGTGGTTTATGAGGGTATTTTTACTTTTTAGGACTTGGTACTTTGACAAAACCATTATTCAAAGAAAAGCAGCTTCGTAACGGCTTACAAGTCTTACAAGTGAATATAAAAAAACATTTCTGTAAAATTTGATTAAAACTTGAAACAATAGATATGCGATAAAACACTTTCGCATCAGTGGAGAAGTAAATTAATACAGATAATACTTTCAGAGTAAAAATAACGTTAATTTTATTGTGAATTTTTAGAATTAAAATTTGGAATGAATTCTTTGAGCGTCAGTAATGAAACGAGGATGGTTTTGTTTTAAATTCTAATAAATAAGTTTTTAATTAAGTTCTGAACAATATTTCAACAACATGCCATGTTTATAGTGTTTTAGATTTTCATTATTATTATTATTTTAATTTCATCACATGAAACCAGGAATTCTTTAGTTCAGTTCGAATCCTGTTCGAAAATAAAGAGCTTCAGTTCAATCCACATAGAACATGCTGATTTCCACATATAAACTTTATTTCCACACTGACAGCTATACAATAATTTATCATTGATTTTTGCTTATTCTTCTATTTGAGGAATGTGAAAAACGCTTCAAATTTAGTGTATCGAGTGTTCCTTTGCTAGAAGATGGTGCTGAGAACGACCTCACATCTGTAGGCAAGGAAGCAACTTTAGTTTTAATGTTGCGGTACATCCTTCGAATTTGCTGTCTAAAATCTTGTTTAGCAAATGTATAAATAAATGGATTTGCAAGAGATGAAACTACGGAACCACTAATAAACAGCTGAATTGCAAAACTTGCATTGCCATTACCAGGAAGTCTGAAGTCTTGCACTTCTTTCACGAACTCGTAAACAACGGCCGGTATCCAGCTTGCGATATAAAGAAAAGCTACGAGAGAGAAAATCTTGACAATCTTAGCTTCTCTGTTTCTGCGGCCGGGATTCGATGGTTGCTGTTGGCTTTGACGGAGATTATCCACTCTTCTTTTCTGTCTCCGAAGCTCGACGTAAATCCTTACGTACAAAATAATCATGAACAGAAATGGTACAAAAACAAACAAAAAAGCAAAAGTTATATACATGGTTTTAAAAGCATGTTTATTAATACCAGTGAAGCGAAGAAAAACCATGAGACTCCCGAGGATTGACACAGCCCAAAGGGACGTAATGATCCATACAAAATACTTCTTAACGCGTGTTTTGTAGTGAAAAGGTTTTACAACAGCGAGGTATCGCTCGAAAGACACAGCACACAAGTTCCCAATCTCCGAAGATATTGTCACACAGATTAAATATTTGAGAAATGCTCGCTCGAGTTTTGTTTTGTGTGGTTTTCCTCTAAAATCCGCATACACAAACAATGTTGTAAACGTTAGAATATCTGATACTGCAAGAGAGATTAAAAAGCCGTTGACGTAGGTACGAAGTTGCTTCGAGGCCACTACTAGTAGGCAAACGACGATATTCGCAATAATCCCTAAAACTGATAGAAATAAAATACTTTTATCCAATACATCTGATAAATATATCCTTGCCATCCTTCATAAAGTTCTTCCTGCAGGTGCAACAGTACAATACTTTGAATTTAAAGGTTAGAAATTCGTCTTCGATTTGTTTCTAACAGCTGTACTAATTTAGACACATCCCATCAACTGCGCAACCTCGTAATGATTTCGTGAGAAAATCGTTGATCGAGTCTTTGCAAGTTGAATAATTTAACGTTCTAGTAGAATCCAGAAGTGGTTCTCAGAACTATGCCAAGAGTAGGTCACCAAAATAACAGCACATGCACTAACATGACACTCATTGTCTCTTGTTCAGTTGCCAGATGTTGGGAATTACTTCCGATACGAAATGTACCGCAAAATGTTTTTTTTTTTAAGATATACGTTGCTTTGAGTGAGTTGCAGTAATTTCGAAATAGATCGTGTCACGACCCACTCAGTTTAAATCTGGAATTCAGCGCTGACAGGAGAAAAAATGTGTGGAATATTTTGAACACTATGACAACGCATTGGTTAGTGCAAACATGACGATCCGATATCATTTGAATCATGACAAAATAAAAATAGAATAAAGCACTTGACCGGAATGCTTAGTTTCTCAATTACATCACTCTAATAACACTCTTGCTAGCTTTTGTATTTGGTTTTATTACAAGGAAGAGCGACTGAATACGTAACCTGGGGTTTTTGAGCAAATTCAAAGGGCATATGACAGATTTATATATGATATGATTTATTATCTAAGTTTTTTGTTCTACTTTTTTAAATTTCGTTTTTCATTGTGCGTGCTTTTTGTAGCCTCCTGCGCAGCCGCTGTGAGGCGTTTCCGGTTAATTCCCGGAAGCGCCTCCACAGCGGCTGCGCAGGAACCAAGCTTTGTGTCAATCGTGGTCGTATGTAAAACATGAGCTAATAAAAGCCAATGTTTCTCCCACTATTTCCTTCACTTTTCTATCATCTTTTTTCTTCTTCGTTCTTTTCTTTTTTTGAAAGAAAGGCAAAGGAGTGGGAGTTTGCCTTAGTCTCGGTTCAAAAAGGAAAAAATGCAGAAAGAAGAAAGAAAAAATAAATAAATGAATGAATAAGAACAAGAACTAAGAAAAGAAAATAACACAAAAAAAAAAAAAGAAAAAAAAAGAAAAAAGAAAAAAAAAGAAAAAAGAAAATAAGAAGAAAAAAAAGAAAACGAAAGAAAGAACTGAAAAAAGGAAAAGGCCCAATAGACCGATACGGCGGCCAATTTGAATTTTCAAGATTGTTTCAAGTAAGACATTATGGGATGCTTAGGAGACAATTATTGTAACATTTCTGGTATGCCCAGCTGTGAGTTTGTCTTTTTATTTAATTTAACGCTATCAACTGAGAAACACATCTAAAAACCAGTTGATTTTGCTTGTAATAATACACATGAAAAAATTTCTCGATTCTGATTGGCTGAGAGCAGTGCAGAAAAAAGGAAATCAAGTGCAGAAAAAAGGAAATCAAGTGCAGAAAAAAGGAAATCAAAATTTTTTCATGTGTATTATTTATCGTGCAATTTTGGAATAAATTTGAACTCACTCGTTCAAATTTATTCCAAACTGCACTCTGAACCATATGATTTCCTGTACTAATTGGAGCAATATGTGAAACATCCAAGGGTAAAATTATTTGAGAAACAAACTCCGCCACTCTATGCATGTATATGCTTTATAAATATTTCCACCGGGCATGTTGAGTAAAAAGGTCTATTGGTTACCGCTTTAGCCAGCTCAGGAGCAAGAAAATATTTATATCCAATCCCAACGCTAATTTCCTTTTTTTAATCTTTACTGAGTAAGCTACAGGTGGAGTTGGCGAGTGCGACTGGTTCTAGTACAATTAATGATCTGATTGGTTAATTCTCGGCTGTGACTCGAGAGAAATGACGTCATCCCGTTTACAAAGAAAGCATGAGAAACTACTATAAATCTTTTTGCACTCGGTAACTGTCAAGAGTCAAGAGTCTTATGCGCTGAACCAATGAGATAGTAGGCACTCTACTTCACTTAACTTATTCTACGGCTGCATTTCAAGGATTTTTTACAGCTTTATCCCTTTTTTTTAAAATTTACTTATCAGTGTATTGTGATACATATATCATTTTATTATATGAAATAGAATGTGATATTGAGTGACATCAAAATGATCAAATTGATATCCCCACTCCCACCAGTGGGGATTTATATCAACACTGGTGGTGACAATTTTCGACTTTTTGCTCAGCTTCTCAAACTCTCCATTATTTTTCATTGAAGATTTCATATAATAAACAGAACATTACATGGTCGCGCGGAGATACGAATTTTATCTTCTCGTGCTGATATTATTTCTCACTCGTTCGCTGCGCTCACTCGTGAGAGATAACATCAACACTCGAAGATAAAATTCGTATCTCCGCGCGACCATGTAATATCCTCTATATACCTTTTCACTTCACTTATTGTCCAGCTGCATTTCAAAGTGTTTTTCCATTTCTTTTTTTTAATACGTGGTCTGTATGCATATTCTTATCGCTTCTCGTTTCATATTTAAGAACGATGAACTCTCATATGAGGATTGACTCATCAGCCATTATTGCATGGTTTGAATATCTGGACTTGTAAACTCTTCTTTTTCAAATGCAAATTAGGTAATATCGGTTTGTGGTGGAAGCTCGCGCCTTGGTACAGGTGTTTTAAACACCTCGAATGCTCGTTTTTTTGTGACAATATATAATTTATGAAAGCTTTGCCTTTTGATTTAAAATCTGAATCTAATATAATTTCGTTTAAGAAGAAGTTAAAGTCTTTCTATTTTGCTAGATTACGAACCGTCTTTAACTAGATGTTGTTGCTAATATAATTTAGCTGAAGTAATAGTTTATAGTTTTCTTTTCGATCTCACGGCATCAATACAATTTTTTCACACTTGTTTTCTTATTCATTCAGGGTTGGTTAGTATATTTTACATGGGTTGGGTTCGGATGATACGCCTTGTAGGACTTAATGTCTATCGCGGTGTTATCACCTGCCATTGGAAAATTGTCTTGTTACCATAACTGTGAAAATTATCGCGCGCTGATTGGTCGAGAGCCGTGGTAAATCTTTTATTTGACTTTGCTATGGTAAAAAACAAATTTCCGATAGTTTTGCGTGGTATGTCCTCTTATTTACCACGATATAACGTCAAAAGTTGGTCAAAATTAGTTATGTACTCTAAACCATCGGAAATTTGTTAAAAATAAAATAAAATAAATAAAATTGCTATTTTATGATTAAAACATGAATGACTACTTAGGCCCGGTTCAAACGTCGAACTTTTCATGAGTTGAACCTAATACCATCAATAATTAATTAATTATTGAATGAGATACATGAGATACGTATATAGCCAGCCCAGGAGCGAGAAAA
The DNA here is from genome assembly GCA_964019055.1 of Anthopleura xanthogrammica. NCBI lineage: Eukaryota > Metazoa > Cnidaria > Anthozoa > Actiniaria > Actiniidae > Anthopleura > Anthopleura xanthogrammica. The sequence continues at coordinate 5,990,018 of OZ025210.1, forward strand.
TATTTCATATCCAATTCCAACGCTAATTTCCTTTTCTTTTTTAAATCTTTACGAGACCTCATTCACTCCACGCTCTCCTCCACTGCTACAGGTGGAGTTGGCGAGTGCGACTGGTTCTAGTACAATGATCTGATTGGTTAATTCTCGGCTGTGACTCGAGAGAAATGACGTCATCCCGTTTACAAAGAAAGCATGAGAAACTACTATAAATCTTTTTGATTTGCTGTCTAAAGTCTTGCTTGGTGAACGTATAGATAAATGGATTCGCAAGAGACGAGAGCACCATCCCTGCGATGGTTATAAGAAGACTTAAGCTGGTCTTGCAGCCGGGCAGTTTGTATTGTCCAATTTTTTCACTAGTCTCATGAAAAATTAAAGGAACTGAGCTTAAAATGTGGAGCGATGCTACCAAAGCAAACATCTTTAAGATTTTCGTCTCTTGTCTTTTTCGCTGTTCAAAACCTGTTTGATTCCCCATTGCCATATTGTGGCAGACTCGCCTCTGCTTGACCAAACGTACAAAAATAAATGAATAAAAAAAGACGATGATAAAAAGAGGAAAAACGACAAAGAATATTACAAAAGTTAGCAATAATAACTTCTTCTGGGATGGAGTTATGTCTGTGAGACGAACAAAAACTAATAAACCCGTCAAGAAAGAAGAAAGCCACACCACCGGTATTATGACAGAAAAATACTTCTTGATTCGTATTTTGTACTGAAATGGCTTCACCACGGCCAGATACCGTTCGTATGTCACAGCACAAAGATTTTGGAGCTCAGAAAGATACGCCATAACAATGAGAAATTTCACCAAAGTTGTTAAGAATTGATTGCTTTTGTGCAGCCCAGTCACTATGTATAAGAAGAAAGAAACGCCGAGGAAAATGTCGGACGAGGCGAGGGATACCACGAAGCCGTTGAGAAATGTTCGAAGACGTCTTGAAGTCAAAACCAGTAACACGACAAATATGTTTGCCACAATTGAAAGGAAGGAAAACACAGAGAGACACGAAATTATGACTATCTGAACTTCTAGCCCTTCATCCACTAACATCTTTTCTCACCGTCTTGCTTTTTCAAGTATGTTGACTTTACCACTTTTTCAGGAATTTAAAAGAATTCAAAACTCAAACGGAACACAACTGATCAATTCGGTAATTTTTTCATTTGCAAGTTGACAACGATAGATAAAAACTGAATTTTTGGCCACAGGTTTTGCTGATTGTTCGATAACGCATGAAAATTGTCTAGAAACGAAGCCGGATCGAGTGAGGTATCTAAATTCTAAGGGGTTGGAATGTTTATGTATTGAATACTGTCAAGAGTCTTATGCGCTGAACCAATGAGATAGTAGCCACTTCACTTACGTATTGTATTGTACAGCTGCATTTCAAAGTGTTTTCCCTCTAGTCCTTATTTTCTTTTTTATATGTGGCCTGTAGGCATCTTGCCTTGGAAACTATATTAGTCGCTCCGAGGTTGAGGAGGGACTGGGAACGAACGAGTGTAGAAATATTAATCTAATTCGAAAACAAATCCTATCACGTGAAAGATCACACTAAAGTTATTAAGTTAACCCACCTGAAGTTTACCAATTAAGTTTAAATGTTTGGGCAAATACTAACGGAATAGCAGCCGTTCCGGATTTGAGGAATTCGAAGGGGCTAGCCGCCGTGTGAAAATATCAATGTAATTAAGAAATTATCCTCATCGCGAGAAAAATCGTAATAATATCCCGTTAGCACTATTACCGAGTTTGAGCATGTTTGGATGAATACTTATTACTGAGTGGTAAGCTTTTCAAATTCGCAAAAATAAGAGAGAATGCCTGGGGTTTGAAGACAACGTCCCCCGCAACGCCTTTGATCGATTCTACACGAACATAAGCTCATTTTGCATAATTATGCTAGCTGGAAAAACCAAATAAATCATGGCGAATATTTGTTGTAATATGTATTTAATTCCTTTAATTTTTATAGTTCATTCAACATTAATAGAATTAAAACTATCCAAATGGGAGATTTCATTAAATCTTTTTTTGACACCACAATCTAGCGCGAGAGGTTCGCTGGCCGTCAAACTTTAATTGAAAACTATGCAAGTTTAGCCTTTTTAAATTGAAATGAAATCGAAAAACAAAAATTCTAAGCGTTAAATTTCGCTTTTCTGTTGCTAGTAGTGAAGAGAACTGAAAGATAATAAAATTGTAAAATGCAGTAAGAACAACAAACACGGTCCATGTTTTTCTATCAATATTTCAAGCAAAAAATGGCGACCTTATCCAGAGTTTTACACATGTTTTGTCGACTTTAATTTTTACGAAATTTTAGTTAACGTCCGATCGATGAATATACCTTCTATGAAGTGATTTCTACGAAAATAAAAAATATTTTTGCGGTGAACTATAATTAAGTTTCTCTGGTCCGCCGGCTTTGTAAAGTTATTAAAAAGTCCTCTTCCTTTTGTTCAAAATTCAAAATTGTCTTCCACTGAAAAAGACAGTTGCTGAAGAATATTTACGAGATATAAACGTTTTACAAGTTTTTTCATGTCATTTTTGAGCGCTCGAAAGCCAATAAGACGTCCTGTCTCAAGCTGTTCTTGTCCACACACTTAGCAAATTTTTGTTTTAAATTACTTGAATGTCCTATCAAGATCCACTTTCGTAGAAAGACGGAAGTATGAAGAGCGGATAATTTTTTTTTTTAATTACGCGAACTGGAAAATTGATTGGCAATTTTCACTTAGCAAAAAGAGGAAAGCGAAGATAAGCACTCGGAAATCTCCTGTCAGATATACATTCATACTCCATCGCCCAAAAAATATACCAATGGACTACTTCGACGATGCGGCGGCCATCTTGGTAGGGGGCAAATATACAAATCTTTGTTACACTTATGTCGTCGATTAAAATTAACGTTTCACAAGGGATAAATTAAGAAGATGGGCATGAAAGAAAGACAAATAAACAATAAACAATATTTACTGCATTTGATGGCTGTTAACGATTTTCTTCGTACAATAAAACGCATTATATATTACTTTGTATCATATCCCCCTCTGGCGGCCATGACCCTTAGAGTTTAAACAATAGATTATTTTGATGTGGGGTCATAGTGAAATAGGCCAATTTAAGAGAGCGATTATTTAGACCAATCAACTGAGTTTCCGCGTCATTCAGTTGCTACGGCTACAAGTCATTTCGGCTGTTTTTGTGAGTCTCTCAAAGGTTTGGCTCCACATACGTCACACTTGTCACGCAACATTGATTCGTTACGATGTTATTTATACCAGTCTTTGCCCATCTTGTGCAACAAGTTCTGCGTGAGTTTGAGGGCGATTTTGAAATGGAGAGATGCATGTCTTTTCTGTCGTACAGCAGTAGATCTAAATTAAAGAAATGATACTTATTCCTTTCGTTTATTTCTTTATGCATTTCCACGATGAACAATATTTTTCATCCTATTGAATCTAAGTTGTTGGGGAAAAAACGACATTTGTCAAGTTCCTCGGTAGAATAATTTATGCGCCCCTAGCTTCATGCAGCCTATGTTCATGGCAAGTTCGGCTGAATCACTTCATTTATACAAATATCGTATCAGTAAAAAGGTCTATTGGTTTCCGCTTTAGCCAACCCAGGAGCGAGAAAATATTTTGTATCCAATCCCAACGCTAATTTAATTTTTTTTAGCTTTACGAGGCCCCATTCACTCCACGCTCTCCTATAGTAAGCCACAGGTGGAGCCATAGTTAATATTAACTATGGTGGAGCTGGCGAGTGCGACTGGTTCTAGTACAATGATCGGATTGATTAATTCTCGGTTTTGACTTGAAAGAAATGACGTCGGTTTGTTTGCAAAGAAAGCATGAGAAACTACTATAAATCTTTTTGATTTGCTGCCTAAAGTCTTGCTTGGTGAACGTATAGATAAATGGATTCGCAAGAGACGAGAGCACCATCCCTGCGATGGATATAAGAACACTCAAACTGGTCTTTATGCCGGGCAGTTTGTATTGTCCAATTTTTTCACTAGACTCCTGAATAATCAAAGGAACTGTGCTTAAAATGTAAAGCAATGCTACCAAAGCGAACATCTTTAAGATTTTCATCTCTTGTCTTTTTCGCTGAGAACCTATTTGAATCCCCATTCCCATATTGTGGCAGACTCGCCTCTGCTTGACCAAACGTACAAAAATATAAAAATAAAAAAATATGATGATAAAAAGCGGAACAGCGACAAAGAACGTTACAAAAGTTAACAATAATAACTTCTTCTGGGATGGAGTTATGTCTGTGAGACGAACGAAAACTAATAAACTCGTCAAGAAAGAAGAAAGCCACACCACTGGTATTATGACCGAAAAATATTTCTTGATTCCTATTTTGTACTGAAATGGCTTCACCACGGCCAAATACCGTTCGTATGTCACAGCACAAAGATTACCAAGCTCAGAAAGAGACGCCATACCAAGGAGAAACTTCACCCAAGCAGTTAAGAATTGATCGCTTTTGTGCAGCCCAGTCATGTATAAGAAGAACGAAACACAGAGGAAAATGTCGGACGACGCGAGGGATACCACGAAGCCGTTGAGAAATGTTCGAAGACGTCTTGAAGTCAAAACCAGTAACAAGACAAGAGTGTTTGCCACAATTGCAAGGAAGGAAAACACAGAGATACACGAAAGTACGACAATCTGAACCTCTCTTCCTTCAACCATGATCTGTTCTTGCCTTTTAATTCAAGACTTCATGGACACGCCACCAAACACGGACGTTTTAGGAATTTAAAAAAAATTTCACTTGAGCCAAAACACAATCACTTCATGTATTTTTCATTCTTAAATTGTAAAGGATAGATATATAAATGAATTTTTGGCCACGGTTTTTGCGGATTGTTTGCTTGCCAACCCATGAAAATGGTTAAGAAAGAAGATCGTCAATATATATGTGTTTCAAGGGATTTGAATCTTTTTTAATTATACGGCTGTCAATGTCAAGAGTGGTATATGCGCTGAACCAATGAGATTAGAGAGTATACCATCCAATCAGTAATACGGAAGCCAGTTGAGTGTCAAGAGAGGTGTGATAGTTTACTTTACTCGTTTTACAGCTGCATTTCAAACTTGTCAGCAAATTCAATAAAAATTATAATAATTACTGGGTTACCTGTGGTAGCCCAGTCATGAAGTGCCTTCGCTTTGTCGTTTTCTGATTTCTCCGCGACAAAATGGAAAAATGCCGCAATAGTACCCAGGCCCCTATATTAAATATTTTGATTCAACAAGACTACTACAAAGAAACATGAGGTACTAAGAAGTTTATTCGGGCTTTCATTTTGTTATCAAGTATGATAAATATTGTCTTCAAACGCATGTATTTTGACCTTCAGATCGATCTCAACTCACGGCTCACTCGTTAAACAGTTACGAACTGCTGATTGGTTTACAAATATACAGCTGTATACGAACATAAAAAATTATAAAATGTAAAGCAATTCTGAGGGAAGTTTTGAGCAATTATTTGTTCGTCTTACCGTTCTAATTCAAGGATTCTAGTAGTAAACAAACGCTGTAAACGTGACTACAGTGTCTGGAAGTATGGTCCTGGCTAATCAATCAATAGAAGTGAAAAAACCCTATTAAAAAAACAGCTTTCCTAGATCCGTGTCTCGACTTAGTTGGTGAAGAATAACAGAATGAAGTTCAGTTCGACTTAGTTCCACTTGGCTGTACTTGATTGATGATGCGACAAGAAATCTTTCTAAATGTCTTCTTAATTTGCTGTCTAAAATCTTGTTTCGTGAACGTGTAGATGAACGGGTTGGCAAGAGAAGACAAGGCAAATGCCGCAAGAAATAGAAGTATAGCGAAACTTGATTTACAGCCAGGTAACGCGAACTTCTGGATTTCTTGAACACTTTCGTGAAGCAGAGCGGGAATTGTACTGAAAATGTACAGCGACGCCACGACAGCAAACATTTTGGCCAACTTTTCTTCTCGTTTCTTGCGCTGGTGAATGCCATTTTGATGTACTGAACCCAGGTTGTTCATGGTTCGTTTTTGCTTGGCTAAACTTGCAAAGATATAGCAATAAAAGAAAATAATAATAAAAAAGGAATAAGAACAAAAAGTAGAGCAATAATCCCAGTCAAAAGATGCTGCTGTGAAGGGCTTAGAATGGACGAAGGAACGAAAACCAGCGAGCTTAAAGATAAAGAACAAACCCAGGTCAGTGAAATTGCAAGCGAAAAATACTTCTTGATTCGTATTTTGTATTGAAATGGCTTCACCACGGCCAAATACCGTTCGTATGTCACAGCACATAGATTACCAAGCTCAGAAAGAAACGCCACACCAACGAGAAACCGAGGCCAGTCTTCTATTCTGTCTTCATCAGTTCGATGAAGTCCAGCAAAATAACTGTTCAGAGCAATAGAAAGCAAAATATCGGACAGAGCGAGTGATACCACGAAGCCGTTGACAAATGTACGAAGTTGTCTAGCTGTTATTACTAGCAAGAGAACTAAGGAATTCGCCAAAAAAGCCATGGTTGAAAATACTGAAATAAAACCAACTATAACATCTTCAACGTTGTTTCCGTCTTCCATGATTTCTGTTGAAATTTTCCGCTTCTAAGGTATTTTAAAAATATATGGACTGATGACAAGACGTTTGAACTACCTCGAGAAAACGCCTCACAGCAATGCAAGACCTCGTTGACTTCATAGACACATTTATGTGCCAGTAAAATCAGCCGGCTTATAATAATATACATGAAAAAATTACTCGAATTTGATTGGTTTAGAGCAGTGCAGTCAGTTCAAGTGTAAAACAGTGCAAAAATCTGTAACACAGTGCAAGAAAGTGTAACACAGTGCAAATTACATTTTCCGAAAACGGTCTTGAAACCAAACTTTTTTTGATTCTGCTGTTGATAACATCATTTAGCATCATTTTCCGATCGCGAAGGAACAAGTTTAAGCGGTGAAAAAAGTTGGTGATTTTGTTTGTTTTTGAATAAATTTTTTGTCTGTTTCAGCTGAAGAGCTCATTGAGCTCATTGAGCGCGCGCTCAGAGTTTTTTCTTGAGATTTTCAATGTCGGACGGTAATGTTTGTAAGGTTTTTCATGTATATTATTAACAAGTAATCATATGGTTTCTCGTTCAATTTGGGATAATTCGCACTCGTGTGTTTTTTTTTGTTTGAAAAACACACTCGTCCAAATTAATCCTAAATTGAACTCGAAACCATATGATTACCTATACTAATTATAATTATAAAAATAATAAAATAATAATAATAATAATAATAATAATAATAATAATAATAATAATAATAATAATAATAATAACTTTTTTATAGTGGGATTCAAATTCAGTAACTTAATACTGGTTTCCAATACTGGCTTTGTAAGTTATTAAAAAGTGAAAATTTTCTTTTCAATAATATTGAAGACAGTTGGCGAAGGAATATTTACGAGATGCAGACGTTTTACACGTCATTTTTGAGCGTTCGAAAGCCAATAAAACGTCTTGTCTCAAGCTTTTCTTGTCTACCACACACACTGAGCAAATTTCTGTTCTAAATTACTTCAATGTACTATCACTTCATGCTATATTGTGTCAAGAAAATTTTACCGACGTTTAAGATAATGACAAGAAAAATTGCCAGTATATAAAACGTCTTGTCTCAAGCTGTTCTTGTCTGCCGCACATTGAGCAAATTTCTGTTCTAAATTACTTCAATGTACTATCCACTTCATGTTATATATTCAGTATATTGTGTCAAGAAAAGTTTACCGACGTTTAAGATAATGACAAGAAAAAATTGCTCTTCAATTTAACTATACTGTGCCGGAAAAACTACAGCCAAAGTGCTCAAATAAGATGGAAATTTTGAGTAGAGCGGTTTGAAGAGATTTTTTTTGCTAGAACAATCTAGAAAATTAAAGGAGAATCATTGCTTGCAATATCATGGAAGTAAGCTTATAATATGGTGAAAAAAAGAAGAAAGAATGAAAATCTCTACTGGCTTCCTGTTAAATTACGAATAATCTTCAAAGTACTTAACCAGAGTGGAAAAACGCACTTTATGCTCAGGCTGAAGGTCGCTAATCAGGCCCTGTTGAAATTACCTCGTTGGATATCCAAAATAACTAAAGATGAAACAGAAAGAAGTTAGAAGTGAATTTATTAAAATTCACTTCTTCGGATTGTAAGCCAATACATTTTCTGTAACTGACACCAAACCCCTTGATGTTCTGAACGCGCAAAATTAACTCAAGAATGAACTGATAATCAGTATTTTACAGATAAAAGCAGTTATAGTGTACGATTGAATAACGTTTCATTTTGGGACAAGTAGTTTTTTTGATTGGTTACCCGCCCAAAAAGCAAAGCGTCATGGGCTATGGAAAAGTAAGAGAATAGTATCGAAAGGTAGCAGGCGTAGGCCTCCCTTCTCTCTTTCTCTCATCCCCAAACCCCCTCCCCAATTCCCTCCTCACCCCAGTCTCTCTCCGTTATCGAGGGCCGCTACGTAGGCTAATCGAAATGTATCTAGATGTCTTTTCTTGGCTTTAGTATAGATCAGTCTCATCGTGCCAAAAAATATCGACACTGTTCCTTGGAAGAAAAAATTATGGTAAGTTCGGCAGAACTTCATTTACACAAATACAGCATCGAATCTTCTTGTAAATCTTTTTGATTTGCTGTCTAAAGTCTTGCTTGGTGAACGTATAGATAAATGGATTCGCAAAAGATGAGAGCACCATCCCTGCGATGGATATAAGAAGACTCAAGCTGGCCTTGCAGCCGGGCAGTTTGTATTGTCCAATTTTTTCACTAGCCTCGTGAAAAATTACAGGAACTGAGCACAAAATGTAGAGCGATGCTATCAAAGCGAACATTTTTACGATCTTTGTTTCTTGTTTCTTCCGCTGTTGAACAATATTTTGGTTTATTGAACCAATGCTGCACACAACTTGTCGATGTTTGACCAAATGTACGAAGATATAGCAATAAACTATAACGATCATGAAGAGAGGAATCAGAACGAAAAAGAATGCAAAACTCATCAATACTAATTTCTTCTGTGATGAAGTTATGTCTGTGAGACGAACGAAAACTAACGAACTTGACAAGAAAGAAGAAAGCCACAACACCGGTATTATGACAGAGAAATACTTCTTGATTCGTATTTTGTACTGAAATGGCTTCATCACGGCCAAATACCGTTCATATGTTACAGCACAAAGATTACCAAGCTCCGCGATGGACGCAAAAGCTACAAAAAAAATCGCCCATGCTTTAGAAACATCGTGACCTTTGTGCATACCACTAATGTACACGAACAATGATGCTGTGATCAAAACGTCGGAAAAAGCTAGGGAAACCACAAAGCCATTGACGAATGTGTGAAGCCGTTTTGAAGATATGACCAGCACGAGCACTAGGATATTCGACAGACAACCCAGAATGGAAAATACAGACATACATGAAATTATAACGTTCTGTGTTCTTCCAGCTTCGTCGGCTAGCTCTCTTAGTTCATGCATTATTCTTGTATGTTGTACGTAAAAAACTCCTGCAGTATACGATAATAAAAAGTAGAATCTTTGCCTGCTTACGGCATCGTACGGTAACGGCAGAGACAAGTTGAGCAAAGGTTTTACGGAAAATAGTTTCAAAGAAAATGTAGCTTAATTGCACTGGTAGTTGTCCAAAGTCAAGCCAAGATTGAGGTTGCCTGTTCTTAACCAAAGCCTTTTACAAAAAATCGGTCCTGTTTGACGAGCATTGTGATTGGTTGGTGATCAGTTTCTTGGGTTTTGATTGGTCTAGAGAGTACATCATTTTGGTGCCATGGTAACATACATTTTCCACTTAGTTCTAGTACTAACGGCACTTAACTTGAAGCTTCTCGCTTGTATTTAGAATGAAAGCATCGGTTTAAGTACAACTTGTATCAAAGAAAACAAAAAGCAGTGCTTTAACCCATAAAATGGAACTCAGGAAACGACAGACCAAAGTAGTTTAAGATTCTAAAAAAAATGAGTTCTACAAATTTGACATTGTTCTAAAATTTCAAAAAGAATTTTTTGAGTGAAAGTTTCGTTACCAATGAAAGTTTTTAAGGAGTGTTTTTCGGAGTGAATTGGTTCTGTAAAGTTGTTTTTTTAGTTCTGAGATATGAAGACAAGAGGAAAAAGAGTCACTGAATCGTGCATCATGACAGCCACGCAGTGCAAAGCAAGACAAACTTTAAGATGGTGTTTCGATAAACAACAGTAACAAAAAAATAAGCTTAGATATAGGTATTTCAAAAAAGGTTGGTGAAGGTTTTGTTGCTTGTTGCATACCAAGCCCGAAATGTAGTATGGGTGATGTGAATTCAAGCAGCGAAAGGTCACAACAATATGTTATTTTCCCAGACTTGTCCGACTTGTCCAGCATATTTTCGTCCGTGCTGACATTATTTACATATGGATATAATACATTTCAAGCTTGGTAAGCAACATGCAACATGGAACAAAACCTTCACCAACCTTTTTTGAAATACCTGTTAATCAGATTTATCTTGACTTTTTCATTTCAACTTTTTATCCCAACTGGATTTGTGGATTTATACTCTGCTGGACTTTGCTTCTATAACATTTTAAAGGAATTTTCTTAAAAATGACTTTGATTTGTCGCCTGAAATCTTGCTTAGTGAAAGTGTAGATAAAGGGATTGGCAAGAGAAGACAGGACGATACCTGCAAACGATAAAATGTGAGCAAAACTTGTCTTACAACCCGGTAAGGTAAATCTCTTGATTTCTTCAACACTTTCGTGTAGAAGCCCTGGAATCGTACTAAAAATGTACAGCGAGGCAACAACAGTAAACATCTTCACGAGTTTCGCTTCACGTCGTTTTTGCTGTTGAACAACACGACGGTGGACTGACCCAAGAGTGTTTATAGTTCGTTTTTGTTTGGCTAAACTTTCAAAGATGTACCAATAAGAAATAATGATGATGAATAGAGGAATGAGTACGAACATTACAAATACTGGTATCACCACCATTCTCTTTTCAGACCCTTTAAGTTCGGCGAAATTTAGAAACACAACCGCGCCGACCAAGAAGGAAGAAAGCCACACCATCGGTATTATGGCAGAAAAATATGTCTTGATTCGTATTTTGTACTGAAACGGCTTCACCACGGCCAAGTACCGCTCGTATGACACAGCACAGAGATTGCCAAACTCCGACATCGAAGCAGAAGTTAAAAAAAATTTATAGCACGTTCTTGCTGTTTTATTGTGCTGTTTTTCCAAGCCCAAAAACACAAACAAAGCCACACAAATGTTGATTAATATATCCGAGGCAGCAAGAGAGACAAGAAAGCCGTTCACAAAGGTACAAAGACGTTTTGAAGTCAGTACAAGCAGAATTACTAAGACATTTGCCAGAATAGCCATTACAGAAAATACAAATACAAGTGTTAGTATGATCTCTTCGTTTTGTCTTGACTCGTTAGCCATCTAGGTTTCGTTTTGAGTTCAGGTTTCTCGATTGGAAGCTTTTTTTACATCTCTTTGTCACAGGTTGGAGTACTAGGTCTACAAGAAGTGAGAAGCTGCACGAAACTGAAGTCTTTAAAGCAGGAGGACTTTAAAACGTCTAGGCGTGGTCAGAAGAATTGAAGATGAAAATTATTACTTTGTCTTTCAAAAACGATCCAAGAGTTGATTGATATTAGGTAATGCTTTAGACAAGTAGCCTAAGTAAAACAATTTACTTCAAGACAAAAGAAAGAATTTAGTTAAATGTAGCCAGTGGGACAGACTAAGTAGTTAAAAACCCTCAGAGATGTTGGTTTGTTTTTTTGTCTTTCTTTCTTTCTTTCTTTTTTCTCTTTATTTCTGGCTACCAAAGTCTGGCCCATTGCCGAGTTTCATATCGTGAGGGACTGGGTACGAGTTCCTAAATTATGATGATGACAACACAACACTCACTCGCAGCCGTTTTTAGGGTCGTAACGCAGCGTTGCGGGGGAGACTACACGCACATAGCCAGAAATACAAAATTCCGAAGTTTGGTGTTAATCGGATCAATATTGATGAATTTACAGCCATTCAAAAATACTAGAATTTACAAAGAAATGTATGGTGTGACATTTTGTCCGGGAACCATTCATTTCTTTGTATTTTTGAATGGCTGTAAGTTCATCAATTGGATCCGATTAACACCAAACTTCGTAATTTTGTGTAGCGCGATGTGCTCTTCCTGGTTATGTGAGTTTAATGTTGTCACCATCACAATTTAGGAACTCGTACCCAGGCCCTCGCGATATGAAACTCGGTAATGAAAGGAAACATTCTTGAGAACCGTAGACCACCTAACACTACATCTGCGAACTCAGGTAAATGCAAACAGCCTGGGAACAACGTTGAAGCTCCAATCTCTGTGTTGACACAATCTGATTGGCTGAAGTCTTCAAAAGAATTGAGAGATACATAATGTCCATAATGTCTCAAAGAACGAATCTGCGCATGTCACTGAGGAAATATTGAATCTGATTGGCTGAATTCTTTAGAATTTTAAAGATATGTCTCAAAGAACGAATCTGCGCATGTCACTGAGGAAATATTGAATCTGATTGGCCGAATTCTTTAGAATTTTAAAGATACGTCTCAAAGAAAGAATCTGCGCATGTCACTGAGGAAATATTGAATCTGATTGGCCGAATTCTTTAGAATTTTAAAGATACGTCTCAAATAACGAATCTGCGCATGTCACTGAGAAAATATTGAATCTGATTGGCCGAATTCTTTAGAATTTTAAAGATACGTCTCAAATAACGAATCTGCGCATGTCACTGAGAAAATATTGAATCTGATTGGCCGAATTCTTTAGAATTTTAAAGATATACATATCCTTTAAAGATCGAGTCTGTCATGTGACATGCTAACCGTGTTATCATATCCTACCGGTAATGGATTAGTTCTTTCCGTGCGTACCGTATTAAACTGATCTATAAAAGCATGCTGGGAATACGGAAATAAAACTGTGACTCCATTATCCTGTTTACTCAAGAATTCTTCAACACATTCGCTTCTTTTGTCTTAATCTCATAAACTCTCCCTATGAATGACTCCTACAAGGAAATGCCTTGGTCAATGTTCTAACAGTTAAATGAAATATAGACGCACAGTCAAGGTTGGAGACTCGGCCATTGACAGAGCTGGCTGTTGTTTGTGGCCGTTTATTGTACCTCTGGGAATACATCTCTTTATTGACAAAGCCTTTGATAATGAATAAAACGAGCTAAACTAAAGATCTGAAAATAGAATACGTATCACCTTAGGAGCAAGAAATCACAGAGATAATTCTTTGCAAGAAGTAGGCAAATTGCATGAGGTTTTTCTCTATGCCCTAACTATAGAGCTTTTTGGGGATATTTAGACCACCCGAAAGGTGCGACTTGCTTTATACGGACTTCAAAACACACTTGAAATATAGACTTAAAAATAGAACACAAGAGACCAAGTGCCAAGGAGAGAAGGATTGCCCATTTACTCAGAACCAATTATCGGCACTCTTCGACCAAAATACTAAAAATAATGCTAAGCACTAAAAAATATATTTGATAGCTTCAGTTTTTAGTCAAACTCCAAGGATCAGTTTGAAGCTGTGAACGAGAATACTCAAGAACTACTTTGCGTATCGAGGAACGAGTTAAATATCTAAGTGCCTTAGAAAACGTTTTATAGAACTACTGATGAACTGGAGTCTCAGTAGAGTGAATTTGTCAGAGATTCGACGGAAACTATCCAAATGAGACTTCAAAATGGAGCATTTTTCAATCGGTGTGAATTTTCCACAAATCATCGTTCCTGAAGATGTCAACAAAGCTGGAAGAAAGACAAGTAACAGCGAGGATGACTGGCAGTGCCAAGGGCAGTCGCTGAAGCTTTGCCATCGTGCTGAAGAAGACACACTAAAGGTTAGACATTTAAGTCTTTTTCAGAAAAATAAACCAGTAATCTTCAGTATTACACTAGCTAGAAGACCATTTCTTTAAACTTAAATCTAGATAATATAATTTGTATTGATGACAATAAAAATACCTCGATTCAGACAAAGCCATCGAAAGAAAACATTTTAAACTACAAGACTGACAAATATTACCCAAATACTGATTCAAACATGATGAAATTTAGAAAAGTTTAACAAAATTTTAAAAATATAGAATATGTAATACTGAAAGAAATAAGAATTTTAAGATTACATGGAGGACAATTTCTAGGTATTTATGTAGAATTTTGTATTTTTTGTATGCATTTTTATATAAAAACTTGATTCTCAGTTAAAAAAAAATGTTTGTCAATGTACACAAATAAGTTCAAAGCTATTTTAGAATAGTCATTTATCGACGGACATTTAGGGAGAAAATTGTTAAGAAATGACTGAATTTTCTCGCTCTAGTTTTTAGCATTTATTTGCATGAACATCAACGCTGTGAATTTAGCAAGGCCCCAGCGAATAATAACATAGAAAGACTGTCGACAAAAATAAAAAAAAAACAATAGTTGTACAACCAACAATTACCGGCAATTTCCAGGAATTAAAGTAGCTTAATACAAATCCTTAAGCATTGTAAAAAATCAGGTTTTATATATTATAACAAAAGATATTACGTAGGAATTTTCTTTGGAAATTTTAAGTAACGGTTTCCTTCCTTTCCTAAACGTTCCGTCAACACCGCCTACTATTGTACTAGATTCCTTGACGTAATTTTCCGTTCATTGACGACATAATTTCATTATTGCTTAATTGACAGTTCTTTTGATAAATTTGTATGCCTATAGAAAAACAGTAAGCGAAGTCAACGTCGTATAAATAGATTTCTCTCGGTGTTTGGTTTACGTTGTCATGGCAATAAGCCTATCTATCCATAAACTTGTTTGATTGTACCGTAATTTTTAAGCAAATGAAGCTTAAAACATTGTAAAAGGAAGATCCATGCTTTAAATAAAAGGCAAAATTAATTCTAGTGTTGCAAAGGAAACCGGACAAATTTGATTGAATTGACAACGAACCAGAAATACCGGTTTAACGCTTCTACGCATGCTCAAAAAAACATCAAGTATTTTCTTGCTGTTTTTGCATTTATTTTGATCTCTGCTAAGAAATGAAGATTTTTATCCACGATATACAGCTATTTCAAAAAAGGTTGGTGAAGGTTTGCTGCATGTTGCTTGTTGCATGTTGCATGTTGCATGTTGCATGTTGCATGTTGCATGTTGCATGTTGCATGTTGCATGTTGCATGTTGCATGTTGCATGTTGCATGTTGCATGTTGCATGTTGCATGTTGCATGTTGCATGTTGCATGTTGCATGTTGCATGTTGCATGTTGCATGTTGCTTAGCAAGCTTGAAATGTATTATGTCAGCACAGAAGAAAATATGCTGGAAAAACCTGAAGACCAAGTTTAGGAAAATTCCATAACCTTTAATTCGCTGATTGCATTCACGTCCCTTATACTGCATTTCGGGATTGGTATGTCACATGCAACATGCAAATAGCTGTATACCTTTTCCCCCGCAGGTTAGAAAAGATTCAACTTCGTACACCTCTTTACTTGCACCCCCTCCTCGACGAAGAAGAAGATCGTCAACAAACAGCAGCACAGGAACACCTAATAACTCGTCGGATGAAGGCAGCCTGACCAACTTAGACAGCAAAATACAATCGAAAATTTCCAATGGAACTACGAAAATAAACGACGGAAAAACGGCAGGCGCCGACAAACTACCGAAGATTTTAACAGAAGAAGAAAAGCCGAAAAACTCGACAACTCGAAAAAATGAAAAGAAAAGAAAGAAATCTCAACTTGGCAAAACCAATACCAACAGAAGACGGAATCAAGCTTCAACTGTTGAGCTTAAAAAAGAAAATGAGATAAAATACGGGCTGGATTTAACAAGGAATTGTATACCAGGTAAGTCTCGGTCGATATGAAACAAGTCTAGTGAACCAATATCCGACATATTCCCGTCGGATTTCAAGGTGTTTCCCTCAAACAACCGTACCGAACATTTTTGAACGGACATTAAACTAACTTACCGTAGTTCGATTATGATGAAATTCACATAAAATATTCTACGTAGTTTGAAGTTTATAAAAATGTCCGAAATTTAAAGAATTTAACGTTAAGATAGCGGCGATATACAAGAATCGTTGAATTCACCTAAATTATGAGTGATTACGGTACCTTAAAAAACCAAAGCTATTCCGTTAAACTATGACTGATCGATTTCGAGTAAATAGTAAAAACATTTGGAATCCGAGTGATTTTGCGTGCTTATATGTGTATCCGTAAGCTGCTTAGTTAGGTTTATAAATTAATTTGAAACCATAAAAGTTTAAAGAATTTTTTCCTTTTCGCTTTTGAGATTAAATTTTTTATAGGAAAGCACAGTTTTACAGAGTGTCTTTGTAATACTGTAAGTTTACTATCAATTACAATGGAGTTTGCAGATTTAAGGATATTCTCTTATCCGTTTCTTGCTTCCCGCTACCAAAAGTGATTTGTCTTTGAGAAGCTGATAAAGGAGCAACGTTCCTAAAATAAACTTTATTTTTTCCAGGTTTGGACATAACAAGACCCTACACCTATTCTTACTTTCCTAAAATCGAGGAAAACGAAAAACACATCCAAACTGGTGGCAAAGACAGCACTACATCGAGATCAATACCAACGAGAAAATTTTTAGTGAGATGACCAAGATGTTTGAACATTTATTGCTCTGCCGGAACAACTCATTATCTGGGGGGGAAATAGAACCACCTTAGCCGAGAAAATAAGCGATTTCACGATAAAACGATCAAGAATTTCCTTAATCATGGAATACTATTTATTATTTTAGAAACACATTTTGTTAACTTACACATTCTTTTCCTTTTTTAATATTTAAAATACAATAAAACACAATTTTAGCTGTATTTAGATTTTAGAAATGTTCGAAAATATGAGTCACGTGATTTGAGATGGCGGGAAAGTGTCACGTGACCTCCTGGTATATTTATTTGAGGAGAAGTTTTTGTGTTTCTGTCTGTTCTAGCAGCTTGCTTGAGGAGAATTTGTATTTCTCTCTGTTCTAGCGCCTTATTTCACGATAATTTTATGTGTTTCTAGTTGTTCTAGCAGCTTTATATTAATTGTATTGGAAAAATAAAAACGTTTATTTTATCTTCTACTGCTTGCGTTCTTTCTTTGTCATTTTGATTCGAATAATTTAGACACGATGTTTAGCATTATTTACCATCAATAGATACACCTAATATTTTAGAAATTTGTCAGTCTATCACATGGGGATGTACTGAAGTTACTATTAATGTTACCTAGTATGTCTAGAGAGGAATGTTGCCGTGCTTCTTCCAAGGGTTCTTTCGATCTTTGGTGGCCAGCACCTCGAGGTCAGCGCAAATCCTCTTTCGTGTCATGCGCGGTTCGATGATGTCATCTACGAAGCCTGTGGGAAATGAATCAATGATGAATGGTTATTGTTTTCGGTTTGTCTCTTTAGATCATTTTTTACCATTCGTTCGTTCAAGAATAAATTTTATTTAATCGATTATCAATTAATCATGATTATTATTTAAAATCGAAGTTGATGTTGAGAATGGGTCAGCGGTTATTGCTCTAAGTGTATGTGTACGCACATGTTTGCTTTGCTGGTTGGACAAGTTTTGCCTTATTAGCCATATAAATTATGATCATTTATCGAAGTAACAATATTTGTCGAAGAAACAATATTGAGTGGATGTAGTCCTGAGAAGGACTGTTTGATGTGACTGACGTTTCGACAACCTGAGCGGAAGTCATCTTCAGAGTCAAGTGAAGGATGATCAACCAACCATCATTTTTCATTTGCCAGTCCACGCGTCCATCCATTCATCCTTCTTCGTCTATCCGTCCGCCCATCCTAAACCCTCTATCCATCCACTCAACCACCCACTTATCCATCCATTCATTTTCTCGTTCATTTTTGTTTACACCACAGCGATAACATACCTCTAGTTGCAGCAGGAAACGGGTTTGCAAAACGATCGATATACTCGTCCTCGTATTTCTCTGCAGAAAATCGATGAAGAAATTTTAAAAGCTGTTTCGAATTCATTGCCAGTCAATATCAGGAGAGAGATACTTACTTATGTCTTGCTTTCCACGGAATATGATGGAAACAGCTCCCTGATAAGAAGATAATTTAAACATTGTGAGTTTTACGAATCTTTTATGAGCATGTTCAGTTGATGTACTTGTGCAACGCCAGCCTTAGCATTTGTGATCATCATAATCATCATCATCACCATCATATCATCATCATCATCATAACCATAACCATCATCGTCAGTACAATGTTTTTTAAAACGGTTAAAACCATCATTCATCATTGTCATCATCATCATCGTTGTAATCATCGCTGCTACTGCCACCACCACTATCTACAGCAGCAACAACATAACAAGAGTTGAAGCATACACTTCACTAACCTGTGCTCCCATGACAGCGACCTCAGCAGTTGGCCAGGCATAGTTGAAATCACCTTTGAGATGTTTGGAGCTCATGACATCATATGCACCACCATAAGCCTGAATATATACAATAACTGTTACTGGGATACCTGTGTTAAAAAGATGCCAGCCCATTGCCTATAAAAATGTTTAGTACGGGTAGGGAGGTCATATTACCTTTCTTGTAATAATGGTGATTTTTGGTACAGTTGCTTCAGCATATGCATACAGCAGTTTAGCACCATGACGGATAATACCACCATGTTCTTGTTGAGTGCCTGAAATATGTTCAATATTTTTTTGCCATTTTAAGTGTCACTGTATATGTGTTCTCCAATGCAAACTTCCACCAACACCATAATCATCATCACCATCATCATTAACATCGTGATCATGATACCACACCACCACCATTATGCATCACCATCATCAACAACTTTCTCCTTTACAACATCATCATTAACATTATCATCATCACCACTATCAACATCATCATCACCACCACCAACATCATCATGACACCAGATCACCACTAACATCACCATCATGTATCACCACAATCATCATAATTATCTCCATGATCATGCATCACTATCATGTATCACCACAATCATCATAATCATCTCCATGATCATGCATCACCACATCATCAACTTCCTCTCCCACTATCATCATCAGCTGCAACATCATCACCGCCAATTACCTATATATCTCTTTCCATTCCACCTAACAAAAATCCTCTTACCTGGCAAGAATCCTGGAACATCCACAAAGGTGATGATTGGAATATTGAAAGCATCACAGAACCGTACGAAACGTGCTCCCTTGACTGATGCATTGATATCAAGACACCCTGAACAAAGAATACACAGTCAACAAGAATACACAGTCAACAAGAACAAAAATGACCTGTTAACAGTTGGGAGATGTTGTGAAGGGGAGAACAATAAGAGAACCCACATAAAAACCCTCAAAGCACAGCAACGAACCAACAAACATGACTCTGTGCAAAACACCAGGTTAGGAAATGATGCCAGTTTGTGGAGGGGATAGTTGAGTGATATGGTACAACAACTTTGCTTCAAATACTTTAAATAACTAGTAAAGGAGAGAAAAAGTGAGGGAAAGAAGGGGGGTGTCTTACCTGCCGATTCAGTTGGTTGATTTCCTACAATGCCGACTGATCTTCCATTCATGCGGCCAAATCCAATGACAATGTTTTTGGCATAATCAGGTTGCAGTTCAAAGAAATCTCCATCATCCAACACCTAGAATAAAATGGCAACAACAATCTCAGAATTATAAAGCGTTGTAAAGTGTTTCATCAAGCATATTTTTCTCTGAAAAAAAATTCCAAGCTTCTGGCGGGATTTGAACCCACAACCTTCAGAATAACCAAACATCCATAGAAGGTGAAAGTAACTGTTTTAACCACATGTAACAGGATAGGCACAGGGATAATAATGTTGTTAATGGCACTTACTGGGTAAACGACATCCAAGATGTCATATGGCTTTGTGGAATCAAATGGAACCAGGGAATCCAAGTTGGGAATCACACGATCACTATAAAACAAACAATATTTTACCATGATATTTTTACATGAATAAAAATAGAAGCATAAATCAGTCAACAACAAAGTTTCCTGTGAGAACGTCAGCACTCGTTCAGAATGGCCAGAAGAACCTTCTATGCCTTAATGTTTTATAAGACAATGAAGGTCGTTTCAGCCAATGTGATTGAGTGCTGACCCTGTGAGAAGGGCACATGGGTGGCAGGCGAGGGGCTAATGGGACGGGTGTGAGGGGTTAATGGGTGGGGTGTGAGGGGCTAATGGGACGGGTGTGAGGGGTTAATGGGTGGGGTGTGAGGGGCTAATGGGACGGGTGTGAGGGGTTAATGGGTGGGGTGTCAAGATAGGGGAATGGAGAAGAGTAGATAGAAGAATGGAATACATAATTTCCAGTAGAAATATATGTAGTTTGGTTCTTGAAAATAGCATTACCAAGGATCATCATTTTCTCTCTTTGGTGACTGGGATTTATTACTCAGAGGTAGGAAATCCACAAATTCTCTGATCCTACAACAAATAAACATAAAATACATAAACATTAGACATACAGCAATGCAAGCAGAATTAGTTATAAAAGCCATAAGAATTGGACACTAAACAGGCTGGCATGCATCGCAGCTATATATGGCACTGGCTTTCACTCATATGTAGTTCAAACCTTGAGTCACTGGTTATAATAGCCCTATTCCCAGTTTCCTCTGTGCCATCTTGAAAGGTAGCCGTGCCTTTGTCTCGCTTCTATGCAAAGGCACAGCTACTTTTCAAGATTGGCGCAGGGAATTGTGAAGGGGACTATTCTCGAGTGAATTATATAATTTATGTGAGATATGTTTGTTTGACGTGTTATTCTCTCCCTTGCTAAAGGATTTGTCTCTGGATCCTCCAGCTTTCCTCCCTCCATCAGGGCTTGAATTAACCTCGTGGAAAAGTCACTCATGAATTGAAAATGAAGGTTGTTATGAATAAAAAATATATTAAATAAATATGGGTACGCAGTGTTCTCACCAGGATTTTTAAAAGAGAATTTTAGAGAATCCAAAAGAGGGTCATTTTGGAGGAGGGGGTCCACAATTACGATTAGGTTAGGAATTGAAAAGTAATGCTTTATATCAATGTAACTTGATGCCGTGTGGAATTTGCTATCTTTTATCGAAAAGGTGAACAATAATTCAACACGAGAAGAATTGAAAACTAAGGTCTTTGTGCTCTCTGGACCCCTCAAGCTATTTCTGTTGCGTTAATTTTTTAAAAAGCACTGCAATCTGGCAAGAACAGAGGGTACAAATATAGTCCACACTTACGAAGCAAGAGCTTCAATATCATTCTCAAAGGCTCCTGAAGCCACACCTATGTACACAAGAGCAAAAAATGGTTTTAATTTCTTTTGACTCAATAATGCTGAACAAGTCGAGAATAAGAAAGCAGTGGATATGATGCCAAACAAGTCATAGCAAGTCTTCCAGTTACCTGAGATTGATGTGTGTGTTTTGGGTCCCCCAAGATCTTCCTGCGTCACCTCTTCTTTTGTCACAGCCTTGATAAAACAATCAAAGGTTTGTTCAAGTTAAGAATAATCCAGCTATAAAAGCTATAATACATTGTCCTCATACCTGCCCCATTCCTTGGACATCTCAACCAATCCCAGTCATAGAGGTGTGGGATATTTACTGAGCTTTCGACACAATATACATCATTCTAGCACCTCAAAAATTCCAATATAATCTTTAACAGAGGGAACCCATCTCTACAAGAGTCATTTACCTTTACTACTTCTGGACCAGTGATAAAGAGATAAGATGTTTCCTGAAATATTTAAAAAGTACTAATTATGACTTATATATGAATTATATGAATTATATAACTATAACATAATCCTATTACAATCAAAAGTAACCCACTCAACAGATACCCAGTCAACAGGGATATCATGTGGATATCTCAACCTCTTACCTTGACCATGAAAGTAAAGTCAGTGATAGCAGGAGAGTAAACAGCTCCACCAGCACATGGACCCATGATGAGAGAGATCTGGGGTATCACACCTGAGGACTCTACATTTCTCTGGAAAATTTTAGAAATAAAAATTACTTAATTTCATTGAACCCTGAAACAACTTCTAAGTCAGGGCACAGATAATTCACAAAGGTGGATTACAATTTAGCATGTTTAGCAGAGGGAGGAAACCAGAGAACATGTAGAAAAATCCTTCAATCAAGGGAGATCATTCAACTTAACATATTCTACTCTCATGTGATGCCAAGTCCAGGAATTGAGCCTGAGATCCTAGTGGTGAGAGCAAGTGCACTTCTGCTTCATTAACCTTGAGCTCTAATATTGAAGTGAGTGTCCACGATAGGACCAGGTCTGGGGTGATACATGGGAGTTCACCGATTTGGCTGAAACTTGGCACAGTTGTAGGTCCTAGTGAGTTTTTTACTGTCCTAGAATATGAGTGTGATCTGTCACTTTGGTGGTGAGTTAGGGTACCCCTCCTTAAAAATGCCCGTTTTGACCCAAAAACCAACACAAATATACATCATTTTTACTGAAGCAGAAAAAAATTAAATATTGATTGCATAGAATTTGTTCATAAGATCTAGTCCAAATAATTTACCTGGAAGATATCGGCATAACCAGCAAGAGACTCTACACCTTCCTGGATACGAGCACCACCTGAATCATTGAGTCCAATCACAGGAGCACCCACAAGCATGGCTTTGTCCATAATCTGGTTCATAATCAAAAGAAAATGTCAATAAATAAATTGTTATGATACTATAACCACTGCATAAGTTCAAAATCCTTCCAATTTTATCAATACCCTGAAACCATCTCTGGGTTGATCTAAGTCAGAGCACTGCTAACTCAATGCCCAATGCTTGTGTACACGGTGTGGTTTAGACTTTGAATTCAAAAATATTTTCTTCAAAAAAAAAATGGATTACACTTGTTTATTAAAGACTCACCTTGCAAACCTTGCGAGCATGAGCACTGGAGAGACTTCCTCCAAACACAGTGAAATCCTGGAAAAAAGTTTCATGATGTTACAGCACTACCCAATCACACATAAGTGAAATCATACAATTTGCTGTCATGACAAAATAGAATTTTGGTGGACGTCAATCAAAGTGTGTCTGTTTCATTGTCAGAAAACACAAAGTTCATGCCTATGGAATGTCATGGAAATGTCTTGATTGATGTCCACCAAAACCTATTTGTTGCCCAGGATGATTCTGATACATGTGCTATTGAGAAACACTGTAAAATACTTATTTTTTTCCTATTCTTTAGCATGGATATTGTTAGCCCAGGGGGGGGGTACTCCCTATAATGGACTATACAGGGATGCTCCGCCCGAAAGGGGTACTTTTTTCAGGCCACATGTATAGAAAAAGGGGTGGAAATTTGTGAGTTTTTGTATAAAAAGGGTAGATTTTCTTCAAAGGTATATGAAAGAGGTACCTTTTCAGGCAAAAAGGTATAAAAAGGGGTACCTTTTCGCTGAAATTGGGTATAGAAAAGGGTAAGGGGTCGACAGTCTTCTGGGCGGAGCATCCCCATATGAAACAACCAGAACTACCCCCCCTGGGATTGTTGGACTTACTTGACTGAATACAAAGCATAGCCTGCCATTAATTGTACCATGGCCAGTAACTACACTGTCACCTGTGAACTAGAAAATCATATAGAGAATAAATATCACAATGCAATATAATAGACCTCTTTAATAGCTTTGTATGCAAATTGCCCATTTCAGACCACATGACATTCCCTTGAGAAATGTTCTTTTGTTAAAATATTCACACATGAAAGAATCAACTCCCAAGACTGGCATCACATGGTCTGAAATGGGCACAACAAACAATGAAGCTAAAGGGGTCTATGCTTCAGTCTAGGTCTTAACCCCTGTAACTGCTCAAATAGATGTGTATATGATAAGAATCAAAGTCCCTTTTTGAAGAGCATTTCACTTTCATCTTATTTACCTTGCTATTTTGCATACCAAACTCAGTGCAGTTATGTTCCATGTATTTGTCATACTCAACAAACGAGTCTGGATCAAGGAGGAGGTGAAGTCTCTCACGAGCAGTGAGTTTCCCCTGAAATTTTGACAAATTTATTTAATCTACAAGCTTATGAACACAGTGAAATGCCATTGCTGAAGCAGACTTGCAACAGCTCAGCATGCTAATAACATATTGTTACTTGTATGATAGAGCAGTTTTCATATGAGTGAGAAATGATACAGCAAATTTGTAGTGGCATACTGTAGCTGTACCGTATCTTACCATAGCCGTAACTTATGGTGCTTGTAGTTGGAATAATTATTGAATTAATTATTGTTACGGCATGTCATATCATGTGTATGCTGTGTTTCCAATTCATATTTGAAAACTCCTCCAAAAATTGATTAAAAAAATAAAAGTGTTCAAATAACAAGAATATCCTTGTTGAATTTGAAGGATAAAACAAGAGAATTTTAATTGAAATTTCATTGAGCTGCACTTGGAATTTCTTCAAAAGTCTGCATACATACTAAAGTGTATGACTTTTGGTCACTGAGATTAAATATGAAAATAGAAGCATAAAAATATGGAAGAAAAACATAAGTTGTTATTAATTAATTAATTAATTTAAGACTATTTTTTTCCATTAAAGACCGCCCAAAATTATTTTACAAATAAATAAAAAAATATATACAATGTGAAAAACGCAGTACTAGACATATAAATTAAAATTATGTTGCCATGGCTTCCTGGTTATTCCTAGGAACCATTTATAAACGCAGAAAATCAAGCCCTTATAATCTTACCTTTTCATGTTGTTTGTCAATCCTTTTTTGTCCTCCTCCAATTTCTGCTTCTATATTCTTTTTCTCAATCTCGTTCAACACATTTCTCCCTGAGGCAGCCCTAGCTAACACCTGGCCATTTCTCCACAAGGTAGGAGAGCGGATACAGGCCGCAGATGGAGAAAACTGAAGGGTTTTTCGGACGAGAATTGCTGAACGAAACAAGGCCGACATCTTGAATCCAGTCTGGGAATCTGGGAGACCTTCGACAAAACTTCACCCCTGGGGGAGGGGGAGGGTATCTTTACACAGATTTAAAAATTGAGATTATTCGAATAATTATCAGAAAATAATATCTTCATAAAGCGTTAATTTGCTAAAAAATATCAAAAGTAAAGGTTGCTTCATTTATTGAATCCTTTTGGGTTTTTTTATTGGTACGTTGAGCTACCTAGTAGGGTAGGATGGGTAGGATTTTTGTATCGCACGTGTTTTAGAGTAAGCGCATGCGTACATCAATATGATTTCAAAACAAGCGTCGTCGAAGGAACGTGTGTTGAACTCATTATTACTGTTTTGTAGAAAGTTGATCTTTTGATCACAAATCCTCAATGAACGCCACTTTTCTTTACGTGGAAGCATGTAAATGTATGTTGTCATCAAGCGACGACTCTTCCAGTAACTGGAATGATCTCTTCCAGCTGCTACCCAAGCTACGGCAGGCACTCTCTTGTCGTGTTTGTAGAGGGCTTTTGGTGGAGCCCTTCGGATCTGAAAGCTGTGAGCATTATGTTTGCCGTGGATGCTTGAGAAAGAAGCGGTCGCTTAACCCTGGCTGTCGTTGGTGTCTTAACATGGATTTACTCGTAGCTGATAAACAAACGCGAGTATTGCTCGCGTGTTATCAGAAACTGTGCGAGTTCATCGCTAACTCGGGGGCTGTTGGGCACCTCAGAAGTCAGAACGGGGAATATCATGCAATACTTGCAGTTATACACGAGGCGTTAGCGAGCCCGATCGCGATGGAAGACTGCCTCAAAGATCAGACTTTGGCACCTGGGTTAAGCGAAATCAACACCGATGTTCAACCGGCTACGAAAATTTCTAGCGGGAAATCGAACGACAAAATGGCGGACAAGCCACGTGACTGCGTTAGTCGACTTCCGGCGGAAGCCATTACACCCTTGCCAAAACGCAAAATTATCCAACTACTGAAAGAGATTGATGGGAACGAAGATCAAAAGCCTAAAAGAAAGAAAAAGAAGCATTTTAAGGGAACTATTTATAACTACAACAAGAAAAAGAAGTTACAGAAAAAGATGTTGAGTATGGATAAAGAGCCTGAAAACATTGTGTGTCAGCAGTTTACGGAAACAATTCAGACAATTGAAAATGATCAGGACAGTAACGAAGAAGTCCAAGTTGTTGATGAAATTGATGAAAAGCCGCTGTTTGTAGAGACTGACTTGTCAACACAAGCTGTCCCTGGTAAACTACGAGGGCGATCATGCCGATGTGGTGTTGCCTCTATGGGTCTGTCAAGGAAATGTATAGGCAAGCGCTGTCCATGTTACACTAGTAATCAGCCTTGTGAACATTGTTTTTGCTGTAACTGTGCTAATCCGTTGAACAATAACAATGGGAAATCTACAAGTGTAATAGAAAATGTTTCCGAAGTAAAAAACTTTGCTGTCTCTGTGAGCTAATTGCTTAAACAGTCCTGAACATTGCTCAACTTTTTTGCTCCTCTTTTTTGCTCACTGCTTACGAAGTGGATGTATTTATATAAGTATGAATCTAGCCGTTTCAATTTAAAATGTTTAAAACAGTATGATATACAAGTTATGAGACAAGTTTCTTATCCAAGAGATTGATAATTTCAAAACTTGACTATGTCAAGAAGGCTGCATAACAATTTTTCATAATATTATGAGGGTTTTGGCAACATTACATGTTTTAAGAAACTTTATCTCAGTATTTAACTCTTGCTTCTCGTGTATATATAAATTTATTTATTTATGAATAGCCTTGCTGTTATACTTTAAGATGTAAATAAACTACACTTCTTCCTGACTGCGAGAGTTAATTCACCATTCCCCTTATTGTGTCTTGATACCACTGCCACCAGAATCCTCTTCAAATTCTTTTTCTTATTCAAATGTTTGAACTGCTTTGGGAGTGGCAAGATAAATAGAGATTACTTCATGAAAAGCGCGCGCGTACGGGATTTTCGCACGAGTTGGTGAAGTATCTGAAATCGAACGAGTGAGCGCAGCGAACGAGTGAGATTTCTGATACAAAACCAACGAGTGCGAAAATCCCGTACAAAGCGCTTTTCATGCTGTAATTTATTTATTTTATACATACTGAGATTTTGTTGTTTTTAATTTATTCACATTTAATTGGTTTTCTAAAACAATTACAAAACTCGTGTAATAATTTCTTTTCGAAAAATTAAGCTTTTACTAGAAGCTATGATGTAAAAATATCAGTAATCATAACTAGTACAAAGTAAAATCGGTAAGCTAATGAAGTTTTGGCTGATTTTTTTTTTCTTTTGGCTTAGTTTGTCACTGTGGGCTGTCTTCGTCTGACGACTCCAACACACGCTTGATGCGTTTAAAGCTACGTGTAGACTCTGTTGATTTAAATGAGTGATTTGCGGAATTCGGTGACTTGTTAACGGTGTTGATTGTTATATTAAACTGTCCTCCGTGAAAAACTGCTCCACTGAAAGGACCTGCTGGAGGCAAACTAGAACTTTTCATGAATGAAGATTCACGGCACTCGGTGTGCACTGCACTTTGTAAACTCGACACTGGCCTTTTTTCTATAGACGTACTTGTAGTATTATTTCCACTCAGAATCAAAGACATGTTTTTCTGTTGTTCGTTTGAGATGGTACTGTAGTTGTTGACGCTTTGAAGGTTTCTGTGGCCAGATAATTGCATTATATGTGTTGGCGGGACGTTGTTGTCGTTCAGTTTTTGCATCATAGTTTCATTTTTGGAGTTGAGAAACTCAGTCAGCAAACTCACATCTCTTCGTGTCTTCGAAAGAGTATTTTTGTTTTTTTGGTCTTCTATAAACTTGTCTATAGGTTTGTCTAGAGACACAAATCTTCTTGATTGTTCAGCCATCCTCACAAATATCTCCTAGCTCTTGATAAGTTTGAAATACGAACAACTAGCGTACACCGAAAATATTATTTTGTGAAAGCTGCCCGACAAAGCTACCCGCGATGACCGCGAAAACACGATTCGCCTCGACAGTGGTTTGTGATTGGACGAAACGCTTTTTTCACGTGTGAGAAATTCATTTCGCCTCTCTGATTGGCTGAAAAAAGTCGCGAACTGGTTTTTCACATAGGGAGATTTGATAAGAAAATCTCAGTATGTATAAAATAAATAAAACCATTAAATGGTTTTATTTAGGCCAACAAAAGGAACTACGAAATGGATTCTGGTAGAAGTGGTATCAAGTGTAATAAGGGGAATCAAGAATTCAAAATTATAACTGATAATGGCATTGGGAAATGAAAGCATACAGGGTGGAGTGCATGGCAGAGTGTTAAACCACCCACTACTCTCTGCTGTGATCAAGGTTCAACCTTGGGTTGATTTCTGGGTTGGGTTGGTTTAGATCTAACTGCATCAATTGCATTGGCATTTGTTATCAATACTTTGCCAAACGTTTTTTATACTGGGTAAGTCATGCTGCCCTCACATCATACCTTTATCTCTTGGGATTGTAACAGTCTTAACACTACTTGTGAAAAGGTTTTTCTTGGTGGTGGGGAGGTTTGCAATATTTTTTCACACAAAGATCAACATTTCTAAATTTAATTTTTACTTTTATTTTGTTTTCCATGGTGTATGCAGAATCTCAGGGAAACATTTTTAAAAACAACTTTTCTGAACCCGATTATATCTTGGTGAATCAAATTGTTTATAAATTAAAGATTTTTTTATGAACAACAGAACGTTAAGTTAAAACATTTCACAGCAATTCTTAATCACAATGAGAACAAGTTGGCCTAGAGTGAGGGCAAACTCGTTTATTTCCCCTTGGGGAGAAAAAAAGATTTGCTGCCGACACCAGAGCCAGCCTCCAGGGGCCTGAGAAATACATATCTGAGCATGTACAGACAGTCAATATTTGTAACTCTGATCATGATCAGATTACATGGATGTAAAACCATAATGAATTGCACAGTATGGAACTTTCATATATCCAGCACTGTGCAAGTCAATACATGTCCATAGCAGAACAATGAGTATAAAACACTTTAGTGTCTACACTCATGAAATTTGCTCTGCTTAATTGGGACCATGAATCATTGTTTTTATGTTCAAACAAGAACTTTTAAAGACCTAAAACAACAACATACAGAGGCAGGTCCCTTGTTTCTTGTTACTTTGTTGGATGTTGCTATCTACCATGCAGATCCAGTTCTTTACAGCTGTAGTAATATGATTTCAGCCAATAGGAATCGGCCATACACATTGTTTCCTGTCCTCATTGTCCACTTTGATGTAGAGTACATGCTATCCAGTTTTTTTCCACTTTTAAGGAATTAGTACTCATCATCATCATCATCATCATCATTATTAGATTTTTCTTCTGACAACCCCGTAACAATACTCCATGGACTGTTCCCCTCTTCACCTGCTATCCCCTTGAATGAGAGCAGTTCCTCATCTATTAATTCTTCATCCTCAATTTCAAAGTCATCTTCATATCTACATGAACCAAAACCAGTAGATGTAATTAGTAAGATGTGCAATCATATTTTCAACTCTAGTCTGGTGTTGTTAAGCCCTCAAGCAGTATCAGTAGTGTATGCTGTTATGTGCCACACCCTTACCACTGCTGTTGTCATCATAGTTTCAATTCACTGGACCTGTCATTTTGTGTGAGGAAAGGTGCTTGTTGAAAATTGCATCAAGGGTGGTGAAGTGGGTGTGCACTTTCCTCTCACCTCTGGGTTTTTGGGTTTAATTACTGGACATTATATCATAATTATGTAAGTAGATGTAAGTGATTTGAGAGATTTTTTCCTCTGTGTTGTCTAATTTTTCCCCTCCACAAAAATTATCTTAATGATGAGTGCTTGCTGTAAACATACCCATCTCCTTGTTCATTGGCTCCTTCTTCTGCTACAAGTAATTCATACTCTTCTTGAGCATACCGTTCCCAATCGGACTGCTGTGAGGTTTCACCATCATTTTCCTATCACAACAAAATTCATAATTTTATCATTGAAAACTGTATTAATTTTATCATAACTTAAGAATATCAGGTACCAGTTATTGGATTTCAGACAACTATGCAAAATCATGATGCATAGCATAGAACGAAAAGTCCTGCTATCTTGAACCTCCTGGGGACCAGGGAAAAGGTTTGAAACAATATCCAGGATATAATAATATTATTGCATGGACACACGATACGATTTTTCATGCGACGTTGCAATGATGTGATGTCGCAAAAACTAGATCACACTATGTGACCACCTGTGCGACATTGCGTTTACACAGTGAGGTTCATGGCACAAAACATCGCAAAAGTAGAATTTGTTTTTAATTTTTTGCAATGTTGCATGGGTGGTAACACAGTGCAATCTCTAATATTTTTTGAAAAAATCGCATAGTGTTTCCATACCTTAATTTTAGTGATGCAAGTCCACAGGATGTTTGAGATAATAAGAATTTATCCATAGTAAATGATAACAAGATTGCACTGTAATAACATCTGTTGAGCTATCCATAGTGTGAGACTGCTACTTATTCCATTAGAAAACTTAGATGCCATGATTAGCCTGTATGTTAATATGGGATAAGAGTTTTTATTTTTACCATTACTTTTACCTTCGCTGTAGCAAATGGGTCTCTCTGTTCAAACTCAATGTATTTATCAAGGTTGAAGAATGTGTTATAGAATATATGGGCCATCTTGCATCGCCGAAGATCACCAAGAGTTATTTTATCTGAATGAAATGAATAACATTTAAATAAATGAAACTACAATGAATTAATTTTTAATTAAGAATCAATATTTACCTTGTTGAGCTGGTTTCACCATGTCTAATACCTGGGGGAAAAAATAAAATAATAATACAAAATTAAAACACATATCTAGCTAATAACACAAATTTTGTTCTTGTGAGAGAAAAAATATTTGGGTTGCCTGTGGTATTTGAAAATATTTATGGGCTTCCTGTGGTAAACTAGGGTGTTACCACAGGGAGACCAAAACATGATAAAATCAAGTAAAGCTCATTATTACCTGACACAGACAGTCCTGGAATGACATTGCTTCAATACCCAGTGCTTCCATTTTGGCTGCTTGCTCTTCATAAAAATATTCCAGTTCATACATAGATAGAACTCCATCACCGTCAGCATCCATACAGCGAAACCAGTACTCTATGCTTTTGTGCCAAATCACGAGGGTTTAGAATTTGAAACAATGCACATGTGCAATGGTAGAAAAAAATAAGGCTCCCACATGGAAGGGAACTGATATCCGACCCTCTATATGTAGGAAATGGACCTTTTCTGCTGAACTTTCTGGAATGTTTTCCCATTTCAGACCACAAGTCATTCTCTTGAGAATATGGTTCTTTGTTTGAGTTGTATCCATATTCACGTGCCTTCTCATGAACAACCGCTAATCAAAGAAAGGATACTCTAGGGAATGAAATGTGCTCTAAAATGGAAAAACATTACGCCCGAGCTGAAAAGGTCTATCATAACAGTTTTCAATATGACATGAACTCATAGCAAGCAGCATGATAAAATTTGGTTCTGTGCAGCTGCTGTCAATCAAAATTAATCAGCTGTGACCTTGAATTACTATAATTTAATTATTTTTCAACTACCTTCTTGGATGCTTCTTGTCTTCCTCAGAAAGAAGAAACCACACAAATTCAGGGTAGGTCATTTTACCATCCAGACATGTTTTACCCCTGCAAAGGAAAGTGAAAAATGTGTTCAAAACCAAGCTTAGGACAGTCTTGAATTTTTGGGTCATTTCTATTTCTTTCAAAAGAGCATTGCAATTTCAACACATGTGTAACCCATATGAGAAGTTGAGAGTAGAAAATAAACTACTACTACGTAAACAAATAGATCCAGAAATAGATTCCTCTGCATGGCGGAGAATGGAATTTCCAAGTGGTGTGAGACAATCCGAGGGGCTAGGGTATACTTACTTACTGTTTTTACATCAAGAAGAGCATAAAGCATGGGGCTAGGGTATGTTGTTCCATAGAGGTGGACTACTGAATAATGACTATCTTACCTAGTCACTGTGCCTGTGAACAGTCTTTTTACCATGCGAGATGACAGGGCTGAACCAAATGAATAAAAGGAAAAATGAGTAAAAAATCAACAAAATTATCTGACAATTTTTCTTTGAGTTTAATGCCATATTGCTATTGAGTTAAACACTAATCATTTGTATATTATTACCATGGTTATTGTGCTTTGCTAGATCCTTTTCATCAATTAGCAGGTCATGGTCTGTGTCAAGTTCCCAGAATTTACAATAGATGACATAAAAATGTTCATATGAAAAATAGTCTACTATCTGTGGATAAAAGGGTAAAAAAATCAGAAGAGGCAAGTCAAAAGTGATTTTTGAAAAAAAATTGACATTGGGTTGCTGAAGCCCCTAGCTCCCACTACCCCCTCCCCTTGTAACCATGACAAACTTTCAGATATTGGGATTTTCTTCTTCTGTCCATCAAACATCACAAATTGAGGCTTACTGTAGTTTGCAGAACAAAACAAAACGAAATGAAATATTGTCGTTCTGCAAACTACAGCACTACAGCAAGCCTAAAATTGAAGGATGGAAGATAGGATATCAGAAAACCTGCCATGACTGAAGTTGTCTGGGTCACAAAATATATGAACTAAATTGCCAATGTGATTCCATCAATACCTCATTTATATCTTCCTCATCTTCCAAAGATGCTAAAACCTACAGTATAAAATGAGAGTTATATGATATTTAGTGGATAAGCCATTTGGAAGAGTAATCTTTAATCCCATTTTTTTTCTTCAAGATTTTATCAAACAGGTGAAACAACCTCTGGGCTGATCAAAGTTAGGGCATTATGAACTCACAGATCAAAACCTGAAACAATACCTCTGGGCTGATGAAATTTAGGGCATGGGTTTTGAAATTTAGCTTCTTAGGTTTTGCAGAGGAAAAAACAGAGAACCCAGAAAGAAACCTCAAAACTAGGGAGAGACCCAACAAAGTCCAGGAATCAAACCCTGAATACCACAGGGATAAGAGGCAAGCACTCTAGCTACCCCACCCTGATTTCCTAACCCCAAATTCTACTCAAATATTTTGTATTAACATACCTCTAAAAAGTTACTGCGCCGAAGTTCTGAAATTGTTATTTTTCCTGTCCATGAACTATTTACATTATAGAATATTCTTGCTATAACCTTTAAGGGATATAAAAAATTCAAAAGATTAAATCCAAGAGTGGGAATGGCCTCTGCCGTCAAATTATTGTTTAAGTATTTTTAGTTCTCGTAGTATCTACAGGTATATAATACTCACTGTGTGTACATATCTGGAGTGAAACTCTGGTGCATCTTGTAAAAATGTAAGACCAAGGTGGCTGTTTACAATATCCTGTAAAACGACAAATAAAATATGAGAAGATATAAATTAGCATAAAGTTTAGTCTTTTTCAACATAAGAAAAGAAGAAACATTAATGAAAAAGGGAGAGAAGGTAAAAGGATTAAAGTGATTCTACCAACAGGGTGCGCATTTTAAGAGGGTTGATTTAATAGTAAATGCATGCATATCACTGGAACAAAAACTAGAGCTCACTGTAGTAAGTTGTCTGTCATGTGGACCATGTTAATGCAAGAATCATGCATTTTTATGCAAAACAATACAACCAATTCTTGAGGAAACAAATGTGTAGGAGCAGCTAACCTGGTTGAAAAAAATCCTAGTGCAACCCCTGTCTATGGTGACTTGATTTCAAGGCTGTTTAGCAGCGGGGGGGGGGGGGGGGGGGGGCACAATGTCACTTTGCAACATGTGATCATAAAAAATGAACATTTTATTCATGATGTCTTGTTTTACATTTCTGGGGAAAACTGCCCCTGTGGGTGCTACAGCCAAGGGTTTCTGTTGAGCAGCAAGGATTCACTTTTTTAACTAATATAACTAATTAGTACTGTAAATACTTCTAAAAAATACCTGTATAAGAGGCACAAAGTCTTCTGATTCTAGATAGGGTTTGGAAGGCTTTGGAGACATTAAAAATACAAACTTGGAAGCGTCATCAAAACAAGTGGATGTCAACCTGGAAGTTAAAGACAAACAATCATGACCCATGACTTTCCATTCAAAAACAACTAAAATTTTCTGTCTTACATTGTTTTCCACTATGTACACTACATCCTTTCATAATGGAAACAAAAAGAATAGGAATATAGGGAAGCATGCATGGTGAAAGTGAACTGCTAATGCTAAAGTGGAACCCCTCTGAGTTAACATGGAGGTTCATAGCTAGGTTCAATACTAAAACCCGGCCGGCCACCATCAAGTTAGGAAAGTTCTTTTTTGGTTCTTTCCTGTTTATTTAAAAAAAAATTTCCCTCCAGGTTCTCTAGTTCCATGTCACTTTCACTTCTCTCGGCTCAAACTAATTAGCCAATCAGTGAACTTTTTGTGCATAGCTAAATATTTCCTACTTCCAGTTTACTCTTCAGCTCAATAAACAACAACCTTTACTTAAAGAATAAAACTAATCTATTTAAAGATTCATGATCACAATTATTTTGAGGAATAGCATATTTTATCGTTGTTGATGGAAAACATTTCATTTTCAAAAGAGATCTTATAAAATAGAAAATACTTGGGAATTTTCACTGTGACAAACAATGCATTCCCTGCCTAGATTCCAAATCACTTGGTTTAAATCAAGACTATTTGATTGGCAAAACAACATCTTTGACCACAGAATTAATCAACTCCTGTCTTTGTATGCCTTTATCCATCAAATCTACCACATTCTAAGTTCATAAATATTTGATTTAAATGGAAACTAAAAGCCTAGATGTCTATACAGAAGGATAGCAGTAACATGAATTTAAACAGCACTGAGAGTAATGAAAAGTTTTAAAATCTTCATTTCAGCTTGAAACAAACAAGGAAAAAAAAGACTCCCTGATAGGGATGTTGCGAGAACACTTGAGAAGCTCCTTGAGAACCACTCCATTACTCATTAAGGACCTTAAGCAACTCAAAATCTAGTACAGGGATGCGAGACCTGAGGTTTCAGAACTGTGACTTAATGATAAAGGAAGATCTGGAAATAGGTGTTACTTCTTGATTCAAGACATGAAGGATGTGCAATTATTGTTGAATATTGCATTCTGGCGAGAACAATATCTTCTTTTCTCGTTCAGATACTGACACTCCCGGTATAGATTTCAAGTAGCTTAAAGTCCCTATTTTGGTTTCCAATGCTTGTCTTGCATTTTTTCAACATTCTGTATGTTTAGATTAAAACATCTACGATGGAAAACTATTATAAATCTCTCTACAGATTCATTTACTCAGCAGTTACCCTCAATTTTGTGTAGAATATTCACATGTTTCATTGAAGGTCCGTGGAATTTCAAAGTGTTTGATGTATATGTTGAAGTTGTGTATTCTTAACTTTACCATTGGTATTTGTGAATGTGTTGACATTCAAATGAGGCTAACCTTGCATATAAATAAATCTGTAGTCAATAAGCAAAGCGGTATTTTACAAATTTCGAAAAAGGTCTATTCATTTTCACATCTATGGTATTCATTTATAGTTATTTCTAAAATAGACATTATCCTACCTTTTCCACATGACATTGAACGTCGACAAGGTGACATAGCCACTTTTGTTTCCCCCTGCTGCCGAAAACAAAGGATCTTTCCAGTAGAGAGGTAGATTACATGCCTGGAAATTAAAAATAACACAAAAACTTTTTTAATACTACAACATAAACTTAAGATTACAACTAGAAAACACTGATGGTTTAGGAGACATTCAACAGCGGGGGGGGGGGGGGAGATGGGGGGGACGATTTTGGTCTCATTATAAGGACAGCTATATATGTTTTAAAGCTCAATATTTTGTAAATATGCTCTTCTGGTTCCAATGGAAAAAATATCAAATGTGACCAAAATTTAGTGAATTATGTGGTCGCCTTTTATTTTGGGAGTGGTAATATATTGTGATCAGCAGAAAAACTGACATTTCTGCAAATAACTCCAAGTAGCTTTACTCTAGCCTGCGTCACATCCGGACTTTCTTTCTGTGACTCAGGCTACTTTACTCTAGTTTGAGAGGATTTTGCCACAAGTTTAGAGAAACAGTGACAAAAATAAAACAATTATAGTTTTGGCATATCACTGCCAGTTAGAAAAATCATAAAAGTAGCAGCCTTGTCATTTTTCTGCTCTGCCAAGGGGTTATGTTATAGCAACCGTAGGTTAAAGTTTTACATCAGGAACAGCATGGGCTGAGCTTGTTACAACAATTTTCATAATTATTTCTTGACTAACACAGCTCACGACATCTGGTATTTGTCTCCCATCAATCAAAACTTACTAACTCAAACCACTGGAAAAAATTTTCATGGCCAAAAATTTAAATACTGGTATCTAAAATTATAGCTAGTTGTCTGCATGGTTGTCATTAGCCTGCATGCTGCTCAACTTTAACCACAGTTATGTTCCCATGCAGGCTACTGGTAATGTAATTATAAAAAAGGGTATTAGTGTGTTCCCTATTGCCACAAGGGTTTTTCTTCAGGTTCACTATCTTTCCTCTTTCCATGAGTATCAACACATAACTTGAAGATAACGTATTGTAGAATTTAATGTTCAACTTTATTCTTGCAGTAATCTAGATCTATAGACACATGCAGAGATAAGAGATGAACATCTTGCACAGACTAGACATACGTTTCAATTTACACAAACAACACACTGTTGAATAGAAACAACATGAACCCCTATACCAAGCACATAGTAATATGACTTTTGCAATGACAGTATTGATCAGGCAAAAAAAGTAATTAATAAAACTTGTTTTAAAACTTTAAAAGCACCTCAGGCATGGCTTAAGGATTAACAACATCTTCTAAATTCTTTACCCTTCTAGAAAATTCTACAAAAAATTCCTTTTCAGCTTTTAGTTTTGAATGGATTATAAACCATGTTCCTGTAAAATATAACTGAATCAGGAAACCACAAGCAGGATTAAGAAATGTTGGAACATTTCCTTGACAGATATGTGTAATTAAGGGTCAACAAGTTTGAATAATCAGATCCATGCTTCACTGAGTTACAGAACTGCTTATTAAAAAAGTATTATTATGATTTAGTTGTTGCTGTTGTAAATAATTTTCTAAACAAGTTTACAAATCTGAAACTGAGATATCAGGTCATTCATCATCCTCGTGATATAGAGATTATTATCAGTTGTGCGATGCATACTCTTGTGAAGTTGGTGAAGAGGTCTCTTGAGGAAAAATTGTGAAATATCAATTCCTTTCAAAGGATATGGGCTGTAATCTTTACTTTACAGCTAACAATAATGGGGATTTGTAAATATTTACTGAGTGAGCAAACAATACTTGAAAAAAAATTTCGCTAAAGATAAGCAATTAATAAATATAAAAAAACATTTCCATGGCAATGTTTATAGCAAGAAAAAATCTATTTGGGATAATTAGCCAAGAGATCTCTAACTTCTAGATCTGCGAATCTATATATCATTTGGCACCCATTTAGCACTGCATTATAAATATTATCCTTTGGCTTGGCGCAAAAGAAAAATCTGTAACAAGTTCTAAGTTTGTTCTTGTTATAAAAATATCGTCATTGTTAGATAATGAGACAGATAAGAATTAAAAGAAATTACTAGCTTTTCAACTAGGCAAACAAAGAACAATTTCGATGTTTCGAGGTCATTTAGCAAAGCAAACAACATGGATCCATTCTCAGCATGGAAGATGTAAGCGCGTGCTGATAAAAAATCAAGTTACGTTCAACTTGAGTTGCAAACCAGACATCAAAGAGATTATTTACAAAAATAACGTATGGATCAAGCGGAGATAGTATTAAATACAAGCAGGAAGCTTTAAGAGTTGGACAAGAGGATCGCAAACAATAGGATGAGCATGGAATAAATTTTGAACATCTTTGATATTGCGCGCCTAAAAAACCACGATCTGCACGCAAAAACCATTCAAGAACGATATCCCAGCGCAAAGATAATATAATCTAGGATTTTTAGCAGGAATCTCTGTTTTAATAAAGTCTCTGATAAGAAAAAAATATGTTTTTTCTTTGCGGTCTTTGACTTTAGAAAACAAGAGGGAACGAGTCTATAGTTTGGATCATAACAGGTTGAAGTGAAACTTTCCAGCCTTCCAGGTTGATTCGACGCTTACTCTAAAAAGTAGCAATATTTGGAATATATTTGGCAGATTTAAGCTTGAATCTTTCAAAGTAGAAGTGTAATACTTTTTATTTGGATTTGACATAATATAAATCAAAAGTGAAAGGTTTTCGCAAAGTCGTGACGATCATCACGCTATCAATATTATTCTGTACTTTGTACAAGGTTGAGAAAGATTATTTTTCTTACCTTTGTAACAGCAGCAAACTGAGACCGAGTGACTTTTCCCTCTTCAAAAACGTTAAAAACTTGAGTGACTTTTTTGATAGTTAGATCCAATTCTGCGGAGCTTGAAGGAGGTTTGCCATAAGGGAAGAAGAATTTGGGAATCTTAGCAGCACACCCAGGAGATATCTTTATTGATCCATGTTTGTCATCGAGCGAATGAGAATCCTTCATCAGATTCTTACTTGAATCATGTCTTTCGAGTTCTGGCGATCGTGGAGAACTTTTGGCGCCCGATTTTCTGAGCGATCGGACGTCTCTGGGACTCCTTGGTGATCTGACTGGTGTTGGAGATGATGATGGTGCTGGGGGGGACACAGATCGAGCACTTCCCCCCGGACCTGGTGATAGTAAACACTGATGTTTCGGAGATATGGGACGACCTTCGATCACCTTGTTCAAGTCATCGCGGAGAATTCGTTGTGTTGTAGGCATTGAAAGCCACCGTAGAAATAACTCATCTACTTTTGATTTTAAGTTCGGTGTTACGGCCATGTGAACCATGAAGTCTCGTAAACAATTGAAGCCAACAAGTTCACACAAAGTGAAAAATTAACTTTCTGAGGGTTAGAAGTCCACGAAGGCAGTTATAGAATCACGCGAACGTTGACCAGCACTCCTTTACGGTCCTACGCCCAAGGATATCGTGTTTTACAGAATAAAATAATATTATATTTAGCCTTGTGTGGGTGTACTATGTTGTCAGTAAACAAAGGAAGACAAAATAATGATGTAATTTGGAAGAATGTCAAAGGAATGTAAAGTTCCTCGCCCACTGGATTCGAAGCTTCGCGATAGTTTGTCAACTTTCCATTGCGAAGAATATTGTTCCAGATTCTTTTTCTGTAGATAAATGATACTCAATACAATCCTTGGGCTTTAGTTTCATCCAAACAATCCAAATAATGTGAAGAAACCTTGTGAATCCATGGTTATTTGGTATTTTACGGATGAGAAGTGAAGCCGTTCGAGGAACAACAAGTCAAATGTGGCGCGCAGACCAGGAAGACACGAAATGAGCCCGCCGGGTCAGCGGAAAGCTCTACTAGTACCAGGCTTCTACAATTTTCAGTCTCTTGCTAATCTTTCTTACTTTCTTTCATTCAGTCATTTATTCGATCTGCCACTTTTGTCTTTTTGTATTTTATTCCATTTTTATAATCTTTCGAACCCAGAATAAACTATGGCTATCAGTCTAATTTTTCTCATTCCTTGGCTCTTCCCGGCTATTTCATTTCCATCTTTCTTTTGAAATTGATTCAATTACTCAACGTTAATGATATGTTTTAATGGCAGGTAGTAATTTGGAGTTAGTTTTTAACCAGCAAAGTAAAAAACAAGCGTAAACTCTGACTCGAGCGGAAATTTTCTCAAAGTCCAAACACGAGTTGAATAATGTGTAAAATGGTTGCACCTTGCGCTCTTTGCACTGGCAAAAAAGGTAGGTCAACCGGAATCAGTGGCTTTCAGGGTTATTGCTTCTGGTCAAAATATTTCGAATGTAAGAGATACGAAGAACCAAAACCAAAACAAAAAAACGATTCCAGTTAAAACAGACTTGTTTATTAAATTTTTTAAATATATATATATATATATAATCTCATAAAATATCGTTTTATTTTACGTATTGACTGGGAAGTGAAAGAGGGATATGGAGACCCAAGGTTCGAAACCCTCAGTACGCAACCCGACCAAATAGTTTCAAAACGTTTGGCAATTTATAAGCATTCATTCCGCAATTCTCGGCTCGATAACTCTAGTTTTATTTCAAATAACTGAGATTCTTACATGCCGGTGATCTGATCTGTCTCCTAGAAAGGAAGGAATTTTCGGGAGTTTTCTTTATATTTTTTTCTTTATTATACAGAACACGAGCCATTAAAGTGTAAAGCCATTCACTGAAGTCTGTATATATTGTATATCACCGAGGTTAAAACTTTGTTAACAAGTTCTTGTATGTGTCATGCATATGATAAAACCGCAAAATGTTATATGATTTGCTGGACTGAAAAGGGAATAAAAAGTATTGTATTGTAATTTTTTTTGTATTGTTTTTTTTTGTTAGCGCGTGTCTTTTTCTATACAACGAACGCGGTGAGGAATCTCCTGGGGATGGGGGTGAGGTCTTTGAGCGCCAGACTTTTCCTAAGTTGGATAATCAGGATGCAATGTGCTCTAGCTTGGGTACACTCATCACCATAAAAGGCATGATTAACAAAAGATGTTGGTACCCAAGCTGGACCACAATGCACCATGTTCGCTATCTCAGAAAATATAGTGAAAAGATAAGAAACAGAGATGGAAGGAGAACAAAATCCTCCGGTAGAGGTAGAACAAGAAAAGAGATTTCTCTCACGTAGTGAACTCCCACCCTATAACTTAAGTTAACATTAAGTCAGGAATTCGTATTCCTCGTTCATCTAAAACATTGGTTGAGTTAAAAGAACATGTCACTTGAGGTTAAAATGTCCGTACGTATACCGTATATATGCCACTGTACAATAAATGTCGTATATTGCCGGTTAGGGTAAGACTTGCTTGGGTCTCTGGCACTCAAGCCCAGTCTTGCCACAGGTATCCCAAGTAATAACTTGGTTAATCAATAACACAGGTAGCCCGCGCAATACACATGAAAGTTTAAATTCGGTTTGATAAGCACATACGTACTTCATGCATGGAGCATCATTCCTTTGCTTAAATGCCTGTTCTATTTTGGCCCATGCCGGACTGGGGGAAGTACGATCCACTACCTGAGGGAGGGGTTGGCCATGAATTGATACCCCCGGGTGGCAGGGGATTGGAGGGCGGATTAGTTAAGTACACTCCCGTAGAAAATGGATCATCTGCATAGTATCCCTGCGATGGATGACTATAAAGGCTCTTACTCGGTAAATCATAGCTCTGATTTGAAGATGGAAAGTATCCCGCGCGAGATCCCGCGTCCGAGTAGGCTGTTGGGTAGCCTGTGGACAAGGGGTTCCCAAACGGCGTCATAGCAGGTGTAGATGACTGATTGTAGGATGGTGACTGCGGTGTCTGACTGAACGCAGAGGTTTCCCTGTTTGAAAACCCTGACTGATTATATCCTGGATATTGCCTTGATCCTGGCATACTGATGCTGTAAGATGGCGGTCTGCCTGAAGGTGAGCCGGAGTAACTACCCACCGAGGAACCCGACCCATAGTCAGTTTGATTGTACCCGAAATAACTTCCATAAGAAGAAGCCTGTCCGTAGTCTGGGAAGGTATATCCCCTGTCAGCGCCCACGCGAGGGAAGGAACTGGGCGAGGAAGGGACTCCCATTCTGTCAGTAGGAAAACCAGTATCTGGCCTCAAGGGTGAGCGAGGATTGCGCGACGCTGTTGGTGATCGCATGGTCCCATAAGGATCAGGTCTTGCAGGTAATCTCTCGCCACTAGAGAAACACGAAGCTAACGCACTTAAGCCTAAAGAATCGAGCAGTGGGTCTATTTTAGGCGAGTTGATACGTTCCAGAGGCGGTGGCTTGCTCTGTGGGCCGGGGACTTCCAGGAAACTCTTTTTGTGCTGGTCAGAATGTGCTTTTGCCTTGTTGTTGTCCTTCTCCTTCTCTTTCTCCTTCTCCTTCTCCTTCTCCTTCTCCTTTTCCTTCTCCTTCTCTTCGGGTGCCAGTTGATCTTGTTCACTATTATCCTTGCACTCCGTTTTACTATCTTTATCGACTGTTAAATCAGGGGGCTTTACTGTTGGTCCTGACTTTTCAGAGCTGGTGTCTTCTTTACCGTCTTTATCGGATACTTGAGAATCGTTGGGAGATTCCTTGGGCTTATTTTCGTCTTCTGTTACTGTTTCCTTCGATTCATCTTCGTTTTCTTTTTCTCCGTCATCTTTACTACTATCCTCTTCCCCGACACCCTGACCTTCTTTCTCCGGCACCTCCTCTTGCTCGGATTTCTCCTTATCCATATTTTCTCCATTCGTTTTTTCTTTCTCAATTTCGTCTTCCTCGTCATCATCCTCGATAATATGCCTCCGTAAGTAAACATGGCGCTTAGGTGGCTTTGGCCGATCATCGTCCGAACTGGCGTCGTAGTCATAGTCGCTATACTTCGAGTCCGTATCACTTGCCGAGTCCAAGTCTTTTAGCCTTCGGGATCTTCGTTTCCCGACCCTCGGTGCAGGATTCGAAGAGCTGCCGGTGTAAAACCGATCAACCGCAAAGGCAGGTTTCCCGGTAGGGTGGCCATTCATCTCCTCGCCTAATCCCTTGATGTCGACTTCAACTGCATCTTTGATTTCCTCATCAAAATCTCTGAAAGTATAGTCTACTGTTTTTCTTGTTCGTCCAGACCGTCTTATTGTCTCGATTTGTTCTTCTTCACTATTTGGTCCCTAAGGAATTAACATTAACAATTAGTTTACAGTTTACGTCAGATTTAGGGACTGCTATGAAAATTGACCGAAACCTTAAACCCCTCCCCCACCCCCCCCCCCTCCCCCTCCCCCCTCCTCGCACCCCAGAAGATAAATACACACAAACACGAACACATCGCGTAGAAATTAAAAAATTAAAAACTTGTACTGTACAAATAACTCATAGGTCAAGGTCAAAAAGAGATAATGAAACAAAAGGAAGGAACGAAATAGAGGGAAATGGAAGTAAGGGAAAGAAAGAACGAAAGAAAGAACGAAAGAAAGATAGAAAGAACGAAAGAAGGAAGGAAGAAAGAAAGGAAGGAAAGGAAGGAAAGAAGGAAGGAAGGAAAGAAGGAAGGAAGGAAAGAAGGGGAAAAACAAAGAAAATGATTTATTATCAAATATTTAAAAAAATTAAGAGCTTGAATAAATTAATAAAAAATAACTAATAATAAACCAATACAAAACTTGGGCATCATTACCTGTAAAATGTTGGATAAATTCATCCCAGATTGATCAAGCCTGTTAAACGAACAAGAAAAAGGGGTTAAATTACTGAAGCGAACTGCGCATGCGCTTAGGTTGACAGTAACGAATCCTCAGCAAAAACGTGCGATTACCATTTAGTATCAACATTTATCTGTCTTTGTCAACTTTTCTATTCCTTTACCCATAAATAAGTAAAATACTTTGATGAAATCTCATTAGAATAAGGATCCCACACGTGAGAAAGCCATAGCCTTTTCTTATACAAATACACTGAGATAGTATTCTATGCATAGCCGTCGCTCTGCCACACATTCACCTTGATTTATGAAGGAGAATGCGCCTCGCGACAAGGCTTAGATAACGCAGGACGAATCCAGCCTTAGAAACAAGTTGTTGCTAATCGATAACTTGTGCCGACAACTGGAAACATCCTTTTAAATTTAGACACAAAAAATAAAACAGGTCAAACGATATTTAAAATACAGTAGTTTTCGGCCAGGAAAAATACTCTGAACGGCGAATTTTACGACGGCATTAAAAAACAGCAGTTTTTGGCCAGGAAAAAATCCCTTTCATTTACTGTAAAGAGTCCATATAACAGTCTCTTGCTCGTTTTTGAAATGGCCTATTGCGCTCTCATTAGAACACGTTTATATTTTCATTTTATCTCCATTTTTTTTCAGTTTTCAAACGTTTTTACGTATTCTTTGTCTTTTTACCACTTTACTTTCGTCAAGTGTTTTTTAGGATTTCCTAATTTTACCAATTTTCAAATAGTGACGTTTTTCGTATTCTTTGTTATTTTATCACTCACTTTATTTTTGCTAAGGACTCAGTAGTATTTTTCTATAGAAAAAACGTTAACTTGTCTACAGAATGTAACACATATTGACAAAGTTTTGAAAACTCTTATAGAACTCACAGCCATGAATCTCAAAAGTGGCTACAAAGAAACAGTATTTCTGAAGAGAAAGAAATAGAAAGAAAAGAAAGGGAAGGGAAGCAAAAATGACTTAGTTAAGGATTCACAAAACCTTTTCTAATTAGAAGAGTTACATG
The DNA here is from genome assembly GCA_964019055.1 of Anthopleura xanthogrammica. Lineage (NCBI taxonomy): Eukaryota > Metazoa > Cnidaria > Anthozoa > Actiniaria > Actiniidae > Anthopleura > Anthopleura xanthogrammica. Next base: position 6,034,618 of record OZ025210.1, read on the forward strand.
ACCAATCTGCCCAGTCATCTGGCACAAACCTCTTTGCCTGACGTGCTCGAAGCTTTTGCCGTGCAACCAATCGACTTCTTTTTTCTTTTAGCCTCTCTAGTAAAACAAGCTAAGGGGAAAAAAGGCACCAAAGTTAAAAATACAATTTATAGACAAAAACGGATAGGAAAGGAAGGAGGTGGGAGAAGAAAGAGGGATAAAAGGGGCAAATGTTGGGCAACAGGAGGGATATGGCAGGACAGTGAGTAAGAAAGAAGGAAGAAAAAGAAAAGAAAGAGAGGAAAGTGAAAAATAGGGAGTGAGCGATCAAGGGAAATCAGGTGAAGAACAAGGAAGGAGCAGAAATAAAAAGTTGAAACAAAGAAAGGAAAGACAGGGTGCGTAAAAACCCAAGTAAATCTAACAAAAATGTTGGTAATAATAAAATTATACATACCTGTTGACAGAATGGACAGTACCAGTCTCCTCGAGGTACATTCAATAATGGTGGTCGCAGACAGGCTGTATGATATGCTGCATCACACTTGTCACATAATAATATCTATTAAATATAAAAACATCATCATTGGTTGTGATCAGTGGCATAGCGAGGGGGGTGGCTTCTCCCCCTTAAATTTTTCGGTCAAGCTTTTTTTTTCTTTGATGTATGATGTCAATGCCACTGGTGTAGGGAGGGGGTACAGGGCTCGAAATAATGGCCTGCCAATGGCCAAAAGCCAGGCAAAACTTAAGGTTTGGCAGGCAAAAATAACGGTGAACTGCCAAATCCAAAATAAAAATAATAAAAAGCCAGGCAAAATTTACTGGACTGGCAGGCTATAATTGTTTCCTATTTTGAGCCCTGGGGTAGCCACGTGTCCCCCAAAAATTTTGCCGTTATTAGTTTATATTCTAGGTGCCCCCCAGATCATGGTACCTTGCTATGTCACTGTTTGTGATACTTAAGACTAACTAAACAAATGGTCCCTGATCATGGGAATCCAATCATGGTATTGTTTGATGTGACCAACAAATAGACCTTGATTATGGTACAATAAAAACTTCACCATTTGGTAGGGTTACTTCAGTTACACAGAGTAATTTTCATCTAGGCCCTTCTAGATTGAATAAGAATTTAGAAGTTGATTTTTGCAGAGGAAGGAAAACCAGTGAACCTGGAGAAAAACCCTTGAAGGACAGGAGAGAACCAACAAACTATACACCATATATCACACCAAGCCTGGTGGGACTTGGACTTAGGTTGCATTGGTGAGAGGTGAGCCCTCATGAAACCCATGTTTCCCCATGCTTCTCACATGATGTGAGGTGGCCAACAACTTGGTCAATAGGTATATGAATGTGGTGATAAAGTCATCAGATAAAAAAAGTATTCTCACTGAATCAGGATGAACATTGGAATAACATCTTGCACATGGGTTATCATCATCTAGTTCTTCTTGGGCAGCAGCAGCTTTCTTGGCTAGAAAACAAATGTGATATATCAGGAAAGAACAGGAAACACAAACTCTACTTCTCCTACCTCCCTGGTCCAATAGTAATGTTGGAAAAAGGGAGATGAGGGGGGTTCGTTTGCAGCTTTGAAAGATTCCTCAAACCATCCTGTAGACTTCTAGGACGTTATAACAACTCCTCCCCCCCCCCCCCCCCCAACTCACATCCTTATTCACAATGAATATTTTCAATAATTCTTACATTTCTTTCCTTTTTTTGATTTTGTACTTGCTACCACTTTTTTCCTTTCTTCTTCTCTCTTGGCCAGAACAATATCTTTAGGATTGGTTGCTGATTTTAACACCAAATATTCCACAACAACCTCCAATTCATCAAGGTCACTGAAAAATAAACAGAGTTTCATGTCAAAAAATATTGAAATTAATGTTCATACCTCTTTAGGTTGAATTTCTACTTCAAATTCTCCAAGCAGATCTCTACTTACGATGCTAAAAGCTTCCATGATTCATTTTCCACCTCATCTTCTTCAGTAGAATATAACCTTAATCCACCACATTCATCCTGTTTAAACGATAAGTTATATTATTATACATTTTACTCAGTATCTCAATTTTGATTGGTCGAGAGCCCTCAGCCAATCCCTGATATCATGTGAGCTAGACATGATAAATGTACTATCTGTAGCAGATAATACATTTATCATGTCAAGATTGCTCAAGGTCACAATGGAAATAGAAATACGGTATGATTGCTTTCTTTTGAAAGTAGAGTTAAATCTTTATTTTTAAGTTTACAAAATTTATAATAAAACAATTATTGAATTCAGTTTTCACATGATATCGTAAATTATCAAGACCTCAGCCTATTTATCTGGATTGGAAGAAAATATATTCTATATTCGCTTTTGTCGCTTTGTGACTATGGCCAATACCGAATATATTTTCTCCCAACTAGCTGCCAATATAAACCCTGCTCAAAATCGCAATAAGATGTAAATATCAGAGATCTCACCATGTGAAACCAATACAGAAGTCCATCCATGTCCCTCCCAAAAGGTCTTAGCCGTAGCTCGTCAGCTTCATAGTTCTTGTTAACTACAGTTTTGAGCTTGTTATTGCAATCAAATTGGCTTTCTAGGAGCATCTAGTAAAGGAAAAATAAAGTTAAGCACATTAAACATAGAAATGAACTTGGGTGTAAACTGCAATGGACTTGTTTCCTTGTAGTTCCCACATTGATGAGCTCTTGCTGGTCCTCCCAACTTCATTTATACCTTTTAAAGCTATTAATTTACACAACTGTCTATCAAGTTCAACCTGTTCTGGTCCTCAGACATCTCAATGGCTTGTTGTGAAATTGTTTTTTTGCTGCCGTCAGTCAAACTATAAATCAGTCATGATAAAAAGGTAAATATTACACCGTAAAAAATAAGTGATCTTTCTTATTTTTTACGGTGTAAAATTTACCTTTTTATCACAACTGTTTTATTAGAAACACCGACGCAGCCCACACTAGCTTACCGCTAGTTATCATATCCTTATAAATCAGTCAGTACCTTTTATATTTTTGACTGGCAGCAGTGAAAAACCAAATTCCAATGGGCAACTAGCAACTGCTGAGTTTCCAGAATATTGAGAATCAAAGTAATGACAATGTACCAACATTGCAAGAGTGCATGATCATAAACAAACAATCCACTCAAATACCTTAAACAATTCCAGCTTGGTACAGACTTTCAGTTCATTGTAGCCAAAGTTCTCCAGATCCCAGGAACTTAACATATTCTGTTCCTTAGCAACCTAACAACAACAAAAACATATTCAGCACAACAGGAAATGGAATCCTTGAATAATGTATGGCCAGAGACGATTAGAAGGAAGACTTATATAGACCCCTTATATAGACATCAGAATGCAGCTCAATTTGGAGGGCAAAACAATAGGTTCCAATTCTCAGGAGATTAAAATTCTTTTGTTTTGTTCTCCAAATTGAGCTGCTTTGACATCATGTGGAAGGGGACTATAGTACCCAGCTACCAGAGGTCCCTTTTTTGTCTTTCTATTTTCGTCAAGTATTTTTACTTTACTGGCTTTTGTTTTCTGTTGTTCTTGATCATTACAAAAGGAACCTCTGCCAGGATTCAGAAGTCTCCAATAATATTTGAGCATGTGTGAAGTGTTATATCAGGCATGTCACTTGCGTGCATGTATGCTCACAGGCTCAATTTTAGCCAGAGATTTTGTTCTGATTTTATGAATGAGGTTTATCATCCAGACTAGGAATTTAGAACTGCATGCAACCTGGAAGCATCAAGGAAAGCAATAATGGAACTATGACATGAGCATATTTTCAAAATGATTTTCACATGTGTAAACGTCATCCTCAGAGTTGCTATTCTCTCTAAAACGGCAGTTGGTGTTTCTTAATGTTCTGGAGAGAGAACAGCAATGCCAATGACAACAGTAAAGCACCATCATCAATTCTTGTTCATGCTTTACTGTGATTCTCAATATTCTACAAACTCTGTAGTTGGGAGCTGCCCATTTGGAATTTTGTTTTTCACTGCCGCCAGTCAAAAATATAAAAGGTACCAACTGATTAATTTTGATTGACAGCAGCAAAAAACCAATTTCACAACAAGCCGTTGAAATGTCTGAGTTCACAGAATATTGAGAATCCCAGTAAGGTCTCTATTTTTGGATAACAACTCAATGAATGCTCAAGTGTCCTTACTGAGTTTCCAATGTGTTGTTTTTTCTTGAGAATTAAATTCTTAGCCAAGAAAAACATTTAAGTGAGATATTTTAGTGTATCTCACATTTTAGTGTTTTCAACAAACCTTTAATAAAGCTTTCTCCCATTTTTCTGGCCTGAAGTTTTTATGTAACTTGACCAACAACTTCTTATGCAGGTATTCAAGCTGCCTGTAGTTCTCTGCAATTTTAAAGATTTATAAAAATTATACAACAATTATTGGAAGATGTCGAGCATGACATCGTAAATGAATGCCCTTTTTATGAGTTTATTAAAAGTAAAAAATTGTAATGGTTTTAATAACATTATATTTTTCCTTCCTTTTATAAATTGAAAACGAATTAAAACTAATCATATTGTCTTAATTAATATGTAAACATTGGGATTAATTTTTTTGTCTCCTTTTTCTTGTATTTATTTTCTTTCATTCAATTTTCATTTCAAAGGTACAGTAAATGAGGAGTGAAATACTTGAACAAGTTGTTTGTGATCCATGTTGTTCTCTTTCTAAAAGAAACTTAAATTTTTTGAGAAAAAAAATCGCTACAGACAGACAAATTTGAGAATGATTGCCAATGATCCAGGGTCAGACGGAATAGATGGGTTATCTTCCTCTGACAATAATATTCCAGCTACAAGCGCTCAATTAAAACCTAGCGGAAAATTGAGGTCCAGGGATATAGTTGTAGTATATCAAAAAAATACAAAAGAAACTTAAGTTCAAAAAATGCCATAAATACACGATTGGAACAGAATCTGAGGCTTTTTTTTCCCTGGTTCACGTAAACAAATTTGTGGTCACTTTGTAACGCTACTTCGTGTTTAGTGCGGTAACTTTGAAAACACGACGTCTAAAAAACACAACAACAAACCAAGATTTCCCGAGAGAGAAGCCATGGAGGTCAACTCAAGGCGTCGCTCGGAAGAATAACGATTCAAGCACTGAGAAATAGCTTTTTAATCAAGAAGTGAATATGAATTATCCAGCTGTCATGAACAAGCTTTGTCTTTTTTTTCTCTTACACTAAAAAAAGCAACAAAATTCAACAACAAACGACGAAAAGACTGACCGATCTTAAAGTTTTTACTTTGCGGATACAGTTATCAGTTTTGTGGCTCACTTCTCAGCACATTATGCACTTGTTTTTCAACGGCTTTGTGTGGATTGAGTGCTAAAGTTAGGGAAGCTATGATGTTAATGGCTTACCGTTACGAGACGAATGGCTGTTAAAACCGTCCTCTAAACCATCCAAACTCAGCTCAGGAAACCTTAGCAACTCGCAAAAGTTCTCCAGGTACGACCAGATGATTGCAAATTCGGGATACTCGGCGGCTCTGCCGACTTTTTTGGGGCTAAAAGATTGATCTTGGTTGTCTTCTTCAGCATCGCTACTCCCTGTCGACGCCATTTTGTTGGAACAAAGACCAGGCTCTCTCTCACTAACAAACAAGCGCGCACTGTACCAACTAGAGACTAGGTAGGGAGGGGTGGGATAGTAGACCAATACAAACTAGTTTAGGGAGGGGTGGGATGGTGACCAAACCTGGAACCCTGAAAAAATCCAGTGAAGTCCATCTATATCCAAATCCCAAATAGGTTTCTCGCAGTAATTTATAACTCCGATTAACAATAAGATTTTCCTAAATAATCCTGGTCTCGGGGCTCAATTATCATAAAATCTAAGAAATAATAAAAATAATAAATAATAAATAATTTTCTTAACTTTGTTTATTAACATTCCATTCTCGTTTTGACTAGTATCTAAAAGTATTTTAACCATTTTCTTACAAACTTCTGAACGTATCATTTAAAAAACGAACTTAACAATCGCCGCGGCCGTAGGGGACTGGGCACGACGTTTAACGCTAGTGATGTCTTCGCAAGTCTATGCAATTTTCATCTTCTTTTCTTTTGACGTCTGTAATTCTTAAGAACAAAGAACTGCTCAAACGTAATGCTACCGCACTTTTTCGTGTCCAAAACATCAAACAATGCTCTAAGCTTTTTATCACTGAATGGAAAACTTCGCTCTTTTGTTCCTATCACGAATTCTTCTTTCTTGAGCAAGAGACATGTATGGTTATTTCTAAGGATTCTGTAAAAGTCAATTAGACGAAAATCTTGGTTGTGGATACAAATGAGGAGAAGTTCCAGTGGTTCAGGTTGTTTACCAGACTACAGACCTTTCTTTGATAGTCACATCCCAAGTGCACTTCCCGATTGAATTAATCATTTTCATTAACTTGATCTTTTTTCTTTTTCGTTAAACTTTAAGTAGAACACACAAGCTGTACGTCAAATGCAATAAAATGAACCAAGCTAATGCTGGGGAACCGGTCTAAGATGTGGAATACACAATACGTACACCCAAATTTCACGGTCTTAAACAGTCACGGTCACGGTGTAGCAAGATGACGCAATTTTTTAAAAGTCATACGAATCCTACATGCTCTGGAGCAGAGATATAATAATAATATATTATATTTATATAGCGCCATTTCCAGCAGTTCAATGGCGCTGTATGCAGTATAAATGGTTCTTATTTTCAGATCTTTTCAAATGCATCACGAAAAAGTAAGGTTTTGATGCCTTTTTTAAATGTTTCAATGCTTTTTAGTCTTTTAATATGTGATATGTGCAGCGAGATACTTCAGCCTAAGCAAGGAATTATATTCAACTTATTTTTATTTATTTCCACCGTTTACGTGACATTAACTTTTTTGTACGACTTAAGGTTTTTCCTATAAACAAATAAGAACAGCTTTGCGGCGAGCGCAGAGAGAGTATACCTTTTAAGAACATGACGGAGAAATCCCCCCTTTTTTGGCGTTAAAAAGTAAATATAATTTGAGTAATGTAGACTGTTTCTTGACGTTCAGTCACATGTCACGAAGTTGAAAGCTAGAGAGCCATGTGGATCAAAAACTTTGCCCAAGTTTGCAACGACAAGACAAGAGCTGATTTCGCACGAATGGGAAACCTTTTTATACAGCACGTCGGAATGCAGCTCAATTTAGAGGACAAAACAATAGGTTCCAATTCTCAGGAGATTGAAATTCCTTTGTTTTGAGCTGCTTTGATGTCACGTGAATGACAAAGATCTTATAATGAACCAATCAGAGCGCACAAAGACATACACCATCCAATCACAAGTCTTTGATTCGGAAGCCATTTAAGAGGCAAGGTCCCGTATGTTTCCCATTCATACGAAAACGCCCTGGAGACTGGATCGAGAATAATACTACACTCAGCTCCATGCCTCACGGACAGGATAACGGAAAGAAGGTTAAGTACAATATTCACAAACTAAACACTATATTTGGCCTAATGTCTGAGCTTAGCCCATCATTCATAGCCATTGCTAATATTATATTATTTGTGATATTCATTATATAGATAATATATATTTATGTATATATCTCGTGACTTGGGATTTATATAGTTATTAATATTGATAATAATATCTTCATGTATTTCTGTAATATTCCTCAATTTCGCTTGATTATCAGATTTTCAATGATTCTGTTTCTTTTACGAATAGAACCAGTTTCAACTCGTTCATCTTTGGCCGTGGTCAAACCGGATGACCTGGGTACGAACCAGCCCTTTCTTTAAAAATATTTCTTAAAATTTTGTTCTACCATTCATTCTTTCTTTCACACGTTGGTTTCGCGAGAGAAATCATCCAGTGAAGCAGAATTTCCAAACACGATGGATAACTCAGATCCGATATGTTCCTCAGAAGCGAGGGGTACCATTGTTTTACTTCGATCCATATTGGAATACAATCGATGCCACAGGCGAGACCCTCCATCGTCAGAACCGTTGTCAACCGGGTGTTCATCCAGAGGACCATTGATTTTAATGACGTATGAAGGAACAGAACTGCGCTTTTTCGACGAGAACGAAGGTTCCACGGGCGGAGACGGCTTGATGGATTCCAAGACGTCAGGCGAGGAGTCGGATCTTAGTCCTGACTTGATATGAGGTGTCGGTATGGATGTACTTGGGCCGTTAGGTAGAGGTGAATGCATAGGCAGATTGAGGCATGGTGTTTCGTCTAGGTCAGTATCAGTAGATGCGTACGCATGGGTAGAGTTATTATTACTGCTGACCTCATTGAATCGTCCCTCGTCGCTCGTTTCATCGAGCTCGTAGTGTTTGGTGGCCAGCGGTTGCTGCGGAGCATAAGAAGCGATACCGTCCAACTGTCGCTTAGCAACCGTCGATGTCGACGAACACGGATACATAGGAATGATGTCATCAAGAACATTACCATCTTCGTTCCAATCCTCGTTTTCCTCTTGTAGATGAGGTGAATTCAGCCGCTCCATTGCCAAGGCAACCTCTTTTGGCCATTCCGACATGGCATCCAGAAACTCCTCATCTGATTCGTCAATTCCATACTTTGAAGGGCTTGAACCTGACGACAGGACATCTAAATCAGCTTCACCCAAGGTCTTCTCATCCAGAGTCGTCTCTTTCAGCTCCTTGTCGAAAATATTCACATCGATATTCGCAAGATTTGAATCATCGTTCTCAAGGTGCAGCCTTTCTGTTTTATCTTCCTGCATTAATTTAAACTCTTTTTTCTCTGGGGAAATATTTTGATAATCTACCGATAAACCAAGTTTTCGCGGACTGCGGTTCTTAGTTGGTGATACTTGGTTTTCTTCTACATCTTCGATGATCGGCATTCCTTGTTTTTCTAGTTTGGGTTTGCGTTTAGGCGACGGCATCTCCTTGACCGGTAGATTAGAATCCTGTTCGAGCTGCGAGACTTCCTCCTTTTGCGGTTTTGGTTCTTCTTTTAGTTTTTCTATTGAAAGCTGAACCGGTTCTTTATCCAAGTCAACCGGAAGTGATGAGCTTCCCTTTAGCACCTCCATCTCCATTTCCTCGGGCTTCTTATTCGATGCAACAGATTCATCTTCAGAAAACGAGCTTGGCAGACCTAGTTTATGTTTCCGCTCCCTCGATTCTGTTAAGTGATCTGAAGTAGGAGCTTTTCGACCTCGATAGCCTGTCCCTCGCTTGTGTCCGAACGGGGAATCAACTGTATCCGTGTTGGAACCATTTTCATTGGTTTCGATTGATGGATGCTTATGCATGATCCATTTTTTGCGTCTCTGGTCTTGACTACTTCTGCTTTCTGACTCTAACTCCGATTCTTCGTGTCTAATTTCTGTTGAGAACGTCACGGTCTTCTTGCTCGGTTTAGAGCCAATTTCTTCCTCTCCGTTTTCTGTTTTCGTCTTTTCTTTCTCATTGGAGCGTCCAGTGGGAGGGGTGTTGAGCGTAATGGTATTTGGCACTGCAGTTTCTTCTGGTTTGGGTTTTGTGTTCCCCTTCAGGATGCTCAGCTCTTCCACGAAGCCTTCGATGACCGCTTTCTTGCAGTTGCAGACGTGATGTGGTCGCGCAAGCCTGTCCAATGCCTGCTGTTTGAAAGCGCGTTCTGTTGGCGATGCTGGAGTCAGCGGTGACACCTGGATGGATAGATAAACAAAGAAACGGTTATCTATAAAGCGCTTGCACTTTTGGTATTCTAGCTTGCGCTTGAACTCAGTTTAAGTCCAAGTTACACAAATGAGATGCCGTTTGATTACAGACACACCCAATCTTTTGCAACGTTTAACACATCTCTTTAAGACTCAAAAAACATTTTCTGCTGCGTTCCGAGTCATTAATAATAAAAAATATCTTTATTTATAAGTGTCTAGTCGTTCTAGTGCTCTCGCACTAATTGGGGACACTTTCACTCACAAACACTACCACTACCTTCAGTATTCTATGCACACAACGCTCAACTCACATGTTGATTTTTACGGAGGGAGGAAGCCAGAGTACCTGGAGAAAACCCTCGTAGCATAGGAGAGAACAACACATCAAACAAACTCAATTCACATATGGCGACCGCAGGGCTTGAACCAGTGACCCGAGCCTTAGGAACCACAGTGGTGAAAGGCGACGCGTTAGCAGAGTACGCCACCCATGCTACCCAATGGGAAACGTTACGCCCACAATATTCTGCAATTTGTCTCGCTACAGCTTTGAGTACAAATTCTATCTCGTAAGGGGGATCAGTTCTGGTTACCATGATAGAGTTTTGAGCTCAGACACCTGGGGACTCACCTTTGTCTGAATGAGAGGCATAAGCATTATGTACAGCGGTGTACGGTATGAGGCAACGAAGTGAATAAAATCCCAGAAGGCTGTGCCAACTACAGGGAAAGACAAGAAACAACTGGTAAATAAGCAAACAACAACAACAACAACAACAACAACAACAACAAAAGAAAAACATACAACAGCGACAAAGAAAACTAAGAGAAAATTTGTTTTGAAACAAAGGAAAGAAATGAAAAAGAATTCTGAATCTAGTAGGGAAAGACATAAAGTACAAGGGTGACAATACTTCTTCTTCTGTTCACATACCGACATCATTATCGACGATTTTGTCAACTGCGTTGAAAATTTTGAACCATTCCGTTGACAACTCATCCTCGAAGCAAATCACTAGTATCTTGAGACCTAATAATATACCAGTATTAGCAAATTTTGGGCTGATGTAAACCAGGGGTTTGATTTCTGTGTGAGTTAGCCATGCCCCGACTTAGATCAGCCCAAAGGTTGTTTCAGGGTTCGATCTGTGAGTTAGCCGTTCCCTGACTTAGATCAGCCCAGAGGTTGTTTCAGGGTTTGATCTGTGAGTTAGCCATGCCTTGACTTAGATCAGCCCAGAGGTTATTTCATGGTCTGCTTAAATGAAGGGTTTTTGAGATTTTTTTACAATTCCTAAGGAACATTAACTGACCTAAATAGGCGGCATCGTACAAGCTGTCAGGTATAGTATCAATATGTGTTCCACCGGTAGAAGTAAGAGCATCTGAGATAGACAATGCGCGAGGTGCTTCACATTCATCCTGGATGACTGACAGACGTGTGGGAGGAGCGCCAGGAGTATCAGCGTTCTTGGTCGTGACCACACGAAGGAAACACTTGAGAGCAAAGACCACGTCTTCTGGAGACGCGTGTGGGGCATCTGAGAGAAAAAAGGTAAAAGTATTGATCTAAATACGCAGTGTACTAGTGAATGGCGATGACTATGATGATGATGATGCTGAAGATGACAATGGTGATGATGCCGAAGTTGATGATGATGACGATGATGAGTATGATGCTGCTGTTGATGATATAATGAGAATGAATAATGATGGTGATGCTGCTGCTGATGATAATGATAGTGATGATGGGAATGGTGATGGTGATGGTGATGACGGTGATGCTGCTGCTTCTGCTGATGACTATGATGCTGCTGTGGATGATGATGGTGATTATGATGGTGATGATAGTGCTAGTGAAGAAAGGATGTACCACAAACCTGGTCTTCGAGAGCCTAATCTGATAAGAATGGGTAAGAGAATCCTGACAAAAACCTTCTCTGTTCTCACTGGATAACCGAAATCTGAGCTGCCTCCACAGAGCTCTTGTAAGGTGTACTCGTTCTTGAGAAGGAACATGAGTCTTGCAGCCAACCTCATGATGGTATCACAGAAGAATGCTGGTGGTGCACAGATAGGCGCCATAGGAAGGAATGCTGTTAGGGAGATGGTAACAGAAGGACGCTCCTCCAGAACAAAGCTGATGCAGGTGGTCACAAGAGACTATATAGAAGATCAAAAACATCAGTCAGTCAGTCAGTCAGTCAGTCACTGGGATTATGACCTCTTTCGGTCCGCTCACTTGCCATGCTTGGCATCAGTGCGCAGAAAAGGAAATAAGGGCATCTCAGCCACAGTTAATAAGCCAATTCAAAGTTTAAGAATCGTTATCAGTGCGCATGCGATTTTATCCCGAATTTCTCACCTTCTTTTGTTTAATTAAAAAGAAAAGAAGGTTTAAACAAAAGGTGAGAAATTCGGGATAAAATCGCATGCGCACTGAAGACGATTCTTAAACTGTGAATTGGCTTATTCTCTCGTTATCGACTACCTTAGGTAGTAAGTGTTCGCTTGAGGGAGATGGTCGCTGACGAGATTGGTCGCTTTAAGAGAGTAGCAGTAGCTTTTTAATCAGGGAAAGAAATAATACTAATGGACTACATCAACGATACGGCGGCCATCTTGGTATGGGGCAAATATACAAAGCTTAGTTACAGTAATGACATCGATTAACATTAAGAGTTCATCACAAGACAATTTGACAAGAGATTAATTAAGAAGATGGACATGAAGAAAATCAAATAAACGAAACTCTATATATTATCCGCCATCTTTGTTTTGTTTTGCCCCCTGGACGCCCCATATTGCTTTGTACTTCAAGATGACCGCCGTATCATCGAAGAAGTCAATTCATTTGTCTGTACCTTCAAATACTGGGACTTGGCGATGTAGGTCTGGTGACATAGCACCATGTAAATACCTGGAAAGAAGAAATATTAATAAGGAATAATAATATAATGAAACACATAACAATATGTTCAGTCTGATACTCACCTCTAACATACGAATCAAGCGCTTTCCATTCAATGTTTCTCTAAAATAAAAATAAGAAATTAAATAGTGATTATGAGGTTTGAACGTTTGAGGTGTGTAGAGAAGAATTTGTAGAGCAGTTTTCGCATGACTATGAAAACCACACCTTGCCGTGCCGTGTATGAAAACATTTGAAATCCCGTGCCGTGTCCGCGCCGCGCCGTAACCGTGCCGTGGCTAGCTTTTCACTCTCACACGAAATTTGCTCTATGACACGGCACGGTCGCGGTACGGTATTGTCGACATTTGTTGAACCTATCACTGCGCACATATTTTCTGTTGATCCAACCTGAGAATGTCGGGCTATAATGCCGTCACGGTCACCGTATGTCACGCCATGTCACGTCACGTCACGACCGTACTGTGGTTTATGTCAGTCATACAAAAAACCTGCTCTACCATAAATAAATGAAGGAATTATGTTATTAACGAACAGTCCAACTTCCCCTAAGAACCAATGTTTAGTGAATGGCTTATTCGGAGACGAGTGAACAATGTCCAGTGTAGTAAGATAATGAAAAGATTGAGAGCGAAATGTTATCAGTTCCCGAAGTCTCGGATCGGAAAAGAGTAAACTTGGTGATCGACACTGAGAACAAGCGATGCCTTTGGTTGAGTTCTCGACACGATTTGGATTGAAGAAGAATTCGCGATCGATGCGAGAAGATCCGACGTATAAAACGCTATAGTTTCTTGAACGATGAATTCAATGAAATATGGCGAAATGATTCCGCTAATACTATCATTACGAAAGATGCTGAAATGAAAGGTTGAATGACTGGTCTCCGTGGCAACGAAAAAGTTCCGTACTTGTCTACCTTAATAGATTTTTTTCGGCCGCGGGAATCTTTAACCTAATGAAAAAAATAGTTACTAAGTTATATCAATACTACAAGCTTATCAACAAAGATGGCGACCATGAAAGCACAGGGAGCCCAAGTTATCAAACAACATATCCACAGGGAACCCACGCGTAGTACTTACCACAAGATCTGGTTTTTGTATCAGTTTATCAAATATCTTGCTCAGTCGCTTGAGGACCAGATTGACTGCAGGCTCAACTGCTTCTGGCAACCAATCAATGACTGGTAGGGCATGTAACATGTACCTAGAGATAAAGGAGAGAATTGTAGTACGGTAAGCACCATTAGCGACCTTTTAATCTTATAAAAGATTTGCAAAATCCGCTACGACGGTGACGTCAACCGGAAGTATAAATAACTTCACTTTGAGGTTTCGCGCCTTCAAAGTCTATCTTCCCTGTGGATGAGTTGACTTTACTGACAATGTCTTGAATGAAATCCCCAATGAACAGAACCCCAGTGAGAAATGTTTTATACTTCCGGTTGACGTCTCCGTCGTAGATTTTGCAAATCTTAAGGTCGCTATTATTATCTAGAGGGAAGCGGAGGAGAAGAGGGAAATATGATATGTAGGCGCCGCCATCTTGGAACCAAACCCAAGCATCAGCACTCATGTCGTCTTGATTTCCGACAACCCCACGAAGGAGAACCGAAGACTAGTGTAACCGCTGAACGTACCTTTGTACTCCAGGACTACTCATAGTGATTGGATCGTAAACTGCAAGCTTCATCAGCGAGTACATGATCTCGGCAAGTAGCTGAAACAAGAGGAATATTAAAAGTTAGGGTACTGGTACATCATGGAATATCCTCACGAGGCATGCACTTCAGGCGAGTGATGTACACAAGGAAATATAAGTGACAAGTGGGATATTCCATGGGATGCCACGAGAAAAGATGGCATAACTAGTTTATCCCATACCAAGGAAAATTTAAGCGCATTATGGGAAGAGTGCAATACTGTCGAATATACAACGTATTTCCTGAATTCTGATTGGTTGTATTTCAATGGTTTGGACAAAACTCGTCGTACTTACTATGATACTCATTTCATCCAGCAAATCAGGTATAACTAATCTCGCTGGCAGGTTCTTCTTGAGTATCTCCACCCGACGCGTACAGATGCTTACAAAATCAGCTACCAGCACGAGTAGGGCATTCCTCGGCTTGCGGTAGACCTCCAGGGCCTCCATCACTTCATTCTTCTCTTTCAAGGCCCTTAGACGCTCAAGTAATGGCGGACCATGTCCTGGGAAAACAAAAAACCATATCAACTCAGCGTTTCGCTGGATCATTCTACAATACTTGAAAGTTTTTCAAATAGGATAATATACTATTCCATAACCGACACAGTGACAGCCCTGGCGTACTTTTGCTTGAAAAATACGAAAAGAATACAGAATATATAATACAAAAAATACAGAAAAAACCTTCCAGTAACTACATATTCACAATATTTTTTTGGCATTCTTTCTCTGTGTTGAACAAACAAAGTACGATCTGGTGTTAAGTTAAGTTAAGTTACTTACTCCCTTCGCCATCTTCCTCATCATCATCATACTGTGGAGCATCGTAGCTACTTATACTCCCCTTGTTACTGATGTTGAGTGACGTGGTGGACTGCCAGCTACTGTGCTGCAATTGACTACGATCAGTCATGGATTTAAAGCTTTGGAAATGAACGAACGACCTAAAAAATCGAGATAGATCCAATTTATATCAAGCTTCATTGTTAAATACCATGTTACTTGCTGTCGGTTACCATGGTTACTCCAACTAAATCCAACTTTATGTTATCCTTCGTTTTTCAAGGCACAATTATCTGGTATAATCCATGGTTATCATAACAACTCGTGCTTTATCTCAGTACCATGGTTACCATGACAACTTGCATTTCATCTACGATGGTTATCATGACAACTTATGTTGCATTTGCCATAGTTACCATGACAACTTATACTTCATCTACCATGGTTAGCATGACAATTTGTATTCCATGAACCCATGTTATCAGGACAACCTATATTTTATGTTGTAAACCATGACGACCTCCATTCCTTCTACCATGGTTAATTACCATAACGACCTCCATTTCAAATATAAACTAAAACGGATACTAATATATTTTAAATCTCACACATACCTCGTAAGCACATCAGAGCTCTTGATCAGGACGTTGATCAACGTACTTAAAGACGTGATTGCCTTGGCTTCCCTTCTCATTTGCTCCGAGTCTCCCGATCGACTGCCCTCGGCTAAGAACTCCAAATAATATGGCAAGATGGCCGACAGTACGACCTGCCAGAAATCAAAACGACATCAAATAAATCAACAATAGACCCCTTGCAGCTCGTCTGAATGCAGCTCAATTTGGAGGACAAAACAATATATAGGATTCCAATTCTCAGGAGATTTAAAT
This sequence comes from Anthopleura xanthogrammica, assembly GCA_964019055.1. Taxonomy (NCBI): domain Eukaryota; kingdom Metazoa; phylum Cnidaria; class Anthozoa; order Actiniaria; family Actiniidae; genus Anthopleura; species Anthopleura xanthogrammica. The sequence continues at coordinate 6,050,644 of OZ025210.1, forward strand.
TCTTTTTTTTGTTTTGTCCTCCAAATTGAGCTGCTTTGACGTCACGTGAATTCTGTACAATAAACAGATACGTACCAGCATTTGTGCGGATCGCTTGGACTCGGGAGCAAAGTCCACTACAGTAACACAGAGACGAATGGCCTCGTCTAATTTCGTCTCTCCTACTGGGTCATTGTTGTCATCGTAACACGAATCCTGGAATCAGAATGTTTTTGTGGTTTTTAACAAAAGATTTCTCATTAGTACCCATTATTAATACCACCAACATGGCCTCCATGTCTTTGTCATTTGACTCTCTTGGGAATGCTTGTAATGTAATCCATCACTAGATTGTTTACAATCCTTCCCAAGACAATGAAATAACATGGCCGCCATGTCTTTGTCATTTGACTCTCTTGGGAATGCTTGTAATGTAATCCATCAGTAAATTGTTTACAATCCTTCCCAAGACACAATGACACAATAACATGGCGGCCATATTGGTCGATATATACAACAATAGAAATGAAATTCGACCCGCAAGATGGCGGCGACGAAAACCAACAATGAAAAAACAAAAAGTGGGCAAACGAATGAAAGAAGTTCTTTAAAATACTACCATGGAAATGAGTTGAGGATTTTCGTTTGGAGCTATTAGGATATTGTAAAGTGCTATTGATCTTCATTGTAAATAGCGCTATATAAAGGATTTATTATTATTTATTATTAAAGAGGTTGTAAGAATCCTCTAATAATTAACTGACTGGAATATAATCGTATACAGGGTTTGAAGATAGCTTACCAAGGGTCTCAGAGGTTTTTCTTCATAAACCAGTTCAAGAATGTCCAGATTGTCTGGGGTGGTGACATCTAGAGAGTTGAGCAAAGCAAATAGACACTTGGGGGATACCTGCAAGAAAAAACAGGGGTTGACTATACCACCGACTATCAAACCGTGAAACAACCTCTGGGCTGATCTAAGTCAGGGCATGGCTAACTCACAGATTGAACCCTGAGACAACCTCTGGGCTGAACTAAGTCAGGGCATGGCTAACTCACAGAGCAAACCCTGAAACAACCTCTGGGCTGATCTAAGTCAGGGCATGGCTAACTCACAGAGCAAACCCTGAAAGAACCTCTGGGCTGATCTAAGTCAGGGCATGGCTAACTCACAGAGAACCCTGAAACAACCTCTGGGCTGATCTAAGTCAGGGCATGGCTAACTTACAGAGAACCCTCGAACCAAGGGCAGAAAATATTTACCAGAGCAAGAGGATCTTCAGTTGAAGTTTCTGTTGGGTTCTGGAGTCTGGTATCGACTTGTAATATTGGTGCCACGCTGGCAAGTAGCTGCAAAATACATAGAAAATAATAAGACAAGGCAATAGTGAGAAAGATTTGAGATCATCCTTGTGATACATGAGGACATATGTAAAAAGTCAGGGTATACGACACGGTCACGGCAGAATTGAACACAGTTTTAAACCAATCACACCACGATTACTTTTCATCTAATTATGATGTTCGGACACCACTGCCTCGCGGAGGCTCGGCACGACACGACACGACGTATCACCACACGGCATATCACATCATGTCACGTCACAAGACCGCACGTTACGGTACGTTATCGCACGTCATGGTACATCAGTCACGTCATGTCACGTCCATACTGTTTTTTTTCACAGCCATAAGTAAAGACGTTGCGCACATTCATGTGCACAGAAAGGTATACGAGAAAACAATATCAAGGGAAAATCAGACTTCCGGTTGCATCAACTATAAAATATACCTTTAAAACTATAGTGTAACTTACCTGTAAGACACATGGCTTTTGATGCAGGATGTAGAACTGACTCATGGTAAACTACAAGAAATAAGACAATGGAATCTGTCACAAAAACAACACTTTACATCCCTCAACTGTCTGACACTGAGGGTTAGTCTCAACTTTATGTAGAATATTCACATTTTCCGGTTTGGGATTTCAAACTTGTCGTATTGTTGAAGATGTGTATTCTTTATTTTACCGTTGGTTTTTGTAAATTGTTTGACGCTCAAAGCAGGCTAACCCCGAGTCAAACCAAAGTAAATGAGTCTATTATCAAGGAACATAGCGATAAAGCGGTTTTCATATGAGTGGGAAACATACAGTTCTGACATACACCACCTACACGGTACGACATGCAGTGACATTGAAATGGCTTCCCATAGTCTTCCAGTAATTCATCCAGTAACAACGCGTAGTTACGTCTAGGGTAAGATACGGTACGGATACGGATTTGCCGTATTGTTCCCCACTCATAAGAAAACCGCTCTATTTCAATTCTATTTAATAGAATTTGAGCCTGTTAGATATTCACTCATCACGTATATACCTCAACAGCCTGTCTAACCATATCGTTGCCTTGGTGATGGGCGTAGACTTGAAGCAGGGATGGGAAAACAAACTGGAATCTACCGAACAATACAATAGAATATTAAAACAAGGAGAAATAAAACCATTCTTATGACGGGCTACCTGTGGTGTATAGATTAATTATTACACAGGGATCCCAAAGTGATCATTTTCAGACTTACCCGTCGGAAATAAAAATGTGGTCAAAATGAATACAGATGTTGATGAGAGACGCCATACACAAGCGAATCATTGCCGTGTCCTCACAGTGAAGGAGAATTGCTCCATTGATCACGTTCAAAAAGAGGGTGAGGTCCGCAAAGCTCCATGGGAAGTCACGGGGCATGTACTGCAGCAGAGACACGATGAGCTGAAAAATAACAGATTTTTTCGCTGATAAGTTTTTTTAATTTCTTTTTCTCTCTCTCTTTTTCTCCCCGCTCAAAAATTTGTTCATAAAGAAAAACAAAAATCTTAAAATTTGTCTTCAAGAAACGTTTAACTCACATTGACCCAGTACATCTTGTGTATGACATCCATACCAAACAACTCCTAAAATCATAGAACAGAAGTGTTATAATGTTACCTGATATTAAGCAAAAAACAGAGAGTGCAATCTTGGATTCAAACAATACAATTCACCATTTTCCCTTCTCGGAAAGAAGAGATAACAACAGAGGGACCATTTTATTTTCTGAGATAATATGGTGTATTATGGTCTAGTTTGGGTACCAACATCCTTTGTTCACCCTGCCTTATATGGTGTTGTTTCTACTGAAGCCAGACCACAATGCACCCTGTTTATGAAACTTAGAAAAGGTTTGTGGGTAGAAATCTGTTTAGTCAAACAAGGTAAATTCTGGTCTAGCTTGAGTACAAACCCCATTATGTAAGGCATGATGAACCAAAGAAACTTGTACCCAAGCTAAGAATACAAACCACTTGGTTCACTACCTCGAACGGCATGTAAAATCAGGACAACGATGGAAAAACAAAATGTGAAAATATCCATTGATTTGTTACTTACATTCCCTTTAGCTCCGTTGCCATAGAGACCAAATTCACACGCCAACGCCTTCCTGGGGAACGAGATCTGGCGACTGAACTCTTCTTGTAGGAACGACGAGTGTTTCTGTGTTGGAGGAGAGAGACAGGAAATAAATAAACAAAATGAAACTTTATGACCATTCAGCCAATTTAAATCAATAAGCCAGATATTAATACCAGTGTTAATGCGAAGAGATATTTGAATAGAATATTTCCTATAGTATGTAGAGTGTTACCTGGTTTGGCAATGCATTCAGGATGGATGCACACAGCATTATTCGGCCAGTATCAGCGAGTTTAGTGGTGAATGCCTGGGGATTGCAATATTCATAAGGATTAGGATAGTCACTATCAACATCATCATCCTTGAACATCAGTGTTATCATTATCATTATGCATCACCATCATCCATCATCATCACCTTTATCATTACTGCTTGATCATTATCATCCACGTCATCGTCATGTTCAACGTCATCATCATTATCATCCACGTCATCGTCATGTTCAACGTCATCATCATTATCATCCACGTCATCGTCATCGTCATGCATCAACGTCATCATCATCATGGTAATATCTTACCTGTGCTTGTCGTTTCAGGAATGCTTTTTCAGGTTCAAGAAACTCCAGCTTCAGTTGTGGGCTCGGGAATCCCTTTCTAAACGAGAACACATCCCGCACGAAGTCTCTTTCCTCTAGGATTTGATCTTCAAAGGAAAACGAGAATAAAAGTCAACCTCATTTAAAACTCCTTGGTAGTTGAAAGGATTAATAAACGTTAAACCTTTCTCTTTCTATTATCCCCTGCGCTTCCAGGGTTCAGTTTTATCTCTCGATCACTTAATCAAAAATTTTCAATTCAGTGGATGAGGACATCTTTCTACGTTTCTTTGGAACGTGATTTACAAAACGGTGGCATGTTTGTCTTACCTGATTTAGTGTCGATCAAATACAAGTCAGTCTCTTCAAGGTTGAAGCGAGAACGAAGATACGAGATAACTTTACCGAACGTCATGTCCTACCACAAATAAAGATTAATGTTATTTACCCTTAAAAGTAAGGAGTGGAAGTTTGGGCACATATTTCGCGCGTGGACCCAGCAAAGCATCTGGATAGACAGTAACCATCTACGCCTTTACGCCCGATGCGGACAGGAACACAGTAAAACAATCAAATAGTCCACAATAAATACGTACACAAAATATTGAGAAACCAAGTATTTAGAACCAATATAAATGATTTAGGGTTTTTTTCAAAACAGCGCAGTTTTCGTAGAGTGGGTAAAATTAGGTACGACTTACAGCACGTACATGGCACATGTCGTAACATTGAAATAGCTTCCCATCGTCTTCTACTAATTCATCCAATCACAACGCGTAGTTACGACTACAGTAAGATACGGTACGCAGCTACAGTACTGTACGACTACAAATTTGCTGTATTGTTTCCCACTCAAGTTTCAAATGCGAGATGCGACCGACAGTTTGACTGACATCTACTTACATCATTGACTGGAATTCTTTCAGTCATGCTGTCTTTTCCACAGCAAGTGACGGCTAATTTCTAAAAGATAAGAGACTTAGTTTGAGCAACTCGTTAATCCATCGGTAGAAGATACAGGAGAGATCAACCCTACCCGAGAACGGCGAAAAATACCACAAAAATCGAAACCTTTTCCAGTGGAACACATCTTATAGTTCCTTAGAAACTTGTACATTCAGCTTTCAGTACGTGCAACGGTTGTTTCTTTGGAGAGCTCCCACCCCTTCCCCCCTTCGTCCCCGCCCAAACTCTAAACGGTAGCTCCGGTTCCGGCATGGTTATTCGTCATGTATTGAAGTATTACGCAGTCGTCACGCAATGTTTAAATCCACACAACAAGAGAAATAGAAGCGATTGCGTGACGAAATCCATTTTCATCAAGTAAGTGTTGATTACCTTAGTTCCTGGTACATTAGCAAAGACGAGCATTGCACCCTACAAGAGAATGACACAGAGAGATGTTAGTAATGGATTGGAATGGGTTTCCTGTGTTAATAATGTAGTGGCGGGTTCCCTGTGTCGTCGACAGTACACATGGTACTAAAGTAGCTATCCTCGTTAAAATAATAGCACTGACCACCTTGTGCTGTCAGCCAGAAAGTATGTTATTGAAAACTTACGATTCAACCAGAAATGACGTCAAGTGAAACCAAGGAATGCTGTTTGTTTCGTACTTACTTCACAATGTTCCTTCCTCAGAGACTGCTTGATGTCTTTGAAATACAAACCGCGTACACTGGGAACGAGCTGTGGACGACAAGCATCCAAACGACGCTGCTGTTACTATCGCTTTATTTTCTATTAAAATTCTTAGACTTGATGTATAAATTGTTCATATTAGTTTTGGAAAGCGAGCAGAATAATTAGATAAGAAATATTATTTATCCTCTCTGTGTGATTCTTGGTTTTCATTTGTTTTAATGGGAATAAAATCACAAAGGCATAGCAGCCATGTTGGTGTGCATAACAAGAAAAACTAACTAGTAATACCTATAGAATAACCTAGTTCCAACGCACGATCTGATTGATCGAAATGACATTTTCTTAGATGAGAGTATCTAAAATACTCACTTGAAATCATTAAAAAAAGACATTATTTTTCGTGTTGTTTAAGGTGCGGTAATACGAGCAACAAAATCGTGCAACATATCGCCCAACAATGTTGCGTTGCAAGTTGCAGAGTGAATGTTGCTCGTATTACAACCTACAATTACAACTTTGTTGCTGAAGCAGATGCACTTTCTACTCTTTGCTACAACTAATACTTGTTGCGCGCGGGGCGGTAATACGAGCAACATTCACACTACAACTTGCAACTCAACAATGTTGGGCGACAAGTTGCAAGATTTTGTTTCTCGTATTTTCGCGCCTTTACGTTTAGCAATTGGGATGCTGAGAGAACACTCGAGAAGGTGGAAACCACTCCGAGTCTTTCTTACCTCCCATGTTAGTGACAGGATGAGAGCTACTGAATCTTGTGCTCCAGCTCTGTTTGTACGTGCATAATACATTACAACTCCAACCTAACGATAAATGAGAGGACATTTTATACACTTTGCCTAGAAGAAATGCTGTCAGTGGACAGGGATGGTGATGGGTGGTCACAACCATGTCAGAAATCCAACCATTAACGGGGTATTAGGAGCTTAGAATAGCAAAGAATGTCAGAAGACGGGGGATAGGATGGGGGTCACAACCATGATCCAGGGTGAGGGGGTCAGAAATCCAAGCATTAACCGGGTGGGTATACAAAGAGCTTAGAATAGCAAAGGGTGTCAAGAGACGAAGAATGGTATGGGGGTCATAACCATGATCCAGGGGGAGGGGGTCGGGGTCAGAAGGGCAACATGGGACTTAGCAGAAACGTATAGTGCAAAGCCACACAAGGACATGAAAGGAGAAGAGGAATAAGAGCAGGGTGCTGATCAAGCTGAACTTACCAGGTTATTCAACAAGAAACGTGCAGCTGCTGGTGGAAGCTTGTCAATGTACATGAAGAGCTTTCTGATGAGAACAATCAGTTCTTCCTGCAATGATAATGTGGTCAGGAAACAGCTTTCTTCAGTGTTATCCACATTATCATTGCTATCATAAACAGTCATCACCATCACCACCACAATCATAATCAGGCATCATCATCAACATCATCATCATCATCATGCATCATCATCATCATTATCAGCAAAATCAATCCTTATCTGTATCATAATATAATAATCATTAAGATATTATTAATCTATCAACTAATACTGTTACCTGTTTATCCTTCTTGGTGATATCCTCGAGTATAGTTCGGAAGAAAAGCACTGGATCCTCTACCAGACAATTCCATATAATACGATATGCCACCTCCATCACTATAGACAATGGGTAAGTATCAAAAATATCAGAGGAGGGCAGAATAATAGAGAGAGAAGAGGAAAAGAGGAAAAAAGAGAAGGAGGCATGGAAAGGGAGAGAGAGAAAAACTGTCAAGGAAAGGAAGGGAGGGAAGAAAGAGAATGAAAAAGGAAAGAAAAGGGAGAAATATAACAGGAAGAGAGAGATTGAAAAAAGAAATGGAATGGAAGGAGTTGAGAGTATGTATTGACGAACCTGCAGTCTTATTGCTGTCAACCACAACATCATCCAGTAACTTAATGATATGGGGGATCGCTGATGACAGAGCAGCAGGCCATAACTCTGCATTCACTTGATGACCACTTTCTGTTCAAACCCAAGAAACCAGATAAAGACTATCAATGATAAAATAATATATAATACAAAACCACCCGGCCCATGCCTTGACAATAGACTAGTTGGCCATTATTCAGTGTATGACCCCTCTTCTGTCACAATATTATATTCCTCCATACATACCTGTGTTCTGCTCTTCAAATTCTCCCTCCCCTCCCCTAGTCTGACTTTGTGCATGTCGTCTTGGTGTAGATCAAGTTCAACTCCTGGTTCAACCCCTCCCTTCCCCATTCTGATTTTGTTTTTTGATTTATTTTTTAAGATTAGGTTTTTATTTTTAAAAGTCAATGGCGGCCATATTGGCATTCGGTCTGTGATGGTGTAGATCAAGTTCAACCACTCCCTCCCCTATTCTGACTCTGTGTACATCGTCTTGGTGTTCTGCCTTGTATACTAGTCGCTCTGGCATCGTAAAATTCCCTCTCCTCCCCTGTAGACCCCTTGCAGTAATTCCCAACCTGGGGTACAAAACAATGAAATTTTTTTTTTTTTTTGAATGAAAATATTACAGTGCGAATCGAAAAACCGTGGGCACCTAGAAATATTCCAGGAATGTTCTATTGTTCTTTGGCCAATCAGAAATGACTCTCTAACCACAAGATGATGGAAAGATAACAATAACGCTTCTGATTGGTTAAGAAACATTCTTGAAATATTTCTAGGTGCCCACGGTTTTTCGATTCGCACTGTAACATCACAAAAGATTTCAATCTTCAAGAGAAAGCAGTTCTTTCGTTTTGAATTAGTGCAAGGGGTCTATTCATCGTTTTTGCATTAAGCCAGCAGCGTTAAGTCAGAAGAGGTTTTGCAATTGATATACATGCAGTTAAAAGAACATGCAGAATATTTTCTCTGTAATTAAATGTTAGCAGAAATGAATAATAAAGTAACCTAAGGAACAGGAAAATTAGCCATTCTCAGAAATCTTAGACTTGTAGAATCTGCAACAATTTTTTTTCGCAAGACAAGTTGGACGAAAAATCGGTGCGTTGAACAGCGCCTCGAGGCCAGACAATCTGCCCCAGAACTTCTGAGAATGTTTTTAAAATTCGTTATGTGCTGATGAGAGTAAAGTTAGTAATATTAGATATTACCAGGTTGCAAGTTTTCGTCCTTGACTCGTCCTTGTGCCTGCTCCCATTTAAGATGAAACCAACGAAAATGCCCTGTTTGTATCAGTATTAGTGACGTAAGTATGACGTAAGCTTGGTTCGATTTACGACACGCAATTATTTTGTCGACTTCGACTTTTTGTCGTGCGTGAAGTAAATAGCGTAAGGAGAAGTGAAAGAGAAAATTTTGTGTGAAAGGCATCGTTTTTTAGTGGTCCCATAACAATGCCTTGTGGTATTCCGTAAAGCAAAAATACAATTGGGAGTATTTAGTAATCTCAGTGAACAAAAATTTAAAAGTTTGGACACACACGAAGAAACGTTGCCAACGAAGACAAATAGTCGTTTTGTCATAAAAGGATTCTAGCATTTTCTCGGCTCATACAAATTTTTCTCTTTCACTTCGGAGGTTTTATTTATGTACAAGGTTTAAGGTAGTCTAGATGTTGTAGTCATAGGCTGAGAAAACAATTGAGTAATTTTAAATATTTTAAAGGTAGTCTAGATGTTGTAGTCATAGGCTGAGAAAACAATTGAGTAATTTTAAATATTTTAAAGGTAGTCTAGGGGTTTTAGTCATAGGCTGAGAAAACAATTGAGTGATTTTATACATTTTTAAGGTAGTCTAGAGGTTTTAGTAATAGGCTGAGAAAACAATTTTAAACGCTTTTAACAGTTCAAGAGTATGACCCAGATGTTTACCATGACCAGATGACCCATTATTTAAGAGGCTGGAAAAATTCTCCTGGTCATGAAAAATCTTCAGAAATCGAAGTGAAGAAAAAAGAATATAGACGCTGCCTGCCCAATGAGACAAATAATTGTACAATTCTTAAAACCAAAAAATTGAAAATCTGTTACACTCAATTTGAATTTTTTTCGCACCACAAAGGATCCACAGGGATCCCAAACCTTTGGCAGTAGATTTGGCATGTCTCACTGGTGTCATCTTACTAGGCATCCCTTAACATGACTTATTAAGGCATAACATTGATTGTAGCCATAGAAACTGTAAATCATTCACCTACCGGCTTTCTCTTCGTCGTTAGATCCCATGGTAGCTTCAAGTGACACTGGTAGTGTCCTGAGTGGGAAGTTCTGCCTCATCTTTTTCTTGGCTTCTGCTTCCACAGCTTCCTTAACTTTCTTTTTGTCTTTGTTCTTGGTTTTTCGGTTACCTGGTTGCTCCTCAAGCAACATGACAGGGTCCCAGGGACAATCTGGGGCGTGGTTGGCTTGCAAGCCAAGTGGTGGGGAGGGGAGGGTGAAGTCAACTTTTGGTGGGGGCACCTGAAAAAACAGAAAAAGTTTGCAAGGTGCATGGCCTGGTTAGATTAGCACAATAACTCACAAAACATGGCAAGGGGAATCGAGGAGAGGCAAGGCAAGCAAAGCAAGGCAAGGTAAGGCAAGGCGAGGCGAAGCGAGGATAGGCAATGCGAGGCGAGGAGAGGAGTGGCAAGGAGAGGCAAGGCGAGGCAAGGCGATGCGACGCGAGGCAAAATGCACATCTACATCCATTTACTCACCCTAAGTATATACGAGGCTCCCTCCTCTAACCTTGGCCATGCATGGTACCTAGACTGCCATAGCACTTCATACCTAAACAAACATTAAAACCCTTAACTCACTTAGTAATCTATCCACAGGGAGTCCAATTGGGAAACCAAAGACCGGTGAAATTGCTTGATTTTCCCGTTCGCTTGTGTTATGGAAACCAATATCTTGGCCTCAAATAATTGTAATTTATTTATATACCTTCTACTTTTATCTAAATTGGACTGTAATGTAAAAAAAACGTAATGTAAAAAAATGTAGATTCTTTTACGTCGAACATATGCAGGGAGTGATTGCTCGGTCTCCCGATCCAATACCTCATGACTAAAGCGCTCAACAGCAGAATGAAATGGAATTTAAACGTTTATTTTTGCGAGGGGAGGAAACCTGGAGAACCTGGAGAAAAATCCGCAAAGCACAGGAGAGAACCAACCAAGCAACTCTACTCACATACGACACCGAGTTCGGCGAGACGCGAACCTGGGTCGCATTGGTGACAGGATTAGCACCGTACATTATCCGTGCTTCCTAATGTACTAGATAAAATGTACGGCGTACCTCAATAGAGATCTGACCCTGTCATCGGGGTCATTACACGTGAGTTCCTTGAACAACATCTCTGCTACTTTATCCTTTAAGCGTATACCACACAACAAGAACACCGAGGCTGCAAGAAAACAAAACGGGATAAGCCATTCCCTTGAGAACCATTTCTTTGTTTAGCAGTTGATATTTACTCACCAGCAGCAGACACGAGCTGTTGGTCTCCATCCAGCAGCAGTTCCCAGGAGATAGGCAGCGTCTCCTCCAGTAGATCACGATCAATTACTGTACCGGCTTTCGAGATGAGGGAGAATGCACAGTGCGTTAGACCACACAGCTGAATAGAAAAGAACATAGAACATAGAACAAAGACACAGTCAGTAGCCGTCACTTTTACGACGTTTGAATATGAAAGGAAACCATGACGACAATGAATGTTGACGAATATTGGTTACCATGACAATATGTAAATCTGCCTGCCAGCGGAAAAAAATCATCAAGTACTAGGTTTGATTGCATGCTGCAACCACGTTGCCTACTGATGATATCTTAGTGAGAAGTTACTATGGTAACGTCAAGCAGTTAAGTGGTTGATATGGAAACGCATACGCCACTGCGTTGCCTACTAATATCATAGTGACAAGTTGCTATTGGAACGCAATGATTATTTTCCATCTTACTTTGCTTTTAATGTACTCCAGCATGACTTCGTCAGTCTTGTCTTTGCAGTTCTTCATGTCGTTCCCTGAGAGGCTGTGTTGAGGGGAACCGATATGCATGCTGGTCAGAGTAAACCCAGTTCGGCTTTTACTCTTGTCTAATTTTTCAGGCTTTTCTCTTTCTCTCTCTAGAGTTTTGTCAGAAGAGCCCGTGTACACGTTCTGTAAGGCTTTGATGAGTCGGGCACATAGACGAGTTTGTCTTTGGTGGCAGTTCGAAGGACATCTGAATAAAAGAAAAAGGAAGTTATTTGTAAAAGTTTACGAATTTATCATTGTAAAACTTATATTGATAAAAATAATTTCAGTACCAAACACCCTTTCCTTCCCTTTTCCCTTTCACCTCGACTCATCGTTTACCTTGTCTGGTGATCACACAGATATGACGTAAAACTGTTCAACATTGTAACAGAGTGTAACCATGGGAACCGAGTGGTTTCGTCATCCTCTGAGTCGTCATCGTCTTCGTGTGTTCCACTTGGGCTCGACTCAGGCCCACTCTGTCGTTTGCCTTTTACTGTAGCTCTCTTTCCCTTTGGTCGTGTGCTGTCAAAATCGCTCCCAAAACCAACACTTGAACGAGTTGCCCTGGAAATTAGTACCATTTCATCATATTAGATTGGTAAATACCGCTGTATTTCTGGATTACAGGCTCTAGTAACCTCATTTCCGTGTCAAACTCTTACAAAATAAGATAATAAACAAAGCCGCCATGTTGGTTGATAGAAAATACAAAAAAAAAAGACGACTGTTCTTCTAAATTCACCATTTTCCATAATTCGATTCACTGGTCACAGACAAAGCATTCAATCAAGGTTGCAAGGTATTTTCAAAGGATTATTCAAATTTGAACCTTGCAGCCTCGACTGAATGCTTTGTGTTTGAACAGTGATCCGATGTATGGAAAATGGTGAATTCAGCCAACATGATGCCAACGAAAAGACTGGGTCGACTTGGCACTGCAATGCATTGTGGGACTGTTTTAGGGGGCATATTTCTAAATTGGCGTCTATTTCCTTCCCTAAAACAGTTCCACAATGCATTGCAATACCAACTCGACCCAAACTTTTCCTCAACCTCGGAATGGCTCGGAATACGACTTGAATATTTTATCACAAAAGCGAGTACTATCCTTCGTAGCCTGAGACTAAAGTAGTACTTACTTGTTGAGCTTGGGGCTTGAGCTACCAAGGCTTGATCTTGGTAGATGTAGACTGCTCCTCTTGGGAGATGAGATGGCGTCTTGTGGACCGATGTCCGACAGCTTTCTTTCTTTACCGATATCTGATGCTCGTCTTCTCAAGAGAATCGAGTCGTCTGCTGCTTTGCCTTCTTGGTCAGGGACGATGATCACCTACAACCAGAAAAAAAAACAGGTTGAATATCCAAATAGCTTCCGTGGAAACATCCGAGGAATTTCCGTGGAATTTTCGGGGAATGTTCGGGGAATTTCCGTGGAATTTCCGTGGAATGTTCGGGGAATTTATGAATGATTTTGTGAGATATAATCGAAAAATTTCCAGGGAAATTCTGATGAATTTCTTGGGAAACGTTTAGATGAATTCCGAGAAATGTTTCGGAAATGACCGAGAAATATGAAAAAAAAAACAATTTCGGAAAACTTGTTCGCCACTGGCAGGGCATTTCGCTGCATTCCGCTAAAAAAAATAATCTAGGGCTCTCTGTGGTTTCTTATACCAAGAAAAGACCAGTCAGTTATAGGTACTTACAGGAGGTTCGTGCGGGCTGCTCCGTCCTGGACTAGTGCTTACAGTCGTGCTGATCTCTGATGGAACTGAACTCTGGCTGATAGCACTGTACTTTCTGATTCTTTCTCCCCCTCCTCCAAAATACCCGCTCAAACGAATGGGATGAGAATCACCAAAGTGGGTTGATCTATAAGTAAAATTATGGAACTCGTTAGATATCGTTAGACTCGCGCAAATTCTCAATAGAAATGTTAACAAGAACTGGAAGTAACAAGATATAAATTGCGCAACCTCGGCATCGGAACAATTGTCGCGATGAAAACCTCAACAAAAGGGAAAGATCCCGCGCCATATAATTATGCAATAGGAATACCAGCCACAGTTTTAATGTCTGATTATTAGAGAGCTTAAGATTCGCGTATTTTTCTCCCGCGAACGGCAAACGTGATCAAGTTTTCTTCGTTTTCCTGTATCTCACTTTACCTTTTGCAAACCTTCTTACCAAAAAGAGATATTCGTTTGTTTATCTACGACTTGGAGATTTTTGCGATTCCTTTTTACTAATTTTAAAGAACTTTTCACTGGTCAACTGACGTTTCACGTTTGCCGTAAACGGGATTCTTAAACTCTCTATTTTAACTGCTACATCACGCGAACCATTGTTCTCGTTGTAATTCATAACTGAGTTACTTTACCTTCTTTTTTCTGTTGCTCCACCACCAAAACTCTTCCGTCCTCTGCCACGCCCCTGCATGCCTTTACTATCGCGTCGTATTTGATAGATACCATGACTCTCACGAAGAAAGGCAGTGATTTCGATCAGTAATTGACAAGCAATCATCTTCAAAGGATAAGGACATCCTTGGCTTGATTCACTCAGTGTACCTGAACAAATAGCTTAGGGTAAGCTGAGCCAATTACAACTGGAGTATCGATGGCATCAACATACTTTACGTCACATTTAATAGTATGACATCACAAGCTTGCCGTTGTCCAATATGACCTCATCTACCGAGGGACTTTCTGACGTCATATTAACCAGTTATTTACCAGTTACTACAACTCGACATTAATGACAATGGGTCCAATATCACCTCATTTACAGGGGGACCAATATCATGTCATTCATGGGTCACATGACGTCACACCAAGACCGTATGACGTCACATTGCCCTTAGAAACAAAACGTACCTTCATCAAGGAAGTCTTCCTCGAGTTCTTCTTCCAGTAGTTCAAGTCGTTTTCCTTCCTCTTCTTGTATGGAGGGTAAGCTCTGTTTTTTCTTCTTCAACACCATTTCGAGCTTTTGTCCTAGTGCCACTCCCCAGCTGTGGAAGAGCTTACCTGCTTCGTGCATAGCCACGAGATTACGCCGTGGAGTAGATAATGAGATAGCTTTCGGGGCGTTACCCTTCCTTTGTGCTAGGTTAGGCAGGCTACCACGCAGCCATGTCGGCCATTCTCCTTTGTTACAGCGGTGGACGAGATGCGCGCATTCGAGAAGCAGCGCTGCGCGAGCGACGACTGGTGCTTCCTGGGGGGAAAGAACGAGCAAACGTCCTTATTCAGTTGTAAGAACTTCATCTATGCAATTCCTTAACTGCATCCCCGCAATAGGAACTTGGATTACAATGTCTTTGAGGGGAGGGGTTGGGTAATCAGCCATTCATAATTCATTTTAGACCATACAGAACGGTTTTCGTATGCGTGGGGAAACGATACGGCCAATTCGTAGTCGTACTGAAGACGCACCGTATCTTACCGTAACCCTAACAACGCGTTGTGATTGGATGAATTTACTGAGAGACAATAGGAAGCCATTTCAATGTCACAGCAAGTCGTACCGTGTTTGTTCAGTAAGACAGTACCGCACGTTTCCCACTCATACGAAAACCGCTCTATTACTCTTGTTTCAACCATATTAGCATGTCTTCTTGAGCATTACTAATGGACAAAGAAACAATACTCAACTAAAGGTGCTTTTCGACTTACCAATTCCAGCATGGCTGCCACAATATGTGGATCAGGGACAGCACCAGGTTGCGATGCATTCACTAAAAACCTCAGTCTAATCATCCCCTCTCTAAGCGCTCCAACATCAACCGGTTTTCTTTCATACTCCTGTACCACTATATCGATAGTTGGAGAACCATTCTCTGGCAGCGAGGAGGAAGATGATGTGATCAGCTTTTTGCTGGACGACTTCATCGGGAACACTTCGTCTAGTCTTTTTCTAGTTTTTTCTTTAATGCGTTTTTTCTTCAGGCTTATTTGTTGTAGTGAGTTGTCGGGCGAATCGTCCCCATCGTCGTCACTGTCGTAGTTCTGTCCGATAGCGCGCTGTTTTCGCCATGCTCCAAGACTGAAAATCTGAAACCACAAACAACAAATCAGTAGGCTTCTTTGCTCATTGGGAAGTTCAATTCAAATTACGTAATTGTAGCAAAACCTGTTGATTTATTGAAAACTCCGACTCCTGAACAAGTTAAAAAAAACTTTAAATGCAGTCTTAAAAATACTTTCATTCAGGAGAAAGAAACTGTAAACTCTGACCGAATGGCAGATATGACGGTCGTTAGCAGTTTGTGTCAGTTTTGCATTGTATACTTTAACTGAAACCTCTTCACAACCATCACCTCTCTACAACGACCACTAACCTTTGTCCCGATAGTGGCCGTTGTGTAGAAGTTCGACACTATCTCTATGATTGGCTAAAGCAGCCGGAACAATCAAACTGAAAGCAGAAATAGTGAGCAGCGCTTCCGGTTTTGGATTCGCGCATGCTCCTTCGCTTCATGGCAGAGACCCAAAGAATCGCACTCATGATATGGAATAAAAAGAGACCAGCATACCTTCCTTTTGGACCTAGGAGACATGGTATCTTCTAGACTTGTTCCATCAGAGATAGCCCTGCTGCTGCTAATAGAAGACGAACCCAGAGTACGGAGATCATTCTCAGAGCCATCGGTGGTGCGTCCAAATTTCTGGCCTTTGAAAAACTTCCGTCTTGTAGTCTTAGGTGTCATTTTGTCTCCTTTAGATATGCTTGCCTCTTTCTTGACAGTTCGTGAAGGATCCTTTGAGGATGAGGGCTTGTTAGCGTCTTTGTTAGCCCCGTTAGCTTCCTCTTTCTTACCTAGAGAATGACGGGGGGAAATAGATGAATGGTGTGATTGTAAGTAAGTTGAAATACGTTGGGTTGAATGCCGCAATAGGAAATCAGTTCACTGTCAAGGTAGACAGCACGTGTACACACTGTATACGTTTTAACACACTTTCAATCACGCATTAGACGGCGTCCTTACAAGAAGAAAGGAGGAAGACCAAGGTAGGAAGGGAGGCAAACCAATATGGAGATAGAGAGAATCGAGACAAATATGGTACATAGGGATCGAGATGGATAGGGATGGAAGCAAAGGAATGGAAGAGAAGGATGAAAGGAGGAACGGAAAAGAGGGATCTAAGGCGAGGAAAGCCAATACAAAGAGGAGGGGGAAGGGGCCGGAGGGGGAGAAGAAAGATTCGAAAAAATCCCACAATACTCCCGTTTCGAGTTCTCTTTTACGCTGTGTTAGCCTCAATTGTGCGTAAATTATGCAGAAATTTAGATAAAACTCGTGAAATTTCGAAGTATTTTTATTGTCTTCTTTACACACAGATCTCTTGAATTTCCACGGGCTGTTACTGAATAAAAGAATATATTACACGGTTTTGAGGCTAACACAGCGTAAAAGAGAACTCGAAACTGGAGTATTGAGTAACTATACCAAGTACTTGCAATACCTTTGTACGCACAATCCATTAATCCGCTCATGGCAACTTTCCAAAATACGCCACCATAATTATCCTTGATGTAGCGGAGTAGCTGCCGCAATTCTCCATAGAAAGTCTAGAAGGGTTCGAAGGAACACACAACAAATATTATGATATAGCAATAATACTCGTCTTCAACTGTCATCGTCAACATTATCATCCACCATCACCAATTTCAGCACCACCATATCATTCACCATCAGTTATTTCACCAACACCATCACCCGGCATCCATTTCATAATCATCATCTCCACGTATCATCAGAATCATTACCATATTGATCATCCATCAGCACCTTTGGCTCATGCATATGACATTTTTCTCAAGTATTCTTAGAGCAGATTTCGCACGAGTGTGAAAAGTCACGGCACCCGGCACGGTTATGGCGCGGCCCGGACACGGCACGGAATGTCGAATGTTTTCATACACGGCACGGCACGGACACGGTCAAGGCGCGCTCCGTGCCGTAAGTGTTTCATAGTCATACGAAAACTGCTTCATATCCGCAAGACAGTAAAACAGAGCTTCAAGCCTTATTCTTAGCCTTTTTTCTTACCAGGGCATCCAGCTCGGTCAACTTCATCTCAGCCACACGACTTACAAGTGGTTTGAGCAGAGCATCTAGGATTACTCCCTCCACTCCCTCCTTGATACCGAACAGCTTGCCTTTGTTCTTCTTGCCCCCTGCTTCCTCTTCCTCGGTAGCGAACGGATTGCACTCATCGCAAAACCCAACTAAAGCGTGTAGAAAATCAACAACATCTTCCACTGGTTCAATCCTTGCATAGTTCGAGAGCCAGACTTTAAATGCCTTGTCATCCTGCTTCTGTATGTTGGCTAGGTAAGCGTTGGACTGCTCTCGAAGGATATCACCTCTATAAGCATGGCAACCTTCACCACAACCTGATGAAACCCAAAATGAACGGATGTATTAGAAATGAATAAGACAGCACTAAGGTTATGGAAGATCTTCAGGGTGGGAGGAGGAGGTGGAGGAGGGAGCACCGGAGCGACTGAAGTAACTGGGAGGGAGCAGATAGAGACTAAATAAGGAATGGATGACAGGGTTGGAAGTGATCCTTACAAAGAGCGACAGGAAAGCGGAGAGGAGGATAGGGATAAAAGGGGAGGGAGAGGGAAAAGGAAAAACATGGCCCGAATGGATAAAAGAAAAGGTGAGGGAGAAGAGGGATGGATAGGGGGGGGGGGGGGGGGGAATGAAAAAAGGCCTTGGGAGGAGAGGAGGGAGAGGAGAGAAGGAGAGGGCTTTAAGGATAAACAAGCGTAAGGAAAAAAATAAAATGGGGTTTACTCTGACTTCATTCAACAAGAGAGTGAAGCAATTTCTTACCTAGCGGACAGCCCAAAGCACGTATTAGCCTGATACCACAGCCCAATGATAGTGTATATGTAGTAGGTGCACGGCCATAAAAGGTTGGTCTGAGTCGAGAAAGGATCGTCTCGGTTTGATACATCCTAGTACCTATCGCCATACTCTCAGTCACTGTCCTATCATCCATAACACAGGTGGTCGACACCGTACTGGCCCTCTTCCTCTCTTTTTCTTTATCATGAATCATCAGTAATAGTTCCAGAACCTTCAACCCAATCTGACAAACACGTCCACTCAAGTTCTCCTTGAGGACGCCATTAACAGCCTGTAATAATACCATAATACTCAGGCGGCCATCAGCTGTGACGTAATCTCCCACCCCCGGGAAGACTAGATAGTGTTCGATACGAAACATTGAGTCCCTCATTCCACGACCAATACTACGACGAACGTTCAGTGTCCCAGTGCTTGGCTGTAGACTAACAACTTCGGCAGTATCTTGAGTCTCGGTGCTGCTATCTCGTATGAGACTCCGTTTTTCAATATCACTGATTGGAAAATCCGAACTGGTTGTTTCGAACTTGGACTCGTTTTCCTTTGGTTTGGGCTTGACTTCTTGTTGCTTGTCGTCCGTGTTTGCTCCCTGTTTTGGGTCACTTGGAGGCTCGTCGCTGCTCAGGCTTGATTGTGCTTCAACGGTTTTGCTTCCCGATGTACTTGATGTTGATTGGAGAGCTTTTTTAGCCGTGTCTTTCTCACTCCCTCTCAATAAGGCTTCCTCGCATTCTAACTGGCTGGTGATGCTGCTGAATGAATCCGCTGCTATCTTCCCTTCGTTACTTCCGCTACTCGGTGAAACAGTAGTGATAGTTCCCTCGCCGAGGGAGGATACAGACTCTAGACTGAGTTCACTGCTAGAACCCATGTTGTTCAGCATCGTGAAATGATTCATAAGAGTCTTGTCAACATCTAGTGCTTTCGCGCCGTTGGTAACTCCTGCTTCTTTACCGCCACTTTTATCTTCGGGGGCACTAGTATTTTCGTCTTGAATCTTATCTTCATCAGCCTTCTTTTCAACTTTACCACTTGGAACATCCTGTTCATCTTTCTGTACAGCGCTCTGGGAATCCTTCATACCATTTGTAACAATCGTTTCTTCTTCTTCAACATCGCCATTATCAAGTCCATTTATCTTATTAACGTTAAAGTCAAAGCCCTTGTTTGTCGATCCTGTATTCACTTCATCGACAATTTCCAAGGTAGGCGTACTAGGAGTGATGGAAATGCTGTAAAATGATTGGGTAGAGTTGAGGTCATTTATAGCGGCATTTTCTGGGGAAATCTCGACTGGTTTAGCTTTATCAGCGACTGAGTAGACAGGAACACGGCGCCCTGTTACTGGGGAATCGACTCGAATTCTCAACTTTGTGAGACTGTGTCTGTTTTCATCTTCAGGGACAATCAGTTTTTCTGTATCATCGTCGTCTTCTTCTTCCACCGTGAACTGAATATCTTCTGTTCTTGTGTCTGTGGGCTCTTTTTGCTCGAGAGAGGGTTGTTCCTTGCTCGAATCAGCCGTCACAGTACTTGGAGGTTTTTCAGTGTCATCTTCATTGCTGATGTGAATCTGGACATCATGTTTAGGTGGGATATCTACTGGTTTTGCAGCAGGAGGGATGGGATTATTAAGCACACATCCGCCAAAACTATCAACACTCTCAGTATCTTCGCCTCCTCCGCCCCTCCCCCATGATGTGCCACTTGCAGAAGCAAAATTTTGTTTTTCCTTTGCCCCTGGTAAGTCGTACTCTCTTCTGAGGTAATCAGTGATGTAAATCAAAGACCAGTAAACTCCTTCTTCACACCAACCACTTGATAACAAACATCTCAAAACAGCAACGTCAAAAAACGTCGCGCTGCTAAACAGCAAAGCTTCGTTGAAAGATTTTTTAGATTCGGAGGTTTGGCTGTTTCGCGCAGAGGTTTCTGGATCCATGCCAACGAGTTGAGCCACGAAATCCTCAGAATTAGGGTCCTTGTACAAGACCGGGTGGCCAAATGCTGGTAGTTCAGGAACTTGGTGCGCTTGTAGCGGCTTCCATAGAGCAAGTCCACTCTCTAATCTGTTAGTCAAATCTTTTTCTTTGATTTTGTTAACGTGTGGGATGAGAAGATGAACAAATAATTCTATAGTTGAGATTGGATGGAGAAGATTTTCTGGGTCTTCGATGCCGCAAATCCCTGGAGCTTCAAAAAGGATCCAGTGTAGTGTATAGATGAGATCTCTCTCAGGGTTGGTGAGGCGGTCAAAGTATCCTAACTGGTGACGGTTGCTGAGGAGAGCACTGCAGCATTGAATAATGTATGCGAGAGAGGAATGAACAAAGAACCATCTTGGAACACTCTTGAAAGCACTTGGGAGACCTTGGAGGTTATTCTCACAGATGACATTTTTCAATGACTGGAAGAATAAAAAATGATGTTTATAACTAATAAATCAGATATAATTGTACAGCATGCACAATTGCTAAGACTAAGTCAAAATAGAGCCATAGTCTGGGGGGGTACTCCCTATAATGGACTATACGGGGATGTTCCACCCGAAAGGGGTACTTTTTTCAGGTCGCTTGTATAGAAAAGGGGCGGAAATTTGTGAGTTTTGGCATAAAAAGGGGTAGATTTTCTTCAAAGGTATATGAAAGGGGTAGATTTTCGGGCAAACAGGTATAAAAAAGGGTACCTTTTTGCTGAAATTTTGTATAGAAAAGGGTAAGGGGTCGAGAGTCTGGGCGGAGCATCCCCGTATGAAACGACCCAAAGTATCCCCCCCCCCCAGAGCCATAGGTGCTGCTGAGGGTCAACATTTTATCTTAGGGGGCATTCATTTCATCGGAGAGGATTAGAGTAATCTATATCATAGAAAAAATCAACCATCCTCCCCCTCTTAAAACAAAAAAAAATATTTTGACCTTCCCTTTTCCACTGTGTGAAAGTCTGATAATTTCCCATAGATTGCTTCACGGCCCGCTTCCCCCTTAAAATACCTTCCTTATTAAATATTTTAATTTGTGGTCCCAGAAAATATCCATAATCTTTTCCCCTCCCCCCCCTCCCCCTTGAGGACTGGAATTTCTAAGCAAGCAGATGGTTTAAGGAAAGCACATTCTAATTCTTTCTTCATGGAGCATTCTGTATGTGGGCAAGAGAGTGTGAGATGAACCCTTGTCAATGTATCACTATGGGTGTAATTCTGCTGGAACTACACAGTTTGCTTTTCCAGACCTCAGTGTGCATGGGATTTTGGGAATGAATTTGTGACCAAGATCAAAAAAGCTACAACAACATCTTACCAGAATGTACCTAGATTCTGCCCTACAATCCTTCACATTTCTTCAGTGACCCTGAAGAAAAACCTTCAAATCAAGGGATCGTGGCACCTAAAAACTCTACTCACATGTGATGCCAAGTCTAGGAATTGAACACAAGACCCCAGAGGTGAGAGACAAGTGTACTGTTGCCACCCCACCTGTGATTCGTCATGAGGTCACTACATGTCTTTCCAAAATTGTTTATTTAAATCAAACTCCTGGATTCATGGATTTTTACTGCCAACAGTAACTGTACAAAATAAGTACTCACCTCTGCCGCAGCTTCATATTCTTTCTTTTCCAGTTTGATTTTGAGGAGAGGACTGAAATACAAAGGAAAATTATAGATAAGTGTGGTAAATTTTCAGTTTAGAAAAGGACTCGCCCAATTATTTCAACTTGGCATGTTTTTGGTCTTTTCTGTTGCAAATTTCAATAAAATTGTTGCTGACACGACTTTGACCTTATGTGAAAATGTACAAATTCTCATTGTACTTGTAAAAATACTTGTAAAAAATTTAATTGGGTGGCCACGGTGAGGTGCACCACACTAAAAGTATCATTAATGGTTTACAATAAGGCTGTAGTCACTGTTTGAATGCCAGTTTTTTGTCTGGCAAAAAAAATTTACAAGGGGGAAAATGGTTTTGATGGCAAAAAGTGGTCCAGTTATAACCAAACCAACTGTACTGCTGGCATTGGCCCTGTACAAGCATCCTCAACCAAGGCAAAAGACAAAGACATGGTGGCCATGTTAGTGGTATTCACAATGGAAGCTAATGCAAAATCTTCTGGTCAATACCATAAACATGGCTGCAATGATGTAACATGCAAAATCTCGTTTGTATTTGTTTCTCTCCACTGATAGGCTGTCATTAATGGAAATGTAACTGGATAAAAGGCTGAGAGGGGACAATAATATGCTCCCTCCCCAATACTTTGATACCTAGAGTAGATTACACATGCATGAGTAGGAAGCAATACCACATATTTGATAGCTGTAATGCAGCCATACCATTCAGGGCTTGAAATAACAGCTGGTCAGTTGCCGGTCATGATGATAGGCCCAATTATTTTTAAGACATGTAATACCTTGATACTTGGTCAGTGTTATTGGTCAAAACGACGGTCAAGGCAAAGATGTTACCGGACAAGTTCCGATTCTGG
Organism: Anthopleura xanthogrammica; assembly: GCA_964019055.1. Lineage (NCBI taxonomy): Eukaryota > Metazoa > Cnidaria > Anthozoa > Actiniaria > Actiniidae > Anthopleura > Anthopleura xanthogrammica. The sequence goes on from OZ025210.1 coordinate 6,073,670, forward strand.
CAAGACATTGTCTGATGACTGGCCATTATTTCAAGCCCTACCGTATGTATCTTACTGTAGCTGTAACTCTGAGAAGTCATTTCAATGTTACAGCATGTCTAACTGCGTATGTGCTGTAAATCATTTATGTTCCCCACTAATAAAAAAGCAAAACTCTATCCAAAATAGTTATTTTCTGTTGCATTTTACTTAGCAGGTTGGAATAAAGGAACTTTGATTTAGGAATATTAATGAATAAGAAAATGTTTTCATTTATATACAAATTCATATCACAAAAAAATACCAAAAAATACCAAAAAATACTGCAGGTAGATGTAAATTTAAAGATCCAAAATGGTCCAGATTTTGTTGATAACATAAAGAACCACAAGATCAAACCAATTATATACTTAAAATGTCTTTAACAATACAATAAGAGAATAATAATAGATATGGTTGAAAGCACACTCAAAGAGTTCTGAACAAAATCCTCTGTGAAACCCTTCATAAAATGTTAATTAATTGTTACTTGCTAAATGAAAGTACTTACATAATGAAAGAGAAAATGTAGGAAATTTAGGAGACCGAGGGTAAAATAATTTTAATCGTGAACGCAAATGTATGTTCGAATTTTGTACATGTAAGCTTATTGTCAATATTTTGAGGTAGAAATTCGTAAACAGATAATATATTATACTATACAAAGCTAGGTTATCTTGAAATCTAAAAAACATACTTTTTTCCACAATAATAAGTATTGTTTTGAACAAATAAGCTCAAAAAATTATGCTAAAATGGAATGCTGTTTTTGTAACACAAGCGATTTTTTTCGATCTTGGGTCAAAATAATTCAAGATTTTTTTGTCAAATGTCATTAGTGAAAAAATTTCAAAGAAAATAATTTTAAATCGATCAGAATAGTTTGGAATATAATATAATTTTCGAGTGAGAATCCAATAAAGTGTACTGTAGTATTTTATGAGGTTATACGCTAAATAATGAGTCATTATTTACTGCGACTCTAACATCGAATGCGACAAAAACACCTCAAATATCTAAAAAGAGCTGAATAAATACCTCGAAAATGATGTTTTATTGTGTGTAGGTATTCTAATAAAGCCGAAACCAGGAGACAGATTTGGGTATAATATGAATGATTCTATTTAGACAATAGGGGGGTTTTAATACTAGTAAAGACCAGGGTTAATACACAGAAAATGAGCAAGAAGCCACTTCATTCATCAAGGACAACAAAAATACAACACACTCACACCGATGACACACGAAAAACTATTAAATTTTCAGTAGATAATTTAGGATTTTAGCAAATTACCTTGTCTGTTGCCAAAAATAAGTCTGTATGGCCAAAGGGATTGATCTCCGTTCGACATTAAATTCGCGAACGGCGAACGACTTGTTAGCCATTTTGTGGTCAATGGCGGCCGACTTGGTTAGTTGTTAAATATTCTCGTCCATTAGACCATCAAAGCTTGCTTCGAAGCTTAGTTCTGATAGCCAAATAGGTACAAAAATCTTCGGAATCCAAAGAAATTTGTGATTTTCAATACAACATTTATTACCGTCAGCTGCTCTCAGAGAGAGGCCATGTTTATGGCTGAGCGCGGAGGCCTGTGGGTCTAGATGGACCTTGATTACCGTAAACGTGACGTGAAGACTGACAAAAATCCAGGGAATGTTTTACGTAAATATTCATCTATAACCCCTGTTATGACGCCAAATGATATATGAGACGTTGATATCGAGTTGGAATTAGTTCAAGAATAATAAACAGTGCCAAAAGCAATAGAAAAATTGAATTATAAATTTTTATTCATTTGCGTTGATAATTTTTCATGAAATCATAATGCGAAACTATGCCATTTTTTTTTTGTTATTATAACAAAAACCGAACTCCATTATTTCTTCCCTTTCCATTGGACTCTAATATTTCGACGGGTAACTTGTGCCGTTTACTTTGCCGAATTTAGAGAGAACATTTCAAGACAATATTCCCGAGTCTATAAATTTACTAAGGTTTTAATTAAAACAGACTTCATCTCTGGCATAAACGTTTATGTGCGTCAATTGATTCTTAAAATGAGACTGTTTTGATTTCATATGCATAAAATCTCAGCAAGCGCCCTGGGCTAAATGCTAAGAATAATCTTTAAGGACTTATTTTTAACTGATTTGAGACATGACGCCTTTGCAAGTTGAATTCCATATTTTCATTCATCCATTTATCCATCTCATCCATCCATTCATTCATCCATCCATCCATTCATCCATTCATTCATTTGTTCGTTCTTTCTTCGTTCATCACTCATTCAGTAGTTATTATCAGTCTTCCATTCAGCCATCCATTCTAAATTTCATCAAGAGACCATGAAGGACCGGTCCTTCATGGTTTCTTGATTTCATTTATTCTCACAATGTTACTAACAATAATAATTCAAAGACGATTTCAAAATATTTATTTCCCATTCTTTTATTTCCCATTCTTTTATTTCCCATTCTTTTATTTCCCATCTTATAAGTTACCGTTTTCCAATTTACATAAAGCTGAACAAATAACATTTGTTCTATTCTTATTATTATTGAACATGAACGCATTTGTAATACTTTACAAAAATAAAATTTGAACGTATGTCAGAAATTAAATTGAATTTATGATTTAGATTAATTTTGTTCATATAACCGTTTTCTACTTATATTTACTTACTTCATGAAGCATTGATAATGGATCCTTGAATTGACCTCTACTTATACGTTTAAAGGTGGAATGGTTTCTTTTTTATTGGAATTCAATGAAAGATGATAGGAGTAGGCGATGCGGATTTTTAATCCTCTAATATTTCCTGCGCTTTTCCTACAAGCTACTCTTGTCAAGTCAACTTTCCCGCGCTTTTTTCCTAGCATGTTTGGAAGCGACTTAACCGTATAAGAAGAGGCCATTTTCTTTTGTCTTATATACTATACCTATATATTTATATATCTATTAATCTATTATCGATTGAGTTCTTCTTCCTCTTCTTCAGCACCATCACTATTCATCAAGACTTCTTCATATCCATTCCCAGATGCCCAGAGCTGAACATGACCCGAAGCGAAGATAATGTAGAAGATACAACCAGCGGCATAAATGGCTCCACCGAGATAGAAAACTATACGCCACTCAGCAGCAGTCTGTGAGAGAAAATAGATAAACAGACATAGATGAGTTGTGTCGGTGTTTTCTGGTCTCTCCGGTTTTTCTCAATCTGCGTAAGTCAAATTTCCAAATTTTCATTCGATAAGCTTCCGGAATAAGGGCCAACAATGGCCAGAAATTTTAGCCAAAAGCTTTGAGTGATACCTTCGTTAAACAAAAATATATATTATAAAGCGTAAACAAAGAAAACTACTTATTGCTTCGAGGCAGTTTTGAGTGAATTGATGGTAAGTGATGTTAAATAAAAAAATATTATGATAAATCATGAAGACATGACGAGAAGACACGATGTGCCGTAAAGAAAGCTTACTTACTTGGTATTTTACGATGGCGCCAGTAAGTAAGGGGCTGAATATTCCAGGTAAAGTAGCAGCCGTGTTACTGATTCCCATCAAAACACTGGCATACTGAGGAGCTATGTCAAGATGATTGACAAAGAACCCACTAAATGCCAAGCCACCCAGCCCCACAGACAAGGTGAGACACACAATCACTACCACCCAGTTAGTGGTGTATCCAGCTATGACCAGACATACCGTCTGGGTCAAGAACGCTGAAAGATATTACCAAAAACAAGTATAAAAATTGACATCTAAAGATCTGGACTAAGCTAAAGCTTTTCCAAAACTTACCAATGGAGTTGAAGAGCTTTCGTACCACGGTAGTGGAAAGAACTTCTTTCCTACGAAGACAATCAGCAATCTGTCCACCACCCTGTACAACAACTGTCATCACAAGGTATGGAAGAGCTGCGAGGAAACCAGCCTATACACAAGGACAGAGGATGATACATGATAAACTAAGAAATATGGCTGGGAAAAGAAGAGGGCTAAGAGGAAGGAAGGAAATACGGCTGGAAAGGGCTGAAAAGCGGTGAATGGAAGGAGGAAAAAAGGAAGAGGAAAAATTGGGAAGGAAAAGGATATATTATGAAGGCTTATAGGAATGAAGAGGGGAAGGTGGGAATTGAAATGAGAAGAGAAAAAATGGAAGAGAAGAAAATGAGATGAGAGGGTTAGGAATGAGGGTGATGCTGCGACCATTATTCTTACCTTCCCAAGATCAAAGTTAAGTCTGTTTTTCAAATACGATGGCAGTTCTGTCAACAATGTGTAGAATCCCCAATTTTCACTGAAGTGAGCTACCACTATTGCCCAAACTGGTAGTGACTTGAAGATGGATTTCCAAGGTATTGAGGTAATAGGCTTAAAAATAAAATAGATATTTTATGTAACAGATTCCCTGACTCCTCCCCACATGGAGGAAGGAGAAAGGGGGGGGGGGGGGGGGAATTGGCATGGTAAACAGTCAGTAAAAATGTGGCAGTAAGATACAGTAACAGTAAGCTGTCGGTTACATGTTGCTTACCAACCACTATTTTTCAGTCCATATTCCCTGGTTGTTCACTATAGCCCACTTTTTTAAGATATTTTGGGTATGTTATGATTGGAAATAGATACGTATCGATTTAACTATACAAATATGTGTATCGAAACTACCTATATCAAAACTGACATGTATCAAAATGACCAGCTATCATTCTAGGTTAATGACTTACCTTAGTGGATGCTCCATTTTCTTTCAAACTTTTTTGGATGAAGTCAAGCTCCTCTTTGGACATTTTTGGATCTTCAGAAGGTGTGTTCCTCACAATCAAAAACCAAACAAAGGTCCAAACAACACCAAGAGATCCTGAGACACAAATGAAACAAATTGAAAAATTACTTGTTACTGCAGCATGCCTTTTGTGACATCAATGGATGGCATCACTCACCAAATACATAGAAGATAGATGGCCAACCAGAGGCTTGTGCTAGGACACCAGACAGAGACATGGCAATCACTGTGCCTACATATGAACCTAAAAACAATAAGGGATATGATGTCAGTAAATGGATAAAATGAGCCGTTGATTTTGTTGCATTTTACTGATTATCCATCATCATCATCATCATCATCATCCTCATCATCCTCATCATCCTCATCATCCTCATCATCCTCATCATCCTCATCATCATCCTCATCCTCATCCTCATCCTCATCCTCATCCTCATCATCATCATCATCATCATCCACCATCATCATCATCAATAACATTGCCATCATTCATCAATCTTCCATAAATACTGACCAGATGCCGAGATAGTTGTTAGCTTGCTTCTTTCCAGAGGGGGAGCCCATTTACTCCAGACAGCATGGTTGGCAGGATAAACCACACCCTAATATTAAAAAAAAAAATATTTCAAAAAAATGATATACCAAGGAGCAAGATATACCTGTTCAAACAGTTATAGATCAATCATAGAGCTGTTACATCATATGAAATTGGTCAGGATAACAAAATTTATAGATTGAAGCACTCTTTATTACTATGACTGGAGGGACTGTAGTCTGCTTTGTAGCCGTTCTTAGTGTCTATCCCAAGGGAGTTCATCAAGACACATTCAACATCGCCGATCTTTCCCTGGCTTATCATCGCAAACTGTTGTCGTATTTGGGTTACGCCTGGTAAGTCAACTTGGAATTGCTATCTGTCTCCTACAAATGGCTGGCGACATAGAATCTAATCCTGGTCCTGTATTCTCAGATCTTGGACTAAAGGCAACTGGAGGCAACAAACGGGTTCCAACTTTTAAGCGTAAGGCAAGAGGACTTTCAATTGCCCACTTGAACCCGGGACCAGCTACTTCAGCTAGTGATGAAATAAATATCTTATATCTGAACGCAAGGAGCCTGAAAGCCTTTACATCAGTCGCTGGTGATGATTCATGCAAAATCTGCAAGATCACTCTTCTTCAGCAGATCATTTATAGTGGGACCTACGACGTCGTGTGTATCTGCGAAACCTGGCTCAACAAGTCCATCCTCAGTGCTGAACTTCTACCTGGATACTCTATTTTTCGTCGTGACAGAGTTGGTAAATCTGGTGGTGGTGTGCTCATCGCCATAAAGAATGATATACAAGCGATCCATCGTCCTGATCTCGAAGGAGAAAATATTGAACTTGTTGTGGTTGAGATAATCAATCCAAACAGCAAGTCTATTATCCTGTACACTTTCTACCGCCCCCCTGATTCTGAAAGTGACGTCTTAACTCGTCTCAACTTATCGCTATTATCAACTCCTGAATCAAGCCGTGTCATATTGATTGGTGATTTCAACATACCTGCCTTAAACTGGTCAGATCAAACTGCCCCTCTGAACTCTGGCGGACAAGAATCAGGAGATACTTTCTGTAACCTGGTTGGAGACAATTTTCTGCAGCAATTCATCCCAGGTCCTACTCATATCGCTGGAAATAAACTTGACTTGTTATTATGTAACTGTCCTGAAATTATTCAAGACGTTTCTACTTTCAGTCCTCAGCATCACAACTTCCCTACAGATCACTTCTTCATCGAATTCACCATTATATCAAAATTCAAACGCGCCAAGCCAGTTCGACGTCAAGTACTAGACTACAAACGAGGAAATTTCGAAGAACTTCGTGTGTTCCTGTCCTCCGTGCCATCTAATGTTTGTGCTTCGGAGAATATGGACGATTATTTGTCTTCTTGGAAGGACTTCTTTCTATCTACCGCTGAGAATTTCATCCCCTACAAAGTCATCAAGGATACAAACTCCCCTCCCTGGATAGATGGAGAAGTCCGTCATGTAATCCGAAAAAAGTATGCTGCACTCAAGAAATATCGCCTAAATAAAACAGCAGAACGAAAACTGAAATTACGCTCTCTAACACAAAGCGTTAAATGTTTAGTTAAACACAAGCATCGCGAGTATCTGGCCAAGATTGAAACCTCACTTCACAGCAACCCAAAATTATTTTGGAGCTATCACAAGGCTATTCTTCATCATAAATCAAGCTCTAGTCCTGTCCTAACCCATGGTGGCGTAACAGTTAACACTCCTGCCAAAAAAGCTGAACTCTTTAACTCCTACTTCTCGTCGGTATTCTCTGTTCCACGATCAATTGTGGACACAACTAGCGACAACGCTTTCTCTCCAAAGACTGATCTACAGTTATCTGATATCAACCTAAGCGTAGAAGAAGTTACCAAGTGTCTGAGTACTCTCGACACCTCGAAAGCTGGTGGTCCGGATGGAATTCCTACTCGTCTCCTAAAGGAATGTGGTCACCAAATCGCACCTAGCATCTGCAATATGTTCAATCTTTCTTTATTCTTGGGAAAACTCCCATCGGAATGGAAACTGGCTGATGTCACTCCAATACACAAAAAAGATTCAAAGGAACTTGCTGAAAACTACCGTCCAATTTCTCTCCTGCCCATACTTGGTAAAGTGCTAGAACGCTCTGTTTGTGTACGGTTGTACGATCATGTTATCAATCTCATCACTCCTCTTCAACACGGTTTTCTGAGGAAACGTTCATGTGCAACGCAACTTCTCCAAGTTCTCCACTCTATCGGACGATACCTTGACAAGAACACTCAGACTGACATCCTATACCTTGACTTCGCTAAAGCCTTTGATTCCGTGGACCATGGAATTCTCCTAGACAAGCTCAAATCGTTTGGAATATCTGGGCACCTCTTCAACTGGTTTGGAGATTATCTTACTGGACGCAAACAGAGAGTAGTTGTTGATGGTGTAGCCTCTGACTGGGTTCCTGTCACCTCTGGAGTTCCTCAAGGGAGCTTACTTGGTCCAGTTCTTTTCATCCTTTTCATAAATGACCTTCCAGAAGCTGTCTCGAATGGTATAATCGCTGCTTTATATGCTGATGATACTAAGTTATACAAGAACATTACATCTGTTGAGGACTCTGAAAATCTTCAACAAACCCTATCCAGCTTGGCAATCTGGAGCCGCGATAACAATATAAGGTTCAACGCTACCAAGTGCAAGGTTTTGTCAATTACACGCAAGAAAAATCCAGTCAATCATAATTATCATCTTAACTCATCCAAGCTCCTCCGTGTCAAAGAAGAAAAAGACCTCGGCATTATTGTCAAAGGTAATCTTTCCTGGGACTCACATATTCACACCATCATCGCCAAAGCCAACAAGATGTTAGGATTGCTGAAGAGAACATGTCCCATTTTAACGGACATCAAAGTTCGCAGAACCCTGTATTTGTCCTTGGTCAAGTCCCAGCTTTGCTACGCTACGATGGTTTGGTCGCCGCACCAGGTCGCGCTGAAGGCTAAAATCGAGCGCGTCCAAAGGCGGGCAACTAGATGGATTCTTAGGACAAGATTAGGTGACACCACCTATAAAGAACGCATGCAACTTCTCCATCTGCTTCCCTTGTGCTACGACAGGGAAGTCAAAGACTTAATATTCTACTATAAAGCTCTTTATGGACACATTGACTTTAACATTCGTGACTTTGTCGCCTTTAGTACGCATAGTAATATACGTAACTGTAGTAATCCTAGCTTAATGCTCAAGGTTCCTTTCTGTAACTCTAATACTTTTCAGGCCTCATATTTTAATCGCATTGTTAAACTTTGGAATCCCATTTGTAAATCTTCTCCTTCCACATGTTTTTCTAGTATTGCTACCTTCAAAAATCACGTTTTAGTACGCTATTTTAATTTACTTGATTCTGTTTTTGATATTGACAGGTCTTGTACCTGGTCTGCATTTCGAGAATGTCCCTGTCATAGAGGTTAACCCCATAAAGTACACTAGTTTTATCTTAATGAACTTATTTTTCCATTCTTATTTTTTATATTTACGTACAATGTTATATTTTTGCATATATTTTTACGTTTAATTATTTCAAAATTTCATGAGGTGGTCACCTCGCATGGGTCTCGTGTCCCGTTCGTGACTCTCCTTTTAGGGTAACTACTAGTTATTTTATTTAACACATTGTTATATTAGTTCCCAATAAAGCTGTTAGAAATTTAAAAAAAAAAAAAAAAAAGAACAGCTGCACAAGAGACTAGGGGGACTGAGCTGTTAACCCTGAAACTGTGCTGATGTGTGCCACCAGACCAGCTGAGCATTTAAGAAGATTTTCCTAAGTTCAAGAAGACTCGCAGACCACCCCACTTCATTAGCTAGATTGGACCGTCCTTCACCAAGTAAAAACATTTAAAATATGCTATATTTTGCTAACCTCACAAATCCCAATCAAGATTCGTAGTGCAATCAAGATGCCAACATTCCATCTTGCAGCAAGGGGAATCAGTAACGTCAAGACAGAGGTAGTAAACACCCCAAAACCAAAGAGATTCCTTCCTCCAAACTTGATGGCCAACACACCCCCTGGTAGTTGTGTGATGATATATCCATAAAAGAAAGCACTCAAAATAACTCCTGATGTTGGGGGAGAAAGAAAAAGTGTTAGCTAATGATTGAAATTTTGCTATGTATGAGCTTGCAAAGTCACTGAAACATTGGGATTAGCAGAACAGAATTAAAGTTTGTGTTTGGAATAAATATCCTGCAGATCATGTTGGGCTTTGCCTTTTATGGGGGATCTTATGTATACCAGCATTGTTTTTGCCCCATTACTTCCTCATCTTGCCCTGACACCACAACTCCAGCAGAACATTTAAAGATTCCTTCTTTTCTTTTTCTTTTTAAAGATAAATAAATAAAATATTTTAAAAAAACAAGATTCCTTCTTAAAGAAGATGCCAAAATACAGCCAGGGTTCAAGATAGAAAGAAATTTAATTTATTAGTTTTGTAATGTTTTTGTACAAATTGTTTATATTATGTGAACATGAAATATCATGACTTTTCATAGTGATTAAAATACAAAAAACAGAAATGGTTGCTAGCTTGCCTTGAAGCTGAGGGCTCCATGAAAATTCAGGCTCAATCTAAAAAAGATTAAAAATCCATTATAACATACACTGTATGATACTAGCTAAGTGACAAATATTCAGAGGAAAAATGTTTCTGTTTCAACTTGTGTTAAGAAAAAGAAGTTACAAATATTTTAATTAACAAACCTCCATCCAGCGACCATGCCTGAATATTGTATGGTTTGTTACCATGGCAACCAAAGCAACACTGAGGTTGACTCGAAGTGCGTAGACATTGGCAAAGCCAAGCAGTGCAAGAAAGGCTACCAGATATCTTTTCCCACATGGAGTATTACAACAGCACTTTTCCTTGGAGTCATCTCCTTCACCAAACAGCTGATGGTCATAAGGTGATGTTGTGTATTTATCATGTGGAGCTCTCAAAGCAATATTGTCCTTCTGTGACATGTTGTCTATGATATTAAATTATACATACATTTTAATAAACAAAAAAACGAGAAGATTTGTCAATTTAATAATCTTAAAATCTGACCTACATCAGTAAAAGAATCTTTGGACTGATCTTAGTCAGGGCACGGCTAACTCACAGATCAAACCCTGAAACAACCTCTGGACCGATCTTAGTCAGGGCACGGCTAACTCACAGATCAAACCCTGAAACAAACTCTGGGCTGATCGAAGTCAGGGCATGGCTAACTCACAGATAGAACCCTGAAACAACCTCTGGGCTGATCTAAGTCAGGGCATGGCTAACTCACAGATCAAACCCTGAAACAACCTCTGGGCTGATCTAAGTCAGGGCAAGGCTAGCTCACAGATCAAACCCTGAAACAATCTCTGGACTGATCTAAGTCAGGGCACGGCTAACTCACAGATCAAACCCTGAAACAAACTCTGGGCTGATCAAAGTCACAGCATGGCTAAACTCACTCATTGAATTAGCAAACTCAACCCTGACACCCCAGAGATGTCTACCACTAGCTATCACTATACCACCCTTAATTCCCAGGGTGCACGAGTCACATTTTACATAGCTGATTTACACTAATCCCATTCTTGCATGAATAACCATTAATTGTAGGAATTGTTTTATTACATCACAAAGAGATGGTAGTATTCTAAAAAGGATGTGAACCAAGTGAAATATTTTTCATCTCCCTGAAAGGTCCTTCAATCAAAAATGTGCCTCTGCCGACATTATAAAGTCACCTGGATCCAAGCTAAGATTTGCCAGCCATTAGGGACTGGTCAGAAATTAGCAGGGGGGGAGGGGGGTGGAAAAAGGGGGAGGGTCATAACTTTTTGAGCCCCTGAAAAGGGAGGGTCATGAAAAAATAGGCAGTGAAAAAGGGAGGGTCACATAAATTAATGCTCTTGCAGATGCCCCTCAAAACACTGGAAATTGCATTTCCGAGGCTCTCTGAATTTAAAATTTTCTTGGGGGGCATGCTCCCAAACTTTCCTTGCTGCTCCAGCCCAAGGTGATCATTAACCTTACCCCCTTCCAAAAAAAAAACCCTGAACAATCTTGTCTTAACTGAAAGACAATATTGATTAATTTTACTTGTTTACAAGAGGGAGATAAAAGCTAGTAAGGCTTAATTAAATATACAAAATTGATCTTGTTCACACAAACAGTATCTAAAAACCATCATTATTTTACTCGTGGTTTATATGAAAGGTATCTTAAAATGGCCAGTGTTTAGCATTACTCGTCAAAAATAATACACTAAAATACCTTAGTAGACGTCACAGTCGGTAAATTTGGCGCAAAGCAGAGATGAAAAGTCCTCTGTCCCGCCAGCAAAAAAAAAAAAAGTGACAGAGGACTTTTGGAAAGTCTACATAGAAACGTGCAAATTTAACGACTGCAACCATCGCGACAAATTTAACGCTCAATCTGAATCCGCTGTAATTGATCAAGATTACTTGCATGACTCGAATAATTTTCATCTTTTGGCAAAGAATTAGAGCGATCGATATACATGTGCCTTAAACACTACGGGGAAACGGTCACAAATAATCCTTATTAGCATATTTTCCTTTGACCCACTAAAGAAGCATGTATTAAGCAAAGAATTATTGTAAAGTTATTGATCGAAATTATGAGTACATATGAGAAAATTATGCTAAACTTAGTACGCACGGACGATTCTTTCTCGATTCGGTTTCAAGAGACAATCTTTTCACTATAAAGTTGAAACAAAACGAGAACGAAAGGTCTCGGCAACTTGAAACCCTTTAAATTCAAACGACAATGTGTAAAATTACGAATAATAATTCCTTTATAACAACAGGAAAATTTTTGAACAGAAATGACAAGTAGAGACCATCTTACCTAGCGTTGATCGTACGCCTTTTACTAGTATATAACCTCTAGGACATTATGAGATTGTAAAAGTCGCCATCATTCTGTTTTCTGTAGAAATTGGGGCTTGAAATTACGATGACAATGAACTATGAACGAAAAAGAACAATGTGTTTATCAGTTTAAAGGATTTGGTGGGTGTCTTGCTCGCTCGGTTTCAGAGATTCTGATTGGCTAACTCATTCATTTAAAATTCAAATCCTCAGTTCCAGTTCAGCTGGCACTGTTTAGGTGGGAGTACACACCTGACACAAGCGGAAACAATATACTAATATACTATATACTACAGCAAAAATATTCCTTAGCTCACGGCCAAGCCGGCTTCGACTTGAATCTTACCATATTTTTCTATTATATTTCGTAGCGTTCTATCTATCCTGGTCGAAAATAATCAACTGAAGTAATCTTTTTCTATTTTTTGAAGTACTCTTTTTCTATTGCCAAGCATTTATGTGACACTGTCACACCTGGCTCGAGGGTATCAGTGTTTGATATTGATTTTTAATTTGCTTTCTGTCTGCTAGTCAGTCATAACTCCCTCCCTCCCTCCCACCCTCCACGGGACGGAAAGGGGCTTGTGTAAATATAGGAGGGCACTTACAAGCAAAAGAGGACGAAATATGTAAGAGGTCAGCAAGAGTGATCACATAATCCTTATAATCAGTGTGATTCGAAAGTTTGCTTTGGTATTCGCCGCAAATGCGTTGTTTTCTTGGGTCCGGAATGTTTAAGTGCGAATCAAAGATGCACCGATATCTACAGTTCGGATATTGAGTCCAAATAATATTGCAACAGATAGATAGAGAGACGGATCTGATGAAAAGCGATCGCGAATCAGTAACGAGTAATAAATAGTTCTTTTCAGGAAGACATGTCAACCTGCAGCATTAAGTGACTTTCAACAACAACCCCCCCCCCCCCCCCCCCACCCCCACCGATTACCATAAAACCATGATCCTGAAGCGCCATATATCCCTATGTTACGGTACAATACTGTGGAGTGCCCCAAAGATCTCAACCCGGCCCTCTCAAGTTCTCACCAAGGAGGCCTTCCGTGAGTTAACAGCCAAGTGAAAATCTCTTTCCCCAGCCTATCCCTCAAAGGGTTCGAACAAGCACTCCAACCAAGAGAGCATAAATAAGAGAGGGAAACTTATTCAGGTGAATTCCCGGTTGGATTATCATTTTTAGCATTCGTAGTCATTTGGTTTTTGATTTTTTTTAATGGCGTAGACGTGTGTGCGCGCGCTCAAAAACACTATTTTTCGTCAATTTTCTCACTTTTTCCCGGCAAAATCTATTCAGTATCAAGCAAATATATTGGTTGGTTATGTTCTGTTCTTTGATAAAACACGACTGAGGCTGTGGAACACTGAAAATTTATGATTTTTCCCATACATGTTTTCGCTCCTTCCAGGTTTGGACAATTTTTGACGCACTGAACTAGAGTGAGGCGAAAATTGACTGATAAAAATTGGAATGATAAAAATAGCCCAACCGGGATATTTTAATATATATTTTAAAAGAAGTTTCCCTCTCTTATTTATGCTCTCTTGCTCAAACATAATTCACAATCTGACATATATATATATCTAGATGGTTACATAAAATATCGGTTTTTAAAATATCGATTGTAGGATTGCTTATTCCAGCCATGGTGATTTAGGAATGCTTGTTATCATAAAGCAAGACCCTCAAAATTGTTGACATAGAGAGAGCGATAGGCTCATTAATAAAGATAACAACCCACAACCAAAACTCATTCCTAAGCAACGCGGAGCCGAAAGCTCAAGAACATAAAAACAAACGCTCTACATCTCAACACCTGGGACTCCTATCGCTTATAAACCCTAGAGACTATAAACATGGCGTTTCACAAGGCAAAACTGGATGTCCCCAACGGCTTTAGAAATCTTCTTGAGGGCTTAACACTTGAAGTGCTGCGGGCAAAACCTACAAACATACCAAAATTTGCCGCAGAGTATTTCAAAGAGAGACTCGTCTTACGACAAGGTAGTCAAACATTTTCAAATTAACGAGTATAGTCAAGTATGCTGTTATTCTTTTTAGCTATAACTTTGATTTTTTTTTATCAGAAAATTCAATGTCAACTCTTGTCTCTTCCTTTCTGGACTCTAGATGTACACGACTCTTCCCGATTCTCTATGCATGTTCACCAACCACTTGATAGATACTTGAGTTTCACCGAGATACAATATAAATACGCCTATCTCTAGTGATATTTGTACCCATAATTAGAATGAATCTATGTTAACAGTTTTTTTGAGGACCGAAGTCGATGTGATCAACATCATATTTTGTCATCATGAGCTTATTATGTTCAAACAAGGTCTGTAAGGTGTCAGTCAAACGATGAACTGTCGATTGATCCCTGTACATGTTTTTAATCACTAAAAATACAACACGAATACGAATATAATGAATATTCCTGTATTTAGATTAACTATTCATTTGGATTCACGACTTTTACCCTTACGGATGGCTGTTTATGATTATATGTGCTCGAAATTTTGGATTCATTCATTAGATTGACAAACCTTGCTTATTTGTGAACAACTGACTTTGGTCACACCTAAGACTTTCTTATTTTGGGTAATTTTGGGGCTTTAGAAGCCTTTTGTCATTCTGAAATCGCTCGATAGACTCAGTAAAAGCTAGGTGGCCTACATGAATGGCAATTCATATTTGTAATTTCTTTTATCACTTGCAAATTTGCGAAATTTGAAATTTGTAATGATAATTTTTTCTTTTTCTTTAAATTTTTAGATTTTTAATTTAGCGTTTGTCTCGTTTCCGCTTTCATCCAATTTACCATCTGCCTTTCGAGAGTTCGTCGTTATTGCATGTCAGATCAGGGTTAAACATATAGCAAGCCTGTCAATAAGCCCTATCTGGCGCTGCGTGTTAATTTAAATATGATTTTTTTATTGTTTGTTGCCTTGAGGCAAATAGAATTAGAATAAAGATCGACCTGAATCATATTGGATAACGTATAACTTGTAGGTTTTTAAACAGCCTGAAAATGTTGCACTTAATTTTTCGTTGTGTTAATATTGCGCATTCATAGTTCTTCATAATGTTATTATTTGTTTTATTTCAGAGCGAGGTTACGATGAATGTCTCCTTGGCTCACAAATTGACGGGTCTTACCGCTACGAACCAAACAGACCTGAAAATACCAACAAACTGCTGGAAGCGACGGTCAAAGATAGCCTGAACGACACTTGTTTTCCCCCTCATTCGGCATCTTCAACAACTTTTAGTGAAGACGAGGCAGCCTTAAAAATTCAGGCTGGTTTCCATGGCTACAAGGTGCGCCAGGAAATCGAACTCCAAAACCGGTCAGCGGAGAAAATTCAAGCTGGTTACCGTGGTTACGCATGTCGTAAAGATATCAAGGAGCAAAATGACGCTGCGAGTAAAATCCAAGCAAGATTCAGAGGACACCAAGAGAGGAAATGTAAAGAGACGGGAAACGATTTTGAAGGAAGTAGAAAAGTAGACAAAACAAATCGAGCCAAGTTTGAGGATGAAAACGCAGCTGCGACCAGAATCCAAGCGGGATTCAGGGGCCATCAAGTAAGGAAGGAAACAAAGACGAATAGAGGAAATACGAGGAAAGCTAAGATTAAAGATGAGAACGAAGCTGCGACTAAAATCCAGGCGAGGTTCAGAGGTTACCAAGTGAGAAGAGAAAGAGGAAGTAGTACGAAGAAGATTAGCACCTCTCTTTCTGGTAGTCACCCTAATGGAAGAAAACCGCGACAAAAACTAACTGACAAAGAAGAGGCAGCGATGAGAATACAGGCTGGGTACAGAGGATGCCGGGATAGGAAGGAAATAGCGCGCCAAAATAAGGCGTCGAGCAAGATACAAGCTGGTTATCAAGGCTATAAAAATAGAAAAGAACTGAAAATGAAAAAACACGCCTCTGTTAAAATCCAAGCAGCGTATCGTGGATACCATGGGAGAAAAGAACTCAAGGTGAAACACAAGGCATCAACGACCATCCAAGCTGGCTACCGAGGGTATAAGGTCAGGAAATTCAATACCAACCAAACAGAAGCGGCTGTGAAAATACAAGCACAGTACCGAGGCTACAGGGTGCGAAAAGCAGTTAAACCTGGTGGACAAACCGTCCACAAAAACCAAAACAATCTGCTGGACATTGCACACCAAGATAGTAGGTTTTCTTTCAGCTTGCCTCAAGAAGATGTAAAATTTGAAGGAAATTTGGACAGCGATAGTGATACGGATATTGATAAAGTCGTGAAAAAAATAGAAGCAAAGAAAGCTGAAATGAAAGAAGAAAAGAAAGACGATGCAAACGGTGATAAAAATCAGGTCTAGCACCTTCAATCAAGACCACATACACCACTTGGGAACTGGTATTGTTGGAAAGCTCCAAAAAAAATGAAGAAAAAATCGGTGTTCCGAAAAGTAAAGAAGACAAAAGTTGCCCGGTTAAACTGAACCAGTTACAACTAGCACTGTTAATTCAACTTCGTTGAATCAAACACAGATATTAATTACTTGTATATATATATATATATAATAATAATAATAATTTCTATCACAGATCTTGTGCAAGTATATTTTGGTGTAAACTAAAATAAATTATATTGCCATCACGGCTACTGCAAGCGAGGAATTAAAATATTGCAGCAGATCCAATTTTTTCCAGGTTATTATTTTCATTTTTCGTTGACTGTGTACCGAAACTGCATTTTTCAGGAAGAAAACGCACACAGACAGGTATTTGCAATTCTCGAGTCATCACCCTCCACAACATAAAGCTGCTGTCGTGCGTACGTTGTTCCACAGATCAGAGGAGCTGCTATCTATCGAGAAGAACAAAGACGAGGAAAGGATCCACCTAAAGAGAGCTCTACAGGATAATGGATACCCACGGCAATTTGTAAGGAAATACAACAAGGAAAGATCGAAGAAAGAACAAAGACCTGACGAGGAAGTTAAAGGCTATGTCACTCTGCCTTATGTCCAAGGAACCACAGAGAGAATACAACGTGTTCTGGCATCGTATGGGATAAAAGTTAGCGTAAGACCAACTTATACGCTAAAGAATATCTTAAGCAATGTTAAGGATCCATTACCGAAAGAGAAGAAAGTTGGCGTGATCTACTCAATCCCATGTGGTGAGTGTGATACAGTATACATTGGAGAGACGAAAAGAGCCATGGGGACGAGGGTTAAAGAGCACCAGGCCTGTGTACGGTTACAGAAGACAGAAAGCTCGGCGCTATCAGAACACGCGCATAAATTTGGACACTCAATAGCCTGGGATAATGCTAAGATATTGCAGAACGAAGGAAGATGGCACCAGCGAAAATGGGCTGAAGCTTGTTACATCAGCAAAAACAAGAGCGCCATTTTCAATAGAGACGCTGGTAGAAAGTTACCAGAAAATTATTTAGCTATTGTCAAGGGTAATTAGCTTTCTCAATTCTAGAATGCATTCTTTATGTTAGCGCGCGCGCTCTAAATGTTATACTCGTGAGCGCTTAAAAATGCTTGATTGCGCGATGAGCGTGAGTTAAGCAGTTGATTGTAACTGTCGTTGTTTGTTACATTTAGCCCTGAGGATGGGCAATTAAGCCCGAAAGCTTGGCAAAATAAATGTCAATTTATGGTTGAGGATACAATTTATGTTTGAATTATTTCTTTTGTTTGACATATTACTTGAAATTCTATATAAATAAGCGCCAAAGATTCGTTGGATTAAAATGTTCACTGAACTTCTACTTACCTTTTGAACGACGTCAAGGTCGACTCTACTGCTTCTATGTTATGCTACAATTATCATTCAGAGTTAGTATTCAGTGTTTACAGAGAACCCTGAAGATTCGATTAGCTCGGTAAACGTGACGTCATTTCTATGTCATTATTTCAGATCAGCTGGTTGGACCCCCCTTTCAAAAATTCCTGGATCCGCCCTTGTAGTGATACGGATATCGATAAAGTAGTGAAAAAAATAGAAGCAAAGAAAACTGAAAGCGATATGATTAACGGAGTGTAGCCCTCCAGCCCGACCTAGTCCGCCATATATTCAGGTTTGTGTTTGTACACAATCCTAGATCTTGCAAGGTTGCCGATCTAGGTCCTGTGGAATATAACCAATCTTCCACTCCTGTTGGATGTCCCCACCCGGCATCCCTGCCGGATATCCACAGCGGGCATCCCTGCTCGAGTATGACCCGGTATGACTTTTGGGTAACTGCGCGCCTCCTGTCTAATACTCCTATAGGACGGCCTCATTCCATACCGATAAGATACTAAAATTATTTGTTTAGATTAAACGTTTGGAAAATCCAATCAGTCATTGAGTTTATAATCCGCTATGGAAGAGTCTTCATCATTCATTAAGATTTGTTCACGGTCATCTTCAGATGCCCAGAGCTGAATGTCACCTGAAGCAAATAAAAGGTAGAAGATACAACCCACGAAGTAGAGGGATCCACTGAAATAGAAGACTATACGCCACTCAGCAGCAGTCTGTAGATGAATAAAGATGCAGGCATCAACAAACAAAATATGGTTAAATGCCTCGAGGGAATAGATATGGGTGGATTGAAGGGAAGAAGAGACAGGCAAATGGAGGGAGGTATGACAGAAGGAAGGAAGGAAAGTAGGCCCCGGGCTGAAGGAAGGAAGGAAGGAAGGAAGGAAGGGAAGGAAGGGAAGGAAGGGAAGGAAGGGAAGGACGGACTGACAGAAGGGGGGGGGGGGGGGAGAGAGGGGGAGGGATATTTGAAGTCAACCTGAAGAAAGCAAGCTACTTACTTGATACTTCACGACCGCGCCAGTGAATATAGGACTGAATATTCCAGGCAAAGTACCAATTCCATTACTAAGCCCCATCAGAACACCGGCATACTGAGGAGCAATGTCAAGATGATTGACAAAGAACCCACTATAGGCGAAGCCACTCAGTCCTACAGACAAGGTGAGGCACACAACTGCTACCACCCAGTTAGTGGTGTATCCAGCTATGACGAGAAAAATCGCCTGGGTCAAGAACGCTGAAAGGCATTACCAAAAAAACAAGTTCTATAGTAAATAAATAAAAGAATATGACTTTTCTAATCTAGTTTGCCATGTATGGTAACGTATAAAGTTTTCAACAGAAAAATAAAACTTACCAATGGTGGTGAGGAGCTTTCGTACTGCAGTAGTGGAGAGAATTTCTTTCCTACGGAGAAAATCAGCGATCTGTCCGGCAGCTTGGACATTGATTGTGGCGACTAGGTATGGAAGAGCTGAGAAAAAACCAGCCTATGTACGAAGGTAATGGTACAGAACGTGTGGGATGTTAGTAAGCGAGAACGGAGGTTATCACTAGGGAAGCCAGTCAAGGCAGGGCAAGGAATGCCGAGAGAAAAAGAAACATTAGAGAGAAAAGGGAACTGAAATGAAAAATAGAAGAATCTAGAAAACTAGAAAAGTAAGAAAGAAAGGAATGAGGAACGAGGATGTGTTTATAACAAGAAGAGCAAGCGGAAGCTCATATGAATTAGAATTATAGTTCATATGCCTGCATGGAAGCATGGAAGCATGGAAGCATGGAAGCATGGAAGAAAGATATATGCGGGACTCCCGTGTAAGAAGCAAGAGGCAAGTGCACTCCCGGCCCTTGATTGCCATTGGATGCTGTATCTTAACTCTCATCAGAGGAAGTCCCTACCTTTCCAATGTCAAAGTCAATTCTGTTTTTTATATAATTTGGCAGCTCGGTCAACCATGTGAAACATCCCCAATTTTCACCGAGTTGAGCTACTACAATTGCCCAAACTGGCAGAGACGTGAAGATGGATTTCCAAGGTACTGAGGTAACAGGCTTAAATGTAAAAAATCAGTTAAGGATTTAATATTTTTTTGTTTGGTAGAAAGACCCTCGATTTTAGGACACAAGAACATGGGACAAGAAAAAAATGCAGTGATCCAAGCAGACGTTAAATTAACTAGAATATCAGACTTACCTTAGTGGATGCCCCATATTCTTTTAAACTTTTTTGAATAAACTCAAGCTCCTCTTTGGAAATTTTTGGATCTTCAGAAGGTGTGTTCCTCACAATCAAAAACCAAACAAAGGTCCAAACAACACCAAGAGATCCTGAGACACAAATGAAACATTGAAATGCTGAAATTTGGTATAGAAAAGGGTAAGGGGTCGAGAGTCCGGGCGGAGCATCCCCGTATAAAACGACCCGAATTACCCCCCCCCCCCCCCCCCGGAGGAAATCAATACCATTCTTCTTGGTTTCATGAATAAACTCCCTGCACTTAAAATTTTACCTGGGATTCAAAACAATGTTTTCTCATAGGCAATGAAAACATAAAATATAAATTTCATACAGTCATTTTCAAAAAGGTTGTCAAGTCCTAAAGACTTAAAGACCAAAAGAAGTATCAGTGATTTGTTTATTTGTTTTAAACGATATAAATTCTGGTTTTAAAGTCTATAATGAGAAGCAATGAACAGAAAATAATAATAATTAACTCTACTTATACGATGAATGCTGGTATCGAGCATTCAGAGCGAGTGTATTAGGTATATAATATAACACGTGACATTTCTTTTGGTCTAAATGTCTTTTTTGGTGGACAACATTAATGACATTAACTGTATATTGTTTTACTCACTTCAACAAGTCCAATCAAGATCCTTAATGTAATAAAGATGCCAACATTCCATCTTGCAGCAAGGGGAATCAGTAAAGTTAAGAAAGAGGTAGTAAGCACCCCAAAACCAAGGAGATTCCTGCCCCCAAACTTGATGGCCAACACGCCCCCTGGTATTTGTGTGATGATGTATCCATAAAAGAAAGCACTCAAGATGATTCCTGATGTTGGGGGAGAAAGAAAAAGTGTTAGCTAATGACTTGTAAATTTCCTGTGATTTCAATAGACCCGTTTTACGTGACGTCAAATCAGCTCAATTTGGAGGAAAAAACAAAAGAATCTGAAACCCCTGAGAATTGGAACCTATTGTTTTGTCCTCCAAATTGAGCTGCACTGATTTCGAAGGGGTCTATATTTTTAAAACGGGAAGTTTGAGTATAACTGATGAGTCATAAGAATCGAAGCAAATCGTTTAAGGTGTTGCTAGCTAGCTTGCCTTGAAGTTGAGGGCTCCATGAAAATTCAGGCTCAACCTAATAAAAGATTAAAACATTTTCGAAATATTTCGTTACGGCAATGCATCATTTTAGCTGTTCTGAAGTTGAAGGAAAAAACTGATCGAATAGACCATTTTCGAGATGTGCGAGCGCTTTCAAAAATATCGCAGGCGCGTACATGATCTCGAGGCATTTTCGGGCGGAGTCATTAGCGCGCGTGATCTTGCCCGAAAATGCCTCTTTTTCATATCTGCGCCTGCGATATTTTAGAAAGCGCTCGCGCATCTCGAAAATGGTCTATTGGCATTACACGGCGTTAGTACATTGTGGGACTGATTTAGGGGACGAAATAGACGTCATCTCCTAAAACAGACCCACAATACAATGCGATGCCAACTCGACCCAGGTTTTTCCACTTCCTCGAAACGGCTAAAACCATATACCGGCACCCAATAGGCCTTTTGCCGATGGCGTCATTTTACTACTTCTACCAATTAAAATGCTTCACGAATTTTCTTTCTTATTGAGAATTGCTGGCTTTCATGTGACGTCATCAAAAACTCAAAATCTAAACTATACATCGCATAATAACATTTCTAAAATACAATTGGTGCTAATGAACTGAACAAAAGAAAGTGTGCAAGGGATTTTGGTAGTTGTAGTTAATGACGCCATAATGCAAAAGGCCTCATGTGTAAATATTGTCGGCACAGAAGAAAATATGCTGGAAAAACCTGCAGACAAATTTTGGGAAAATCCCATATTGTTGTGACCTTGCGCTGATAAAAATTCACATCACCCATATTGCATTTCGGTCTCGGTATACAACATGCAACATGCAACAAAGCAACAAGCAACAAAACCTTCACCAATCTTTTTTGAAATAGCTGTATAGGCATTTGCTGTAATAGACATGGTATTGTTTGCACACAAGATCCACTAGAAATGAACATTCCATTCCATCAAGGTACATTCATAACAAACCTCAATCCATTGACCATCGCTGTAAACATTATGCTTCGTTACCATGACAACTAAAGCAACACTGAGAACAACTCGCATGCTATCCACAGCAGCAAGACCAAGCATTGCCAGAAAGGCAATAAGGTATCTCTTTCTGCATGGCGTATTGCAACAGTACTTTTCTCTGGAGTCATCTTCGTTAATAAGTAGCTGATGGTCGTAAGGTGGCAAGGAACCTCTCGAAGTGATGTGTTCTTTCTCCGACATTCTGAGTGTCTGCATAATAAATAGAAAACCCTGATGTTAATCATTACAGATAAGTATCTCTTTTAATAAAATAATCATTCATATATTTTAAGATTAATCATATCCATTTTGAAATCATTAGCAAATCCTGCAATCTGATTGGCTACAAAGTGTGCGATTTAAGCATTAAATGAATGCACAAAAAAATGGTCCTTTGCATAGTCTCTATGGTATTTTTATTGCATGTTTCAATTCAGGAAAGTTCCAATTTCTGTAGTAGATAAACACATGTATGCGAGCAAAGGACTATGGTGGAATCGTATATAAGGTACAATAATATATAATGAAGTTCCCTATCAAACACATTAATATTTGTTGACAAAATAAAATATAATCACTACCATGACGATGGTTTGCATCAAATTTGAGCAAATTTTTCTTTGATTTTCTCCAAAAATACTCGTGTTTTGAGAAGCCATTTCAAACACATGAAAGACTGTTTTATCCTCTATCCAATCACATCAAAATTGATCGAAAATTGTTCATGGTTAGTAGTGAAGGAATATGGGTTAATCATATATAATATACCAGCGCATTGAGACGATGTGAAATGCGCTATATAAGACTACTCCTATTATTATTATTATTATTATTATTATTATTAATAGAGGGCGGTTCTCGTAAACCCATGAAATACACTTTAGCGTATTACACTCTACTTCACTCTGATTCTTTTGTTTTCTATTTTTAATTTTTTTTTTACTATTACACTTTAATAATCAAACTTTGTTTCACGGGTTAATCAGAGAACAACTCTACCTCATACACTTAATTTTAAAAATACATATAGATTTTGCACAAATAACATTACCTTTGAGGCAATAAAGTCATAACATGCATGAAATATTTAAAGCAGTAGAAATATGCGACTATATTTTGAATCTTACATATTTCGTCAGACTTCACCAGTTTTCATTAAGTCAAGAGCCGAGTTTCCAGTAGGGTTTTCCGATTTAGCGGCTTTTTCGTCATTTGTCATTTTACGTGCATAAATGACTAATTGATATGCTTCAATCTCGGCTTTGTATTCATGGAATTATCAATCCAATCAATAGCACAGTCATTTTCTATTTATCAGAGTTTTCTGATTCAGAATTTACACTGATTTTTCAAAAGTATGTTCGGATTTTCCGTCAAAAATCCATGCAAGATATGAACAAAATATGAAAGTAGTTCAGTAATACTAAAGTATTTCGTCTTATAAATAAAAAAAATTAAACTAACTAAAGATATTCTTTAGCTGATTTTAAAAAAAAAGAAAACACCGAGAAAGCAACGTTATAATACTCTTGTGTATAATGTTATATGACTCTATATGAACGTTTCCTAAGAAAACAACGAGAAAGCAATGTACGTAACAACACTCTTGTGTATATTTTCCATAGTTAATGGAGTGTAATGGTTTGGAAACCTATTGTTCTAGGTTTTTGTTCAACCTTTTCTATTGTTATATGACGTTGACCGTGCACAGAGAAGAAAAAGTTGCAGCGTTTGTTCATCGTAAATTAGAGAACATAGACGTTTTTTCCTCAAAAATGTTATAAAATAGGAGATATTTCTTAATTAATTCTATATGATAAAAATTAATTGTTTACTGAAAAGGGTAATCACCTTTTTGAACGCTTTCTTATCTATCATCTAGTAACTTAACTGTATCTGCGCGGAATTATTTATCCTCTTCTTTGTAATCTTAGAATGAAAATTTTACATTTTCAAAATGTTCGTACATGAAAATAGTACGGAAACTAGTATTTCCAGCCATACTTGCTTTGGTTCATTGTGCACGGTCAATATCACGTGATGGTACGTTTCAACATCGCTCGCCAAACAAAAACCTAGAACAATAGGTTTCCAAACCATTCCACTCCATTAACTATGATATTTTCATAAGACTTTACATGTTTTATAAAATTCCTGCCGAGTCGTCGATAGTTGCCTGAACCATCCAATTTATCGTCTAATTTCTATCACAGATCTTGTGCAAGTATATTTTGGTGTAAACTAAAATAAATTATATTGCCATCACGGCTACTGCAAGCGAGGAATTAAAATATTGCAGCAGATCCAATTTTTTCCAGGTTATTATTTTCATTTTTCGTTGACTGTGTACCGAAACTGCATGACTTTAAATGTTGACAAAGGCCGATTTTTAATTTTAATAATACGATTCTTTACAGCCAATTTGAATAAAATGGGAGACAAGGGAGGTGTTAGCAAATTCTTCATATCTTATTCTAGGTTCATATCATTTCATTGACCCAGGTGCTTTCTCCCAAGAGTTTTAGCGACAAATTATTCTGTGCGTGACGATTTAGGTCGGCTCACTCACTCGTATCCGTTCAAATAATTTGTGATTTCAAGCTCTAAGACTACATCTTTATACGAGGAAATCCACCTAGGGAATTCTCTTTTGGCTTATGAGTCGCTTGAACGTTAAGGCCTATAGATTAAATGAATCTTCTTAGGTCGCTTTCCCCCCATAAAAAACTTAGCTGCTCTGCATATACTTACTTGTCTGCGAGGGCTTCGTCTCGGATCTTTACCCTACTGCTCAATGCTCGAATCTAGCTGGGATGAAAAACATTATTTCTTTTGTTTGACATATTATTTGAAATTCTATATAAATAAGCGCCAAAGATTCGTTGGATTAAAATGTTCACTGAACTTCTACTTACCTTTCGAACGACGTCAAGGTCGACTCTACTGCTTCTATGTTATGCTACAATTATCATTCAGAATTAGTATTCAGTGTTTACAGAGAACCCTGAAGATTCATTGACAGCAATATCGGTTCAGTACGTTCTTCATGGTTCAGAGAAAAAGAATAGACTGATGGGGAAAGTCGTGCCCTTCAGCAATTCAGCTTTCTAGATGACCAACCTTATGGACGTCATAACGGTATTCCTCACGAATACTATGAAATCGCTTTTAGCATTAGTGCTACCAAAATGCTCCATCATGGACTTCGATTCTTAAACAGCAGCTTTTCAAATCGTGGCAAAGGAAATGTCCGCGGATAGACATTTACATGGATCAACTTTTCGAAAGTATTTGAAAGAAAGAGTAAATGCTTAAATGAGCACCAATCAACCAATGGATTTCACCAGGTCTTTCAGCAAAGACTGTAAGCACAATCTAGTGGATAGAGAAGTAACACACGAAGAATTCGAAGGTCATAATGAACTCGATATTTACTTATTTTTCAGTCTTTGCACAATAGGTTTTTCTAAAACTAGTATTTAGCAGCAGTTTCAACATCACAGCAAAACAAGTGATTTGAATTTACTCGAGTCGTTTTATAACCATCCAAGCATGCTAAATCAACAATCTAGAAACAGAGAAGATTCGTATGACTGTAGGAGGAAGTCACGATACGGACACGGTAGGGAAGGCACGAAAACCCTTGAACCAATCAGAGAGCGCGGTCATTTCACAGTCAGTCAAAATACCCAAATATAGCACTTCAACTCTTGAACCAATCAGAGCGAGCGGTCATTTCACGGTCAGTCAAAATACCCAAATATAGCACTTCAACTCTTGAACCAATCAGAGCGAGCGGTCATTTCACGGTCAGTCAAAATACCCAAATATAGCACTTCAACTCTTGAACCAATCAGAGCGAACGGTCATTTCACGGTCAGTCAAAATACCCAAATATAGCACTTCAACTCTTGAACCAATCAGAGCGAACGGTCATTTCACGGTCAGTCAAAATACCCAAAGTAGCGCTATTACAGTGACGGAACGGCTGTACCATGATTCTTTAACAATCATACGAATTTCGTTCTAATTCTATATTGTTGATAAAGACTGCTTACTAGTTCCCAACTAGTTCACAGAGGATATTTGTTAATGACGCTGCAATAATTACTGGCTCAAACAGAAGAGACTATCTTCAAATAATAGGTTTTTATGTGTGTATTGATTTACTTTGCTACAAAAAAATCCATCGATCTGACACACGTTCATCGTTCTTTTAACGTTATACCGAGCTTTGTATGAGTAGGAAACGGTAACGTCAATAAAGCGCTCTTGAATGGCTTCCGCTATCAGCCAATCAGAACGCAAGAAGGCGCAAACCATCCAAACTGTGACGTCATGCGAAGCGCTCTTGAATGGCTTCCGCTTTCAGCCAATCAAAACGCAGGAAGGCGCAAATCATCCAATCACATCGCTCCCTTTTCGTTTCCTACTGATAAGAAGCCGGCTTACTACAGGATGTATCAATATTTGAGCGATATTATCCTATGGATCTAACTTATCTTGCAATATACGTGCTTAGTCAAAAAAGAGATTTACGGGTTTGACCTTCAATAATGACGTTACAACGATCAAAAACTTAGCTAATTTGCTCAAACATTTAGAATTAGAAAATCAAAGTACCTTGAGTTCGTATCACCATTGTATACTCTAGAATATACCATGCTATCATCGGCCTGCCATTTACTATCACCTAGTATGTGATTGTATAGATAATAGCACACAGCTCTTGCGAAGCTTCTGAGCTCTTCTTATCGTGACGATGTTAAATAAAATAAATTATAGATTTTCAGAAATTCCATGAAGTTGTCATTTGAAATAAACCGTGTGTATCATTTGGATAAGTTTCGTATCCCCCTCTTGTTTGTCCAATCAAGTGGCTTGGATTTTATGATGACCATATAAGGATGTGCTATTCTTTGATTGGTTGTTTTTGCCTCTGGGTGTCAATCATGAGGTATTTATTGGTGTTCAACTAAAACTAGAGGCAGGATCGGCTGGATAGACTCAACGGGTCGTACACAAGCCATCTTTAATCCGTTGCTTCATTATTTGGCGTTTCTTTAGGTGATTTCTCCTCTTCAACTATTTCTTCAGTTGGAGGAGCTGCATCGTCAGGAGGGGGAGGCTGGTCACCAGCAAAAGGGGGAGGATCCTCGTTTGATTGCTGTTCAGGTTGGGCTATCGGTTCCTGTTCATCCAGGGGTTGGTCCTGGGACTCATCTGGAGACACTTCATGCTCAGCTTCTTCTTCTGGTTCCTGTGTAAGCGTAATTAAGCGTAAGCGTAAAAACAAGTTTGTTAATCAAGATAGTCTCTCTTGTTTTCTACTGTTTCAATAATGACTTTCTTACCTCTTCGGGGCACAATTCACAGGCCTTTGCGAGGGTCAGACGTGCGCTGTTAGAACGCTCCAAGAAGTACCTACAAAAACCAATTGAAAGTTAGATTGCTATTTTTTTATATCGATGTGAAATTTGATGATGGTGGTAGGGATACATGATGGTGATGATGATGATGGTAGTGATGGTGATGAACATAGTAATAGCGATGATGATGATGATGGTATTGATGATGACAGTGATGATGATGATCGTTTTTATCATGATTACAGTAATGACGGTAATGAGGACCATCCTTGTCATGAGCGGTGGTTGTTCCCCATCACTTACCCATTTGACGTCTCGTTTGACTGTGCTGGTGGCGACCAGTTATTATACGTATACGACGCACCTCCGGGGTAAGGTCGCTATAAAGAAATATCCCAGTTAATCCAATGACAATATAACAAATCCACCTAAACAGACCCATACATACCCTGTCGAGCTCATCACCCAGCCATTCTACCGCCCAGTTCCATCCCAGTTCCATCCCAGTTAATACAATGACAACATAACAAATCCACCCAAACAGACCCATACATACCCTGTCGAGCTCATCACCCAGCCATTCTACCGCCCAGTTCCATCCCAGTTAATACAATGACAACATAACAAATCCACCCAAACAGACCCATACATACCCTGTCCAGCTCATCACCCAGCCATTCTACCGCCCAGTTCCATCCCAGTTCCATCCCAGTTAATACAATGACAACATAACAAATCCACCCAAACAGACCCATACATACCCTGTCGAGCTCATCACCCAGCCATTCTACCGCCCAGTTCCATCCCAGTTAATACAATGACAACATAACAAATCCATCCAAACAGACCCATACATACCCTGTCCAGCTCATCACCCAGCCATTCTACCGCCCAGTTCCATCCCAGTTAATACAATGACAACATAACAAATCCACCCAAACAGACCCATACATACCCTG
This sequence comes from Anthopleura xanthogrammica, assembly GCA_964019055.1. NCBI lineage: Eukaryota > Metazoa > Cnidaria > Anthozoa > Actiniaria > Actiniidae > Anthopleura > Anthopleura xanthogrammica. The sequence goes on from OZ025210.1 coordinate 6,102,488, forward strand.
TCGAGCTCATCACCCAGCCATTCTACCGCCCAGTTCCATCCCAGTTAATACAATGACCACATAACAAATCCACCCAAACAGACCCATACATACCCTGTCCAGCTCATCACCCAGCCATTCTACCGCCCAGTTCCATCCCAGTTAATACAATGACAACATAACAAATCCACCCAAACAGACCCATACATACCCTGTCGAGCTCATCACCCAGCCATTCTACCGCCCAGTTCCATCCCAGTTAATACAATGACAACATAACAAATCCACCCAAACAGACCCATACATACCCTGTCGAGCTCATCACCCAGCCATTCTACCGCCCAGTTCCATCCCAGTTAATACAATGACAACATAACAAATCCACCCAAACAGACCCATACATACCCTGTCGAGCTCATCACCCAGCCATTCTACCGCCCAGTTCCATCCCAGTTAATACAATGACAACATAACAAATCCACCCAAACAGACCCATACATACCCTGTCGAGCTCATCACCCAGCCATTCTACCGCCCAGTTCCATCCCAGTTAATACAATGACAACATAACAAATCCATCCAAACAGACCCATACATACCCTGTCCAGCTCATCACCCAGCCATTCTACCGCCCAGTTCCATCCCAGTTAATACAATGACAACATAACAAATCCATCCAAACAGACCCATACATACCCTGTCGAGCTCATCACCCAGCCATTCTACCGCCCAGTTCCATCCCAGTTAATACAATGACAACATAACAAATCCACCCAAACAGACCCATACATACCCTGTCGAGCTCATCACCCAGCCATTCTACCGCCCAGTTCCATCCCAGTTAATACAATGACAACATAACAAATCCACCCAAACAGACCCATACATACCCTGTCGAGCTCATCACCCAGCCACTCTACCGCCCAGTTCCATTTTCGTCTGAGGTCTGGTGAGCCGAGAAGAATCTGGTGCGCCAAAGAGCAGCTAGGATAACAAATGAAGACAACATCTTAGTTCAATTGTTCTAGGGCACCCGTGCTCTCCACTGTTGTCTAGGTAATTTTGGAAGCCATGTTCCTAAGCAACACCGCGAAATTGTACTTACTTATTGAATAAGGCCACCATGAACTTCATGCATTGATAGGCTCGTTTTTGGTAGTGATTCTTGGACCGTTGGACGATATCAAACAATCCATCCCTATCATCTGGGATACCTGTGGTACATAGATATTAAGAGAAGCAGAGATATGAGAGAAGGAATCCTGAGGACATAGACTTTTTCTGAGATAACGAGCATAGTGCATTCTGGTCTAGCCTGGGTACAAACATCTTTTGTTCATCATACCTTACATGGTGTTGTTTGCACCCAAGCTAGACAACAATGGACCTCGTTTATCGAACTCAGAAAACGCTCATGGAAGTTGTGAAAAGAAGAAAGGGGAAGAGAGAAAGTGTGCGAAGTGGGAGAAAATGGGAAGAAAAGTTACAAACCTCGAAGAGTATTGTGTATTCGGTGACTCTGCCAGGAATCATTAACAAGAAGCATTTGTAACAGTAGATCAAAGTATGGCCTCAGCTCATACGTGTAGGAATATGCTACCTGAAAACACAAGCACACACATGATGTTAGGAAGACTTTGGTTCAAGATTTTTGGACTCGTAGATTTCAACTCACCTGCCACAACAACTCGCTAAGAACGGCTCTTGAGAAATGAGGGTTTTCCCAACAGCAGAACTGTAAACATGAACAGAAGTTGTCTTAGAGAAGAACAAGAAGCATGGTGCGTATACAGATAGAGATTGGCAGGTAATAACACTTGCACTCGTAGGAAGCTATTTCCATGATGTTAAGATTGAGGGGACATTGGAATGACATTAATGCAAGAGACAGTAATAGGAACCCAGTTCAATGCCACATCGTGCTGTCTAGACTGCAACAGATTTTGTATGAGGCAGTAATGGGAAGCCAGTTTGTATGACTGTAAATAAGCCACGGTAAGGCCATACCGTGACGGCACTGCGTGTGTTAGCATTCTGACTGGATAAGCAACAATCTCGAGCGCCGTGGCTACTTTAATTAATATCTGTAAGCGTGATGTTCCACAGTCATAACAAAGTTTACTCTATATATCATGGTTACACAGTTTGTTTAAGCCAAGGATGTAGGAGAGGCAAAATAGCAACGGAAAGCCACTTAAGTGCCTCTTAAAAATGTTACACAATGGAAAAAGACTTACTCTCAGCAGGCGAATGGTTTCTTCTGACGAGGCAGTGTCTTCGATTAATTTTTTCAAGTACAACAATTTGTTAAATAATATTTCACTGACATCAGCTGGAACCTCCATTAGAGCTTGACCATCACCGTACGGGTTGGGTAAAGGCACAGATCCCTGAGGAAAATACCAGACATATCATTACCACTATCATCACATCATTATCACACCATCATCACAATCATCACCAGTACAACCACCATAGTCACCATCAAATCATCATCACCATCAAATCATCACCACCACCACATCATCATCATCACAATCACCACTAACACAACTGCCATCACATCATCACCATCATCCCAATAATACTACTACCACCACCACTACCCGATCATCATCAACACCACTAGTCAACCTCTCTCTTACCGTGGAAGACTGTGTCCTGACTGATGCATCACAGCTCCTTAACAACTGTGACACAACAGCATACAGTTTGCCGAGCTCAGCAAAACGTATCGAGGGACCAGGACCTTCATCTATTGCTACAAGCATGAATGTTGCTGGCACATTGAGTTTAAGAAGCTGGATTTTCTGAAAGAAAACAATACATATATACATGATCAGAGAAATCGCCTGGGTCAAGAACGACGCTGAAAGATATTACCAAAAAAAACAAGTTCTTAGTATAGCTAATAGATATAGAGAAGAGGGAAGGTCAGGAATCATAGAGAATACATATATACATATTTACAGAACCTTAAAAATGGGAGAAACGAGACCAAGGGTGGTCACCTTTTCTACCATTCTATCGGATAGGAAATACATTCATAAATGGTGAGCGAAAAAAATGCTTTGTGAACGTGACTGAGGAATGGTTTGATTTGGTAACGCTAACTTCCGGTAAAATAGTAAACGCTTCTGCCGGCCAAAAAAGGCGGGAAATAACGACTTATGTAAACGGCACGCGCCTATCTGAGGAAAAAAGCGGGAAATATCGACTTCCGGTACAAGCGGGGAAAATAACTGCCATTTGTTTTTTGTTTTTTTTAGTGTAAATACTATAAGAGTTACTAAAGACTTACCTCTTGTGGCCCAAGGCCAGCATACATCAGAAAAAACTGAAAATACTGTTGTACATGTCTGCCGTGTTCGGGTACTTCCTTCTTGAGGAGGTTGAGCACAGCTATCAGGATGTATTCACTCAGACCAGCTTGGTTATGCACTACACGGAAATAACGATGAAAAATAACAACAATTGTATACTTAATGGATTGCAACAATACAACTGACACAAGAGGCATTGGGGCGAGAAGAACGTACAGACTGAGTAGAAACAATATGCATTTTTAAAGTGAGTATTTGTTCGAAAAATGACAGGGCGATTTACATGGTATGATTATTCCTTACGACTTTCGCGCGCAACACGTTTATGCCATTTACAGTCATATGAACAAGTTGTAAGGTCAATTTACACGAAGCAATTAGTATCGTCAGCATGTTGCACGCGACACGTTTATGCCATTTACAGTCATATGAACAAGTTGTAAGGTCAATTTACACGAAGCAATTAGTATCGTCAGCATGTTGCACGCGACACGTTTACGCCATTTACAGTCATATGAACAAGTTGTAAGGTCAATTTACACGAAGCAATTACTATCGTCAGCATGTTGCGCGCAACACGTTTACGCCATTTACAGTCATATGAACAAGTTGTAGGGTCAATTTACACGAAGCAATTACTATCGTCAGCATGTTGCGCGCGACACGTTGTGAGGAAAAATCGTACAGTGTAAATCGGCCTTAATAATTTTGAAATTGCCATGGACCATGCAACATGTTTAAATATTGTGAATAGATGAAAGGTATATAAGAAGCTTGCTGATTGGTTAATATTGAAATCCATACCTGCGCCTTCTGGTATTCCTGGTAATGATCCACACGGCCCGTCTTGTAAGGAATGATGGGCCAGGAAGACCAGGATCTTAGCGAAAGCACTGCGCACCTGAAACAAATGATCGATGAAAATTGACCGTGCCGTGTCTTTTCACAGTCATACAAACTCTACGCTACAATTAAACCTCTACACAACGGCTACCGTTGGAGCAAAATTTTGTGACTGTTGTGGAGAGGTGGCCGCTGTGGAGATGTTTCAGTTACAGTATATGTATGAACTCATTTGTAACCGGGACAAATTTTCCTGGCCGTTGGGTAGAGATGGCCGTTATGGGGAGGTGGCCGTTAGTGAAGGTTTGACTGCAATAAATCAGAAGCTACGATGACTGATAACAGGCAAAAGGATAAACGACTTACCTCAGCTGTTGGACTTTCCAAGAGATACTCACTGAAGCGTTCAGGATGAGTAAACAACAGTTCTCCAAACCATTGACGAATTGCGGGGTCGGACCGGAGAAGTACACACACTGCATCATACCATTCATTAGCAGGACCCCTACACAAACAATAACAAGTATTAGAGCCCCAATAATGACCCAATGGAAAAAACATTACGCCCAAGGTAAAGAGGTTAATTCTAAGTCTTTCGGCACAAACCTGACGATCTTCTTGGTGTGGAAACCCGTTGAGAACAAGAATCGAGAAAGTAGTTTAATACTTATCATTCCTAATTCCAACGAATCGGCCTAAAAAAAAACACAAGAACAAATAATCAACTTCATGATCTGATGCGTTCCGCAAGGCTTCCGCAGTTCCACGCAAACAACTACGACAAGAGGAAGAATATTAGAGTGGTTAAAACCAAATACCCACCCCGTTGTCTTGCCCTGCGTTGGCTGTGGTGAGCTTCCGTATAAACTGGAAATATTCTGGACTGAATTGTATTCGATTGTGTAGGAAATGAACGTTTTGTTTTCTGACAGCTCGCTCGATTGGTACTGGTACTTTGAGAGCTGGAAGGAGAAAGAAGAAAAGAAATAAAATCAATTCCAGGTGATTTGTTTGTTGAAAATTTTTAAATAATGCACAAAACATCTTGCGCGCTGATGGTCAATAATAATAAGATTTAAGCTGATATATTTTTGTCAGGTTGCGCAATTGTACTTAAATATTCTGGTGAAGTGCGCACGCGCATTATCTGAGCAGCATTTCATTTTTTTTCGTTCAGATTCTCCCATATTTCGATTAGTAGTTTACTGTTTTACTATTTCTGTGCGCACGTCGTCTCGAGAATTACTACTCGTTCCACCTTCTATATACCTTTTGTTTCGCGCGCAATGTTTATAGAGGGCAGTGTAAAGATTAGCCATTATTTTGCGCGCAGTGCTTATCAGTAATGGTGCACTAAGATGCACTTACATTTCTCGGTTTCCAGCTTAGTGTTGAGTTCTATAACATCTAGACGTTCATAAAACAATATATACGCATTCCACCATCGTTTTTGTCTTCGATATGACATTCTAAAAAAGGAAAGTGAGTATATAATTCATTAATGAAAATATAAAATACGGTGATATGTACAGTAAACGCAAATGTCCAACTCGTCGTGCAATTCGTCACGCAACTACCTTCGCTCTGGACAACGTTGTGTGACATTTCACACTTGTTTTTTGCAGAGGATAGCTTACCGTTTTAGCATGTGATCAAATACTTCACCCATGTATTCACCACCGAAACATTGATTTTTCATTTCCTGTTGGAAAACAAGAAGTATTTTATTATCATTATTTTGACAGATTTCAAGCATTTTCCTCATCCTTCCTCATGAATCTGTCTGTGCATCCGTTTGAACGTCCGTCCGTTTTTATGTTTGTCCAACGGTCCGTTCTGTCCGTCTGTCTACGTCTGTTCTTTTCATCCACGTGAGTCTTCGTCTGTATATCTCTTCACCTGTTGGTCTGCATATTCGGTGGTCGTTCGCTCAGTAATGCTTATGTTATGATATTTTCAATATCTACAAACCTCATCATCGTCCATCTTGCATTCCGAGACTTCACCATCATCAAACTTGTACCAGCGGCAATCATCCTCTGGATTGGACCTGAAAAATAAAACAGCACATAACAATCATGAATCACTGATTCCATTAAGCACCGCTGAGGATCCATCCTACACGCCAACCACCATGTCCATGTCCATGGTCAACCTCACATAGTGCAAAACACCTTGATCATCCAATCAGGATGCATACACCGCGAGGTCATCACACGCGAGCATGTTTGTACCGCAGACTACAACTCCCATACTTCCATGCGCACATAGCAAAGATAGTTCGTTTCACCGCTATGTACCAGGATTCCCGTCACGACACACGAGCACGTGGCGGACTACAACTCCCATAATTCTATGCGCACTCGACGAAGATAGTTCGTACATACCTTTGTAGTAAATAACAGTAGTAGTGTCCACCGCTGGCTTGACCACTATGTACCAGGATTCCCGTCAATCGATATTTATTCTCACTATTATCACATGATCGTTTCTCATCCTCGATGATCAACTGCTCTGATGTTACCTCGCCTGGAAATCATCGATAACAAAAACAATATATATAGGATATTACATGGTCGCGCGGGGATACGAATTTTATCTTCGAGTGTTGATATTATCTCTCACGAGTGAGTGCAGCGAACGAGTGAGAGATAATATCAGCACGAGAAGATAAAATTCGTATCTCCAAGCGGCCATGTAATGTTCTGTTTATTATATGAAATCTTCAATGAAAAATAATGGAGAATTTGAGACTTGCTGAGCAAAAAGTCGAAATTTGACACCACCAGTGTTGATATAAATCGTATCCCCACTGGCCACTGGTTGGAGTGGGGATATCAATTTTCTCATTTTGATGTCACTCAATATCACACTCTATTTCATATAATATACGTTAATACAGTGGTATCGATATTAAGCGAACAACTTCGGAACTTTGCACGGCGTCCACTCATAAAAAGAGTTCGTTGAATAGAAGTTGGCTTCACAGTAAATACAGTGGTACCTCTATGAAGCGGACTCCTTCGAGACCTTGCCTGGTGTCCATAGAAAATTTCGAGAAGCGTGCATTTGTGGGTTTAATAAAGGGTTTAATAAAGGGTGTCAGCTCGCTTAATAGAGGTACCACTGTACTTTACTTTCCGAGTCTAAATCTGACAGCAATCAGACAACGAAGACCGACGCAAAACTGTTCTGGTTTCACTCAACTACGAACGGATACCCTGATGAACGACTACTTATGGCGGACTTCTATGTTCGCCGCATTTGCTGGACACAAGATAATTCTCTTTACCTTCAGATTTGGCTAAACCAATCTCTGTGAACGGCTCCATGTCTATCTCACGGGGGAATTCGAAGTAGTCATTAAACTTGACGGCACACTCCCTAGAAACAAAAAGAGCATACATTAGAGAATCTACATGGAATATCTTGTTATGGTATGTTTGAGGTAGAGCAAACCTAACCTCTTCTAGCCACGGTTATACAGAGCTACATGAAACATGCTGCTGTCGCCTGCTGCTGTTGTTGGTTTTGTTGCTGTTGTTGTTTCATAGAGCAAAGCTCACCTTTCAGTAGAGCTATATGAAAAACCCTGAGTTTACTAAGAGTCAAATAAAGTACTAACCTTTCCCAGTCGTAATCAAATCTTTTCAGTTGTATGGCCATGATACGAGGTAGTCTACTGATGCACATGCGTTTGACGGTGTCCACCTGAAACAACAAACAATGGAAATATTAGTTAAATCATAGAACACCTTTTTGACCGCTGTCACGGTAACGGTAATAAAAGGAGAATAGAAACTTGGGCAGTTCTTGCACGACTATTAAAAACTATAAAAGGCACGCGGACCGCGCCTTGCCGTGACCGTGTCAGTGCCGTGTATGAAAACATTCGACATTCGGTGCTGTGTCCTAGACGCGCCGTAACCGTGCCGTGACTTTTCACTCTCATACGAAATCTGCTCTGTAGTGACAGCTGCCGTCACGGTAACGGTACGTCAGTATCGTACCATACATTTTTTAGAGAAAACACTAGTATTATGGTTCAGAATTGTTTTGAGGAAGAGAGTACTGCCACACAAGCAGTGTCACGGTTGTACCTACCTTCTTGTTACATTTCTCACAGTGGTAAGCATTAGCACCTTCAAGTAAATCTCCTTTAACAAACTGTTCCATGGAGTCTGTCAGACTTTGATGGTTACGGATATCTACATTCAGCGCGATGAAAGGTGCCTCGCGGGAATACCTAAAAACAGAACATGACTGGTCGCTTAATACAGGGTCCTTCCTTTAAAGGTCGCTTTATACAGAAGATGGTCGATAAACACAGTTCTTGCTTAAATGACTTGGCAGGTCTTGGCCAACATAAATTGGTCGCTTAATGCCTCTCACCAATGCGACCAGGGTTCGAGTCCCGCCGGGCACAGTGTCGTATATGAGTAGAATTATTTGTTGGTTCTTTTCTTTGCTTAGGGGTTTTCTCCGGGTTCTCCGGTTTTCCTCCATCCGCAAAAAACAACTTCTAAATTCCCATTGGAATTTCAGTGCTACTTCGTAGAGATGCCACTGCTAAATCCCATTATTTATTTATTCTTACCGATGAGGGCATCCCTTGCAGATCTTCTGATCAGCGAAAGCACCACCAAGGACGTTAGAGAAGATGGGTTCGTGACCCAGAAACTTTAAGCCCTCGTCTAGATTATCGACCAGGTTATTGAAGAACTCTAACGCATCATGTTGCTCACGGAGGTTTACGGGTTCGCCGAAGAATCTATCATTATCATCATCATCATCATCATCAATATATTACCACAACCACCATCATCATCATCATCAATATATCACCATATCACCGCCACCACCATCATCAATACATCACCATCATTGCATCATCATCATCATCAATATATCACCATATCACCTCCACCACCATCATCAATACATCACCATCATCATCATTGCATCATCATCGTCACCATCATTATCTTCATCATCATCATCAACATCATCATCATCAACATCACCATCATCATCGTCATCAACATCATCATCATCATCAACATCATCATCAACATCATCATCATCATCAACATCAACATCATCATCAACATCATCATCGTCATCAACATCATCATCAACATCAACATCATCATCAACATCATCATCAACATCATCGTCATCAACATCATCATCATCAACATCATCAACATCATCATCAACATCACCATCATCATCATCAACATCATCATCATCAACATCATCATCATCATCAACATCATCATCAACATCGTCATCATCAACATCATCATCATCAACATCATCATCATCAACATCATCGTCATCGTCATCATCATCAACATCATCATCAACATCAACATCATCAACATCATCATCATCAACAACGTCATCGTCATCAACATCATCATCATCAACATCATCATCATCATCAACATCAACATCAACATCAACATCGTCATCATCAACATCATCATCAACATCATCATCAACATCATCATCATCAACAACATCATCATCAACATCAACATCATCATCAACATCATCATCGTCACCAACATCATCATCAACATCATCATCATCAACATCATCATCATCAACATCATCGTCATCAACATCATCGTCATCAACATCATCATCATCATCATCACCATCATCATCATCATCATCATCAATATATTACCACAACCACCATCATCATCATCATCAATATATCACCATATCACCGCCACCACCATCATCAATACATCACCATCATTGCATCATCATCATCATCAATATATCACCATATCACCTCCACCACCATCATCAATACATCACCATCATCATCATTGCATCATCATCGTCACCATCATTATCTTCATCATCATCATCAACATCATCATCATCAACATCACCATCATCATCGTCATCAACATCATCATCATCATCAACATCATCAACATCATCATCAACATCATCATCATCATCAACATCAACATCATCATCAACATCATCATCGTCATCAACATCATCATCAACATCAACATCATCATCAACATCATCATCAACATCATCGTCATCAACATCATCATCATCAACATCATCAACATCATCATCAACATCACCATCATCATCATCAACATCATCATCATCAACATCATCATCATCATCAACATCATCATCAACATCGTCATCATCAACATCATCATCATCAACATCATCATCATCAACATCATCGTCATCGTCATCATCATCAACATCATCATCAACATCAACATCATCAACATCATCATCATCAACAACGTCATCGTCATCAACATCATCATCATCAACATCATCATCATCATCAACATCAACATCAACATCAACATCAACATCAACATCGTCATCATCAACATCATCATCAACATCATCATCAACATCATCATCATCAACAACATCATCATCAACATCAACATCATCATCAACATCATCATCGTCACCAACATCATCATCAACATCATCATCAACATCATCATCATCAACATCATCATCATCAACATCATCGTCATCAACATCATCGTCATCAACATCATCATCATCATCATCACCATCATCATCATCATCATCAACAACATCATCATCATCAACATCATCATCATCAACATCATCAACATCATCATCAACATCATCATCAACATCATCATCATCATCATCAACATCAACGTCATCAACATCATCAACATCATCAACATCATCATCCTCAACGTCATCGTCATCGTCATCATCATCAACATCATCATCATCAACATCATCGTCATCAACATCATCGTCATCAACATCATCATCATCATCATCACCATCATCATCATCATCATCAACAACATCATCATCATCAACATCATCATCATCAACATCATCATCATCATCAACATCATCATCAACATCATCATCAACATCATCATCATCATCATCAACATCAACGTCATCAACATCATCAACATCATCAACATCATCATCCTCAACGTCATCGTCATCGTCATCATCAACATCATCAACATCAACATCATCAACATCATCATCATCATCATCATCATCATCATCATCAACATCATGATCATGATCATGATCATGATCATGATCATGATCATCATCATGATCATGATCATGATCATCATGATCATGATCATGATCATCATGATCATCATGATCATCATGATCATCATCATGATCATCATCATCATCATCATCATCATCATCATCATCATCATCATCATCATCATCATCATCATCATCATCATCATCATCATCATCATCATCATCATCATCATCATCATCATCATCATCATCATCATCATCATCATCATCATCATCAGACTTGCCCCAAGTCGACCTCTCTTTCCGAGCGCAGCGAGAGAGCGACGGAGTCGCGAGAGGTCGACTTGTCGAACTTGCAGGATATTCATTTGCGTTTCCCGCCATTTCCGAATTTGATACCGGGAGTATCGGCTTTCGGGGGCGGAGCTAAATGATTGCGGTTTTCGTTTATTTGTTGTTTTTTTTTTTCATGTTATATCCGGTTGCGGGTTTTCAGTTCGAGAGCAGCAAAGCCGTGACATGGTAATAATGCTTGATAATAATGGTTGATGCTATAACTCCTACTAAGACTGTTGAAAGAATAGCGATATCTCCAGCGTCTAAACAAAAAATTTGTTTTTCAGTCGGCGAAATAATGATCGATGACTGTTTAACAGCGCTTCTGGGCTACCAAAAACAATGTTGAACTTGCCATCCAAGATGTTTTGTAGCTGTTCTTTCGAGCAGTCGTCTCCTACATAGGCAGCAGATATCCCCTTAGATATTAAGGACGATACCTGGTCTTTCATTAAAGAGACCAAAGGGACTACGACAACAACAACAGTCTCGATGGAGTTTTTCTCACCGAACCTCAGAAAATCTAATGCGAATGGAGCGATCTCGAATGTCAGGTTTTTTCCCGCTCCCGTTGGTGCAGATATGAAAACATCTCTGCCTGAAAGATATGCTTCTATGCTTTTTTTCTGGTAATCTCTTATAGTTTCGTATCCTAATTTACTTTTACCATATGATATGGCATCTGATATCGATCTCATGTTCTTACCGCGTTGTGTTGACAGATACCGATGGAGATCGATGGATACAATCTTACTAATCTTTCATTATGATTGACAGCTTGGATCTCGAGTATTGTGATTGGCTGTAATTTACCGACTGATTTTTGGGTCGGTAAATTTGGCGGGAATGCAAGATCGAAAAGTCCGTGGCCCGCAAGTATATATACTCAGTGGGCGGCGGACTTTGCGAAAGTCTACATCATCATCAACATCATCAACATCAACATCAACATCAACATCAACATTAGCAAAAAGCAGTAAAATATTACGCCATTCGAAACTCACTTGAAAGTATTCCAGAATCCTTTAGGTATATGAAACTGCAGTTGACTGTGAGCTAAATGACCAAAAATAAACTGAATCTGCCTAAGAACTCCTATTTGATATTCTTTCCTTTCTTGTGCTTTGTCTTTTTCCTTGGTTTCTAAGTCATTTTCTCGGCTTTCTTCAGATTGGTATCCTGTATCGACTGTACTTTCACTTTCTGATTTTTCTTCTAGTTGAACGAGTTCTTCATCTTCATCACTCACAGCGCCTTCTACGAGTAGAACCCCTTTGCGAAGTTCTGGAATCATGAAGAGCTAGAAAAAATGTGCACATGTTGAATGTCAGCAAACAGAGGATCTATTGGTGAATTATTACATACCAAGAAGGTATATGTTATTTAACGGGTTATATCTGAAAGCTGGTCAATATCTAAATATTACCCTTGAATTGGTAATGAGGAATTCTCTCCTCGTTACAAACACGAGGGCTTGAAGAAGCGCATCTTAATGTGGGAGGAAGGAAAGGGAGAGAGAATGGAAGGAAAGGGAGAGAGAAAGGAAGGAAAGAAGGGAGGGGAGAAAAGGAAGGAAGAAAAAGGAGCTCTGAAGTGATAAGTTATATAAAGAGTATCATTAACCAACCTGTTGAATGACAGAGTTCATGTAACAAGTGGCTCCAGCGTTCTTTAATCCTACAAATCCGTTGTGTGGTCGAGGGCCAATAGGAGGTAAATGTTCCCATTCAGTTACCGCTGTATCATCTGATATACACAGAAAGAACGGCAAGTAAATCAGTATATACTACAACATTGTTACACCTGCATAGATCAACCCATGTCCCCCTCCCCTTGTATTCGGGATATCCCAAGATTGTTAAGACAATTCTCATCAAACTCTTCCCTTGCTTCATGGCTCATTTGTTCAAGTAAAACTAGAGAACCCAGAGAAAACCCCTCGAATCAGAGAAAGACCCAACAGATTTAGTTTATGTGGGCTGTAGTGTCCATGGATCAAGCAGTCATGTGACCCCAGAGTTGAGAGGCAAGTGTGCTATTTCTACACCACCCATGATTGCTTATGTGGGCAACAGAATCCTGGAAATGCTCCCGTGACCCCAGAGTTGAGGCAAGTGTGCTATAACTACACCACCCTCGATTTCCCAACATTATATCATGAAACTAACCTGAGTAATACATATCTGTAAGAGTGTCTGATAACAGCCTCAAGTTTTCAACACATCCAGAACACAGAGATACAAGAAGATCAAATCCTGCCACTAGAGTGGGAGGGGTGGAGCAGATTGGTGTCACACGACGGTTCCAAACATCATCTAAAACAAATGGGTAGTAATAATATAAATACATTTACGTAAAAATGATTAATTTTCAAGTGATATTAAATAAAAGTGAAAATAAGGGTATCTAAGCGTGGTTACTGAAAACGTTGAAACATTTAATGCAACAACAACCTAAAGATAATCCAATCATTGTCATTACTTACACAGGGAGCCCGGCTTTCCTTTGCCGCATTCAATATTCACTATTCTTTACGTAATTGCTTTTTATGGGTTTCCTGTGGTTTAAGATCGGCTTCCTGTGGTTTGGGATCGGTTATGGTTACACAAGCTGTAATCAGATCTGTACTGTAAACTGATCGCCGATTAAGCTTAAATCAATAATCGTTGGTAACGCACTCTCTATAAAGCATTCAAAAGAAGAGTTCTCTTCTTTTGAATGCTTTATAGAAAGTGCGTTACATTCAAACAACACAGGCAACCCATAAAGAGCACGTTACCAACGGTTATTGATTTGAATTTAATCGGCTATCAATTTACAGTACAGACCTGATTACAGCGTGTGTAACCGAAGCCGATCTTAACCACAGGAAACCCATAAAAACCAATTACGTAAAGAATAATGAATATTGAATGCGGCAAAGGAAAGCCGGGCTCCCTGTGTTACTTACTGTTTCCATTTTTGGCTTCCAGTACTATCTTAGATGCAGGGAAAATAAAATCTTCAACTAGTTCCTGTAAAAACAAAATGCAATGTCAATAATGGTGATGATGATGGTGATGATAGTAATGGTGATGATAATGGTGATGATAGTAATGGTGATGATGATGGTGATGATAGTAATGGTGATGATGATGGTGATGATAGTAATGGTGATGATAATGGTGATGATAGTAATGGTGATGATGATGGTGATGATAGTAATGGTGATGATGATGGTGATGATAGTAATGGTGATGATGATGGTGATGATAGTAATGGTGATGATGATGGTGATGATAGTAATGGTGATGATAATGGTGATGGTAGTAATGGTGATGATGATGGTGATGATAGTAATGGTGATGATGATGGTGATGATAGTAATGGTGATGATAATGGTGATCATAAAGATGATCATGGTGATGATGCTGCTGATGATGATGATGGTGATGGTGGTGATGATGATGATGATGGTGGTGGTGATGATGATGATGCTGCTGATGATGATGTTGATGATGTTGATGTTGATGTTGATGTTGATGTTGATGTTGATGATGGTGGTGGTCGTGATGATGATGGTGATGATGATGATGATGATGATAAATAACAATAGTGATACACTGTACAAAAAATATGGTAAAATATAGTGTTCTGATTTCATTTTTTCTTGTAATACTAACCTTAATTAAGCTAGGTCCACCAGATTGTGATCCAATAAACAACTTATTCTGAGAGTCTTGGAAGAGCAGCAGTTCTCTAGTAATCCCTAGATGACCTTCCAACAATGTCTCATCAACTACTGAATCCCCTTCACTTGCAGCCAACACTGCCTCCTGATATTCATCAACAGAATTAGACACTCAGTGATTAAAAAAATCTTTCTATTTTTGCTATTTTCAGGCCTGTCGCTAGGACCTCAAAAGAGGGGGTTCGTTTTTCCGCTTTTCTTGCAGAAATTTGTGATTAGAGGGGTAAAGAGGGGAGAGGGGGGTTTGTTCGAACCAACGACCCACCCCGAGCGACGGGTCTGATTTTATTATCTTTATATTTCTACCAAGAAAAAATTGCTTGAAGAAACATCACATCACTCTGCTGTTACCTTTGTTTTCTTTAACCATGTGATCTCATTCTTCAGCAGTACTTCAGTGGTGGAGAGTGGAGAATGGGTCATATAAGCATGACTTAGAAGTCTGAATTAAGAACAAAGTAATGATCTTATAATAGACTCAAAATGGTGTCTATACTAGTTATACAATGGTTTTGACTTCAATTCTGTTTTTATATTATTTTGTAGATAACATATTGTTGCCTGCTGAGAGCTGCTGTTGGGGAAACATTGAAACTTGTTCACGTTCATGTGATACCCTATCGCCCAATCAGAGTCAAGAAAAAATTGACTGTTGGTATATAACAACAAGATGAATTCTTTAAGCGTATCCTTGCGTATCAAAGTATGAGAGGTATCCATAGCAAGGGAACCAGTATTGAAGGATATCATGATAATAAATGACTTACCGGCAAAGTAAATTAAAATAATCATGGGAATGCATAGGATGTTCCTTCACAGTGTTCTGAAACAAAAATTTTATTACAGCATAAGAAAAATAGTGTTCCACTCCCTCATTATAGAGCTGCCACAGCTAGATCAAGGGCTGTTTAGGTGGGTGTAAGAGCTTTTATCACAAGGCAGCCAAATCTATTCCCATAAGAGCATTATTGGAAAATAGATGGAATTTGAAAGTTCACCATCCAAACATGCCCCTATAGACCCCTTGCACATGACAACAAAGCAGCTCAATTTGGAGGACAAACCAAAAGAATTTCAATCTCCTGAGAATTGGAACCTATTGTTTTGTCCTCCAAATTAAGCTACATTCTGACATGCTGCAAAAGGTCTATACCAATAAAAACTTGCTTCTTTAGGTGAACAGCAAATCTTACTGTGGTTCTGAAGGCCGCAGCTTAAAATCATACTATGTTTTGTCTCTAGGTAGCAGTTTTGTGTACAACAAAACTTTATGTGCATAGTAATATTAAAGATAGAAAACTAACCATTAAAACAGTAAATAAAAGGGTAATGAAGAAAATAATTGGTCTGTGGCCATTAGAACACCTGGTAGCCATTAGAAAGAACTGGTCTGCAGCACTGAACCGAACAGCTCTGTTGAAATAAAACAAGCAATACTGGTAAGTCAGGTACAAATTCGTGCTTTTCTCCAGAAGATTTTTAGAAACAATTATAATATTTAATAATAATTGATAGCTTATTTATTATAAATATTTAATCATATTTAATAATTATTGCAATATTCACTCTAAATTCTGTCAAATGATAAGGGGATAGACTTTATCTGAAATACTGTAGCTAGAGTAGCATGGTGTATTGTGGTGTAGCTTTAGCCACAGATTATATTATTACTTTTACTAAAGCACACATAAGAATAGAGTTTGTTTGATGTGTTGTTCTCTTCATTGCCACAAGGATTTTTCTCCTGGTTCTCTGGTTTTCCTCCCTCCCCAAAAATCAAGATTTGAGTTTAGTGTTGTGCAATGTCATTAATGAACATACTGGTAATGCATGTGGAGTAAACCTATACAAGGAGCAATGGTTGTAAAAAATTAATATGTAAGCTATCATAATTATAAGCACTTTACCTGTTCTGACATAGGATGAGTACATCTTTTACAAAGCACTGCCAGGTCTTATCCTTGCTGAGAGACTCAAGTGCACTTGGGTATAACGCCAAACACACTGTAAGCACCTGCAGGAATAAATAAGGAAGTCATAAAGTAAAATGTAAGTGTTCCTAAGGCAAGGTAGCCTCCTCTGCAGCCACTGTAAACCATTTATTACAATAATAAAGAATAAACCTACCTCAAGCGCTTCTCTGGCTAACTCTGCATCACTTTGGTCTAGTATTTTACCACCAGGCTGAAAATAATGGGGAAAAGACATTCATATTAAGCAAGAAAATATTATTATGTGCTTATCAAATGTCTAGGAGTATAATTTCATGTTTCACTTAACAAATGTTTGAGATTAGAGTGAGTTTGACTGAGAAAATCTCTGTTGAAGTTGAATTCAAATGAGGACAATTCGATTTAAAGACCACTCCTGGATAAATGATTTCTAGTGTTGTTTTTCTTTTCCTTGAATTGTTATTTATAGTTTAATAACTAATGATAAATGTGTGTACCTTTTCATATGCCTTGTGTATTTCTTCATTGGTACCTTCCAACAAACGTAACACCCCTCCACCACTGACCCAAGCTATTCTCTGAATAGACTTGATGACAGTCAAATCTGGAACATTAGTTGTAGCCTACACACAAACAAAGATGGCATTTAATTAAGAAGTTTTATTATAAATAAACTATCAACTAGTTGAAATTGTTGACACATGCTGCTACTGCTCTTCTTCTATTGAATTGGAATTTAGAAGTTGATTTTTGTGGCAAGAGGGAAACTGGAGAACCAGCTTTAATGAAAGATATCCTAGACCTAGGGAGAATTTATGCTTCTGGCTCAAGGGAATCAATCACCATAGCAGCAGTTTTCCCATCACTTGAAATCTTGTCCCACAAATAACTAAAATTTTAGCTGTTTTCAAGAATACTACAAGGATTAGAAGGATTTTTTTTCTTGGATTTTCATGGGATGTTAAAAATGTAAACAAATTACAGCCACTTTTCTGTGATCTGGGAACTTCAGATTCAGAGATTTTTCAGCTAAATTGTTGCGCTTGTGTTGCATAGCAACAGTAACTATGTGGATTGAAACCATGAATCACCCTTGGAATACGACCATGTCTCACTTAGTTCTCGTTACCAGTATTAATACTAATAATACATTATTTTTAATTAGTGATATTGAGACTTACTGCGTTTCCCATTTTGATAGCCAGTCTGACTGCCACATTCTTGAGCATGCACTCTGTGTTAGGGTTGGGTATGTACATTAGTGCTTGCTGTAGGACAACGGCAGCATTGTGTACACTAGCTGAGAACGGCATCTGCGCTGATGGGTCTGATGTATTCATTGCTTCAGCAACAATGTTGACTTGTGCATGGCCAATCACAGTGAAGAGCAGCTTGCTCAGTTTCATAAGGGCGTTGTATGCCGACCTGAGATAAGGATAACATTTAAAGAAAATGACAATTCATGACATCAAATAATTACTATTCTACTATTGAATCCTGTTTTCTTCAGCCAAAACCTTTCTCTTTCCTTACTGGATGCCCCCTGGATGCCCCATAATGCTTTGCGACTCAAGATAACCACTATATCATTGAAATAGTCTATTGGTAATGTGATCCATCCCATGGCTTCTAAAAATGATTATACAGTACCTACAAGAACTAGCAGAATATCTTTACTCACCTTTTGGTAAACATATCTGCAGTCTTTACATATTCTGTATTGGTAAGCATGCCTATTACACAGGGAATGCCACCACTCTTGAGGAAATTAAGCTGAAATAAACCAAGAAGAGTATTAATAATAAGCTGCTAATATTGAGATTATATAAAAACCCTTCAATTTTATCAAACTGTGAACAATCTCTGGGCTAATCAAGGCCTGGCTAACACACAGATAGAATTGGAATTTAGAATGTTAGGTTTTGCAGAGGGAGGTTAACTGGAGAACTTGGAGAAAACCCCTCAAATCAAGGGAGAGGGCTAAAAAACTCTTCTCTCATTTGATACTGAGTGCAGGAATCAAACTCAAAACCCCAGAGGAGAAAGACATGCGTGCTACTGTTACACCACTGTTGATTCCCATCCTTGAATAAGCAAAATCAAGCCACAACAAGATAACAAAAAAGAGACTTACTTGGAAATCAAAAATCTGGTCTTGTATCAAAGGGCATGCTGGCATGATAAGAGCATACACAACCTGGAACACGAAGAAAATAAGATTGGGATTTAAAATACAATTCAATTTTCATATTTTTCCATGTCAGTCCATGTTGTCATTCCATTGAGTATTATTTTATCATTTATTGGCAATTGACCCCTTGCAGCACTTCGGAATGCAGCTCAATTTGGAGGACAAAACAATAGACTCCAATTCTCAGGAGATCAAAATTCTTTTGTTTTCTCTTCCAAATTTAGCTGCTTTGATGTCACATGCAAGGGGTCTATTCTTGCAAGGTCATATTATCATGGATAGATTACTTGTGTTTCCCGTCACGTACCTCTAGATTATAAAGTGCTTGCATAGGGGACTTGGTAAGGAATATTTTCTCCAGGTTTTGCAGTGGATCTTTGGATTCTTGTTCAGCTTGGTCATGACATATTGCCTTGATTTGTTTTACAATATGTGTATCTACAACACAAATAATTATTAACATTATTAGCTGTGCATCATTGGCATCATCACCATCACTGACAGTATCATGCATTACATCATCATCATTTACACTATGATTATTACCATCAACATCATTATTATTGATGATAATTCATCACTATCAGAATTGACATCACTCCCTATTATCTTCACCATCATTGTCATCATTATCAATACCATTACTGTCATCATCATCATCATTATCATCATCCCCATCATCATCATCATCCCCATCATTATCACCATCAGTGTTTATCATCATCATTAATCTTCACTATGTTCAAACTTTATTGCATTGATTACCATACCTACATTATTCTATAATCACCACCATTATAGAATGCAACACAGTACACATTAACAATTTGTCTGGAGACATTAACAATGTACTAGACAAAATAAATCTTGTTTTTCTAGTAAATGAAAGAAAATAATAATAATAGTAATAACTTTATTTGTATAGAGCTCAAATCTAAAATTCTAAGGCGCTTAAGATATTAACAGGATCAAGTACCTGATGGAATCAAGTCCAATAACTGTTGTACTCTTTCTCTTAGTTCAGAGATCTCATGCTCTATCCCATGATCAGCCAACTGAATAAGGTATTGTAAAAACTGGTGTCTCTTGGACATTATCTGAAACACAGAATATAATTTACATATAAGTATTTAGCAAACTATAGACCTCTTTAGCTTGGCCGTATTGTTTTCCCATTTTATGCCACATGTCATTCCCTAGAGTATCATTTCTTTGTTTAACAATTGTGCATGAGAAGACAAATGAATATGGATACAACTCAAACGAGGAATCTTATTCTCAAGAGAATGACACATGGTTTAAAATTGGAAAACATTACAAGTCATCCAAATGGAAATGGAGAAAATGGGAAAGAACAAAAATAGAGGGAAGGGAGGAACAGATAGTATAAGAATGAGAGGGAGAATGAGTGAGAAAATAGAGATAGCTAAAGAACAAGTAAAACAGAAAAAGAGAATGAAGGAACAAAAAAATGAATGAGCACAAGAAAAAGGAAAAATGGAAAAAGTGTCCCTTGAATCTCCTCTTTAATATTCAACTTGTTTTAACTTAAATCAGAAAATCTCTGAAATCAACTGGAGGAATTTAAACTTTTTAAAACCTATCTTTCTCATAATTTTAGGAATCACAGTAATGATCTTACCACTCCTGGTAAGCAGTTTTCGGCATCCAAGTTTGGTCCATCGAGAGCAGCTGCTGTTGAACCAGTTGATGACTCTGATGATGAGTCTGGTGATGATGGCATGGAGTTGTTGATTGGGCCAATCTTGGCTGTTATCAGCTGTTATGGCAAAAAAATATACAATTAAATGAAATAATTGTATTTTTGAGTTCTTTATGAGCGTGAAAATTATTACACTCATCTGATCTTTCACAAGTTACAAAATAAAACCTCTCAAGCCTTTGATTTTATGAAACCCTGAATTACATGAGAAAGAATTCAGTTTCCCAGGGGGAAAATACTCTATTGCACTATGTTTATGAAACCCTGAAACATACTACATGTATGAGCTGATCAAAGTAAGGACACAGCTAACTCACAGATCAAATTGAAATTTAGTTTGTTGAACTGTGTGGAGGGAGGAAACTAGTGAACCCAGAAAACATCCTCAAAATAAGGAATCAAACCTGAGACCCCCACAGGTGAGACGTACTGTAGGTGTAGTATGGCAAGCTTTGCCGCCCTTCATTTCCAAAATCAAAGAAAGATATTGGAACAGCTGATAGAGACTTTGCACCATCACATGATGGCAGCCATGACAGGAAGCAGGAACAATTGAATCTGGTCTTATCTGATTTACATGAGAAAGAATTCAGTTTCCCAGGGGGAACAGACTCTATTGTTATGCCTCCTGTCATGGCTGCCATCACGTGAAGATGCAAAGCCTCTATAGGGATCATTTCTTTTTGGAGAGGAAGAGTCACTTACTGTTCTGTCCCTCAGAGGAACTTGGAAAACCAATCTTCTATCATCTGATGGACAAAGAAGCTCTCCATTGACATAAAGATCTATTTTTGATGCTTGGGTGGCTGGTTTTATCCTGAAAAAAAAAATGATTTTTTTTTAAATAAATTTTTTTTTTACATATTTTATGGACATCACTCCCTGTAAGGGGCTCTTGTTGAGGTTCACTCCACACACACCGCCACTACATTTTTACACTATTTACAACATCCACCACTCAGCTCACATGCTGATTTTTATGTACTAGGAGGAAAACCAGAGCACCCCGGAGAAAAATCCTCATGGTAAAGGGAAAATCAGTAATACTGCTCAAAATTAATGGCTGAATAAGACATGTTACCTTCCAAGAATGTGCCGTCTTATTGATGCTAATGATTCATGTGCATGTGACCAGATTTCAAATTCTTCACCCTGTCGGCCATGTGCTGGGAAGCGTACTATTAACGACACATGTTTCCCTCTACAAGATCTAAGATGAAAAATCATTTACATTAACATCTGCAGTATCCCAACATGGGTTTCATAAAAATAAGGGGGTGGAATTCTTTATGTAGTTTACACGCAATATTTTCTGTTGATAATGGAAATAGTTTTCTCCTTCAGAAAAACCCTTTTAGATACGAAGAGATTGAAGTTCATGAAGCATTATCATTCAATTATCATAAGAGACTAGGAGTATCCAATATGAGTACTCAAGGCTGTAAATGTTTTTTTGGATAGGCAGTTCATTTGTCAGGCCAGAGGAATATTTGACCTGTCAAACCCAAGTGTGGCTGGTCAAATGTCCAGAGAATGGGAATCATTCACCAGTCAAGTGGTCATTTTTACCAGACATTTATCTGATGACCGGGACTTATTTGCAGCCTTGAGTACTGATATGATAATGACTACATCAAGAAGCAATTCATGAAAGTATTTGTTTCAAAGGTTTTCTTTATCAAATATTTTTACCTTCCATGTGGAAGGATGGCTCGTTCTTCCATGTGATCATCATCGCATTCTGAAACATATTCCCTGAGGACAGTAAGACAGCGTACAACTTTGATGGCTTCAGCTTCAGCTTCAGCTATTGCTTTGCTTTTTTCTATTTTATTGTCCTCATCATTGCTCTTGGGCGTGGACAGGAGTACTTTGGCTGACTCTTGAATGCGACTTGTGCAAGCTTGAATAAACTGATCATGAATCTCAACCTGGGAAATGAAAATCTTTTGTTGAGACATGGAGTGGTTAAATGGCTAGTGAGTCAGATGTGATTCCTGGAGGTTAAGTCGGAGTTCAAACCCTGGTGACAAATGTGTTCTGTTCTGAACAAAAACATTCAACTCTCACAGTCTCTCTCTCTATTTTGGGGCTAAAAATAACTGGAGGTCAGTCCCCAGTCATGATGACTGAGCAAATTAGATATAGCTTGGTCATACCTCATTTCTGGCTCAAAGTTAGTGGCCAAAATGACTGGCAAGGCAGAGATTTGACTGGACAAGTTCCAATTCTGGTTGGACATTGTCCAGTGACTGGCTGTTATGTTTAGCCCTGCTACTGTAGCCTACAGAGTAGATGTAATAGTTATGGTGTTCAGTTAACTTACCTGATTAGCTCGTAGTTTGGGCCCTAAATTTGTAAAGGTTTCTTTAAGCAGTTCAATAGCCCTGTGTGCAATTTCACCACTGCTGTGCAGTACAACCTGTGAAAGATTTGAAAAGAAATAGAAATGAAAACAATATGCTTCACTGATGAGAGTGTAGAGGTTTCACTTACTTCACTCTTTAGTTAAATAGAGAGTGAAACTTGGATGATAAGTGCACTGGTCCATTAAGAGCTATGTGAGAGGTCTACAGAGCCTTCATCATTTGGAACTGGTTGTACTAAGCCTAAATAGCGCTATCCACAGGATAAATATAGTGGATAAAACCTATACAAATTCTATTACACTGGATAACTCTTGTCTGGTGGATAACTTTATCCAGGCTTCGTTGAAACCAGCTCATGTGCCATCCATGTTTATATGTCTTTTACAAAAGTGGTGTAGTGGAAGTTCATGTCTCAACTATATAGCTAAAACAAAGTTGTCATAACATAATATACTGTATACTGACCTTCCAGACATAGTCAATGCCAATAAGATTCAAATCTTCCATCATATATGATCTTCTTTTAGACACAAGCTTGCCTTCTTTGACATTTACAGCTCTAAAAAATCTCTCAAAACATCTGAAATAAAATTAGCGTTAACATTAATCAAGATTATTCTTAAACAGACCTGTTTCAATTCTGGCAATCAATTCTGCAACAGCAGAGTTCAAAATAAAAATTATATAGACCCCTTGCAGCACTTTGGAATGCAGCTTATTTTGGAAGGCAAAATATAGGTTCCAATTCTCAGGAGATTGAAATTCTGTTTTGTCTTCTAAACTGAGCTGCTTTGACGTCACATGCAAGGTGTTTATAGGCAGATAGTTTTATAGAGAGAAATAAAAGGAAATCTTTGAGCAACAAGTTACTCAGTGACATTTTATTTTCAATTTAACACAAATTATTTTTGTCTGCCATTAGTAATATTTGGCCTGCATTTTGGCCACTGACAGCCAGCTATTTCAAAACAAAGGTTGTTGTTGTTGGTGACTGGCATTTCATCAACCCAAGCAGAATTTCTGGAACCTCCAAAACGTTTCAACTGTCAGGCAATCCATATTCTAGATACTTTTTATCTCACCTTATTCCATTTTCTGTCAAATAGACAGGGTCTAGTTTTAGGACATTTCCTTCAAAGAATGACAAACTAATGTCTGGATCCAAGTCTGGTTCATCTCCCATCAACTAAAAAATAACATTTGATCATAACAATCAGGATTAAATGATGATGGTGATGATGGTGATGATGATAATGATGCATCATGATGCATCATGATAAGGTGGAAGATGATGCTGAAGTTGATGATGCATGTGTAATGACACCCATATATCAATCCACCATGCATTGTCAACTGGTAGTTGTAATATGGACTAGATGATGATGATGATGACGATGTTGATGTTGATGTTGATGTTGTTGATGTTGTTGATGTTGTTGATGTTGTTGATGTTGTTGATGTTGTTGATGATGATGATGATGATGATGATGATGATGATGATGATGATGATGATGATGATGATGATGATGATGATGATGATGATGATGATGATGATGATGATGATGATGATGATGATGATGATGATGATGATGATGATGATGATGATGAGATCTTGTAGGTTCTTTTCACATCACATACCTTGGAAAACCATTTGAAACAACATTCTCTATCAGTAGGGTAGATGGCCTTCTCTGCCAGATACTGCCATATCTATCAAGATATGTTTATAAAATTTGAACATTAATTTAATCAGAAACTTTAATTTGATTCCATATTTACACACATCTAGACAAGAAGTCCTGCAGTGCTTACCAGTTTAGCTTGTGGTTCGCATAACCATAACTGACCATCCTTTAACAGAAACCTAAAATAAAAATATCAAAATCTTGAAACTGCTGTTCAGTTCTGCACTGACCATATATTTTGTGGTCTAAGCACCCTTTTTTCCAACTATGAAGCTCAATTTCTTGAAAACAATTTGACAATTTACAAGCTCACAAAAAGAAAGAATTGGCTAGCAACTTCTTCCTAAGGGTACCATGCTAGCAGATGTTGCTTTTTCTTCCCCTCTGTAGGCCTGAACGGCAGGCAGGTCTCCCCCAAAACGAAGAACTGAAAAAGACCTCTGCAAACAGGGTACCCTAAGGGCTGCATCAGGGTGGCTTTCATAACATATCTTGTTATTCAGACTCCCTGTAGAATTCCTGGGGTATAAAATGGAGATTTTTGTTTTGTTTTTCTGTCTGTCATAAATCACCAGTCTGGTGCCTAGGGCACATGCTGCTTGCCACTGAGGTAACGAAGGCTTGCTACACCCAAAATATACCTCTTGCATCACATCGGAATGCAGTTCAATTTGGAGGACAAAACAATAGGTTCTAATTATCAGGAGATTGAAATTCTTTTATTTTTTACTCCAAATTGAGCTGCTTTGATCTCACATGAAAGGGGTCTATAACCTAAAAATCTTTGAAGCCCAAGTGCTCACTCTGAGTGCATCTAGTTTGATTTGAAACATGAAACAATTATTTACTTGAGGAAATTCAGTCTGTCCTGGACTTGCTGCTGGTGGTTGTAACGTCCATCTGGTAACAGGTCCAGTGAATCCATCTCAGGTTTGTCTAGCAAAAGATATGATTCTATTGAGTATTATTTCTTTCCTTAACAGGAATTAGCATAATACAAAAATTAGAGGACAGAAATGCATTTTTAAAATTTTAATACATCTTCGGATTGACTCTAATCAGTTGTCAAAATGACCCTGATATAGCCAGGCATGAAGGACAAAGAACCCAGCATAGAAATCCTTAGCTGAATTTATGCAATGACACATATCTTGAAATGGATGTGGCTCAAAAAAACTGATTCTCCAAAGGCATGAAATAAGAAAACATTAAGTCCACATCAACAGGTTAATATACTTTTGTTACCTTTGATTATTAAGCGTACTTTCTGCATGTAAGTAGCCAGGTTATCAGCGACCAGGGTCACAAGGGAGTGTGTTTGTTGTAGTTTATTGATGACTTCATGTCTGTAGAACACATGAGGGTTTCGCTGTACATGGGAATAATTCTGTGGAGCCTACAGAAAAAGATAATTCATGGTTATTACAGCGTTATTACTTATATTTAATGTATTCGCATACTTCTATGCACTGGATTTTGTACTTTAAACAGACAAATATGATAATAAGCTGTCTGGTTTTAGCAAATAAGGCTTGTAAAAACTTGTTTGACAGCAAAAAGCCTGTGCATAGAAGTATGCAAATATATTAAAAGTGGTCATACTTTTGCACGTTGGGCTGTAAACCTCCTTACTTTTAAAATATCAGTGACAAAGGTAATATCGTTGTTGATGGAAATTGTCAGGGGAATTCTATTCAAATTCACATTTCAATATGCAAATTTATTTGGCGTTTTAGTGAGTTGTCTGGTTGCATTACCTTTGCAGTTCTTGATAAAGGATAGCTTACCTCGTAAAACAGCATGCAGATTTCCTTGATATGTTTCAGCGCAGGGAGGACCCACGTATCATTCCGCAGCTCTTCCACACACCTATCTATCCACTGTGTTTTTTGGGAGTCACGATCCTGATAAAACACAAAACAAAAACTCTCGTACAATAAATTGATAAAACATGAAGAGGTAAATGAAATTGAATGGAAAAATGCAAAAATGGGATGGGATAATACTTGACCAGTAATTGAAAACAAGGAAGGTTTGATATATACCTGTACCTGGGAACAGCTGTAGTCCAGTATCTTGATGTGCGCACTGAGAGCGAGGTCCATAATATCAGTAGGTACATCATCACTGTGAGCTAGACTCCACAGAAGACCAAGCACCTGTCAGTATCCAACAAAAAAAAAAATTTAGTTTGGAGTGGGAATAGGTTGCATGTACCCCTACAGCACTACCTCTGACTAGTGTACAGTTGTTATTCAAGCAGTTGGTTGCTGGTTTGAAGATTGGATGATATATTGACATAATAATAGGAATTAAGTAGAGCTTCAACCAGGGTCCGTGCAGGCTTCTTGTGAAGGAATTAAATAGAGCTTCAACCAGGGTCCGTGCAGGCTTCTTGTGAAGACATTCAAGGACATTTCAAGGAGTATTCAAGGACCAAAATGAAAATTTTCAAGGACCACATAACGATGGGTGCGATTGGGATTACGAACTTTTAGATGAGGAAAACAGGCGTTTGTTTCAAGTGCCCTTGAAATGAGTTTTCAAATTCCAGCACTTTTCAAGGAGTTCAAGGACCTGCACGAACCCTGTTCAACTAGAGTGGCTCTTCTTCAACTTAATTCAAATTCGAATTTAGAAAAGAATTTGGAGAAAATCCCTTGAAGCACAAGAGAGAACCAACATGCAATTTGCATAGGAAACTGAAACACAAAGTTCTAAAAAACGTTATAATGTACCTTGTGTGCCATGACGCCTTCTTTGTCATCTTCCGCCAGTCTTCTGATTAGTTCAAGTAACTTTTCTCTCTGCTTCTTGCTGGCATGAGCCCAGCTTTCCTACAAGACAAATGTGCAAAATTTATTCCATGGCAAAGCTGCAAAACCTAATCACTGTCCTATAAGAAATTAAGAAATCGACAGAGGGAGGGCTGACTTTTTGATAATATGCACTACATTTCTCAAGTCTCAGCTACCCCACTTTCAGTTTCATGCATAGTGGTCTGCTATATTTTTATTCTAAGCCAGGGCTCGAAATACAGCTATAGAAAAGATGAATGGCCAGACAGTTTCTTATTTTCGGCAGGATAAATAATTTTGGAGCAAAATTCCCCTGCAATTTTATTTTCCGTTTGGCAGTTCAAAATTGTTTTAGCCTGACAGTAGTAAAACTTGACCTGCATTTTGGCCCTTGGCAGGCCCCTATTTCGAGCCCTGTAAGCCCCCCTCTTTTCAGGATACTTGTGGGACATACCTGAAAACAGGAGAAAAGATGATCTAGCTGGTCTGCAGAGAAATCCCAGGCAAGTTTAGCCAGCAGATCATGAATATTCTTGATAATAGCATCGTGTTTACCAATCTGAAAGAAAAGTGAAAAATGTGTTCAGGTAAAATATTCAAATTCTTGTCGAGAGTGGTCTTGCAGCTAGTATCATGATTGTGAATGAAGTAAAAAGAAGGATGAATGGATGGATGGATGGAAGAATGAATGAATTGTTGTATAGTTTGAAGATATACATGTATGTTATTATATATCAATACAAATTTTTACCTGTGCAGCCCAAATACTGTCAAGGTCCTTGAGGGATAAAGCTTTCTCTTTTATTATAAATCGAATAATTTTTTCTAGTTTTTCCACATACTGAAAAGGAAAAAAAAAATTGTATTTGTTGCTCAAGAAATTGCTCAATGATAAGTTTGGGATACCTGTGGTTAAATGAATTCCACAGGTAACCCAATTCAATAAAAAAAAGAAATGTTATTTTGGAATAAACTTTACCAACAATAATGTTACTGTGATACTTTCTCACTCTAAAATGTCATAAAATAGCTATTATATGGTTTGTAAGATAAATATCCCATGATTAGCATAACGTATTATAGCATGCTTCAGTGCAACTATTGTTGCTAAGATAGTAATGTAACTTATTTTGGTGGATTGTTATTGAAATCACCAACTAGAAATCTATTGGACAATCCAACAAAGCAAAGTGATAAAACCTACTATCAAATTTGGTTGGCACATTAACATCACAGTGGCAGTGTCTATAGACCCCTTGCAGCACATCAGAATGCAGCTCAATTTGAAGGAACAAAACAATAGGTTCCGCTTCTCAGGAGATTGAAAATCTTTTGCTTTTGTCCTCCAAATGGAGCTCTTTTAACGTCATGTGAAAGGGGTCTATATCGATTGTAAGTTATAAAAATATACCTGAGGTTGGTGAAGATTATCTTTCAGAACAATAGACAGAACATTATTTGATTCAATCCATTCCTAAAAATAAAAAGACTATGAGTAAACCTTTCTTACATTTAACAAAGTTTAACACAATATCATCAGAAATACATAAATTAGATATCAAAGGTTCAAAGGTTTTTATTTACCACATAATTATACACAAAAGATAAATTTACAGTGAAAAATGGAAAAGAATAGGTGGAGGGTGCAAGAGAGACAACCCAAAGGGTATAAATATATATTTATATATCTTTCAATACTTACAGCCATTCTCTCTGCAGTTAGCCACTCCTTGTCATCAACAGCAGTATGTGGATGGGTGTAGTATGACACACTTGATATGACTTTATTAATCTATTAGTAATAATACAACATACATGTATAAATAATAAACCATTACTTTGGTTGATATCCTTTACTGCAGCCACCATGGGTCTATTATGTTAAAACGTATGCATATTTTCATACTTGTTAAGCCTAAACATTTTCATAGGAGCATAAAAAAATGTTCCAGGATCTTTGTAGCTATACTCTGATGGCAAATAATGTTCCATTATGTTGAAAGAAATACATATTAATTTACATATAAAACTACTACCAAACTACTATCTTTGTATTGACACTCCGACAACTGTAAAAGAGAAAACAGCTATCTTTTACAGCTTTTAATAATGTCACAAATCATAATCTTCCTCCATTACTCATCATAGTACTATAGAATAGCCACTATGAAAATAAAATAGTGTTGGAGGGTGTACATACAAAAATTGGATGATACTACTAATAAAAAAAACCAATATTGGAGGGACGTAAAAGAACCACTGATTAAGGACTTAACCCTTGCAATGACCACCCTCAGTGCCTACACCTCATACTAACCACCTCTCATGATTGTCAAGTGCCTTTGATTATACATGTATATATAGAAAGGGTGCTATATAAATCATAAATCATTATACTGAGACATTGCTCCCTCCACCCTGGCATAATCAATAATCTAGTGCTGTGAATGGCAGTATATGTGGCATGAAGGTAGGTCTGAGTATTGGTGTGTTAGTTGTGCATGCAAACTTTGGTTCTGTTTTATACAGTGTAAGCTCTTGCATACAACCACCTCAGGACATTGAAAAAGTGGGCTAGATGCTAACAAGAATGGGCTCGCAAGTGTTCACGGTTTGAGTTTCCACACTGTAAAGATACAGTACTGGTACAATACAGTTTATAAGACATTTACCTCATTAAGTGCATTCATCTTCCCATTGAATGACGAAATCTGTAACAGTCTGTAGAGATAAGAAAAGGGTTAAATACCATGTCATGAGAAATTTGCTGTTTTAAAAGGAGAAAAAAAACATATATAATTTACTGACCTAAGTATCATCTTAAGTCTAAAGATTTCCAGTTGTTTACGAATGTCTTCTCGTGTTCCTATCCTAGTACCAAGTTTCTTTAGAGCCTAAAAACGAGAAAACATGTTCAAGCATTGGTAACATGATAGTACTTATCCTACTCCTGGAGAAAATCTTAACAATACTTACTTTGATAATTGAAGATAAAGCATCATTTTTAGCCTCATTTTTGGCCTCCTTTTTGAGTTCGTCATCTGATAAACCTTCTAAGAATACTGGAACAAATTCCTGATAAGGATAGGATGATTTTTTAATGTAGGTGAAAATTAATAAGATCATCATCATCACCACCATCATTATCATGCATCATCAACATCATTATAGTCACTGTCGGTGCTACATCCCAAATTCCTTTTAATTCAATACTCTTACAAGTAAGGTATAGACTATAAATAATAAATAAATTAAGGAGTAAGTAAAGTGAAATAACAAGAAACACAGGACTATAAGAAACTGTAAAAACGATCTAAAGGAATAATGAAGAACTTACATTTGTGTACTTAAATCAGATCTAACATGCCGGCCCCTAAGTGTGATGCCTGTGAACACTTATCAATTTAACTTGGATCTGAGCGACGGAAAATGATATTGAATTTGAACTAGTCCAAAATAAATAGAATTGAATATCAAAGAAATTAATGGTATTAAATTAATGTTCATAATAATGATAATATATATGGAATGAAATCAGTTCTATAGTATTCTTGCTTGTCTTCAAGCTTGTCTTCTAGCTTGTCTTCTAGCTTGTCTTCTAGCTTGTCTTCTAGCTTGTCTTCTAGCTTGTCTTCTAGCTTGTCATCTCGCTTGTCTTCTCGCTTGTCTTCTCGCTTGTCTTCTTGCTTGTCTTCTAGCTTGTCTTCTAGCTTGTCTTCTAGCTTGTCTTCTAGCTTGTCTTCTCGCTTGTCTTCTCGCTTGTCTTCTCGCTTGTCTTCTCGCTTGTCTTCTAGCTTGTCTTCTAGCTTGTCTTCTAGCTTGTCTTCTAGCTTGACTTCTAGCTTGTCTTCTAGCTTGTCTTCTAGCTTGTCATCTCGCTTGTCTTCTCGCTTGTCTTCAAGCTTGTCGTGTCTTTATTCTTAGCTTCGTCTGCTCCTACCAGCAAACACAACTTGGTGACAGGTCTTTCCAGGATGGAGGATTTTGTTTGTACTTTTGCTCTGCGAACAAATCCTTTTGTATCTTCGAACATCTGGGTCACTCTTCCTAATACCCACTTGTTACGGGGAACATTTTGGTCCAAAATTAGAACGATGTCATTCTTCTTTAAGTTCCTGCTGGACTTACACCACTTGTGGCGGACTTGTAGCGTGGGTATATATTCACGAATCCATCTCTTCCAAAAGATGTCGGTCAAATATTGGACTTGTTTCCATCGTTTTCGTGTATAGTTATCTTCCTTAGAAAACAGTCCTGGCGGTAATAGTTGTTCTGACTTTAACAGTAATAGGTGATTAGGCGTTAGAGGCTCTAAGTCGTTTAAGTCGTCGGTAACTGTCGTGATTGGGCGACTGTTTATTATTGCCTCGACTTCACACATGAGGGTTGTCAGATTTTCGTCGTCTAGCGTTTGTTCTTTGAGAAGAGCACATAAGATCTTGCGAATTGTTCTGATTTGGCGTTCCCACACACCTCCATGATGTGAGCCAAAAGGTGGACTGTAGTGCCATTGGATGTTCTTTTGAAGAAGGCTTTCGTGAATTTGTTCTTGATTCCATTGTTTGATGCATTCTCTCAACTCTTTGTCTCCACTGGTAAAGTTTGTACCATTATCAGAAAATAGCTCTTCAACTTGTCCTTGTCTGGCAATAAATTTTCTTAATGCTAACAGAAATGAGCTAGTATCTAAACTGCTAGCGACTTCTAGGTGTACGGCTCTTGTTGTCGTACACGTAAATATGACACTGTAACGCTTAACAAGACTTCGACCACGGCGCACATAAAATGGGCCAAAATAATCGACTCCAACGGCTGTAAACGGTGGTGTCAGGTGTCAATCTTGCGTCTGGCAGATCTCCCATCTTTTGCTGTAGCGGAGGAGATTGCCTACGCCGACAGTCGAAACAGTTTCCAAGGGCTTTCTTGACTGCTGCGTTAGTGTTTAGGATCCAGTAACATTCGCGCAGGAGTGATAGCACGTGCTGTTTACCAGAATGACCAGAGATGTGATGATAATCGTTGATAATCAGGTTTGTCACGTGATGATTTTTAGGTAGTATTGTTGGATGTTTTGCTCTTTCACATATTGGCGCATTGCGAAGACGTCCACCGACGCGTATTAGGTCGTTCTTTAGCACTGGATCCAACTTGAACAATGGGCTGGATTTTTTGATGGCTGATTTTCTTGGATGATTGTCATGGGTGTCTTTAAGTACACGAATTTCTTGATGGAATGTCTGCAGCTGCACATGACGTAAAATCTCTTTTTCTGCGTTCTGAATTTCTTTGAGAGAGATAGGCGTGATTGACTTGGAATGCGTGGTTACTTCCATGCTTGCCGGTTTTTCTCGGTTTTGAAGATTTTGGAAGTATCGTAAAATCCATCATAATCATCATCATAATCATCATCATCATCATCGTGAATCATCATCACAATTATTTTCATCACCATCTCCATCAACATCACTATTATGCATCATCTCCATTCTCACCACCATCATGCATCGTGCATCATCATCGTGCATCATCATCATTGTGCATCATCATCATCATCATCATGCATCATCATCATCATCATTGTGCATCATCATCATCATCATCATCCTGCATCATCATCACCATCGTGCATCATCATCATCATCATCATTGTGCATCATCATTGTGCATCATCATCATCATCATCATCATCGTGCATCATCATCATCATCATCATCATCGTGCATCATCATCATCATCATCATTGTGCATCATTGTGCATCATCATTGTGCATCATCATCATCATCACCATCGTGCATCATCATCATCATCATCATCATCATCATCATCATCATCATCATCATCATCATCATCATCATCATCATCATCATCATCATCATCTCCATTCTCACCACCATCATGCATCGTGCATCGTGCACCATCATCATCATCATCATCACCATCACTGCCACCATTATGCAACAACATCACCATCATATCACGGCCATTAAACATCAGTCATTACTATCGCCATTGTCATCATCATCTTTCAGTTCCCAATAACAATAAAACACTACTTACTATTATAGGTAGAAAGTACTTTTCAACTGTTTGTGTTGTCAGCACTTCAGCACAATATCCAAACGGCCTAAACATCAATAACTTTTGTCAATGCATTATAAAATAAGTATTATAAAAAGTCATTCCCTAAGGAATAAGATTTTTTACAAGATTGAGTCTCATTCATGCTAAGTATTACTTCAATCATTACTGGTAAACAAAGAAATAATACTCAAGGGAATTCATATGACACATGGTTAGAAATGGGAACCATGAAATAAAGTACAGTATGAATATATTACAATAACTTACTTTAATAATGCTGATAATAAAGGAACATTGAGATTATCTTTGCTGCATATTCTGTCTCGTAGAATACTAAAACCATCCAAAGAACCAAATTTGTTTACCAGGTCAACAAGCCAACCCTGTTGATCAAGGAAATAAAGAAATGAGCAAGGGAGGCAGAACACCCTCAATTTTGTTCTAGAAGCCAGCCATGTTGATCAAATAGTGCACTTCTAGGATATTTTTCGTTTGTCACGCACAAAGGTTTCAATTTGAGGCTCCGTGCTAAATGCTCAGTGATTCATGACAGGAGAAAAAAATAAATTTAATTTAGCACGGAGCCTCAAACTGAAACCTTTGTGTGTCACAAGCGAATGATATCTCGGAGGTGGGCTATTAGAATGGAACAGAAAAATGAACAAGGATGGCTGAGCACACCAACAGTTGGTTTCTACTCCCATTTTTCAAATCCCAATTACCCAACTCCCAATTTTTCACCCATTATAATTCTTCAAAAAATCTAAGAAATATGAGGCACATAATATTATGAAGAGCCATCTGACGTTCTGGTTACCTTAGGTGCTCCTGTTTCTGGTGACTTTGCATATAATTCAGTAGTGTTATCAGAAGTATTGGTTGATGTTGATGAAGTACCCTGAGATAAAGACTCTGATGGACGGGATCCATTATAATCGTTAAATCTATAAAACAAAAAACACTTTCATAAAGCCATCAACCAACATTTTAATGATAACTCTGAGAGTATAAACTTGATGGGCTAGACATTCATGTAATGCCAAGGATATTACTAAGCTGAAGCGTGTCTCTTTAATAGTTTTGCATTTGTTAGCAAAATGGACGTTTAAGAACAGAGAAGCCGAAAACACAAAAGTCCACCAATTCGTGTGCTATTGGGCTAACAGTGGGCCAATGTCCGGCTAAAGGTGGGACAAGGTTCAGCTCGTGTAGGACAGCAAAAAAAAACAACTAAGAAATAAGCCCATTTTATGACTCCATTGGCTACGCCCATTGAGCAAGCTTTATCATCGAGCACTGGGCTCAAAGATCTGAAATCAGCACAATTAATAAAACTTTTCCATTTCAATTTCAAACTTTCTGGAATTTGTACATGCTAGGTCGATGTTCAGAATTCACAATTGTCAATTATTGTAATGTTTTACTTCTGATTTTAAGAGCTTTGATGTTAGGTATTTCAGAGGCAGCAGGAAAACTGGAGAACCCAGAAAAAAATCTCCTTAGCCTTACCTAACAAACTCTGTTCACATGTGATGCTCAGGAATAGACATCTTTACAGTTCCATTCCACTGACCATGAATGATAATTCGAAGTCGAGGTTGGAGTTGCTGCGCATAGCAAACCTATAATTTATCATGTGCAGCAACTCAAACCTTGACTTGGAACTATTATTCATGGTCACTTAACGGAACTGTAAAAAGGTCTACTGACCCCAAGACCCCAGAGGACAATGCCTTTATTCACCCTTGTGATATGATCCATATTTCATAAAAGGTATTGGACATACCTTGATAGAGGGTTGAATACCAGTGAGAGTAGATCCAGTAGAGGAAACCAATCCTGAGGTAGTTTGACTACACACAATTCAATTAGTTTTTCTGTATTCTTCAGGATACATTTCTGGCAAAAAGATTGAAAAAATTATAATTTACTGCAAATTTTAATATTACACAAACTCAGTAGTTGTTGGTTGCCCAATGGAATTTGGTTTTTCACTGCCGCCAGTCAAAAATATAAAAGGTACCGAATAATTAATTTTGCTTCACGGCAGCAAAAAAACTAATTTCAGTATGCAAATTGCAGCTACAAGTTCATATAAGATAAAAAAAGCTTTACAAATAACCATCAAGAAATAAATGTGCATATTTCATATACTGCAACACTTCTATCTTGCTACTAACAGCTTTAACTTACATGTATTTCATATTTCCATCCATTTACTGCTTCATCATTGAGTATTTTATGAAATGACATGGTCAGCCCCTCCCTGAAAAACCTCTGGCAATCTTCACTTTTTGTATCAAGGTCTATGGTGTAATCAAAATGAAACATGAGTCATTTTCATTCTTTTCGTCATTCATTATTATCATCATCATGGTCACAATCAAAATGATTACCACTATCATTCATCAACTGGTATTACTGGTATCACCTACCACTATCCACCACCAGTATTTTCCAGTACTACCCACCACCACTTACCCACCAGTACTATACCACCTACCACTACCCAAGACAGTACTACCACCTACTACTCCCCACCACCACTCACCAACCAGTACTATCACCTACTACCACTCACCAATCATCACTTGATCAATAATAATAATAATAACAACAACAACAACAATAATAATAATAATAATAATAATAATAATAATAATAATAATAATAATAATAGTAAATCGTTATTAGGGTTATTATACAGATAAAGACAATGTCTTTTTTCAATCTGGCCCTCACCAGTACCAGTGCCTGACACTAAGGCTAGTCCACTAGTCTGGCACTAATGAATCTTTGCTCTGGGCTAGTGAGAATTAAAACTCACTAATCCATAGGCTAATGGGATTTTCCAAAGGTTACAAAAAGAAAATATCTCATTGCCAAGGAAATACCTCATAATCTCACAACTGAGATATAACTTGCTACACAAAATAATATCATTAAAACAGGGTGGCACATGGGCATATGGATCACAAAATAATGGACAATTTTTTCATAGATTCACGAATCACAAAATATGATTAATGAATAACCTTGATACAAGGATTGAGGGCGTAATTCGATTTTTCACAAATCACAGTCTTCATAATAGGCAGATTTTTTTGAATTTCACAATTCACAGTCCAAAAAACTGCCAAATCACATGTCACATTGTGCTACCCTGTTAAAAAAGAATCATTAAGACATACATACCAGCTTTACATAGCTTAATGGAAGCTTCTAGTAAAACTTCAAGCTCTCCTTTAGGTAACACGGGTACAACCCATCTCTGTCTATTTATCATCTCATCCAGTTTTGCCAGTTCAGCAACAGGAAAAACAGGTTCTCCTGATGGCAACAGTAGGTCACTGTTTTCACCTGTTTCATTATCCTGTTGTGCCTGTTCATTATCATTTGATGGCTGCTCCTCCGCTGAAGTAGCAGGAGCATTTGGTTCGGCATTTTTAGGTGTTGTCGTTGCAGGTGGATTGGGCGGGGTCTGTTCCCCCTGTCCCCCTCCTTTTACAGATACAGTCATTATATTTCACATGAAAGGTTTTAAACACAAGTTTGTTTCCACACATAAATACAAAAAGATTTGGAGTTTTTTGAACCTAACAAAAAGGTAAAAGTTGATTGTTTGAGTTGCCTTGTCCTTTAGATTCTTCTAGCAGCTTTTATGTTACTGAAATAATAAGAATGAAAATGCTGGAATAAGAAACACATATTATGCTAAAATATTATAACTGCACCAGGTGCTAAGCATACTAGTGCACATAGGTAATATACAGCTATTTTAAAAATGGTTGAAGTGGCAAATAGCGAATAGCAATCAGAGATTGCACAAGTAAAAGGAACTGCGAGGTAATAAAAACATCTTCATATTCATTTCTTAAATACATAAACAATGCCATCTAAGGTCTTCACTGAATGACGCAGGTATTGTTTACATATTTGAGAAATGAACATGAAGACATTCTCATTACCCCACAGTTCCTTTCTGTCATGCAATAGCCAATCACTGCGGCCATGTTGGTGGTATTTAACAAAAGATTTCTCATTATCCTCCATTGTTAATACCACCAACATGGTCGCCATGTCTTTGTTACTTGACTCTCTTGAGAATGCTTGCAATACTTTAATAGATAGGTTAACAAAATAAAGGACAAAATGAATGGGTTTTTTTTCCAATTCAAAATAATATTTAAAATTTGAAAAAAAGAAAAAAAAATTTATAAAACAACGTCTAGGATACCAAAAAAAGTATCATAAATAATTCATATAAAAAAGCAGCTTTAGACTAGTAATAAAAATTAAATAAAAACAATACTAATTAATTCCTTTAAAACTTTTATCTGTATTAATAAGATATAACTTCATGAAAGGTTTTTGTGGGAAAAAAGCTCAAATTTGGCGAGAAATAATGAACGTCTTCAACAAAGTCTTCTGTTAAAAAGTACAATACAAAGGCGGTGATTTTCACTAGATGGAAGATAAATACTTCAAAACAAATAAAACTTTATTTGTATCATCTTCCACGAAGTATTTGAAAATAACCTTAGATCTAATGAAAAAATTCTCTCTTTTCGTCTTGACATTTTTCCAAGTTTGTAAAAAGTACAAAATTTTAGAAGCTTTTGTAGACATGAAAGAATATGGATCAAGTTGAAAACCGTCCAGCTTAACAATTTGATATAATTCGGTTATCTTACAAGATACAGTTTTTAGAGGTCTGTGGATTTATATCTGGTTTATTAGAGATCACAGCTTTAAATTATCGAGGTTTGTAACCCTAAGTGAAATTAAAACTAAAAAAATTAGTCAAGTTATGGCGAAGCCTCATCATCAATGATCACTGCAGAAGAGCTGTTCTAGTTCTCTTTGCGTTGGCTACCCGGAGCACTAAAGTAAAACCCATTTTTTAACAGTTCTAAGACTAAATACTAAAAGGTGTTTTAGGTCTGAAGGAATCTTATTTTCTGTGGAAAATCTAAAGAAATTTTCGTGTTTAATACCGGAAGAGGAATGACCGAAAGCCAAATCGTACATTTGGACAAGAGTTTTGAAGACAAACTATGCATGATGGAGAAACTGTAAGATATAATACTTATATGATATAGTTAGAGCATTTGATGGACTGTTTTACGAGCTGTAAAGGCAGTCCATTTATAGAATATTTCCACGAATATTCAAGCTCTTGATTTGACATTTGCCGAATACATTCCAAAATGGCTTCAACCAGCCTCGGAAAAGTGAATCGTAGAACCATTAGCAATCAAGCTGAGCTTACCGTAGAAGAACATAAGAGTCCAGCATCACTCAGATTCCTTCTGGGGTTGACAGAAAATATTTAGGAAGCTGTAAAAGCTTGAAAATTAATAAAAACCAACGGGAAAGACATTCATGTTATTGCATGTGGAGGAGCAAAGGCCTCTTGCACATGCGCAGTACGCCCTTACGATTCCGAGGTATCCTGACTGGTCACGTGATTACACGTCGGGGACTGGGGTAACACAGGGCACCCAATCAACGATTATTAAATTATTTAATATTTTGATGATATCTCTATTTCATTAGTTATCATGATACTTTCTAATAATTTGTAATTTAAAAGCTTTCATAAATTATTGTGAACTTTTAAGATGAGGATTTTTGCTTCCCTGTTTAACTTTAATTTCAATATTTCTTAAAGAATTCACAATAAAAATAAAAAAATCACAATAAATTTGTTTCTTATTAATTTATCTTATACTATTTTTTCTTGCAAAAAGACGTTTAATATTTGACTACAGTCAAGCTTGTACATTTTATACGCTAACTTTTAAATCACATGTCAAAAAAAAATTATTTGGATATCAGTGAATTATATTTGAAAAATTAAAGAACAAAGTCAACTTGTTCGTAAGGAATGACTCAAAATATTATGAGCATAAAATGATGTTCTGCTTGGATAATACCAAGGAGAGTAAAAAAAATGTGGAGATGCGGGGGATCGAACCCCGGGCCTTCCGCATGCAAAGCGGACGCTCTACCACTGAGCTACATCCCCTCTCGACGATATAAAGTGAGTCAAACAACGTATATATTGCTTTGCTGTGATTTTGCTACGTGATGCTTAATATTCAATTCTTAATTATCATGTTGCAATATTACTTTTTTTCAAAATAATAGCGTAGTTTTAATATCAGAGAATGAAATGATAATAATTTATTCATTTTCAGATGTTTTTCTTTAAAATGTCCTATTTAACCAAAAGTAACTTAAATTTATCATAAATTTCTGAAATTATAGCATTTATCATTCTGTACTATGGACGATCATGATTATCATCGATATCCCTCCCGTCCTCCCTTTTCCTCCTACCTAGGACCCACCTGTTCACTCCACCATCATTCACCACAGGAAGCCCAAACCGACCTACAAGGAACGCCGAACCACAGGAAACCCAAAATGCAAAGATCACAAGGAACCCGTTCAACAAATTACATGATTGAATGGTTTCGAGTTTTGATTTCCGTTTCAAATAATTCTGCATCGCGTTTACTTTTATCGCAATTTAACGTGGCAATAGTCAGTGTCACAAGATTGTTTCGCAATCATCAAAGAAATTACCAAAAATACTGGGAACATAATTCCATAAATAACACATCCTGGATTTACTCCAGTATACTTATGATCATCTTTAGAGATCAATATTGAATGTCCACTCCTGCGTGCTATTTATTCACTGACCTTGGACTTTGCATCTACAAGTTTTATATTATAAATAGATATCTAAACGTATGCACAATAAGGGCGAATCAAGAGAGGGGAGGTGTGGTGTTGGATCTGGTCTCCTTGCTTCATGTCCTGTGACATCAAAGGAACTCGCGCACAGGATATGTTG
This sequence comes from Anthopleura xanthogrammica, assembly GCA_964019055.1. Taxonomy (NCBI): domain Eukaryota; kingdom Metazoa; phylum Cnidaria; class Anthozoa; order Actiniaria; family Actiniidae; genus Anthopleura; species Anthopleura xanthogrammica. The sequence continues at coordinate 6,143,441 of OZ025210.1, forward strand.
AAAAACCGCGCATGCGCAAGAGAGGGAATTTTCTAAAAAAAGAAGGCGATTATTTGAACTTTATTCAGTTGCAATAATTTTGCATATTTTGGTAACTCAAACCGCCAAAAACCTTTTTCTGAGCATGAGAGGTATTCTAAGTGTTCCCATCAATTTTGTCAGGCCTTTGTCAGATGGGAAGGCACTGCAATGGACGTTTTTTTTTTTTTTTTTTGCAAAATCCAACTCAGAAGTTCTTCAATTCTTATTCTCAATGTTACATATGTATAAAATTGTGCGCGTTTTTTTTTTTGTAAAATCCAACTCAGAAGTTCTTCAATTCTTATTCTCAATGTTACATATGTATAAAACTGTGCGCGTTTTTTTTTTTGTAAAATCCAACTCAGAAGTTCTTCAATTCTTATTCTCAATGTTACATATGTATAAAATTGTGCGCGTTTTTTTTTTTTGCAAAATCCAACTCAGAAGTTCTTCAATTCTTATTCTCAATGTTACATATGTATAAAATTGTGCGCGTTTTTTTTTTGCAAAATCCAACTCAGAAGTTCTTCAATTCTTATTCTCAATGTTACTTATGTATAAAATTGTGCGCGTTTTTTTTTTTTTTTTTTTTTTGCAAAATCCAACTCAGAAGTTCTTCAATTCTTATTCTCAATGTTACATATGTATAAAATTGTGTGCATGCGCATTTCAAATAATGATAGAGCAAAAAGGTCTAATGATATGGTGACATATATATGGGAATAATTGTCCAAGGTTTTAAAAAAGGTGTCTATCATTATTGCAAGCTAACCGTTGGTCTCGCTTCGATGCAAAGGCACGTGTAACTGTGAAGGGGACTATTAGAAAGTCTTACAGATATACATTAAAATGCGTTAAACTAAACATTAATTTATTACGTTTAGTATTTTCAATTTTCTTTTTCAAATTCTCTATAAAAGCCAAAAAAAAACTTCTCAAAATCATTGATTGGGCTGCCTGTGCTCCACCATAAACGTTTCCTGTCCAACTGTGACCAAAAGGAACGTGGGCTCAGGAACCTTCTGTCACGCCAGCCATGTTTTTTCCCACGAAAATAAAATCATTGTTTATGACTGAGGATGCCATGTTCATAATTTTTCTCTGTCATACTAAAATGTTAAATAAATTTTATGACTTTTGGGCCATTTGTCATCACCGTAACACCGTAACACATCTCCTTGACAACCATTGAAGCTAACTTCTTTTCGTAACAAGCTTTTACTGTTGTCATTTGTTCCATTCATGTCACCTTCAATGACATGTCCTCAAGTTGAATTTATTTTCAATATTCACTTGAAAATCTTGTTCTAAAAGTGTCGAAAGTTTTCTTTGTTCTCACCAGTTAACTTATAAACCGCGAGAATTTTAAAACACCCACTCATACTGAAGTGACTACGTGAGTAATAAGTGACCACACGGTTGAAATTATTGATTCATAAAGATAAGCAGTGCACGGAAGTACTTCGTAGAAATCAATAGAACTGGTGCTTCAGGCTATTCAGGAAGACTAAATCCTGAATATGTTGAGTGTTATCACCAGGAACCATGATTTATAACGGATATTGCTGTCAACATCGTATGTATTAGTTTTTTATGGATAAACTCTTTCATTATTTTCACTCATGGTATTATTCGTAATTTTTTTTAGTGCATGCTATGGATAATCTCAACTGCGCACATTTTTGTCAAATTTTTTCCCCTGTTCATTCCTATCACAAATTATAGCTTTTTCATAATAGTTTCATACCCAATAGTTTTTTTGGTATTTTTTTGGTTTGTTTGTTTGTTTGTTTTGGTAAAGCGACTACTTTCTACCCAAAGGATTGTTTTCAGTCCCCGCGCGACAAATGAGTGCCCAACCTCAACTCGTTCCTATCAAGGACTATATACTGCAATGTCCCGTATGTGTTCAACTGCTTCCAACCTTTACCCCGTTGCCGTTATAGACCGTTTTCTCGTGACGTCAGAGCGGCCATATTGGTGTACCCAAACAATAAGTTTTCTGTCCTCCGGGAATTGAACTCTATTTTTATGCGAAAACTGTTGTATTGTTTGGTACACCTGATATGGCCGCCTTGTCGCGTGAGTGAAAACGATCTATTGGTGTTGGTCTGGAAATCCCTCCCTATCGACACTAATAACGGCTGCAAAGGAGACTACCTCTGCAAATTAAAGAAAGTTCGTTTTCCCGACCCGCGGAGGCTTCGAAAAAAGTGGAAGAATTTCACATGAGGACCGAGGACAATAAAACGACGGGTCTTTGATCTATTTTGGTCATGTTGTAACGGAAGACAAAAGACAAGAGTTGTCACTCGTTTGCTTAATTTAGTATGCTAATTTGATAATTCATTTTGTCTTTAAAGCTTGCACCCGACAAAAAAACACAAAATATCAAAATATCTCAAACAAATATACTCCTTCCTTCCTTATTTTCTATCTTCCCTCCTGTCTCCTACCCTTTTCTCTTTTCTTTCGTTTTCTTCTTTCTTTCTTTCTTTCTTTTCTTTTCTTTACTTCTCTTTTCTTTTGTTTCTTCTTTTTACTTCTTCTTCTCGTCCTTTACCATCATCATCAGAATCTTCGATCTTCTAGATCATTCTTCTACCGAGTTCTTTCTCTCTCCTGAAAGTATGCGTATATTTTAACTTAATTTCTAGAAACACAGATCAGTTCTCTGCTGCAAAGGTAATGTGTGAACTTTTAGTTTATTCTTTAGGTGACAATTAGGTGAACTGATTAAAGATTTATAGATTTACTTCACAACAAAGTACGAAAAGATTGTATGGGAGAATTATCAGAACTTTTTGGCGTGATGCCGACTTAGAAATATAGAGCTGCTAATGAGTTTGAAGAAGTGTGAAGAATGGCTCGCCGGTGGCACAAAGAAACAGAGTCCAGTCCTCTGAGTAACTTGCAGCAGGGAAGTGTTGCTAGAATTCGTAAACAGAGGAAAACTCCCCACGCCATTAAAAACAGTTTCAAAAGCAATGCCTACATTTGTCCCGAGCTTCAAAATGACTTGCATATAAAGTCCTAACTTATACAACGAAGAAAGAAAAATTGGATCAAATGTTGTGAGAATCTAATGGACGACAAGGTATCACACTGAGCCACAAAACAATGCCAGTCAATTTATCGTGGAAATGAATATAACCTGTCCATGTAGGACGAACAATGGAAGCACTGTCAAACAGCTGAACACTATTGTCAGACATTTATCTAAACATTTGAGGAATTCTCAAAAAATTATAGGTAAAGCATTGGAGGACATTCCTAAAATTCTTGAAGTTCTTTCAGAAAGTTTGGAAGAAGAAGATTCATCTATTGTCAAAGAAAAAGGCGCCTTCTTCTGTAGCGAACACCTAAATCCTCTAGAAATCGAGAGGAGCCCTTGGGATCATTGTGCGATTTCATGCTGTGTAGTCTGTTCTTTGAAAGAACAGGGAGTCATTTATACGACAGAAAGAATTAAAGAAAGCCCAGCAAGAGATTTAGTTGTTGACGTCGTACAGGGTGCTAGGGAAACTGAGCTTAATGAAACAAGAACTAAAACTTTCCCTTGTTCAAAGCATAAAAGAAGAGATACGAGCAGCAAGGACGTAGAATTCAGTAATACTACATTCTCAAGCTCTAGGAATAAGAAAAGTGGGTATTTTGAGAAGGAGAACTTGTTGACAGACGGCAGCCATAATCAAGAAGAAGGAAAAGAGGACCAAAGTTTGACAACATCAAAGACCAAGGCAAGAAAGAGCTCTATCTTTCAACCGGCTTCGACTCGCGATGAAAAGACCTTAAGATGTCTGGAAATTGAAAATAAAATTGGTCATAAAATCAACTCCAACGTACACAAGAATACTTTAGAAGAAGACAACAAGTTAGATGCGACAGTTCCCGGGACAGAGTGCCAGAAAAGATATTCGCAAGTTGTTGATAAAAATATATTAGAAAGCTTAGTTTTGGACGATTTACCACAGTTATCTGCTATTGAAAGGTTTTCTAGCGTTTTACAGTCTGTTATGGAAGGTATAGAAAACTGCTCCGACCTTGCCACAAATCTCACAAGGAATGCTCCAAATCTTGCTGCAAATCCATCAGAAATGTCAGAGGAATTCTCTTCGCAGGATGCTATGATGACGAGCTATTCTTCTTTCACTTTTGGTGAAAATTGCATTGGGAATTCCTTCAAAGAAATGGAGGCACCCACGAAAGAGAATTCTGTTAAAATATTCGACTTTGCAGCAGAGGAGTCGGAAAGAGTGACCGAACATCCCGAAGGTAAGGACTCGGATTGCTTTGGGGAGAGAGACTTCAAAAAGGAAGAGGAGCTTCAGATTGATGTTGATGCTGAATTCTCCAACGATAACACTGACAAGATAGACAAATCAAAATTTGAAAGAAACTTCAAATCGAAAGAATTGAAAATAATGGAACCTATTGACTCCGCGGGCAATAATGGAGGCTCGCACCGTGGAAGCCCCAGCTCCACAGCAGACCTTAACAATGGAAAAGAATCCAGTATGCAAAAGCAAAACGGTGTGAGAAGAAACAAGTCCACGAAGACAGATCGGGGATTTAAGTTCTTCAAGAAAAAGATTTTTTCCAAAAGTATGAAGAGCAGTCCTACGAAAAACGATAAAAGTGTAGGCAAAGGTTCACCATCGTGGAAGAGTTTTGATGGCATTGGATCCACGACGGAAGAACTCGCTAAGGAAGATGATGGAAAGAATGTTATTTGTAAATGTGATGCTCCTAATCGTATCACGGAACTTGAAAACACAATCAAACTATTGGAAAACGAGAAAAGTAACTTGGAAGGAGAGAAGTTAGACCTAATGAATGCACTCAGTAATATTTGGATTGAAATGGAGGATTTGAAGAATTCGTTTGAGAATCAAGGAAATTTGGGCATTGAAAAGCCCTTGAAGGAAGACAAAACTACTATGGCATCTTTACAAGAGATTGATCATGATGAGGATACCTCTGATGTAAACATGAATAAAACTTCATCAAGTTTCAAGAGGATGAGTAAAAGTGAAGAATCGTGCCAACAAATAACGCAGGAAGAACCGCCAAGTGAAGTGGATTTGGAGAATCAGATAAAGGCACTTACCAAGACAAAAAGCTTGCAGAGTGAAACTCTTCAGTCGCTTGGGATTAAGCTGAGCGTTGTCAATGAAGATAAAGAAAACCTGTCGAGAAAGTTGAACGAAATGTTTGAGAAAAATAAAGCCCTGGAGGAGAAACTTCAAATGGTATCGGGAAAGACAAAACAAGAGCTGGATAAGATTCTGGAAGAGAACATTTCGTTTCGTTCTCGTTTGGAAAGCTTGTCTAGTGACAAACTTCTTCTGGAAAAGAATCACAAAAAATTGAAAATTGAGAAAAAGAAACACAAGCTTATGAAACTGCAAATCCAAAAAGGATGCGACAACTTGATACGAAGGATTAATGAAGTCATACAAACTACACAGGCTGGTCAAGTGGATGAAGTTCCTTGCAAGCCGAAAGACAACCCTGCCTCGCCCAGAAAACTGAATAACTCATCCTTCGAGAAGTTTTCGACGCCTGAGGAGTCTTTGATTGTTGACAAAGAGGATAATTCAGTACAAAAAATTGTAAGAAAATTAGAGAGGACCAAGAGTATTGACCTGACTGAAGTTCGAGCACGTGAAAAGGTTATGAAAGAAACAGCCAGTCGTGATGAAAGAGGCGAACGGGCACCTGCGACTGTACGACGTGCCGAAACTTTAAATTCTAAAACTGTCAACAGCGATTTAACAGATGGAAAAATGAAAGAGATGAAAGTGAATAGATTTCCTCCTTCTCAATCTTCAAGAGGAGATAAAATTCGGAAAGGTTTGAAATCTTCAAGTGGCAATGAAATTAGCTTCCGTTCGACAGTGCCATCAGACACTCAAGGACCGTCACCGAAGTCAGTCACAGTAAAAGAAGAAGACCCCTGTTTGAAGTTTTTTGATCATCTTGAAGCCAAATGCGTGCTGCTTATGGAGAGGTTTACAGTATTAAATGGAAAAGTTGAGTGGCTTGAGAGAAATGGTGATATTTATGATTCCATGTCGCCGCAGGGAACGTGCGAAAGTACACAATCATTACAGGATGAACCAGCCAGCTTTGACAACGTGCCCGCCCAAAACAACCCGAAAAAAGATGCTGTTCTTTTATCTTGCTTGATGAATCTGCAGAAAGAGAATGACAACCTTAAGCTTGATAACCTAAAGTACAAGGCACTGGTAGCAAATATGCAAGAAAAGTGGAACGAAGGTCTGAGTGAAAGAATAGAAGATGAAATAACGGCTGAGAAAAATTCGATTCGACGAGCTGAGAAAGATCTACATGACCTTGAACTCCGTGTGGTCCCTGAGCGAGATGTTGGGCTGCTAGAAAACATGGCAGAAATTGATGATAGAGGTGGAGAAAAAGACTTCTTAAACGTGACTAAAACTAGGGGTAGTCGGAAGGAGGACAGCGGAGAAGCTAGAATGGACCTGAATCATTCCAATAACGACTTTTCTGAAAATCAACTCGAAGAAGACATTAGTTCGTGGCATCGTAAGCATTCTAAGAAGTCAAAAGAAAGTGCAAAGGCGTTAGTTCAGAACGAAAGAGTGCCTATGAAGATAAGACAAGCAACCTCGCTTGAACGACTTCCCAACCTGCAGGACACCTACCCCAAGATCGAAGGGGACATCAATCCCATCAATGATGACAGACAAGCAAATGGCAAACACATTTTGAGAGCTCTAAGCTTAGATGAAAGCAAAGCTCTAGGTTCAAGACTGACCCACCAACCAGCTCATCCCGCGACTAATGAAAGCAATAAAAGTCCAGGAAATGGTCTGCAAAGGCATGACCAAGATGAAATCATTGCTTTTAATAATGTACCCAATGATGAACTGGCTCTAAACTCGCAGACAGCAAGATGCTGCAAGTCGTTCAATATCAATGGTCATCATCATGAGCATTGTAGTTCCATATCGCCGTGTTTGAGGACGAGGACTCTTGTCGACGAAGCCACCGACGCACCTCCGAAACCTCGCGAAAATAACAAAACATTGAAGAAAGCGATGTCTACCTATGGAAGTCGTGACCGTCCATACAAAGTCCATTATGTGTAAACAAGGATTTGAACCTTATTGATAGGGGGTGAGAGGGACAGAGGGACAGAGGGAGTGTGCCTCTTAAGAGCCTTCAGAAACTACATTGTACATATATTGTTTTTATTGTATTTTTATTGTTGTTTAATCGCCTTATATTCATACTGGCTTTCATTCTTCTTTCAACTTCAAAATCGATCCAAATACCACTCACACGACAAGGTACAATTGACAATATACAAGGGTTTAAGTTTGATTACCGTGAAACCAATTCCATGTCAAAGTTCGACTGGAGAATATATACCACAAAAACACACTTAGACAATATACAACTTCAAGTGAATATCACCTCAATTGATCCTAACGACAAAATAGGAATTTAAACTTTGGAAAGAGAAATCCATTATGCGTAATAAGAAGATAAAGGATGTTAAAGAGACTGCACTTTCAGTAATGTAATCTCGGACAAAATCCAATTTATGGCTGAAAAGGGTCTCAGACTGGGCTAGTGTGGCCCAATGGATAATAAGTAAAGCCGCCATTAATATATTGCACTTTATGTCATTTTAAGTGGATCAAAGCTACGGCTTTAGTGGTTGTTCTCTGACATCAATAATGGGACTTCCACCTCCGACAATATTCCATCAATCGATAAACATTTTCTTCACAAACATCTATAATTACAAGATTTAATATAGATTGGAAAAATTCGTTTTTAGTAAGCTTCCTTTCACTGATATATTTTGAATTCAATAGATAGAATTCTGTCAAATTTCGCTCAGTATTTATGTAAGGTTCTGAGATTGGGTCTGAACGGAATATGTGAACACGACACGAGGTATAACGGAGTTTAATTCAAAGAATTCCTTCTCTTGTATCACGAAACACCCTAGCATTTTATTTTTGTGGTAAAGCATTACTCAAGTCTTTTTCCTGACCGATTATTTTGTACTTACAGTAAGTACTTTATAATCTTGTCATAAATTTTATGTTCACGAGGAGTTCAAAATACCGGGCGCGTGCCGCCTAGTTTTTCTAAATGAATTTTTCTGGCTTAAAATCGAAATGCCAACCTAGATTTCTCCCCATTGGTGGATAATTTGATAATAAGCCTCCCTTACAGCTTAAGCCCCTCCCCCCGCCGTTGATAACCGAGATATTTTATCTGAGCTCACTTTTAAAGGCTTAGCTATAACGTTTGTTGGTCAGTAAGAAAGCCTTGAAATAAGAACTTAAGTGCTGTCGCTATCCCCAGATTATCCGAGTTCGAAAATAACTGAAGGCGATCGATAGGAAGATAGCAAACGCAGGTAGAATGACTAATAGCTCAGGGGAAAAGCGGTTATTGGACTCAGAAGAAGACGAAATCGCCGTCAATATAATATAATAACTTCATTCACAAGCATTGTTTTGTGCACGGACAAGGTGTCTCCGTTTATACATTGAAATCAAGAAGGTTACTTCAAAAAATTTAAATCAATTAAAATTAAAAAAATTGAAAAGGGAAAAATACAATTAAATGTCGACACTAGTTCTCGGGTTTCATCTTGTCTCAAAAAAAAAAAATGAAAATAAATGTCAGTGTTATTGCATGCAAGGACAATATGTACACAATTTATATACTTCAGTTATTAATATTGATAATAATAATAATAAATAATAAAAATAAAAATAAAAATAATTTTTTAATATAAATAAAAAAATAATAATAATAATGATAATAATGATAATAATGATAATAATGATGATGATGATAATAATAATAATAATAATAATAATAATAATAGCTCAATACCTATCCCAAGAATACCAACTAGCTAGGTTTTTATGCAAAACTAGCTGTGAATTATCTTTATAATGATAAAGATGATGATAATCATTATCATCATCATCATCATGCATCATCAACAATGGCATTAACCGCAATATATCTTCATCGTGCATCATCATCATCATCATCATGATCATCATCACCACTGATCATCATGCATCAACAATAGCATTAACCGCAATATATCTTCATCGTGCATCATCATCATGATCATGATCATCATCATCATCATCATCATCATCATCATCATCATCATCATCATCATCATCATCATTATCATCATCATCATCATTATCATCATCATGATCATCATGATCATCATGATCATGCAGCAACAACAGCATTAATCCTGACCATACATCTGTTCATCATGCATCATCTCATTATCATCGTCATTATCATCATCATCCTATCAAACATCATCACTACCTTTATCAATCAATCTCGCGATCAGTATCCAAAGCATTATCCCCGACCTATATCGTCTCTAAATTCGTGACCTCTTTGCTTTCGCGGATCGGATCAAAACAGTCAACTTAGAACATCCCATATTCCATCCTTTGTTGAATTACTTCTCATTAAAACCACTACAACTTCCAAATAACTGAACTTTACACTCAGATACTCCTGTTAAAACACCAAATGCGCGCTACAATTCTACCAAACCGCTGGAAATCAAAGCCGGTATACCGCATTGCGGAAGCAAGGTTCCAAAATAATTCTATTCAGCTCGCCTCTTTCGTCTCCCAATTAACTTAAAGCCAGTTCGGATTATAAAATGCTTAAATTTCTAGTTTTATTCCATGCTGGCTAATCATTGAGGATCTATTATTTTCGGAAAATTAATTATCTTTTCTAAATCCATGGCGCTTTCTAGAACATTTCTCAAAGAGTTCCGGGGAAAACTACTTTCGAAAAACACACATAAGTAAATAAAAATAGGATAGTTTTGAGTTCTAAGTGGGATAACTCGTAAAGTATATTCTCAAATATCGATTTACTGTGTTTTTAGCGTTCTTCACCTGTTCAAAGAGGTTTTCGATGCATGTTAAGGTAAGGAGCCTTATCGACGCTATTAGTAAATGGGTTTCGCAAACTGCCTCCTGTGTCAGTTTAATAAGCTTGGTTTTTACGAGAAATTGAACCAAATATATATTTTATTGCAGTAGGAAGCAAAAACGGAATTAATTGAACTTTATTGTTTCGCATAGGAAAACAGTTAGTTATGGCGATGGTTTGTTGACATGATGGATGGCTCAACTAATCACAAAGAAAAATTTCATTTCGAGATTAATACCTCAAAATTAATAGTACTAAAAAAAAGCCTGAATATGAAGCGAAATTATAACTGAAAAATAACACTGAATCAATAAATATTATAGAAATGTTTTAAGAGACATCAAAAAAGAGAATTCATAAAGCAGTCACTTAGAGGCCCAGAACAACCACAGGTGGCCCAATACAATCCAAATTCAATATTAGTTTTGCCTCGCGTGCCCGATCAAACGTTTGCAATTAATGCATGAATATCACTTTTACTTTCAATAAATCTTAAGATGTTTGTTTTCTAGCTATCCAGCAGCTTTTCTAAGTATTTGTTTCATGTGTGGGAAGAACTGATTCGCCGACCGGCAAAAACGATTGATCAGAACCAAGGGACAACGACTTTGTTTTGGGGAGTTTTTAAAATGGATGGCTAAGACATTTCCATCTTTAAGGATCTAATTTGCTCTTCGCTATTATCGTTAAAACACTGTCTCTCTAATAGTTTTGTTATTTCTTTTTCAACTATTGTTAATTGAGCATTTATTTATGTCGGCTAGTGTATAAAAGGATGGTTCACAGTTTTGGGTGTGCTTGTAGTAAATATATCTATTCTTGGATCAGAAAAACAACCGCCGGCCTCACGTTTTTCTATTGCTATTTTGGTTCACGAAAATTGAAAAAACCCCAGATTTTCATACCATCAAAGCAAAAAAACGCTCCCTAATCAGAGCATGAGTCGTTAGAAGCAACAACAAACAAACAAATAAACAAACAAATCCCGCCAAGTTTAAAGGAATAAATGGAATTTGAAAAAAATTATTTATGGTAACACTGAAAGTTGCACTCGCTCCGTGCTAGGAGCCTTTACAACCTTTTTTATATTCCTTTCCATAAGCTACCATACAATAATGTAAGGAGTCTTTTATAGGTACTCTCTTGTTGTCAGTTCCGTTCTCTTGATTAATCTGTGTTTTTCTGCCCAAAGATCCGGTCCATATGCATAGCATTAAGTTTAAGCCATCTAAGGCTCGTGATCTTACCGAGTTTAAAAGGCGTTCACAAATAAAACTCTCTCACAAAAATATCATCAGAAACGCTGACGTAGTTAGCTATCTTTCTCGCGGTTTCGCCTTTAATGATTATAAACTAATAATTATGGGTTTTTTTTGCACTTTTAAGGACGTTTATCAACTTTTTTCCCTTAAGTTATCATTAACTTGGATACATTTTGATCTCTTATCAATGAAAGTCAAATCAAAGACAACGATTTGAGAAGAAGATATCAAAAATATACTGAGAACTATAGTCTGTTGGAGATTGGTTGTCTGTTGGGGTTTTTTTCCCAGATATTAAATAAAGATTTTATGATTACATTTGACTTTCGAATCTGTAATCGGTGGACTGATTTAATTGTCTCGTCTGTGGGGGAAAAAAGTTTTTTTCAATAAAATTCAACTTAAATAATTTAAGTTATTGAGTCTTTACCAAGTTAGAATTAAAAAAAAAAAAATTTAAAAAACAGGAGCGAAAATGTTCGTGTTTTTAATTATTGATATTAATTAATTAATTTATTATTATTTGTCCAACTATAGTCTTTTGGAGATTGGTTGTCTGTTGGGGTTTTTTTCCCAGATATTAAATAAAGATTTTATGATTACATTTGACTCTCGAATCTGTAATCGTTGGACTGATTTAATTGTCTCGTCTGTGGGAGAAAAAAAGTCTTTTTCAATAAAATATAACCTAAATTTAAGTTATTGAGTCTTTACCAAGTTAGAATTAAAAAATTAAAAAAACAGGAGCGAAAATGTTCGTGTTTTTAATAATTGATATTAATTAATTATTATTTGTCCAGACATCACTGTTGCAAGTTCTTCAGTATTAGTTATTCCCATTTGTTTATAAGATGGTGTACTTTTTTATAATGTAAACGTTAATGGAAGTTTTGAATGCTATAGAGCACTGTTCCATGCAGAAACAAAAAGCTGTATAATGGGCATTTTGCCCAAAAGATGAATAAAAAACGATGAACAAGTCATTCAAAAACACAAAAATCCCGCTGCGATACGCCTTGATGTACGTAATACATAAGGTCATGAAAGATCTCATAATGATTTGAATCTAACGCTTTGCCAATAAGCGCTGAGTGAATAAGACAAGAGTACGACCCCAAGCTCGCTAGTCAATAATAAATATAACAATAACAAGAGACGAATATGACAAACAGCGCCATGGTTTTTTTGGGGGCATTTTTATTTATGACTTGACAGGATAGCACATTTATTCATTATTTACTTACGATATGAGTCAATATAGCTGGTTTCAACAATTAGATCAAATATTTTATTCTATTATAATTTCTATTGACATGGTAGTCCATTAAGACACGCAATATTTCGAGGGTTATTTGATGTTCTTTACTATCTTTATTACTTTTCTTTCTTACACAAAAACAGAAAAAATATGCCTAAGAATGAGTGAAAATTAACTGAATTTTCCCCCCATATTCTGTGCATTTTTGAATCTTTACTCTAAATGAACAACAAATAAGCCTTTTGCAGAATAACTGGTATAAATTATTAATACTTCAGCTTAAATTTTCTAATTATCGAAGATCTTTTCACGGTTACCAAAAAATACCTACGAAATTTTTTATCTTTTTTTGCTTTTTGCGTGTTTGCGGTCGAAAAGCTAAGAATCGTATATCAGACGATGTTAATTAATCTCTCAAAGTCTGACCACGAAAGGCAATTCCAATGAACCCTGAAAAACTCCGGAAATATGACTGAAGTACTGCCAGGACAACATTTTTAAAAATTCATATTTTCCCCCCGACAAGTTTGGCTTTCTCGCCATCTTTCTTGAGCAGTTACTTTATTAAAGCTTTGCTGAAGATTAGATGAAAAAGAAAATACACAAACACACAAAAGAAAGGCAAATAAAGAAAAATAAAAAAATCATAACTAAAATTGATGAGTTTAAGACTCCAATAAAATTTATATTTTTAAGCTTCATATGTCAAAGGGAATCTTAATACAAAGTAAGCTGTCAGCTATCAAACAAATAGGCTTTCTACTATTGTTGGGAACTCTTATTTTTATGTTAATTTATACCGTTATAACCATAGCACTTTATATTTTTCTTTCTAACTACTTGTTTTGATCAAACGAATTCCGTTCTTTCAAAATGTTGAATAAGTATTTCTTGAATACGTCTCTCGATTGTAAGCTGAATGTTATTTGGGCAAATGAGAACTACGCTCTTTCTTAAGAGAAGATTCACCGTAACCGTACATGAATTTATGTGTTTTGTACTTGACAGATTTTTAGATGCGTTTTTTTAGTCGCAGTAAAATTCTCGTCATTAGTTACATCCAATATACGTCCAAATAAATAACTAAACATGAAACAACGCGTGATAGAATAAGCTTTTAATTCAAAATCCTATTTGAATGTTGAAGTCGCACATGTGAAGCAGGCATTATTTCACCCTAGAAAATGAGTACATATAAATGAAAAAAGCGATTCGTAGCAATATTGTTATATAATAAGGCTGAGAATCACAAAGGGAATATAATATCTCAAATCACTGCAAAAGCCTCAAATTGTATTGGTAATTACTTTTAAATATTGATAAACGAGTCAAAATGGCAAAGATGTTTGGATAACCAGCACAATTTGCTTGTAAAGATGCCGTTAGTAATCACGGGCCGTGAAGAGGAGCGCACGTTATGTAAATAACAAGAAGAGCTAAAATCACAATAAACGTATCTTGTGTTGTAGTATCCTATAGAATATACTATTTATATTAATTAAATCTATTATTCAAAGCTTGGTGTCACTGGCGATACACGGGCATGAATTGTTTGTCATTTTAGTTTCTTCGCTGTCCTTTCGCGCAGGTGCTTCGGAGAGATCTATCCGCTTGTGTTCTGTTGATTCTTGTCCAAACGCGCTGGCAGAGCACCTCGACAGAACCCTTTTATTTTTCTTAAAAAGGGATTTGAGCGCGTTTCGAAACTCTCGGCTAACAACTGAATAAACCAGTGGATTGAGAGACGAGTTCGCAGCAGTGAAGACAACTGAGAGAAAAAACACGATGTTATAATAATTTTCATTGATGATTGCTTTCCAGAAAATTAGAACGATCCTCAGTAAACTTATGGGTAACATAGAAATAGCAAACAAAACCGCAACTGGCGTTAGAATGTTTTTTGCCCTTTTATTCTGCGCCAGTCGGTGGCTGTCTGCTGGGGATATCAAAGAATGGTTCTGGAACCCGCCGGCTAGAGCCGAGGTCATGTTTGAGTCATTCCTGAAGTTTTGCAAACAGTTGTCTATCTGGGTGATATTTTTGGCAGTTTTCCTTGTAATGATCCCCTTGATTCCTCTTATGAAAGTGTTACTTCGGCGTAGCTGCCTGGAGATGGCAACATACGTCCAGGTAACGACGCTTAGAGGAATAGCATACGTAAAAAGAACCATGAATAGCAGATATATGTTGGTTCCCACGAGGTTATTTTGTTGGCCTCTTGACCACTTTATCGTGCAGATCGTAGTCCTACTATCTTGGCGGAGGAAAACGACGGCAGCATACACTGGAACGCAAAAAAGCAAGAAAGAGAAAACCCATACTCCAATCATCAAAATCTTGGCAGATCTCTTGGTCTGGCTCTCTCTTCGAATTCGCGCCATTCCAACGATGTTCCGATAGCGTTCGACAGCAATAGCTGCGATAATCCACACTGAAGCGCCGTGGAAAATGTCAACAGATGGATAGATATATAAACAGA
The DNA here is from genome assembly GCA_964019055.1 of Anthopleura xanthogrammica. Classification (NCBI taxonomy): domain Eukaryota; kingdom Metazoa; phylum Cnidaria; class Anthozoa; order Actiniaria; family Actiniidae; genus Anthopleura; species Anthopleura xanthogrammica. Next base: position 6,158,466 of record OZ025210.1, read on the forward strand.
TGAATTCCCCCAGAGGCCAGCGGCCTGGCATTGCTGTCCTTAAAAATCCGGGTGGAGATACTAAGAGGAGGAAGCCAAGATCTGCTACGGCTAAATTTTTGATAAACAAGTCCAACGATGACTTGAAGGCCTTTCGTTTGGTCGTCACGACCACCACAAGGACATTACCAACGACGCCAAACAGTGTCAACAACGCAAGGAAAGTGTATTTGGTTACAATAACCCCTAAAGACTGAGGAAGAGACGGCGTTCTTGAAGTAAAATTATTTCTTAACTGCGAACCATTGGTCGTGTTGATTTGTGGATCCATAATGGTTGATGAGATGTTGAACTGATCCATCTTAATATGTGGTGTCCGTTAAGTCAATAGATAATAGATCACAACTTTTTTTTTAAATTAAACAGCTTGATCTCGACTTTTTCAGGGAGTTTTTTTCTCGCTCTGTTCTATGTGGATTTCTAGTCCATTATCCACTGAGGCTAGTCAGTGTTGGTTCGTAGATAGACAAGGCCAAAGCAGCGTATCGCAGGAGTTTGTTAGTGGTAATAACTACTATCGATGACGGTGTCTCAGTTTTCCTCATAACAGTGGTTGGTCACTTTACTGTACTTGCGGCTGGTCTAGCGAATGACAACCAAGAACCACTTCTCGCCGCCTCTTCATTTCTATTCTTGTGATAGGGCAATCGAGAACTAGCTCATCAAAATACAATAAACCTGAAACAATAATCAGGATAACTCATCAGGGTGAGTATTTTTTGACCACTGGGAGTGACGCATCTTGATCAATCATACAGCCAATCCCCACAACTGGTATCTTTGCAAACCAAAACAAATAAACTAATGATAACATTAAAGTTGTAAATTTTCGTGGTTGAGTAACGACCCCCAATAAGAAGCGGCAGTCATTATTTCATGATAATTAATATAGTGGTTTTCTTAATGACTAAATGGCGGGAAGCAAATTATTAATTTATGCAAACAAACTACACTTGAAGGGTTTTTTTTTTTTAAAGTGTGCATGTTTTGTCGAGATTTTTGTGATATGTGTTCGGTAAATAACGCCAGGAAAACAGAAAGCCTAATGTAATCAAATGTGTGCTACGTATACTTCCTAAGCTAAAGCACCAGTGAATGAAGTGAAGACTCGTTGGGTCTTTGTGTGAGCCGTATTGTCCTAAACGTTTGACACCTGCGTCTGCTATTGGCTGGGAGAACATGCACTTTTCACATGCTGAGCGGCAGACGAGCAGGGAGCTGGCTTTTCAATCAAGCTCAAAAACACATGCAAGATTAGACACTTTTTAGAATATCAGCTTATGAAAATGATTCCAGCTGATGCTCGGAGCGGCTCATGGTTCAGAAGCAATTTCTATAACAACAAAACGTCGCACTAGATTTTTTTAATGTTCAATCGCATAACTGTCACTAAAAAAGCTGTTACCCAGTAACAAAGGTTTTTTTTTTTATCATTTATATCGCGTAATGACATCAGTAAATTTCGATTCAAGCCTTCAGTTTTTTTTTTAATTTGGACGGAAATTGTTTTTCCTTTCTGTTTTCTAACCGTGTTACTCGTATTTTAACTACACTCTCGGGGAGCTCTTGGAGACATATCCAAGAATTCATTGGTTTCCGATCCCAGCATGTGAACGCAAACCGTCTCCGTTTCCCACTCATCCTCCATTCAGCCTTGTTTTTTTCTGTTCTACTTTATAAAATCACTTTAGTCCATATGCTCTACATTTAACATTAAGTGAGATTATCCGAAATCATTCAACTCATGTCATTCCCGGAAACCAGTAGGGTTGTTGCTTTGTTCTAAAGATAATGGGCATTTATTTTTATTTCATTGTGTACGTAAAAATATCGAACTTTTCGGCAGAACGTGCATTGATGTCTTTCAGTAACTCCTTCTCGAACAAGCTTAGATGATTTCAAAAAATCTTCTAGCCTGGAATTCAATAGACTTCAGATTTTTATTGCTAACATTTAATTTCCTGTCTCATATTCTTCTTTTTACGCACATAATTTCAAGATCGAACTTTTCGGCAGAACGTGCATTGACTCGGATGTCTTTCAGTAACTCCTTCTCGAACAAGCTTAGATGATTTCAAAAAATCTTCTAGCCTGGAATTCAATAGACTTAAGATTTTTATTGCAAACGTTTAATTTCCTGTCTCATATTCTTCTTTTTACGCACATAATTTCAAGATCAAAGAAATATATAAACACTGAAATTGCGTTCGACAAAATACTTTTTGCTTCGAGCTATACTTCAGTAGAGCTAACGTCAGGGATATTCGTCATTGATTTTACTGCAGCTAATTTTCAGGTCTTTAGCTCTCACTTAGTTCATATTTTTCATGTCGTTCAACACTTTCTAGTTTTCTTTTGCTATTATCAAGGATTTTCATTGCTCTTTTTACGTCAATTCCTAGAACTAAGTACCAGAAGGTGGATAACTGCTAGAGGGGTGTAGATGTCTGTTTTTAAAATGGGTTAAGATTACTGGGAAATCCCCGCCAGTCCGGCAAAACCTACCCAAAAAGACATGACAATATTTAAGGATTACTTAGAATTGATCAAAAGTGCGCAGTGATTAGGAACTGAGGTGGTTTTAAAAACTCAGTTTCAATTTTATCAAATCTTGAAAAAATTAACCTCTGGGTTGATCGAAGTCAGGGCACGGCTGACTCTTAGATCAAACCCTGAAACAAACTCTGGGTTGATCGAAGTCAGGGCACGGCTAACTCACAGATCAAACCCTGAAACAACCTCTGGGTTGATCGAAGTCAGGGCACGGCTAACTCACAGATCAAACCCTGAAACAACCTCTGGGTTGATCGAAGTCAGGGCATGGCTGACTCACAAATCGAACCCTGAAAAACCACTGGGCTGATCTAAGTTAGGGCATGGCTGACTCACAAATCGAATTGGAATTTAACGTGTTTTTCGGGAGCTAGGGATCGAGGAAAATCGGCCGGAGAAAACCTTCGATGCAAGGGAGAGTCTTATAAACTCTGTTCTCATGTGATGCCGAGTCCAGGAATAGAGAATTTAAGAATCTCGTTTACTGCAAACCTGAAACCTCAGTTGACCAGTGAAAAGTTATTTAAAATTAGTAAAAAGGAATCGCAAAAATCTCCAAAACGTAGATAAACAAAAGAATTTTTCTTTGGTCAGAAGGTTTGCAAAATATAAAGTGAAATACAGGAAAACGAAGAAAACTTGGTCACGTTTGCCGTTTGCTGGAGAGAAAAAAGACGAGATAAGACCCCAGAAATGAAAGGCGAATGCGGCACTACTGCTACGCCACTCTTAATTCCCAAACACAAAAACCCCTGATGTGTCCATTATGAAGAGTATTGGGCCTTTGGTTTGCTTATTGAAGTCATTCCTGTGACGTATGGATATGATATGATGTTGTTTGTGCCAAAGTTATATCTATAGAATACGCCTTAAAGTGTTCTGTTGTAATGAGATCAAATCTGTACTATCAGACTATAAGCAATACTATATCTCTGTGTTTGACCAATCAAAAATCATGCTTTATTGGAGCTTATCCAATCACATCAAAGTTCTTCCCCAAGCCCCTCCCTGTCCATGCCTTGGCGTGCCTGAGGATTTTTATTTGGAAACTAATGCATCTAAATACGAACAAAAATTATAAAATGAAAAATAAGGAAAAAGAATCAATTTGAATTTATAATCTCTAAAGAACTAGGATTTTCCAGAAATTCTCAAAAACGGAAAACCATGATATCTAAAAGGGCAAATCCTTGATTTTTAATTTGCTATGCTTTCGGTCTAAAAACATCCTATTCGACAGATTTTTTCACTACCAACTGCGTTAACGTTGATCAGTGTTATTCAGACGCGATGAAGACTAGTCTTCGCAGCGCCTGACATAAATAAATAAATAAAGTATCACTGTTATTGCATAAGAGCTTGCATGCACTGTGAGTGGATAATTAGAAACCAAAAATTCGTGAATTCTACAAAAAAATCTAGCGTAGATTCAAGTAAAAGCCGGCTATGCGAAGTGACGAGCGAATGAGAATTTGACTCATGCTTTTTGTCGCTTTTTTTGTAAGATTATTCCTCGATAGCGTAGTTATTCTATCAAACCCACTCGTAAAAACTGTTTGGAATTCAAACTTAGAAGAACATGATAAATACGGAAACAAAAAAGTTAAAGAATATGAATTACCTGATTGGAACTGAGATTCGTGACCGAGTAGAGTTGAAGTCAACGAAACTAATAAGATATACGAAAAAAATTGAACTAAAAAACAAAGTGTAGCTCATGTTATGTAAACTGCAAACCGGAATCTAGCTTGGTGAATTTGCATAACTAAATGTTTGAAATGGTTTGCAGAAATAGCCTCAAGGCTGTCGCGCAGGAACAAGTGCAAATGATGACATCTTTTTTTTAGTGTTAAAGAAGTAAAGTAATCATTTGCCACGTCCTTCTATTCGTAAATGAAAAATTTAAGAACATATGTTATTTACTAATTTGCTCTCTCTCTCTCCCTTTTTTTTCTCTCTAGACTTTTCTCCTGTGGAGCTCAAACGACTTCAAGTCCAGACTTGCTTTTTTTATCGGAACTACCTAGCTATTTATAAGCAAATTTATCGATTATGGTTCGAATAAATAATTTATGACTGAAAATTGTTTCGTAAACATCTGGAGACTTTAATTGTACCGCCATTCGATAAATACATTAACGGGCAAGAGTCTGAAGAACACTTTTAGAGCTTGTTTTTATAAGTTGACATTGAAAAATAACGGGCAAATGTGAAGCTTTCCAGGTTTCCATTAGGCCCATATTCAGCGTTGATTGACATTCTATCTAGCCGTTGATTGGTTCACGGGTCAGAAGCCATTTGAGAGTCACACTAGGGCGTAGATGTTTCATTCATATACCGACAAAGTGTTCTTTCCTGGGCTCGCATTTACTACTGCAAATAGATACAGCTAATAATAGCACTGAAGAGAGCATAGATATCTATGCTCTCTTGATAACAGCCAATACGCATGAGCTCGGATATCTAGCACAGAGCATAGTGAGAAACTGACTTCTTACGCTTTTTTTGCTCCTTTAAAAATTCCTCTGACGGTTTCACCTTTTGATATCTTCTATGTGAATGTAAGTTTTTCGACAGACGAAGATTTCCCAGAGTGCTTTGCGAGCATCTATTGAAACAGATTTTTACGACTTTGAAATTACGGTACACGGCACGTTGACCTGTACGGTGTTGACGATACCATCGAACCTATCAAGAGCTGATCTCCTTTTCTCTAACTAACTACCTTGACGATCATGCTCCATGATGCACTGCACGATGAGTTAGTACCATCAATTTTTCATGGCTATATAAGTGATGTCAGTGCTACGTAATTTACAATTATACTATTACTTGATAAAAGATTCTGCAATGAAGGTCATCTATTTTATTTTTTACCTGCGTGGTCTATTGAATGGGCGTTGATAGAAAAACCCCTAACTAACCTTAACTCAAAGTGAAGTGTAAACGTTACAACCTTCCCAAACCCACGCAACTCCTCAGTCCGTCCCACGAGGAACCGGGGAAACGCCGACAAAGAAATCACAAAGACAAAATCTGAAACGACACTAATTGAATTTCCAACACACTGTAGTCTCGAGCAGTACTATAACCACTTTGTCTCCCCGTATATTATCTTATCTCCGAGTTCACGAAGAAATGCCAGAGATATTACAGTAAATTCAAAGCTTTAATGAATTTGAATTTTCAACACACAACGTATGTCAGACATATTGGCACTCAAAGACCACCTCTCCGAGAAAAATCATTAATGCCATCATAACATACTTTAAAATCTACTGCGTAGGATGCTATACTGTTAATGATATATCAAAATACCTTTAGGCACTCTTATGCATCGCTTGGATCTTCGTCAAGCTAGAGAATAGAGATCTTCAAGGAATCTTCATCAGTGGAAGTTTATCAATCAGCCTTAAAAACAAACAATCAAAATGGCGCCAGGCTAAGTCTGTTAATCCAGGATAACCTTTTATAGATTATACATTACCTCGATGCATCGCAACACAATGCAAAAATAACTGTCGACTCGGCTGTGTAATCAGTAAGTTCTTCAGTTCAGACGTGTTATTCTTCAAGTGTTTACATGCTTTTTAACTTCCCGAGTATGAAGGCTGATTCAAGTTGTCTTACTCATTCGATCAGCTAACATGCAGTGCGTCTAATCTTTCCTTATAAAGGATTTTTTTACAGGCCAGACATTTGCTGACATTTGTATGCGCGGCACGTTTCTTCGTGTCTTACTTTTCGCTCGCACTGATAGACCTAATCACTTTTTTTAATTCGAGATCACGTCGCGTGTCATTCCCTTGAGAATACGAATATATGTAACTGAAGGCTGGTCTCATACGGTAGGTAGCACAGTTCCATGTAAGCAGAACGCCTACGCGCACAATTTTTTGAACGGTTAAAAATTTATCCCGCGGTACCGTGTCTCATCCATGACTGTATCTTCTCCAGCGTTATTGGTAGTAAAAAGAAATAACACTCAGGAGAATGACGCATGGCATGAAATGGCGGCAAAAACAGTGATCACATCAAAGTTGGTGGCAAAACTTTTGAGCTTGGGTGTAATGTTTTCCCATTTCAGACCACGTGGTATTCCCTAGAGTATCACTAGGGAATTCATTTAACTTCTGCTCATTTCTTTGTTTAACCATGCAGGGTTCGTACAGGATCCCCTGTGAGAATTTCCAAATCTTTTCCAAAACTTTCCAAAGCTCTTTGACTCAAATTTCCAAAACCCCACATAGCACAAAAATAAAGTCAAATTCATGGATCTGAAACATCCAACATACATTTTCAAATGCAAAACATTACTGCAGACAAGTTACAAAAAAATCTATAACTTTTCCATAGCCTAGTGGACCATAAATCAATTTTCCAAAACCTTCAAGGTCCTGGAAAAATCGATTATCAATTTCCAAAACTTTCCAAGACTTTCCAAAACTCGTACGAACCCTGTTTAACGGTTGCGCATGAGAAAACACATGAATATGGATACAACTCAAAAAAAAGAATAATATTCTTAAGACCACTTGCTATTTCCATTGAGTATTATTTCTTTGTTTAACGGTTGCGCATGTGAAGACACATGACACACTCTCTTCTCTTCTCTTCTCTTCCCTTCTCTTCTCTTCTCTTCTCTTCTCTTCTCTTCTCCTCTCCTCTCCTCTCCTCTCCTCTCCTCTCCTCTCCTCTCCTCCCTCTTCCTCACGCTAACAAAATCGTTCTTTGCGTGCCTGATCATCATTTTCCTAGCGCCTTTTCTTCTTGTTTATCATTTTCTTTGGTATTTTGTCGGTATATGTGACGAGTGCTGGCATTTAGAAGTCTCTGAAACAATTATCCTGATGCCGTCAGCCGGCCGGAAACAAGAGTCGTTACATTAGGCCTTTTAACTTGTGACGCGCTGATAGATCCTGTGGCACAAAACCACCGCGCGCTGTCTTCTTGATGACCCAATATACTTCCACCTATGACTATAGTTCGGTACGGGGTGTTTTATACAAATTATGAGCCCTGTCAGTATGTGGTCCAACAAAAAAAAACAAACACTCTACGTGAATAACAAAAAAACGAGTTGTTAATTGAATATAAGAATTTTTTTTAAATTGAGATATTGAGTTTAATATTTTGAATTAGGCTCACCTTGTTGGCCCTTTGAATAAGCTTACGTGGAAAATCGAGCGACTCTAATGTAGAGACAAGCCTGTTGGTGAAAAGCAAGCTGGTCAGTACAGTACTGTTTAGAGGCCTGTAGACTAGTGAAATATATTCGACCATGCACGCCGCTCTGATTGGTCAAAACTTAAATTGACAACAAATTAATTTAAAATGCGCACCTGCGCACTCATGTTTTGAGTCACTGTGTCAATGTCGTCCCCAGAGCCTGCGTTTCTCTTGGTCAGCAACGGAAAACGAGAGCACTGGCATATTTTTCTCAGACAATTTTTAAAGGATGATTCGAATTTAAAGATTAATAGTTTATTTTGTAACTTGACGTGTTTTCTTTTTCTGAGAAAAAGCCTCAAAAACGCTTGTTTTGACTTTGAAAGTTTGGCGGTTAATTCGCGAATTAGCAATTATCCTTTAATCCGGCCCAAATTTATTGCTCTTTCGCTCATCGCTTGCCAACCGGCAAACTTCGTACCTCATCAGACTAGATATCTACCAATCTTGTGCCAAATTTTCGGCTTATTTTGTCAAACCTTATTTTGTCTACCTGCCTATGACTCTTCTTACGGCACGCATCAGCTTCCAAGCGGCTTCAAAAAGGGGGTTCCAATTTCATTCTATTGAGCGTAAAGAAAATGATTGACTCCACAAGATCTCACAAAGGGGGGTTTAATGGAGCCCCCCGGAACCACCCTAGATCCGCCACTGTTATGTGCCTCTTTCAATGTGATATCATATTCCCCCAGTACAGTGAACACCTCTAAGGCGGACACCTCTGTAAGCCGGCGGACACCATTGTCTGGTCCCGGTCGAATTGCCATTGGTATATTATTTGTAATGAAACTCCCTCAATGCGGACACCCATGTAAGGCAGACACCTTTGCCTGGTCCCGGCTGATTTGCCACATATTCTCTGTAATGAAACTCCCTCTAAGGCGGACACCTCTATAAAGCGGACAGCGGACACTTTTTCTGTGTAAATTAGGTCGGAGATACCCCTCAAAACGGACACTTGGAACTAAAAATACTGTGCAACAAGGATAAATCGTTGCGCTTTTAGTTTACCTCTCGGTGCTAAAATTACAAATCAAACATTGACCACGTTCAAACATCCGCTCACAACACAAGTCATTCTGTAGTACTTTACTTTAGTAATTAATAAATAAATCAATAAGTTGTGTCTTAATTGCTCTGTGAAAGTAAATGTTTGTCCCTGGATACGTTATTAGATCGGTGGGTTGAAATTTCATAGCTCCCTCTAATACAGGCACCTCTCTAAAGCGGACACTAAGAGCTGGCCCCGAAGGTGTTCGCCTTAGAGTTCACTGTATCTTTAGGGCGTAATCTATGCCTTCATGATATTTTTTTAAAGTGGAAGTTTCATGTTTTGTTCTTCATGATACATTTTCTAAGCAGCCATTTACTAAACCGGAAGACCAGAAGACAACGCATACGCAGTTGAATTTACCAGAAATCTTGGTAATAAGCCAATACTCCAGTTTCACATTCGATGGAAACCGCTGTTTTTGAAGACCACAGACTCATTTGTACAGGCTTAGCCTCGTTTATAAGTCATCTATTCAAAGGCACCATTAAAAGTCCGTGGGATTGGTATTATTCAACTTGCACATTCTTTACATTACAGTTGGCTGTTGCTAATGATTTGCATAAGTCAACCGTAATGTAAAGAATGTGTAAGTTGAACAATACCAATGTTTTGAAATCCCACGGACTTTTAATGATGTCGTTGAATAGCTGACTTATAAGCGAGGCTAAGCCTGTACAAATGAGTCTGTGGTCTTCAAAAACAGCGGTTTCCATCGAATGTGAAACTGGAGTATTCACAGTTTAAGAATCGTTATCAGTGCGCATGCGATTTTATCCCGAATTTCCAACCTTCTTTTGTTTAAACCTTCTTTTGTTTTTAATTAAACAAAAGAAGGTGAGAAATTCGGGATAAAATCGCATGCGCACTGATAACGATTCTTAAACTGTGAATTGGCTTATTGTGGTAGATTATGCAAAAGCTCTCGTTTCTCGTTTCTGACCAGGAGAAAAACACTCTGAGGACGAGATTGCGTGTGCGTTTAAATGAGTGGTTGGAAAACCTTCAAATTTTCTCAAAATCCTGTAACAGCCATATCGCCATATACCGTATACTTCATCATAAACATTTTGAGTGTGATTGTTTAAACATTTAGTAGAAAGGATTGTAACTACTCGATAGGAAGAAGTTACTGTAGGTTTATTCACACTGACTAGCTTATTCAGTGCTAAATCTAGAAACTACGAAGCTAAATTAAATACAAAAGTTACAATTAACAAGCTAAGTTCAGCAAAATACAACCACAATTTACTTACCAACGATGACTTCTAGCTTTACGTTGATGAACGCCATAAAAATTAATCTCTATGAAACGCAGCATTGTAAGGAATGAGAGCACTGATTAAATATAGCTAAGAATGATTAAAAATTTGCATACGGAGCAATAGAAGACAAAAAGGCGACAAAGCGAAAATTGATAACAAAAGAACTAAATGAACGCACGCAGGCACGAAAACTATTTAACGAAAAACAGGAAAATTTTAACCCTGCATCTCAATGGAACTAAATTATTACAAGTATTGGTATAAGGAATCACACGGTTTCTCGTTCAGTTTGGGATATTTCACACTCAACTCGTGTGTTTTTCAAAGAGTCAGTTGAAATTGCACGAGACCGTAGGAGCTCTTTGACAAATACAAATACTATGACTATGCATGAAGCGAAATACTAGATTTTTTCAAAAACTGGTCTAAAAAACAATAGCAATAACTACAAAGAATTTATGCAAGCAAACAGTGGTAAGAAAAAGGTTGCTTAATCTTTTTAAAAAGTTAAAAAATGTAATTATATTTTTTTATTTTCGAAACTTCAAATGTCTGACATTGTTTATGGAAATTAATTAAGCTTAATTATCATAGTGGAGAAATTCTGTTAATCTTATTATAAATAATTAAATATCCTCTTTATTTACTTTCCTGACCACTAAAAGAAAAGTTGAATAAAGTTACTATCATTCAGTACAAAAGTTTATTAATAATTTACCTTTTGAAGAATAAAGCAACCGTTTGACGTCTTCCTCTTCTTTAATTTAATCAAGTTTCTCAGTCCCGTTTCAACTTTCGTTTGAAGGGCTTTAACTACTGTAAAATGGTCCAAAATGATGATTTCTTTGCTTGCTAATTCTCAAACTCTCTTTAATATTTTCTGATGATTTTCAACTGAGGTAGCGTGAATTTGGTAGCTTGATTTTCAAGCCATTTCAGTTTTGAGACAAAAATCCGCCATCTTGAATTTGTTTTAGAAGGAAGGCTGGTCTGTTGCTATGGCCACTACTATCACATGATTGGCTAATTACTTTCCTATAGCTGGGTTTCAATCAGCTGATAAAAGTCTTTGAATCTGATTATCTGCTCCAAATGGTGGCCAAACACTGACCACCATGTGCTGTCAGCCAGAAAGAATTCTATTGAAAACTTGTGATTCAGCTGAGGAACATTCCGCACGAGACAGGAAATGACGTCAAGTGAAACCCAGCTATTCGTTCAAGTATCCGCTAATCTAAAGCGAGAACTTTTTATAATTTGAATAGTCCACTCTCGATATTCTGGTTGAGTGATCACGCACAAAGCAATTTAAGACGAGGCTCCGGGGAAACAATAGAGTAACTTAATATATTCTTCTGTTTCTCCTGAGCCTCTTCTTGAACTGCTTTGTGCGTGATTACTCAACCAGAATATCGAAAATAATCTATTACACTTTTTTTTTTGCACTGAAATACACTTTTTTTTGCATTGTATGACACTTGAACAGCACTGCTCTAAGCCAATCAAAATCAAGTAATTTTGTTCATGTAGATCATAGTCTAAAAGTGATTAGCTCTCATCTTCTTGATCGATTCTATTGTTTCATTTTTATTTTCATTTATATAATAGTTCCTTACGTTGTAGCAAACAGTTTTTGCTCCGAATTACGGGGACCGAGCTTTCCCTTCGAGATAAAGTCATGTAAAAATGTAAGCAAATTTAAATCTAACTCAAGATTCATTTATTTCGTATGTCGTATTCTTGATTTTTTCATTGATTTTGACATAGCATTGCTTGTATATCGTTCTTAGTTAAATCCTTTTTTGTGACAAGATTAGTTTTAAAGTTCATCGTCATTATTATTATTATTGTTATTATTATTATTATTATTATTATTATTATTATTATTATTATTTCATTTGCCCTTCTCCGCTCTGCTCTATTATGCCTCAGAGGCACTAGAGTAAAAAGAAGAACTCATGACATTTATAACACAGATTTTTCTATTGACAATGCCATCGCTAATTTTAATTAGATTTTTAATTTTTCTTTGTATGTGCATATTTTATTGATATTTTGTACCTACATTGCTATATTCCTAATTTAATATTTGAACTCAGTTTTTTTCTTTACCTTAATAATACTTTTAATACTTTAGATTTTAAATACATATAACTTTGTAAATAGTCATAGCAAAATTTTTATAGCATTTTTTGTAATTTTCATTATTATTATTATTATTATTGGATGTGAAATAAAGATTATTAATAAAAAAAAAATAAAAAAAAAATAAAATAAAATTATTATTATTATTATTATTATCATCATTATTAACATAGTTATTTTTAACACTAATTGATCTATCCAGCAGTTATATGATGCCTAAAAGAGATTGTCACTCATTATCTTGGACAATTCTATTCTGTTTCTTTTTCTTGGGAATTTCCTCTATGGGTTTGTTCTTCTTGTTCTTGTTCTTCTCTTTTTCCTCTTTTTTCTTCTTCTTCGTTTTCTTCTTCGTTTTCTTCTTCGTTTTCTTCTTCGTTTTCTTCTTCGTTTTCTTCTTCGTTTTCTTCATCGTTTGCTTCTTCGTTTGCTTCTTCGTTTTCTTTTTCGTTTTTTTCTTCGTTTTCTTCTTCGTTTTCTTCTTTTTCTCCCACTTTTTCTTCTTCTTCTTCTTCTTTCTCTCCTCTTTCTTTTTCTCTTCCTTTTTCTTCATTTTCTTCTCCTTCTTTTTCTTCTTCTTCGTCACTTCCCTCATTGTCAGTGGCTTCATTTGCCTGTTTTGTTGGACGGTAGAAATTCATTGTGATTATATATCAAGGCCATAGTTCGTTCGTTCGTTCGTTCGTTCGTTCGTTCGTTCGTTCGTTCGTTCGTTCGTTCGTTCGTTCGTTCGTTCGTTCGTTCGTTCGTTCGTTCGTTCGTTCGTTCGTTCGTTCGTTCGTTCGTTCGTTCGTTCGTTCGTTCGTTCGTTCGTTCGTTCGTTCGTTCGTTCGTTCGTTCGTTCGTTCGTTCGTTCGTTCGTTCGTTCGTTCGTTCGTTCGTTCGTTCGTTCGTTCGTTCGTTCGTTCGTTCGTTCGTTCGTTCGTTCGTTCGTTCGTTCGTTCGTTCGTTCGTTCGTTCGTTCGTTCGTTCGTTCGTTCGTTCGTTCGTTCGTTCGTTCGTTCGTTCGTTCGTTCGTTCGTTCGTTCGTTCGTTCGTTCGTTCGTTCGTTCGTTCGTTCGTTCGTTCGTTCGTTCGTTCGTTCGTTCGTTCGTTCGTTCGTTCGTTCGTTCGTTCGTTCGTTCGTTCGTTCGTTCGTTCGTTCGTTCGTTCGTTCGTTCGTTCGTTCGTTCGTTCGTTCGTTCAGTTGTACTGATTAGTGACACGGGTGAAAAACGCACTGCGCATGCTCGGAAGTTCGGCAGAAAATTCATAGACGAGTCGAGTTTACTACGAAGAAAACCATTGGGGATTTTGATGTCTTATATTATGCAAATTTCTCTCATACCATTTAACCAGGGAAAGAAAACAACTAAAGTAATGTGTCAGGAAAATATAAGCACTAACTTTACTACGAACGTCCTTAAGGCAATGGGCTCGCGCAAATTTAACCGATAGATTTTCCTATAATTTTGCATATAGATAGTTTTTGAGATGGACAAAACAGAACAACAACAAAAATCGGGGGTCATCGACATAGATTTTGCGCTATGTTAGCTTGAACACGGCACTCCCCAGCGAGTCTAGAACGAAAACAACGCTTCTCAAAGTATTACGTCTAGTTTAATTCTGGTGGCTGCAATATGAAAAACAGAGGCTTTCAGAGGTACTAAAGTAAATAAACTTCCTTGAAAAACAGTTTAATGTCACAAAGTTCAGGAAAAATGCTAAGTTTTGACATTTCCAACTTGAAAAACAGTGGAAATTACGTGCCAATGTCAAGTCTTTTTTAGATGATGTTTCACGATTTTCTCGAAAACAAACCGATAGATTTTTTTTTTTTTCGATATGTACTAGCTTTAGTTAAAAGACATCGAATTCAGGAAAAAATTGTATAGGTCACCGTATTCATTTACAAGATATAAGTCGTAAAGCAACGCAAAATGAAGAGCGACAAACGGAAAGCACACAGGTAGCCCAATCCATGGGTTTTGTCGCGCATGCCTCGAGTCATCGAACATACACAAAATGACTGCCATGCGACTAATTGTCAAGTTATATAAATACAGTGTATTGTTTCACATTTTGGTCAATATATTATACAATTCTAAATAATAATAAAAATGCGCAGAAAGATGCGCACGAGTGCGCGAGCCCATTGCCTTAAGTTTAGAGATTTACTAAACGCCGGTAAATCTCCAATGGTTTTCTTTGTAAACACGACGAACTTCCGAGCATGCGCAGTGCGTTTTTCACTCGTGTCCTGATTAGTAGTGATTTGATCTTACATGTTCAGCGTTTTCTTCGTCCAGTGGATTCGATTCATCACCAGAAGACATATTTTTTTGTTCACCTGTTTTAAGTTAAAATGGGATTTAAACAAGCCGGGATAAGAAGCAATAATCATAGGACATTGTTTCTATGTAACATTAAGCAACTTCTTAAGCGCAAGTTAAGAATATATATATAACAGTACAAAAAAATTACCTGACAAACCGTTACTTGCAGACTCCACATCAGACGATGATAGCTGTATATCAATGAAAAACCTTTTAGCGGGAAATGCACGTTGCGATTTGTTGGCCCGATTCATCATTCCGACACCATTAAGAAGCAAATCGTGGGTGTAGTTTAGAGCCCGATTCAAGCCCGATCCGAAAAAAATTGAATCGAAAATTGAAAAAATTAAATCTGTAGCACTGTCACAGATTTTTTCATGTAGGTCCGATTTTTCAAATTAAATAGGGCTTGAATTGGGCTCTCTGAACTTACGCGCACGATTTGCTTCCCGACATATTCTGGCGAAGAATTGGACCGACAATCCCAGGGCCTTTATAGATGTAGATGAGCATTTGCACAATCCACCTTTTCGGCGATAGGCCTTCACGTGGTGAATAGTGACTGTTACGGTCACCAAAAAGTTCGGACATTTCGTTGTTGAATTGCCATACGATCGTACTAACTTTTGTACAGTTTATTGACTTGAATTGTTTATTCTGTTACGTCAAAATTTTAGCTAAACTATCTAAATAATTTATTTTTGAAGAATTTTAGCTAAAGTTTTGAGAACAGAATAAACAATTCAAGTCGATAAATTGTATAAAAGTCAGCACGATCGTATGGCAATTCAACAACAACTGAATGTCCGAAATTTTTGGTGACCGTAACAGTTTTCACCACGTGAAAGCCTTTCACCGAAAAGGTGGATTGAATGATACACACAATACAAAAAAGCTAAGTTCTAAGCATACATTATTTGGTGGGATGTCTAGAATCATGGGGTCTGTTGACCGGTCAACATCAGTTCATTTACCGTGTATATCCTCCAACGTGTCATCGCGTTATTACAACCAAGACAAGATGACCAATTTCTAGAACTTAGTCCAGTTGAAGGATAATAAATTGATCTTTGAGTGGCTCCCACTTTGTTGCCACAGTTTGTAGAACAAAAATATCTAGGTATTATCCTGTGGAAGAAAAAAAAGAAGCCAAGGTGTTTTTTTTCTTCAATAGGACATTTCTTTGTTATTCTCAACTTTGACATTACCCAAAATACATTGCGGTTTTAGGGGTAAACCGGTCAAAACTTGTCATAAGACTAAACCCTGTTCAATCGAAAGTACGCTATAGATAAACCCTGTTCAATCGAAAGTACGCTATAGACCCCTTGCACCTGACGTCAGAGCAGCTCAATTTCGAGCACAAAACAAAAGAGTTTTAAAATCCTGAGAATTGGAACTTATTGTTTTGTCCTCCAAATTGAGCTGCATTCCGACGTACTACAAGGGGTATATTCTTTGGGTGCAACCACGTGATTCAAAATCCCTTGAGATATAAATAACAATGAAACAGCCGCCATTTTGGTTGATATAACAAGAGAAGCTAATGAGGAATGCTTTGTATAGTCAACCAACACGGCTAGTGACGTAACATGCACCCCAAGAATGTAAAATACTGATAATCAGTTCCTTCTGATGTTATTTTACCACATTCAGAACATGTTATCTTTGGTCAAGCTTATAGAAGTTTTCAGGACAAGTTTTTTTGCATTTATACTTACTCGTAACTGAGATTCGTTCCCGAAATAGGGTGTAGTTCCCATAGTACAGGACGGTCTTTGGCGACAGTAACAGTAAGGGTTCCATTCCAAAGTTCATAGGACAAACTTTCATCACATCTCCTATCTCCGGGACAAAACTGCTTGTTGAAAATGCTGTAAAGGTTGTTGCCGTGGGAGAGGATTTTCCAAGCACAGCCGCGGTGGTTCGGGTTTTGGCCAAATACGTGCTTGTGATCTGGGGCAGGTCCAACAAACCAGTCATATTTGACTCTGTTATGACTAATGCAATAGCGAGCAGCCGGAAAGTCATTTGGTCGTGGGATCTTGAGTATGGATTCCATGTACGCATTTGTGATGGGGTAATCCCGTCCATCAAAATACACCATGAGCTTGTTACGTTTAGAAGGGTCGTGCAAAAAAGTAAGCATTCTTCTGGTTCTATTTCGTGCTTTCATTATATATTTAGGAAATTTACGAAACGCGTATTGGTGCCATTGAACTCCGTCATTTGGCAAATAGGAAATATAACGTATGATAATAATCTCCCAGACACTCATTATTTTGGAGTAAAGCTCTATGGATCGAAAGCAGACTTTTCTCTCACTTATCGTGTTTCGTGTACTTATTTCGTCTATTTTTTGTCCGAGTTTTTTCAAAACAGGTTCATTATTGTCAATTAAGTGACGAGTTTGATGATGATATTTGCTGCGTGAACTTCGATATTTGGTATACCTTCTGTCGGTCAATTGATCAAGTAAGCTTAGAGCTCTAACGATTTCTGATGTGATATTTGTAATCTCGGTTTTAATCGATTGATCAAAGGCTTGCATGTAAGGCTTCGCTTTCTCAATCTCGCTATTGATTAAACTCCCGGCAGTTTCATTAACTCTTAGGGACATTCCAAACAAAGGGAAAAAACTTGAAAAGAAAAGAGTGAGGTCAGTAACAATCACTCCTGAGGACATCCAACCAAAAGTGTCCAACGTTGCAACAAGTTTCAAAAGTCCACGAAAAGCGCTGTCCCCTCCATTGGCAATAAGAGCGACGTAGGGTCTGGCCTTAGCTATTGCAGCCATTCTTTCTTGTGAGCTCGTTTTCGAGGTGCCATAAAAGTAAGCAATAAGTAAGTTTGGTCGTGAGGTGGCACTGAACTTGAAATTTTTTTCCAAAAAGGCTTGGAAGGGCGAAGGAGCTGTTATTAAGAAGGGGGAAAAAGGTATATACATTACACCCCTCGACTGCTTGATAGTGTCCTTCACGATTCCCTGTGCCATCTTGAACAATAGTCATGCCTTTGCATCGAAGCAAGATTGAGCTCAGTTGAAATGATAGAGACATGTGAATAATTGACCGAGGTGTTAAAAAAGGTCTCTATCATTGCAAGATCACTGTTCGTCTCGGCTACTTTTTTAAGATGGCGCAGGTGACTGTGAAGGGGACTATTAGGGATGACCGCTGAATTTTTCTAATTACTGAAAATAAAATAAATGAATAATATAATAATGATGATGGATTTGATGAGGATGGTGGTAGTGATAATAATAATAATGATGAGGATGGTGGTGGTGATAATTATGATGAGGATGATGAGGATGGTGGTAGTGGTGATAATTATGATGAGGATGATGAGGATGCATGGTGGTAGTGGTGATAATTATGATGAGGATGGTGGTGGTGGTGGTGGTGATAAGTAATTATGTTGATGATGATGATGGTGGTGGTGGTGATAATTATTATGATGATGATGATATGATGATGATAACGATGATGATAATAATAATAATGATGATGATATGGCGGGTGATGATGATATGATATGATGATATTGAGATGATGATGATGATGACGATATGGGGAGTGATGATGATATGATATGATGATGGTGATAATTATGTTGATGATGATATATGATATGATGATGATGATATGATGATGGTATGATAATGATGATGATATTGGTGGTGATGCTGAAAAATAAGACAAATTTTAATTTCTAAATAAATGTTTTTTCAACGCTCCAATATATTCATCAGCTAGAGTACTTACTTCCTGCGCTTCTACTATGATTTGTAAAACCAGTTCTTTTGGTTGCCAGCTTCTTTGTTTTTGGCACGAAACCTTGAAATCATAATGTCCGACAAGGCAATAATGTTTTAGCAATAATTTTTTTTGAGCTTTTTTGTTAAAATCTGATAATTGAAGTATTTACCGTGAATTCCGATTGCTACAGCCAACAACAAAACTAGATAAACAATCTTCATCCTTGATGGCTATAAGTAAACAATAAAAAGAAGATAAGACAAAGAACCAGAATGATAAATATAAAATTCAAAAATTGCAGTTTTACAGCGCTAGTCTTCATATTTCTGCGACCGTGGAGACGTCGGAGTGTATCTTACGCTTGCGCACGCAGTCTCTTACAATGCGAATCGAAAAACCGTGAGCACCAAAACCGACTCCAGGCGTCTCGCTTTTTGGCTCCCGTTTATTAAAATTACTACAGTACGAGCCAAGTTCAAACCGATCGAGCGATTAAAAAATTCCACGACTCAACAGCCATTTTCACAGCATTTTCACGTGAAAAATGACTGTGGAGGCGTTAGAATTTCTTTATCGCTTGACCGGAATGGCTCGGCCTGTTGTAAGCATGATTCACGGGATCCAAATCGGTAGGAATCGGTAGGTCGCAGAAATATGAAAAGCGCTGTAATCTTACTTCCTAAAAATGTAAAATGTAATTGGGAAGCACGGGTGGTTTGCGCTGCTAATTAATGCTACGCCTCTCACCGGGTTCGATTGCAGGGCTCGGTGTCGTATGGGACTAGATTTGATTGCTAGTTGTTTCCTGTGCTTTGAGGGTTTTTATCCGAGCTCTCCGCCCGCTTACCTCCTTCCTTAAAAATCAACTTCTAAATTCCAATTCGATCTTTGGGGCTTTCACCTAGTTGGAGCCTAGCTCTGTTGTGATTGTCCCACGCTGTGATACGACAGCCAAATCTAATATATTCTTTTTTAGATACTCACTTGTGATCTAGGGTTTTTAAATCTTGTTAAAAGAATATGGTTTTAAACATAAGAATCGTAAATAAGGGCAATAATATTTCTTACCAAAGTTCGCTACTGATCTCGATGCTCATCAGTTGCTGCAAAGAATATGAAATAGTGTATCAATGACTGAAATCATCTGTTAGGCAGACTGTTTAACTGGTACCAGTAAGACATGAGAACTGCACCACGATCACGTCATGTACAATACCCACTTCTGACCATGACCGTATCACTGGTACCAGTAAGACATGAGAACTGCACCATATGTAATATTAATATTACACTGTAACAACGATCACGTGATGTACAATACCTACTTCTGACCATGACCGTATCACTGGTACCAGTAAGACATGAGAACTGCACCATATGTAATATTAATAATATTACACTGTAACAACGATCACGTGATGTACAATACCTACTTCTAGCCATGACCGTATCACTGGTACCAGTAAGACATGAGAACTGCACCATATGTAATATTAATAATATTACACTGTAACAACGATCACGTGATGTACAATACCTACTTCTGACTATGATCGTATAACTGGTACCAGTAAGACATGAGAACTGCACCATATGTAATATTAATGATATTACACTGTAACAACGATCACGTGATGTACAATACCTACTTCTAGCCATGACCGTATCACTGGTACCAGTAAGACATGAGAACTGCACCATATGTAATATTAATAATATTACACTGTAACAACGATCACGTGATGTACAATACCTACTTCTGACTATGATCGTATCACTGGTACCAGTAAGACATGAGAACTGCACCATATGTAATATTAAGGATATTACACTGTAACAACGATCACATGGCCGCCAGAACTCCAATTAAATCATATTAAATTATATAAAATAAATAATAAAATAAATAAAGGTATTATTATGAAATTAATTCGATGAAAAATCCATGAATTGCTTCAAAATAGATATCAAGAATTTGACGTACAGAGTTTTTAGCACAGACTTTTAAAATACCAAGCTTGTAATATTAGGGATCGCTCAGGGGGAGGGGCTGGTAGGGCTATCCCTACCACTTTTTCCCTTTTTCCCATACTAGTCTCTTATATTTTCCAATCTTAGCCCCACCACTTCTTCCACATACTAGTCTCTTATATATAGCCCCACCACTTTTTAGGTTACTACGCCGTCCCTGAATATCTATTGCTTCGGGTTGGTGTCACATCGGCCAAACACAACACATCAACTCGATATCTTTACTTGAGAGCTTTAAATCCGTTAAATCGCACAGAACCGCTAGGGAAACACTCAAAAATATTAACTGAAATGAAACTTGTATAATAAACTTATATGTAATATACAGTATATAATGAATTTTACACAAAAAGAACCAGAGTGAAGCTGGTGTCAGATTTTTGAGTCAGATTTTTGAGTCAGATTTTTGGATCTGTTGTCAGATTTTTTCCGGGGGGCGTTACATCAGTTGATTTACAAAGTGCTCTATATTCGAAGTAAAGTCTCGATTCAAGATAAAACCTTTACAACGCTTTAGATATAAAACAGTCCTTGAAAATGGTGGTCTTTGGACATCGAAGCAATCACTTAAAAGAAAATAAAGTGCGGTTTCAGATTTTTTGGAGCTGTGTTATCTACTATCATGATCAACGGGACTTCGTGCCACGAATACTTTAGTAGTACTGCTTCCAACTATCAGGTTACAGCCCTTTTAATTCAACATAAATATACTTTGAACTATCTATAGTGAGAAAGAAATAACTATGTACAAACGTTGAGATAGTATACTCATCAGTTACGTTATATAGAACAAATCCACGAGCCCGTATAGAGCAGTTTTTAAGCAAGCTGGATTAACTGGGTAACAAGACACCGTAACAATGAAAATACAATATTCGATAGTTCACACGCTATTCCTTTATTAAGGTAATCTGCCAGAGGTTACCTTATTTACGGTCCTTAGCGTTATCAATATCAAAACTGAAGTACCTACACAATTATACAAGTACAAAGAAATATCCCTGGGTGCAGTCAGATTTTTTGTGTCACGTACGTCGCTTACAGTGAATCATGTTACAGCACATGGCTCGTTCATCAAATTCCCTTCCAAGCAAAGATATTTTTAAAGATTTTTACAGTTCTCAGCAAACACCAGTTCTACGTGATATCCTAGCAAGCATTTGCTAAATAATATCTTCGCGCACAAAGAAATATAACTTGCTGTCAGATTTTTGCGTC
The DNA here is from genome assembly GCA_964019055.1 of Anthopleura xanthogrammica. NCBI lineage: Eukaryota > Metazoa > Cnidaria > Anthozoa > Actiniaria > Actiniidae > Anthopleura > Anthopleura xanthogrammica. The sequence goes on from OZ025210.1 coordinate 6,180,076, forward strand.
AGATTTTTTGTGTCACGTCGCTTACAGTGAATCATGTTACAGCACATGGCTCTTTCATCGAATTCCCTTCCAAGCAGAGATATTTTTAGGGATTTTTACAGCTCTCAGCAAACACCAGTTCTACGTGATATTCACGCAAGCATTTGCTAAATAATATCTTCGCGCACAAAGGTTTTATCTAGATTCGAGACATTGCTAAGAATACAGAGCACTTTGTAAATCAACTGATGTAACGCCCCCCGGAAAAAATCTGACAACAGATCCAAAAATCTGACTCAAAAATCTGACTCAAAAATCTGACACCAGCTTCACTCTGGTATAAAAAGACGACCTCAAACTAACTAAGCACTTGCGTGACGGATCCAGACTAAAAAAGACTGTGTCGATGACATCGATGACAGGTTGTCGAGACGTAAGTCGATATGATTGGATTCCATTGCCAAGTTTCATATCGTGAGGGCTGGGTACAGGTTCCTAAATCGTGAGGATGACAACACAACACCCTCATAACCAAAAAGACTACATATCGAGCTTTATAAACTTCCGAAGTTTGGTGTTAATCGAATCAACACTAGACAACTTACAGACGTTCAAAAATGCTAGAATTTACAAAGAAATGTATAGTGTTTTGGCTTCCGTCAAACACAATTGATAGACCCCTTGCAGCACGTCGGAATGCAGCTCAATTTGGAGGGCAAAACAATAGGTTCCAATTCTCAGGAGATTAAAATTCTTTTGTTGCTGTGCTGCAAGGGGTCTATTTCCATAGTTCTGTGGCTTGACATTCTAAAGCAATTAAGTCTTATCTGTCTTTTTGTCAAGTTAATTTTCAGGAACTGGAAAATGAATACAACAATGCTCTTACGGCAAAGGACATGCCAGAGGACATTGTTGTTCCAACCTATATCAAACAATGGACTGAAAGTAATATGTCATATATTAATAATAATAATAATAATAAATCTTTATTGGGTTATTTTAAAAGCAGATAAAGAACAGTGTCTTTTTTCCATATCTGCTCCAGGGTGTGTGGGTTGGGAGGGGGTTTGCATATTACAAGTTGTTTTTAAGCCCTAGGGTGTGTGGGTTGGGAGGGGGATTGCATAGTACGAGCTGTTTTTAAGCCCTAGGGTGTGTGGGTTGGGAGGGGGGTTGCATATTACAAGCTGTTTTTAAGCCCTGGAGGGGGGTTGCATATTACAAGCTGTTTTTAAGCCCTAGGGTGTGGGGGTTGGGAGGGGGGGTTGCATATTACTATCTATTTCTAAGCCCTAAGGGATGTGTTAGTAAAAGGACTCTAATGTGGATTTTTCATTTAGCATAGTTTTTTAAGGAAAATACTCAAAGGAATAACACATGGTCAGTCAATGGGAAAAGTTAACATAATCCCCAGCTAATATATTTTATTATATTATATTATAATATATTATATATATAGAGATGAGCGAAGCAAAAAAGACCTTTGATGTGGAGCTAGACATTTCTTATGGTCAAGAAGAAAGATCCACACTGGATATCTTTAGAACAAAGGAAACACCACAGAATGGTAAGCATGCAGACTAAAATTCTTTTTTACTTTGTCAGCATTTGAATCATTATGAGTAGAATATTTTAAAAATGTAATCAGGATTATCTTCATCTTCATCATCACCACCACCATGGTCATAAACAGTGCATCATCATCATCATCACCATCACCATCACCATGATCATAAACAGTGCATCATCATCATCACCACCACCATCACCATGATCATAAACAGTGCATCATCATCATCATCACCATCACCATCACCATGATCATAAACAGTGCATCATCATCACCATCACCATGATCATAAACAGTGCATCATCATCGTCATCATCATCATCACCATCACCATCACCATGATCATAAACAGTGCATCATCATCATCATCACCATGATCATAAACAGTGCATCATCATCATCATCAATTGCGTGGTAATATTATTTCTTGACCTATGTTTTTCTTACATTCAACGGCACCATACAATAGAATATTTCTTAAATTTAATCATCATCATCATCATCATCATCATTTGCGTCCTAATATTTTTTCTTAAATTGACTTGAGATTTTTTTTTGACAATCAACAGCACCAGTATTCATATACATCCATGGTGGTTACTGGCAACAGTGCAGGCAAGTACATTTGTACCAATAGATAGTTCATCCATCCATCCATCCATCCATCCATCCATCCATCCATCCATCCATCCATCCATCCATCCATCCATCCATCCATCCATCCATCCATCCATCCATCCATCCATCCATCCATCCATCCATCCATCCATCCATCCATCCATCCATCCATCCATCCATCCATCCATCCATCCATCCATCCATCCATCCATCCATCCATCCATCCATCCATCCATCCATCCATCCATCCATCCATCCATCCATCCATCCATCCATCCATCCATCCATCCATCCATCCATCCATCCATCCATCCATCCATCCATCCATCCATCCATCCATCCATCCATCCATCCATCCATCCATCCATCCATCCATCCATCCATCCATCCATCCATCCATCCATCCATCCATCCATCCATCCATCCATCCATCCATCCATCCATCCATCCATCCATCCATCCATCCATCCATCCATCCATCCATCCATCCATCCATCCATCCATCCATCCATCCATCCATCCATCCATCCATCCATCCATCCATCCATCCATCCATCCATCCATCCATCCATCCATCCATCCATCCATCCATCCATCCATCCATCCATCCATCCATCCATCCATCCATCCATCCATCCATCCATCCATCCATCCATCCATCCATCCATCCATCCATCCATCCATCCATCCATCCATCCATCCATCCATCCATCCATCCATCCATCCATCCATCCATCCATCCATCCATCCATCCATCCATCCATCCATCCATCCATCCATCCATCCATCCATCCATCCATCCATCCATCCATCCATCCATCCATCCATCCATCCATCCATCCATCCATCCATCCATCCATCCATCCATCCATCCATCCATCCATCCATCCATCCATCCATCCATCCATCCATCCATCCATCCATCCATCCATCCATCCATCCATCCATCCATCCATCCATCCATCCATCCATCCATCCATCCATCCATCCATCCATCCATCCATCCGTTTTTTAGCATTTCGTTAATCTCGTAATATAATTCTGGTGAAAGCACGATTGCCTTCTTCATCTTAGATAATGTCTTGACTTGTGCAGCCGAAGTACACCGTTCGACCAGAAAGTTCCCAATATCGCTCGCAGTTGTTACGAATTAAAACAACAAGATCAACAGCACATACTTCCATTATTGCTTGGGACTTTCCAGTTGTAGGAGGTCCTATTACCATTACGTAAAGATTGTCAGAAAACGAACGACTCTCATCTGAGATGAGCGAGTTGAGGCTCAAAACGAAGGCCGAAGTAGTGAGTAGACAGGACACCAAGTATCCAACGCATGATGATATGACTTAACTTTCTTTTCAATAAACGAATAAACAATGACTGACTGCTTTAGCAAGGAGTAATTTGAATTTTTCTTAGAAGGCTATTCTATACAGAATTTAACGCTGATTCCAAAAATGAAAAGAAAAATAGGGTGTTCCAGCTTGTTTTTTAGATAATAAATTTTGAATATTACCATCTTGACAAGTTTTAGAAAGAAAAATGGCGGGAACGAAGCTTAGCACTGTATATAATGTTAGCGCACAAAAAAATTTTATAAGTTCTAATAATTACGTTTTTTTTTCAAACTTCGACAAAAGATTGCTTTTTACCTGTTTGCCTTGTTGAAGTTCAAAACTGCGACCTCTTGCTTCTCCAAACCACCTGAATGTATAAGCCAGTTCAAAGTTTAAGAATCGATTTTCAGTGCGTATGGGATTTTATCGAGAATTTTTGACCTCCTATTGTTTAATTAAAAACAAAAGAAGGTTTAAACAAAAGAAGGTGAGAAATTCCTTAAAAAATCACATGCGCACTGAAAAAGGATTCTTAAACTTTGAACTGGCTTATTCTTGAAATCATTCCGAGTTCTTGCATAATTGAGCATTACCTTCAAATAGATGAAGACGTTTGGGAATCATGTAACACAGCGCGCTTGATTTCTATTCTCCTCAGTTCCAGCGAAACAAATAAAATCAGGCCTCCTTGAAATACTTCTACTAAGACCTACTAAGATCAACAAAAATAAACAATAGATGGCAAAACAATGCAATAAAACACACTTAAGCCATGTAGCCGCGTAGTCAGTCTCTACAACTGTAGCTTCTCGGTGCGGGGTATTCTAAAGTTGTAAAACATGGAAGCTCCAAGCTGGCAAACCAAGCTGTCTACTGTAAGAGAACGTAATGTGTACGCGTTCAACAAGTCCTTGTTCGGTGACGTAGAGTTCTCTATCTTGGACTCGAATGGCGGGAGAGTAACACTTCAAGCACACAAGTACGTCCTGGCTATCAGTAGTCCTGTCTTTGAGGCCATGTTCTACGGAGACTTAGCAGACACTGGACGAACTATCGATCTACCAGATTGCACCAAGGAAGGACTACAAGAAATGCTTCATTATGTGTATTCAGACGAGGTCAGCTTAACCGGAAGTGACGTCATGAAAGTTTTGTACCTGGCTAAAAAATACATGTTACCGTTTTTGGAACAGAAATGCAGAAAATATCTTGAAGAAAAGCTTAAACCAGAAGATGTGTTTATAGCTTTGCCTCAAGTGAAGCTGCTTGGAGATGACAAGCTCGAACAACACTGTTGGGATATGGTTGAAAGAGAGACTGAACGAGCTGTTTTGTCTGAACCATTTCTTGATGTACCCCGTGAAGTGTTGTGCGAAGTTCTCGGTAAAGACATCCTCAAAATAAAAGAACTTAACTTATTCCAGGCAGTAGATAAGTGGGTTTTGAAGAGAATCGAAGAAAAGGGAATAGAAAACAATAAAAAGAATAAGAGGTCCATTCTTGGTGAAGAAGCCATTCGTCTGATAAGATTTCCACTCATGACTCAGAAAGAATTTGCAGAGAACGTCCTTCCAAGTAAAATTCTTAATACTGGCCATATAACAGAATTGGTACAGATGTTCAATTCTTTGACTCCGTCGACAAGAAATTTCAATGAAAAAAAGAGGTGTTTATCTGTGCCTGCTATCATTCCAAAGAGTCGATTCACTAATATTGTATCCAGTTTAAGAACTAGGTGGAGTTATGCTAGTATTGATGCCATTGACTTTACCGTCAACAAATCGGTCTCTCTCGCTGGTGTGCGTCTGTATGGAAGCCAGGGCAATCATTATGATGTAGATTTAAAGATTTACCAAAGAGACAAGGTCCTTTCATTTAGGGCTTCACGTTTTCCAACTGAGGAGAAATTGATTGATGAAAAATACTATGGGTTTACTGTTACCCTTGACAAGCCTGTTCTACTAAACCCTGGACTCAGGTATACCATAGCAGCTAATGTACAAGGACCGCCTTCTTACTATGGCAACCAAGGCCTGGCAGCCATTCAGTATGAGAAGCTGAAGATAAAATACTTTACATCTGAAAAGTCCAAAAATGGTACAAATATTGAAAAAGGACAGTTTCCAACAATCATTCTAGGGTAAAAAAACAGTTATATCTACTTATTTTGAACCAGGATGGAATATTTAGATATGAGACTGAAACTGTCAATCCTAGTGTAAACTGCTAAAGAAGGTATCTATCCATACTATTGTGAAAATACAAAGTTATAAATTAACTTTCATCACTTTCGTGAATTTATTGTTTGTTTATTTATGTATTATCAATTTTTTGTATGTACATACTTTTGGGGATAAATTGTAATAAATAAATAGAATAAAAAAATAAACTCACATGGAGCCCAATTGTAATAGATAAAAGTGAAATAAAATCGGCAAAAAATTCGACAATTATTTTTTTTGCATTCAAAGTCAAGATAATGTCCTCCAAAAAGTGCGCCTTAATTTTACTTTTTGTGCAGACAAATCTACGAGGAGGAGCAAGAAGAGTTTTTAGAAAATGAATTTACCATCCTAGCGACAATTTTGGTCAAGTTTTGTGGGAGTTCGAAGTTTAAAAGACGGTGAAATCGTGGTTGAAGGTGTTTGTGGTTTGAAAGAAAATCGAACCCGCGACCCAAGCCATGAACTACACAAATGTGAGAGACTCAAGCTAGCGCGCAGCGCGGGCGGGTCTATCCAGGAAATTCTGAAACAGGATGCAGAGGTCGCCTTGGCAACGATTCAGGGTAGAGCAAAGACAATGTCCTTTAGAAAAGAATCCCTGACAACCCGGGGTCACTTAGCCTATATCTTGAATCTACCCCCGTCCACATGGAAGTTGTTGTTTGCCGTATATCTCTGTCCAACACTGATGTCTGATCAACATACTCATCTTTCTTTCTGTTGTTTTTTCTTCTAGTAAGGACGTATGCGGTCCGCCAGTCTTTCCTGCTATCAGAGCGGCTTCATTTGCGGTTTTGCTTGAGTATCAATTGGCGCCAAAAGGTTAGAATTTAAAACTTTTTCAGTGTTTCGTACTTTGACAACAACGACGGGGGAAGCTCGAAGGGAAAAAGAAAGAGTAGCTCCTAAGTTTGATGCCAGGCTAGTGTTAATCCAGTTGCATCCAGCAAATCTGAATGCTGTGAAAAAAATTACTTGAAAAGTCTTATGACTTCAAAGCGCATTCTTAAAAAAAGGACTGATTTCTATTGGATTTTCCTGTTAAACTATTTTTCATATTTTTGGTTGCGCGCTAAACTCGTCGTTTTCATCCTTCTGCATAGCTAAGTGCTTGATGCACTTAAGCATCACTGAAGGCGGGGAGGAGTTTCATTTTAGAATCAGGGAGCCCTTCAGACTAACCCATTTTGTATATTTTTACTTCTAGCTACAATGGAAGAAATCGTTGCTCAGACTAAATCTGGTGTTGAGTTTGTAGGAAAACGATTCCCTGAGTCACCGTAAGTGTACAAGAAATTCTGAGAAAGGGGATTATGAATGTTAATTATATAATCAATGGGTCCTTCGTCGACATGCAGTGTTTCTCTAAATGTTTCGTAACGACCCTAAGAGGACGTCTGCATAGGATACCATAGTTCTATCCTGCTTTGCAGAGGTTTATGTGCGGAAACGTCAAGAAAACTTGTTTTTACCTAATATGCCTAATTATCTGATAAAGTACAGTAGCATTTGTGTTCTATTTTTGTTTTCGATTCTAAAACATATTATATTGTTTGTTATTAATGTAGTTTATATTTGTGCGGGCACTCAGCTGGAGGTCACCTGGCAGCCATGATGATGATACAACAATCCTGGGAAGATCCTGACCTGCCTAAAAGGGTCAAAGGTAAAGGTTATAGACCCCTTACAGCACGGCGGAAAGCAGCTCCGCAATTTGGAGGAGTCGGAGGACGGTTCCAATACTCAGGAGATTGAAATTCTTTTGTTTTGTCCTTCAAATTGAGTTGCTTTGACGTCAGAGGTCTTTGCTGACAGGGTCTTCTTGATGGTGCGGCAGTCACTATAGTAGATACAGACTTGGCCATTCAAGTCTGAACAATCAGTTGTGTGATGCATGCATGCGTAGTTCCAGAGATGATGTCTTTGATTCTGTGCACTGTATCTCAGGTTTACCCAGATTACGTTAGCATGCGTGCAGTTTAAAGTTTTAATGCCTATGGTTTCCCCCAATTCCCCCATTCCCCACCCCACAGACCCCCAAGCCCCACCCCTTTGAGCCGCTACCCTGTGATTTTCCCGAACCAATGCAAACCACGTAATTATCGCTCATGAAGGTAATGTAGTAATTTACTCTTGTTTTTCACCAGGAATCTGTCTTTTTTCTGGTCTTTTTGACTTGCTGCCTATATTAAAGACGACTAACAATATAGCATTAAAGTTGAACGAGTGAGTACAAGAGTACTACCACAGGGAGCCCAATTTAGATAAAAGTAATAGATGGAAAAAAATCGGAAATTATTTTTTAATTCAAGGTCAAGATAATGTTCTCTATTAAAGTATGTTGTGTTTTCAAGATGGCGTAAGTCCTAGCGACGGACCTGCAGACAATGAATAATGACTCAATGATATGGTTGTTGTTAAGAGAATCTGCTAAGAGAAACAGCCCTGCCCTTCAGTTGAAGCTGGTTCAACCATCCATTAGATGCCCTGTGATTCTTCCTGTGGGTGAATACGAGTCAGTATCTTTCCATAACCAATCCAAAAACATGCTTGAGGTAAGAAAAAACATGCACGAAAGGTTGAAATGTATTATATTCACATGTAAAAAACGTCAGCACAGAAGAAACTATGCTGGAACTGAAACGTGCAGACAAAGTTTTGGGAAAATTCATATTGTAACCTTTCGCTGATTGAATTCACATCGCCCGTAGTGCATTTCGGGCTTTGTATGCAACAAAACATTCACCAACCATTCTTGAAATAGCTCTTTTTTAATCTCATGAGATTTTCGTGTTTTTTTTGTTTTTTTTTTGTATATAGGTGCTGAAGTCTCACGGTATTGAAGGCAAATACTTTAACATTCCCCAATGCGATCACTTCAACATCATATCACACTTGACCAACCCTGAATTTCAGCTTTCAAAGGTAACATTGGATCAGAGATTATAAAAATTTAAATCAAAATTTTAAGAATTTTGTAAATGCCTTCATGGCGACTCTAGGGAAGCAGGGAGCAGACTCCAATCATCCCTGCCTTCCCTCTCAATCACCTCTTGAGCCGCTTCACAAACTATGCTTCTTCCCTTCTTATTCTCTAGCCTCTTCTGGCTGCTCCCTAATTTCTTCTACTTCACTTCTTCCCCTTATCGCGCTCTAACACAGCGAGTACGACTTGTGCCAAGTCTAACTCCCCCTACGCTGACTATCAGAAAGCAGACAGCGACCTAGAGAAATATTGGAATGGAAGCTTTGAAGCACACAATAACGATGCGTTGTACTGATAATCTTGCGATTGCTTGTCGTAGCTAGTTTCGAGACCCTCTGATAGTCTCGAAAAATTTGAGCAAATTTTCTTTAATGCTGCATTTTTTTATCTATGAATATTGCCTTTTTTGCAGGAGGTGCACCAAATGTTAACTGAGAAACATAACTAGTGAAACATTGGGCAGCCAGGTTCGAAACAAACCGGTTTTGCAAGTAGTTAAACGACCAGTTGCGCACACTAAATTCCCACACTTAAATAGTTCTCAATTATCCGCGCCTGTCTCTCCGAATCTCACCCCACATCCCAAAAACATGATTAATACCCAAATACGTTATTCTTTAAGACTGAGCAAAAATAAAAAATGCAACTGTAAATTTTGTTGTTTGTTCCAGACCATCTCGGGTACATTACTTATGCGTCCATCCAATCCATCTCTGGTACATTCTTCTTCCTATGCGTCCATCCAATCCATCTCGTGTACATCTTCTTCCTATGCGTCGTCCATCCAATCCATGTCGTGTACATTCTTCTTCCTAAGCGTCCATCCAATCCATCTCGTGTACATCTTCTTCCTATGCGTCGTCCATCCAATCCATGTCGTGTACATTCTTCTTCCTAAGCGTCCATCCAATCCATGTCGTGTACATTCTTCTTCCTAAGCGTCCATCCAATCCAGGTCGTGTACATTCTTCTTCCTAAGCGTCCATCCAATCCATCTCGGGTACATAAAGTCTCATTGAAGAATATGATTGATCTTTTAAGCGTTCAATCTCTTTCGAATCAATTTCAATTCAATTTTATTCATTAAATACATATATTTTTAAAATGGGTGTTTTAAAGTGCTGTTCAGCCAGGTGGGGAAATTAGATCAATTTGGACTCATTTTTCTTTATCCAGGGTAGGGAATTTTATCAAAAATTATTGAATATATACAAATGCCCCCATATGCCTGCCCCCCCCCCCCCCCCCCCTCTTGGCATAACATTGATACACACACAAGAAAAAGCAAACAACCTTCATACTCAGGTGGAATTTTTTATTTTACAATTCTAAGCCACTTTGCTCAGTTTAGACTCTTGAAGGGTACAGCATCTGCAAGAAGGTAAAAATTATATATTAGTTAGAGCAATAAGATTCCAACATCAAATCACTTATTACTGATTACTGAGCTCAGTTCAAGTGTAGTTGAAAACAGCATCAATGCCGAAGTGGCATTTAAGACAATCTATGATTACATCATAGCTCAGGTGACCTGTTGTAGTCACGGGAATTCACCACTATCCATACATCGGTTCACTGGTAAAACACAAAGCATTAAGTAGAGGCTTCAAGGTTCAAATTTGAATTATGCTTTGAAACTACCTTGAAGCTTCAGGTGAATGCTTTGTGTTTGACCCCTGAACCAATGTATGGAAAATGGTGAATGCTTACATGCAGTTGAACGAAAACAACTAGTAGGCTTGGATTGATGTCTTATCACTATTCATGGACTCAGACAATAGTGAACCAATCATCGTTCCAGCAGTTTTCCCAGTGGAATAGTCCCTTTCACAGTTCCCTGCACCATCTTGAAAGGTAGCCCGTCCTTCGCATCAAAGGGAGACAAACGGTGAGCTTGCAATGATAGAGACATGTGAATGATTGTCCAATGTGTTAAAAAAAGGCCTCTATCATCGGAAGCTCACCGTTCCAATCGCTTTGATGCAAAGGCATGGCTACCTTTCAAGGTGGCACATGGAACTGTGAAGGGGACTATTAAAATCTTGTCCAACAACAACTACTCAATATCTGTTATATATATAGAGTACTACAAGGATTACATGTGTAAATATCAGCAGAGTTACATTTTACAAAATATTTATTGTAACTTACCACTCGCACAGTTGCACCCATGGACTTTGGAGGCAAGTTATGTCTAAATTTGGCTCGCACAACTCCACTGTTACCATGAGGTCTAGTCACTTTGCCCCAGACCACTCTAAGCTTGGTAGGTTTCTTGTCCCCCTTGGCGACAGATTTAGTCTTGGCTCGGTACACAAATGCAAGCCTCTTTCCAAGATAAAAGTCTGTGTCTACTTTGTTCTCTACACCTTCAATCTTGATCAAGGATGTTGATGGGTGCTGATTTCTAAGACCCCTTTTGTAACCAAGGACAATGCCTTTGGTGTAAAGTCTAAAAAGGTTGATAAAGATCATTGAAACGCTCTGGTATTCCAATTAACATCCAAAAGATTTACTAACTTATGAAATTCAGGTTTCATTCTTTCCATTTTGAGATATAAAACAATTGACTCGTAGGGCAATTTCTTACAATACTGTATTTTTTCATGCAACTTTGATATTAAACATCATTCATGTATGCATAAAGGCTGATTTATACAGTACAGCTATTGCATACAATCTGCTAACTCCATGCTTACAACACTAATTGTATCGTGTAAATCAACCCTACAACTTGCTACAGCTTTTTTCTTGTCATACACAACAGTTGTGAGTAAGTTGTAAGGTTGATTTACACGAAGCAATTCGTGTCGTGAGCATGGCATAAGCAGATTGCATGCGACAGTTGTAACTGCAATCATGCAATTGAAAACTTGTTTTATATCTCAACAGGTGAAGGTGCTGGATTAAAAGAAATGGACCTCATTTTGCCAAGTCCTATTTCTTCCCATTTTTCAAATGTAACTTTAGAAAGAAATACAACTGGAGCTCACTAGCAGTAAAGTCTACTGCTTATATTAAACTAACATCACAGCCTTTTCCATGCTCCATGCTGGAAGTGACGTAAGCATGAAAAAAGTGTGAAGAGAAGGACAAGCAATAGGCCAAAATAAATAAAATTTCTTGTTTTGTTTTATTATCTAGAAAACAAAGAATCAGTTGTAGTTTTCAATGCAGTTTTCTCATACCCTGCTTGGCAGAGGTTTCCTTATTTCTCTCTCCTTTAACGAGAAGGAAAGGAAACCTCTGCATGGATCTGCTAGACATTCTGTCGAGCATGTGCGAAAGCAACAGTGCCCAATTCCCTAATAAAGCACAATTCTCATCCAATCAGAACATGCATACCATCTAAGCCATATCTTATAAAGAACTAGAAACCAGCTACTGGAACGTGCTCACAAAAGATAACTACTTACCGAGTAGGCTGTGACATCCTTGTGTGGATTCCTCGTAAACTAAACACAAAGATTGAAAATAATCGTTAGAATATAGAATAAAGAGTCTTACTACTCAACAGTTAGATAAGTTTAGCTTCACTCGAATGATATTTATGTAACGACAATTATGATAGTAAACAGAAGCCCAACATCGTGTAAACTGGACGGTTCTATAGCTGTCCTCCACCAAAAACATATTGAAAAACATAATAAGTCCAAAGCATGAAAACTTAGTCACATCTCCCCTTTTTCCGAGGAAATGCTACCATCTAATTTTATTCTATATTAGCTAACGTAGTATTTAAGTTTATTTAATTTAGACAACCAAGACGTCGCCATATTGGCATACGACTTGATTAGGCAAAATTTGTTTTATTCTCTACGAAAATAAACAAAATAACATCACATATACTTAGGAAAGGATATGCTCTTCTTGATGGAACAGTAAAATTTATAGAAAAACCTCAGATTATTCGAGATGAATAAGGATTTTGAACTCAATGTACCTTCGTGTCTTTGGATGGATTCACGGAGGAAAAAGAGAAAGATTGCGCCTGCACGTGCCCTGATAACATGTCAGCGGTAACCTTAGTGCCCAGTCTCTTTCTGTCGATACCATAGCAACCAGCTAATGGTTGACTTCATTTGAAATTTTTCAAAATTCTTTGTTATTTTGCCCTTTATTTTTTCAAAATTCCCTTAATTTTGGTCCACTAAGATTCCTTGAATATGGATTCAGACCGCAGAGTCCTTTCCTCAAAATCTCCAGCTACCAAATACGAAGTAATGCTGTTGGAAGACATCACAAGTAGAACTAAAGGCCCATGTGAAGAGAGGATAGCTCTTTGCTTTAATGTCTTTGATGAAGTTCTACCACACTTAGGTGTTTATCGAAAAATTATATCTATACTCAGGGAAGAACTGTACACTGCAGTTTATAGCTTAGATTACACAACGCTTCCACCAAAAAAGGGCCTGAACAAGACCCCTGTTGTACAGCGGGTACCATTTTTTGTGCTTGTTAATCGACTGTATGCAGAAAGAGATAAAAGAGCAAAAATCCTGCAAGAAGAGATCGAAAATCTACAGAAAGACGTAGAAGATAAAGGGAAAAACTTAGAAAAAAGCTATGCGGATATTGAAGCTTTTAAGCATCGAGTCAAGACACTTGAAGATCAGGTTTTTCACCTGAGAATGGAATTAGAAAACTGTACTCTTGAGAAGATGAAAGTGGAGGCAAATTTAGATCAAGAGAGAAGAGCCCACGAAGCTAGTAAGGCTAGGTATGAAAAACGACTTGCAAGTCTTAGAGAACAGCTTGTTAAGAGTGAAGATATGGTCAAGATGTTGAGGAAATACAAAGATGGCTATGATGACTTAGAGGAAGCATTCAATGATACCTCTGTGTTCGTAAAAAGGCCACATAATCCTGCACCTTTGGCTAAAAAATCACAAGTTATTCAAGAAATTGCATCTGCAAAGTTACTAGAAGAGCAGCTACTGATGGTACAGAATTCTATCATTGAGGAGTTTGATGCTTTTATTGAGGAAAATAAGTCTGATCCTTGTGATGAGCCTGGAATTATGCGAAAGGGAACAAGATGGGATGAAGAAACTGAGGAGATGAAAAAGTTCTTAAAACTGCAACAAGAAACAGAAGAAAGGTTTAAAAAAAGTATCGCAGACATTGAAAATGAATTGCAGTTGATAGAAATCCAACGGTCAGCTCTTGAAGACAGGTTTGAACATCTGGAAGAGGAGAAGGGGGAAGAGAAGAAACGGGAAAAAAGAGGTGCTGCAAGGACAAAGAAGGATGAAGAAGAAATAGATTTTGTTAAGATTATGAGCACACCTGGCCATGCTGACCCATTCATTCCACATGAAAGGATTATGAGTAAATATGCAGCAATGATGTATTACTCTTGTAATCATGGCAAAAACTTCCATGAATTTAAAGATGCCAAGTTCTGCCCTAGCTGTGGGGAGACAACTTTATTATGCCCACATAAAGTTGTAGAAGAAAAACTTGTTTCGTTACCTCACAACTGTACGCATGTAAAAATTAAAAGACCAGTTGTCCACATTCTTAAAGATGAAAAGGCAGAATTGTCCCTTCCAGGAACTCCTGACAGCATGAGAACGATGTCAGCTGGGACAATCACTCCATCATATGGAGAGGAATATATTGTGAAAACTCAACAACACCTTACAACTTCCTACAAGAGGCTATGGGATGATCTAGGAGCTAGGACATCCATAAAGCGAAGAATCCCAAGGCCTTTAGACAAGGAAAGGGTTCTATCAATTATTTGCCAGTTCTATGCTACTTTGTTATGGCAAGATGACTTTGCTATGGAAGATGAACAGATTGTATCTGTGCTTGATACCTTGAATGCCTTCTTCCAGGAACGGTATATAATCCCAGATGTTGCTTACCTTGCTATGCATGACTTCCTTTCTGGAGTTGTCCAATATGCCCAGGAAAACCAATCTGTTCAGTTGTTCGCACAATCGATGTGTGGAAACCTTGATCCTGTTGTCATCCGCTATCTTCTGCTGATCAATGACATCATTGATCTTGTGGATTGGGTTTCTGTCAGTGATGTCAGGGTTTTAGCACAGATTGTTTACCCATTTATGCATGAAGAAGACCTCGAACAATTCACTATGGGGTACACTTCCTTCAGCGAAAACAAGATCTCCAAAGAACTTGTTTCAGAATATCTCTTGTACATCATTTTGAAGTACAGGGAACCGTGTTTTCAGGATTCTGAAGTAAAGCTGCTTCAACATCCTGGAAACAGACCAGGATTTATGACAGATATCGAGTTTACAGAAGCCATTGATAACATTTGCCCATTAGCATCAGAGCGTTTGAGAAGGCGTCTTTTTGCAGAGTCCCTGGAACACATGCAGGATGCTGATGATTCTGTAAACATCATGAGACTATCTCAGGTCACAGGGTACTTAAAACTTGTACAGATTTCACCAGTAGTGAAAGATCACATAGCACAGAAAGTCAAAGAAGCAAGAGGCAAATCTGAAGAAGACCAAAATGATCCTAACGAGGCAGTAAGCAACATCAAGAAACAGCTTCTGATGGAAGATGCTAAGAGCAAGGCAGCAGCCACTGGGAAAAAGATTTTAACCATAGAATATGTACGTGCTGTTGCTGCTCAGAACTCTAAAAGGGTGACAGCAAGGCAGATTAAAAGAGTGGAAAAATACAGCTACTAGACGTCTTACAAAAACAAAGAACAGCAAATGGCCAAGGTTTTTGAAAGCCTTGTACAACTGTGAATATAGCTTTGCCGTCATGACCAGTTTTTTAAGAAAACTACTGCAGATGACAAAAATATATTCAAAGTTATTCTTACAGAAATTTGCATTTATCTACTGCAAATGCATCGTAATCTTCAAAGAGTGCAAACAGTAACGCTCATTACTAATGAGTACTTTAATTTGAATTTTGCTAATCATGAAAAGAAGCTATTTATGATGACAGTCACATTTTGCTTGTGATATCAGATATAATACAAAATAATGATAAATGCCAGATACATGATATGTAAAAACATGTTCTCAGAAAAAACTTAGACCCTGAAATAAAACCCACTGTCCATCCTATGAACACAATGAGTTTAGCATGGGTCAGACAAAAACAGACTGCAGTTTTCTTCATATTTCATGAAAATGCATGACATTTTTTACTTATATTTTCAAGACAAATTAATCTGAGACACACATGCCCAGGTGAAAGATGCAGCCAGAAATTATAATTAATTGAATGCGTTGTCACTGGTCTTAAAAAAATGTGCGAGATTTAAAACTAGAGCTTAGTGTGCACTTTGCCAGAGTTTATGATCATGATTGTTGAATATATTGATTGAATTTGGATGTGATTTTTCCCTGGGTTGTCATCACATGCCCATTATCATTTAAATAAAACAAAAAAAAAGTATCTATATATTTGTTATATTTAATGACGATTTGTTTAATACAAGAAAAGTTGTCTAATAAAGTCAGATATTTTTATACCCTAACCAAAACTATGACAATCTAAAAACATCTAAACATCATAGTCATCATCAGCATCATCATGCTTTCTTTTCTGTGGAGTAATCAAAGGTTGTTGTGCACTTGCTACTGTTTCATCCATGCTTGGCAGAGCAGAAACAGTCATTATTGATGCTGGATTAGTGCCAGCTGGAGTTCCTGCCTTAGTGGTGGCTGGTGTACTTATCTTGACAGTGGTAGGTGTACTTGCACTGCTTTTTATTAAAGCTGGAACAACTGCTTCACTTTTTATAACCTAAATGCACAAAGATAAGAAGAAGAAGTTTAGGTTTAAAGCTTTCACCACTGCAATTTTAAATGTTTTTTAAGGTTACCAACATTCATCTTGTTAATAATTGTGATCAATATTTTAGCAGCCAATTGTTAGGGCAGTATCTTTAAAATTTGAGTAAATCCATAAGAAAAGAAACTTAAAAAAAAAAATAGCAGAAAAATTAAAATCAAAATCTTATGCATTATGGAACTGTCAGATACTGGCTTTTTTTTTGCATGGTTGAATTGTATTCTTCAGGTTTATCATATTTGTGATTGTGGATTTTGCTTCAAATGTTATTAAACCATCAGAGTAGTAGGTCTATGTATCAGTCAATATACTTTGCAGTGCCATCATAGATATAATTAAAAATTAAAATGTCAAGAATTACATCATTTGGTTCAGTCACTTCATCATGGGACCCTTGGGTTGACATCATAATTCAACTATCAAAAGCTGCAATTTTAAAATTGCTTGTAAGATTTCAGTTCCAAATGAACTCCATTAACTTGAGTTATGATTATTCATCCCTACCTTAATTGTAGTTGGAACAGTTCCTGTTGTGGGTCTTGCAGTTGTGGTGATGCTTGGTTCTGGTTTAACTTGAGGGCTTTGCAAACTGCTGCTGCTACTAATATTAGTTACTAGCAACTGAGGTGTTGAAGCTATGGATCTGGCGGCGGTTACTGATATGGGTACAGCTGCAGGTCGAACCACTTGCACGACAGTTGATGGTTTAACGATACTGCTTGTGGAAGAGGAAGAAACAGAATTTGTTCTGCTGACGACAGGAGATGGACGCATAGGAGGCTGTAAAAACACATTCAAGGCTTTGAGTAAGCAATCTACAAACTAAGAGAAAATGATTGAAACACAATGACTAACCCTTTTGGGGGCTTTGACTTTGTAGTTTTTTCCTGTAAGACAATATCGATCGGGTGGCAATCTTAGACCACTTTTTGGTTGAATTTGTGGTAATGGAATCCTATTCTTTTGTCTGGCAATTTCTATGAGAAACTACAAACAACAGTGACACATTAGCATACATTTTTAGCAATCCATCAATAACAGGGCTTATAATAACAGCCAGTCAGTCGCCAGTCGTGATGACAGGCCAAATTAGTTTTCGCTTGGTCATACCCAGTCTGGTTCAACCTTTACTGGGCAAAATGACCAGCAAGGCAAAGATTTGACTGGACAAGTTCCAATTTTGGCCAGACACTGACTACTGACCAGCTGTTATTTCAAGCCTTTTATAAATAAAAATAACTCACATAATCACCCACTGCAAACACACTGGATCAATCAATGAGTCAATCAGTCTAATATATGTTGTATTGTTGGTTAAGTTAAACCAGGGAGCCATACTCACATCTCTTGGGGGTGGACTGGTGTACGAATGGTCAAGGCGGGATTGAATAGCAAGCTGAACATCATCTGTATCTATATCTTTCTTGCCTGAATGACTAGAATATGCTTTGGCATCATCCAAAACAAGTGTAACATATCCTAAATAAAATATGATGGTCATTCACAATATCTACTAACAGTTTTCAGTGTTTGACACTAACTTTTTCAGACTGACTAGGCAATAGGCTAAGACATCCATAAATCCAGTAGCCCAGCAGAGTAATTTACTAATCCAAACACCCCACTTGCCTATGGACTTATGAGTCCTAATTTTCACCAGCCCAGAGCAAAGATTTACTAGTCCCAGCCTAGTGGACTAGCCTTAGACTGTGTTGAGCACTGTTTTTAGTTTCCAAAGTTAGCAATCTGTACCAAAGGACAATCCCATGGCATTCCCCTGATATTTGGAATCAAATTTATAGTTTATGAAGACCATTAAAATATAGGATTCTCAGCCTTCAGTGATCTTTACAACATTCTATTGTTGTCATAGCAACATTCTCTGTTAATGACTATTCTCAATCTTGTCCAAATATTTAGTTTATCAAATAGGGCTCTTTAGATTATCGAATATAAAAAAACCTAATCCTTCAAACATGTTGAGGTCACTGCTCTGACGGTATAATTAAGTAAGCAGAAAACCTTTTCGAGCCTCCTTAATTGAATTTTCGCCATGAGACAGTAAACTTATTATGCTTCTAATTATTCCTATTATCCGAAAATAACTTCAAAATAAACCAATAAATAAATATTCATTCCAGATTTGTGCTATAATTTAGCCTAAACAAGAATTAAGGAACGATTTTTTGAGTTCGAAACAACAAAAGCAAGATGGAAAGGTTTGACATTCGTCCTTACGATATGTAAATTCCAGCATCTGATTGACGACTCTTGGTTCATAATCACTTATCCCCATCTCTCTTAATATCGCCCCCATAACCAGAGCATCTTTGGGAGTACTTTTAGCGGCGGGTTTGCTGCTTTCATTTGTGCTCGTTGTTGTGTTGCCATCCGGTTGACTGGCCGCCATCTTGAAAACGAGCCCGCTATCACCGTACCGCTGGATATTTTACCCACCATCCCGTGCGCTAATATTCAAAATGGCGGCCAAGTTGAACAGAGAGACAAGCACTAAAGATGTTGTTAATAGTATTTTGGATGATTATGAAAAACTAACCAGGTAGGGCTTTATGATAATTGTATAACCAAATACAGGGGTGATTTATTTTTTTAAATTTCAATAAATTTTCAACGAATTTGCCATATTTGCAAAGTATAAGAATATGTTTTTGTTTGATATTCTTCATCTACAGGCAGCTTTTTGAAAGCCTTTCTGCCTTTTCGTTGCATCGAGGGAAAAGCGATGCCTCTGAAGGAGATACTGCTGAGGTAAACTTCTTGTTAAAATGCTCCTGATGGGAAGTCGCTCGTGTGTCTTACAATGAAGCCGAATGAAGAGAGAGAGCGAGAAAGCGAGAGAGTGTGTGTGTGTGTGTGAGAGAGAGAGAGAGAGAGAGATCACTACCCCCTCACCACCCCCACCCCCACCCCCATCCCCAAGGATTTGAAATTCCTCTCTCATCTTATATCCAACCATTGATTTATCTATAACTCCAGCAGATAAGTAGTTAGTTAGTCTTTTAAGACACTTTTTTGGCTTGATTGGATGACATCACATCCATAGCTAGAGGGGTGGTCTAAGAATTTCAGCAAGGTGGACACAGAGCTTAGTTTTGTAGAAGGCTATACATTTTGTTTAAAAAAAAAACTTAGATCTATATTGCCTTCAACTCGCCACTGGCTGTAATAATAATAATATTATTAATTAATTAATAATAACATATTTTAATAACAGGATAACCATTTCAGTTATAAAAACTGCTATCAATATGGTTCCTGTATAAACTGGAGTTAGAGCCCGGGGGGGGGGGGGACTCCCTATTGAAAGAGGGTGGGGATGCTTGCCGAAAATCTTAAAAATGGACCCTAAAAGGGACCTGTGTTGTCAGTTTATGGGCATGGCAGGGATAAAATTCTACCCCTAAGAGGGACCAAGCAAAAACGTATCCAAGGCTGGGTTTCTCGATTTAATTTATTAACATCAAACGCCTTCTGCTCGTATGAGTTTATGACGACGTCCTCATATACAAATCGTTAACTGAAGGGCATTGATATAAAATAAACATCGTTAAAAAGAAGCATTGTTGTTGCTGTTTATTTTAAAACCCCTTAAAGGGATCACAAAACTCAGCTGGTGGGCATTCTCGTTCATAACACCCTAAGCGGGACCGAAACCTCGATTTCAACCCCTAAAAGGGACTGCGAGCATCCCCGTCCCTTCGACCTCCGAGTCCTCCCCCCGGGAGTTAGAGTCCAACTCATCACCAATAATCAATAACCATACGTCTGCTGCTTTCATTAGGTTGTAAATAAAATAACAGAAAAAGATAAAGAACTTCAAGCAGCAATTAAAATAGGTATGTTTGTCCTCATGGAATTCAATGAAATATACACAACATGGCCAAACGAGAGGAATGGCTTAAGGGGCTTTTGGATGGACAAGAGCTATATTGGGCCAACATTTTCCATTAACTGACAGTTATTTTGAGCCCAGAGGGGTAAGGGGTACACAATACACGCCTTGCAGTGACCTATTTTTTTTACATTATTTTGTAGCTAAAGAACAAATGGATTGTCAACTTAAAATTCAAGCTACTAAAGAAAGTGTAGCCAAGAAAGATCAAGACATTTTGAGACTTGAAAACCAGTTAAAAGAAACTGAACAGATATTGGTAAGACTAGAATATTGACAAAAATCTACAGTTGATTTATTTATCATGACAATGAGCAAAATATATAATAGACCCCTTGCAGCACTTTGGAATGCAGCTCGATTTGGAGGACAAAACAATAGGTTTCCAATTCTCAGGAAATATTGAAATTCTATTATTTTGTCCTCCAAATTGAGCTTCTTTGATGTCACCTGCAAGGGATCTATAAGAAATAGATTTGAACAAGAGGAATAGATGGGTATCCACCCTACACTTCATCCACCTACATTGCTGTTTTAAAAGCCCAGATATGGGACATTTCTGGATCTATGCAGTTTATATGCTTATTCTTCTGATGATGCAAACTCTTCTAAAATTTAGTCACAGGCAGTTTTCCAGGCCAAAAAGAAGCTAAAAGCAATAGAACAAGCTAATAAAGGTAAATAGAGACTGTGCACATAACTCATTCATGAATGTATGGAGTACTTATTAATAGTGTATATACACTCAACCACAAAATATGGTTAAAATCTAGGGCTGTATAACAGTAGTGCACCTGCTTTTTACTTCTGGGGTCCCAGGTTCAATTCCTTTACTTATAAAAGGGTAAGGTAAAAGGGTATTGGAGAAATTTTGAAGATATTTTTTCTACTTGAAATCTGGTATCAGTATTTCAACAAACACTTTTTTATCATTATTTCCAAGGATCTGTGTCTTCAGAGGAGCTTATCAAGTATGCTCATAAAATAAGCAGTAGCAGCGCTGTGGAAGCACCAATGACTTGGTTGCCAGGTAACTCATGAATATACATGCACTGTACCACAATAACCCATGGATAGCATCCCACTTAGAACAGCAATGCAGTCTCCAGGACATATACTGAAAACTTTAGCAGGGGCTGATCCAAGATTTTTAGTGATTGCATGATAGTAATGAAAGCAAAAGCCATCTTTCCCTTACTGTCAGCCAGCTTAATCACAATTTGAATCGTGGGAAGGAGTTGAGGGGCTGCACCCCCCACAACCCTCCTCCAGATCCGACTCTGCTTATCCTTGTTGCATTTATTCCCTTGCTACATGCATGTCTTATTTCTATAAGATTAATTTTAGAAAGTTTGGTTCATGCCCTTCCTAAGTCATCCTGAGGATTTGAATGTCAGGCAAATTGGCCTGAATATAGTCTACTGCTCTGGGCTATAATCTTGATCTTTGCTGGCTCTTCAGTTGTCTTTCTCATGATTTAGTTTATTTTTCTCGTAAGGTGATCCAAGACGACCCTACCCACTAGATATAGAGATGAGGTCTGGACTACTTGGGAAAATAGGAGAAGGATCAGATACTACACTTGCCTCTACCTTCACTATGGATGGGTCATCACTTTCCACAACCGCACCCTTGGCTAATGGTAAGAAAGAGAGTAAATACCATGTGTGTTGACATGTTCTTTCATTTCAAACGTTCTATACTTCTGCCATGATAACTGACTTGTTTTATTACACATTCTTACCTGTAATGAAATTGTTTGTATTCAGATGGCATCATAAATGGACAGTCAACAGTAGGACTATCTTGGCAGTCACATTTGCAACGATTACCCAATACATTAGAGGTATGCACTGTTCTACTTGGAATTTGTATTCAATAATATATACTGTTGTCCTCTTACAGCATATCTCTATGCAATTCTTAAATTGCTTAATTTCACTAGATGTCATTTACTGCCTTGTAGAGTAGAGAATGCTTGCAATCTTAATCATAAGTCAATGTTTGAGCATCATTTGAGCATCAAACAGAGAACGAAGTTCAAATATCCTTATCATTTGAATGAAGCCAGCAATGAAATAGACCTCTTTATCCTTGAAAAATGTTTTCCCATTTCAGACCACGTGTCATTTTCTTGAGAATAAGATTTTTTGTGTTGATGTGTTTTCTCGTGTGCCGTGTAAGAAAGAAATTATATTCTAGGGAATGACGTGAACTGAAATGGGAAAACATTACGCCCAATGTAAAAGAGTTTATTCTGTGATATTTCCTCCAAATTAAGTAAGTTTACCCAGGCTATATTCTATATTGTATGTTATTCAAACCTGTTTTCTTTTCAACAGCAAGACACAGCGAGTGATGGTACCATAGGAGCTGCAAATGGCCGACCAGATCACGTGATAACAGAAGAAGCAGAAATCATGTCGTCATCATCATCATCCTCATCCAGTGACAGCCCCTGATGATGTTTTCTCGAGTGTGAATAGCAATTATAGTATATTAATAATAATAAGTCTTTATGTCATTATAATAATCACGTAATAGATATAAAAAAAAGCTAATAAAAATGTAGCCATGTGTATTCGCTTGGTTCGTGAGTGCTGACGGTGATATCTTCTTGTTTTGGGGTTACTGTGGTGACAGGAGAGAACCACGGGAAGCATGGTTGACGTAGCGATGAGAACGCTCGTCTCTCACCAATGCGACCCGGATTCAAGTCCTGCCAGGCTCGGTGTCGTATGTAAGTAGAGTTGATTGTTGCGATTTTCTCCTGTGCTTCAAGGGTTCAATTTTTTTCTCCGGTTTTCCTCCTTCCACAAAAATCCATCTTCCAAATTCTAATTCGATCTATCGGTTGCCCTGTAATTAGGTCCTAGACTTTCCATTCACCTCAGAGTGGTAAAGTTGAATAATTAAAAACATTCACAAAACATAGTGCTTGGAAACTAGAGAAAATGATAACAATGGAATGAGAGACAATAACCTACTACAACCCACTCATTCGAAGACTTGCGTCATGCCAAAAGCTGTGGGATACTCGCATGCTTTACAGCAAGCAAGTCATACGACGTTTTTTTCGAGAAATTCAAACATGACATGCGGCCACTTAACACGGATAATCTGACAAGCTATTTGTTCTTGTACTATCTCGTTAAACACTCAACTCCGCTCACGAATGCACCTTTTAATTTGTTCATGAAATTCCGTGAAAACTAAAGACGAGGCGCCGGGAAAAAGATGTCAAATACGGAAATATTACACTTGTATAACACGGTCGCATATTTGTTTTTTAAAAAGCCTCGTATTTGCACTTGCAGAGCGCTCGCAAACAAAAATACAACAGAGGACCAAGTATGATACCTGAGGTACGCCATGTGTTATCAGCGTACGTGTCTGTAAATACATGCAGCTAATAAATGGCGGCTAAAAATAAATACGGACTTTCAGCTGTACATGTGGTATTGAAGTTATTTTGTTTACAATAACCTTCATAAAGCGTTAAAAAATGAATGAAAATTGTTGCTATGCATCGAAAAATCCTAAACACTTCAATGGATGGCGGTTAAAATAAATAGGTCTTTCAGTTTTGGTATTTGACGTTATTTTGTCTACACTAACCTTCAGAAAACGTTTAAAACAATGCATGTATATTTTTGCTATTCATCAACTAGTAAAAATCCTAAATGAGTTACGTAAAACTCAAACCTAGCTACAAGAGTTATCTTAACATGTTTTGTTATTCTTGTTTTATATGCTTTATAAAAAGCCTCGCGTATTTGCACTCACAGAGCGCTCGCAACTGAGTTAGCCATGCCCTGACTTTGATCAGCCCAGAGATTGTTTCAGGCTGCGATCTGTGAGTTAGCCATGCCCTATCGGGGTAAAGTTTGAAGATCGCATGTCAGGCCCAAGTCGGTATTTAGCACTGATACGTCTACCTTGGTTATTCGAGCCTCAAGCGGCAGGTATTTTAAGATCCATTCTATTGTCCGACTAAAATAATTAGAAATTAGGATAAATTTTTTGATGATTATGTTTCGAGCAACTACAGGCCTAAGAATAACAATACCAATACTTCCCTCACTGGATCTGTCTTACAACTTAAAAATGTAGTTTCAAGAAAAAAATATTTTTGATTAGAAAACGTCATCATTTTCCTATTCCACGCATGCGTACTTCATTGGTTTGATTGAGAAACGCGTCATCAAAATTTTGGTCAAGATCCCTAAATTATGAGGACAGCTGTACTGAGAGACCTTAAAGGAAACACGTGCTCGTCTATTTTGGTCCCAATCGAATGGAATTGGTTTCTTAAAATAGCCCGGTGTTATAATTCGCAAGAATAATCTAGTTTTAATTAGCTTTTTGGCGAAGAATTTCTAGAAGAAAACCACTCATATTAAAGTCGAAGAGATGATTGTCGGATCCACGTGACAGAAATGTGTGTGTGTGGGACGAGGAAAATAACTGAAAGTCAGTCTTAGCTGGTAGAAATTATGAAGAATAAGCAGAAAAAAGGTAATCGATTTTCCACCCACGTTGACCACCCACGCCAAGTCCACAGTGATAAAAGCACCTCATTGGTCTGTTAAGGCCTTCATTTTAAGCTGCGATGATCTGACAGCACAGTTTGTAGGTATAGAAAACCAACTATAGGGCTTCTTTCGGGACTTGTGAAAAGAATCCTTAGAAAACGGCATCGTAAAATGAATATATGATGTCCTGGAAGAGTGAACGACTGAGGAGGACGATGAATCAAACTAAGGGGATAGGTGAGAAGATTTTGGTGGTAAGTGTTGAACAGTTAGTTAGAACTAAAGGCCTGACAATGGAGATATTTCGTAAGCAATCAGAAAATCGTATCAATAACACTTTTTTTATAACTTACCAGCCGGCTTTGACCATAATTCTCACTCATTTCGATATACTTTGAACACCAGTTTCTTTAAACTATGCCAAGAACACTACACTGTCTTAGAAATTTAAAATACCGTTGAATTTTATATTGTCCAAAAATATAATATTTTTGTCGCTAAATTTTATTTTCCCAATTCATTACTAGCTTAAAAGCGCGCAATGGTATGGCACACCAATTGAGAAAATATTTTTTTAAAAACACTTTGTGATTCAGTTCTCATTTTCTTGATCTTTTCCAAAAGAAGGATCTTAATGAGTTCGGTAGAATCGTCACGATGCTTCGAATAAGGTCTAAATGACTTAATTTGTTTCTTATTAGTAGAGTTGTTAGTACTGGACTGAAGCATAGATGGTAGCAAGGCTAACCCACCGCCTTTCTCAATTCCTGGTAGGTTCATCAGTGTTTTGTCTTTCAGTTTAGCTCAGCTGTTTTGGACTATATAAACTCAGCTGGTGGATCGAATAGAATAGCCATACTTGTGGTTCAGAGTATTCTAAGTCATTACCATCGGACTCTAAATGATGATGTTAAAAAAAATAAGATCTTAATATGACTTACGATTTGAAAACTTCAAAAATACGTGCGCTGTGCGTGTGGTAGTCAGAGCAATGCAATCAATACCCAATGCTGAATTTGACTTCTAATTAAAAAGACGGGTTTCCCATTCATCGTGGCCACTGACAGTTTCGCAAGATCGTCGTCACTGAGTGTTTCTCAGTATAGATGACTTTTATGTGCGCGCACAAACTTTTTCAAGGTATTGAGCGGACGGACGCTGCAACCAGAAAAAATATAAGCCAAGAATTCTCCAGTCCACTCTCAGTTAAGCTATTCACCATAATCTATGAATGATAGAATTTTTTGTCAGTATTCACGCATCATTAATAAGGCAAAGGGGATTTCCAGGTCTCTGAACAATCCACTGTTGCATTCATTTGCTTTAATTTCGTGGACTGAACGAGCTAGGATCCTCGTATTACAAAAGTTCAGTGCTTTTTAATCGTAGTCATATTTCTTCCTTGAGCAAGTCCTGATAAACATCAGCAGGAGGTAAAAACGTACAACTTCCCTCGAGTAACTGATTCAGTTTCAAACTTCCTGTTTCTGGTTCGCCCACAGATTAGTTCCCCGCTAATCCATAATATCTGTGATGCCTGTCAATTAGCTGTCACAATGTTGGTTCACATCCAATCATAAACCACATAGCAATCACGTGTTTTAAATTTTAGCCAATTACAATAAGAAGGACAGCTTCGGCGGAAAGCTTTCAGTACGTGGAGACTGCTGAATTTTTGCGAAAAATTACTAATGCCGGGCATTTTTTCTTTTTTATTCATTTTTCAGTATTTTATTTACTTCACCGTCCGTCAAAAAGTCAGTGAGACGGTTAGGAACCCTTTCTTTCTATCATACGACATGTTATAGAACCAGAACAAGCCTTCCGGTAGCTGAAGCTTTACATTTATAAGACAAATCATTTTAAAAGTCGACGTGGATGAGGTAACGGTATACGTAGTAGTTAAAGGAGGACTAGTACGAAAATGGTCTGAATTAAATTTTGAGCGAAAATTTCTGAATAAATATGTTTCTAAGTGACACTTTTCGTATTCGAACTTTATCTTGGTACTGATAACTTTACGCGGCGTTAAAGGTACTTTCAAATTAATATGAATTTCGTTCTAGTTTGCATATTTACATGTGTGTTTCAGTATAACTTTCATCTTTCCGCTTTTTGAACAGGAAAATTACGAGCTTTAAAAATATCTTGTCCATTTTTGGCGCGAGAATGCTTCTCTCTGATTGGTTGAAACTGTCGTTCGAGATTTCTATGACCATTACTTAGGAAGCACAGTTCACTAACAAATTACGAAGTATAACCCTTTTTAAGACCCAACCTTCAAATCAAGAAATACTTCACTATTCAGCTTTTCACTTCATGTAGAATCAACACTGAGAATCAGAGGTTTTATAACTGACAAGGACGATTTATAAGTTTCTGACACTACATAGTTCTACTCTTATGTCACCACAATGCATATAATCGTAACTTGAGCTGGTTGCTTAGAGACAGCTGTGTTGCAAGGAGAGATATGACTGTAGTAAAAAAGCTTTTATAAAAAATCCATCTCTACCACAGATATGATACGCACTTGGATCCATCAATGACCTTAGATCCAGGGCCGAAAACCAACTGATTCAGGATGAACAAGTCTGCTATAGAATTAACACTATTTCAGGCTTGTTCATCCTGCATCAGTTGGTTTAACATAGTTTTTTTTAATGTTCCTTGTAGATCCATCGCAGTTTTAGTATCTATTACAGTCAAAACTGTAAAAGGTCCAACCTGGAAAATGACTGTGGGCTGAATGGATTAATATCGTGCTAGAGTCCGGTGAGGGCGTACAATAGGCACTCATATGTATATTGTACGACTCTCATCGTAGTCTACACGAACCTACACCCATACAATTGCAACATCCACGTGGCTCGGCCATTGGAACTACGTACCCGCCAACTACAGAGCTGCAGGACGAAATGATAAAGGTATTCAAACTATATTTTAAGTATATTTTTGTTTCTTCTAACGTTGAATTTTATTAATTACTAATTTTTATCATCCATTCGAGTCTCCTCCTAATTTTAGACATGGCAGAATTTGCAGGGTTGGCCTTGGAGTACTTAAAGTGTAACTTTTATCTTTTTACCGCTGTGCACCTTGACTGCAGATTGTAAAACAAGAGTTTACTTCGCCTAAGAGTTGAAAACTTCTCATGTAAATTGTTTCACTGTTTTGCTCCAAGCTTGACGCCAGCTTCGTTGTCACTACATTGTCATATCTTGGTAAACTCGGTTTTTTAATTAAAAAAAGGCATAACACAGGATTGTAACCGTTTCATCTCATTTCCCTGCTACGTGGATTCACTCTCAGAACTACCTTGTTTAGTGTTTTTCATTCATTTTCGTAAAATCGTACTTCATTGCTCGCTCATTGACATTGCAATTGGCTAACAACATCAATGGATCACATGATCATTGGAGTGATAATAGTTAACCAATTGAAAAGAAGCATGGAATTCCGCCAGTACCTCTATGTTCTGATAACAAGAATCCTACACCAACATCGTTCCATGTAGACTTCCGGTATGTTTTGAAAACCAATATGGCGGGAATGGTCACGTGATCTTGTTTGGACGCAGATCACCTATACCATTCTTGCTAACACTGAATAAGAGGATGTTTCAGCGAGTTTTAACCGACAAAAAAAAAGGACCGTTGGGGAATATAAGGTGCATGGTGCAAGTAAGGAGGGCAATTACATTTCATACCGAAAAGGGAAAGAGGGACCACCAAGACACGGAAAGGTAGATCAGAAAAATTTAAGCAAGACGTGCCTCGTTTTATACCCCCACCCCCGGCTGCAGAATGACCAGTGCCTGAGTGACCATTAAAATAACCAACAAGACTGAACAGACTTAATTTCTTATGTGAATGTGTATTTTCGAGTATGAGTGTTTATTTAATAAATCTAGTTCAACTACATGATCAACTCGGTCTGATTGTGGCTTTGAATTCAAAAAACTCCGTTCCATACGCTGGGGATTATCCAATAATTAAAAACAAATATGATTATTTCATTCTTCCTGATATGTAACAACTTGGAAAAAAGAACTAAAAAGAACTAGACTGAATGTTAAAAAAGGTTTAATCGATACAATTGTTTCAATAAAGTTAGTCACTCGATCCTAAAATAATAATCGGGTACGGGTACAATGATGAGTTGCGTCTACAGCAACGCCCTATTTACGGCTACCCATCTGAAAGCAACGCCTTTTATTAGCTTTGCAAGCGAGTAGCTTTATTGAAAAATAAGATCTGAAGGCCAAGAGGATAAGAATTCATCATAGCTGTTTCTGTGGCAGTCGGGTTTAAGCAAGAAGATCGACGCACGTGGAAAACTACGGTATCTTGCCGCGGCCTCTTTATTTCTCACGTGTAATGATGTTCCAAATCAAACAGAAACGATTAGTGCTACTAATAATTGGAGAGAGATGAATATCAAAGCTTTTCTTTGGAGGGAATCCAAATGACTGGACCTGATTGTTGGCGGATAACATCTTTACTTTTAGAGTAAATTTCATCGTATGTGTCTCCTTGAACAACAGCTGAAGACAAACAAGAAATGTTTGTTAACGAGATGGTAAATTTTAACTCGTGGATGCGCGAAGCGTATTTAACAAAATAACAAAGATTGTCAATCTAAACAGTTAGATAGAGCATTTAGTAAAGCGAGGTAAGCAAATTCCGTCCTGTCAACAAGCGTAGGAAGGGCACAGGAACTAGTGACGACCACTTATTCTTACACTAGAAGAGGATCTAGAAGAGCAGATTTCGTATGTATGTGGAAAAACACGACACGGCCACATCGCTGAACCAATCAGAGCGCGCGAGATTACGTATGCTTTCAATCAAGTTAGAATGCTGTGACACAGCATCGTCACGGTCACTTCACTTCATGTCTGTTCCTTTAGTTTATCTTTACGAAATCTGTTCTTACAATAGTTTTAACTAGTTTATGATATAATATCAAGACACTTGCGCACATTTGCACAATAAAAAAAAAAACTTACCAGTGAAGTATTCTCCAAATTCTTGCTCAAGTTTCAAAGCCCTGTCATATGTTTTCTGAGCCTGTTCTTCTGTCAGTCTCTTGTTCAGTTCTCGAATAGAGTCTACTGATTTGGGCTTAATAAAGATGGCGATTGGATACAACTGCGCTACTTGAAGACGCTTAATCGCGTACCCACTGACATCCAGAATACAGTGTTTGCCCTGACATGTAAAACACATCATGAGAATTGGTTCCTTTAGTAACACTAATGAACTATTCGAAATAAATACAGTAATATCTTTATTAAGCGGACCCCTTATTAAGCGGCCAGCTAGCTGCAAGGTCCCAAAACTTTCCGGCCATATTTAATTCCTTGACAATTTTCATTGCTCGCTTAGACGAAAACAAGTTTTCCTTGACGATTTTTTTATTGACAAGGTTTCCTTGCTCGTGTACATGATGAACAAGTTTTCCTTGACAAGTTTCGATCAGCGAAGTAACAGGCTGAGAACCAATCTCATTAATATTCCTCGCCACATTTTCCTTGTCGTCCGTCTACACGAGCAAATTTCATCCTTGACAATTTTTCCTTGTCAAGGTAAAATTGTTCATTTCACTCCATCTACACGAGCAATTTTTCCTTGTCAAGGTAAAATTGTTCATTTCACTCCATCTACACGAGCAATTTTTCCTTGTCAAGGTAAAATTGTTCATTTCACTCCATCTACACGAGCAATTTTTCCTTGTCAAGGAAAACTTGTCAAGGAAAAATTGCTCGTGTAGATGCCGTTTTACCGTGAAATAAACCTCTATTTAGCGGACACCCTTTATTAAGTTGCCATCAGACAAGGTCCTGAAGGTGTTCACTTAATAGAGGTACTAACGTATTTACTGTAAAGCAAGCAATCCGCTTAATACAAGTATCACTGTAGCTAAAAAACATAAATTGACAACACCTTGACAAAATTTCTATATTTACATCAAGGTTTTGTTGAGGTACCTTTTCCGCAACCGTCTTGACTGATTCCACGCTAGTTCCATAAAGATTTTCATTATACTGGCCAGCCTCAATAAACATGTGATTTTGAATCGCTCTTTCCATCTCCTCACGTGACTCAACAAAATGATAGTCGCGAGAATCCTCTTCATAGTCACGCCTGGGTCTGGTTGTATCTATTGAGAAGGCAGATTGCAGGGTTAGCATAAGTCTAACAGTTTCTTTATTGGTCTATTGTCAAGCACTGATAACGGGGAGCACTGAAACCCTGAAACAGCCGGCTCTGGGCTGATCAAAGTCAGGGTATGGCAAACTCACAGATAGAACCCTGAAACAACCTCTGGGCTGATCTAAGTAAGGGCATGGCTAACTCACAGATTAAACCCTGAAACAACCTCTGGGCTGACCAAAGTCAGGGCATGGCTAACTCACAGATAGAACCCTGAAACAACCTCTGGGCTGATCTAAGTTATATTAGGGAATGGCTAACTCACATATCAAACCCTGAAACAACCTCTGGGCTGATCTAAGTTATATTAGGGAATGGCTAACTCACATATCAAACCCTGAAACAACCTCTGGGCTGATCTAAGTTATATTAGGGAATGGCTAACTCACATATCAAACCCTGAAACAACCTCTGGGCTGATCTAAGTTAGGGAATCGCTAACTCACAGATAGAACCCTGAAACAACCTCTGGGCTGATCTAAGTTAGGGAATCGCTAACTCACAGATAGAACCCTGAAACAACCTCTGGGCTGATCTAAGTTAGGGTATGGCTAACTCACAGATAGAACCCTGAAACAACCTCTGGGCTGATCTAAGTTAGGGTATGGCTAACTCACAGATAGAACCCTGAAACAACCTTTGGGCTGATCTAAGTTAGGGTATGGCTAACTCACAGATAGAACCCTGAAACAACCTCTGGGCTGATCTAAGTTAGGGTATGGTTAACTCACAGATCAGACCCTGAAACAACCTCTGGGCTGATCTAAGTCAGGGTATGGCTAACTCACAGATAGAACCCTGAAACAACCTCTGGGCTGATCTAAGTCAGGGTATGGCTAACTCACAGATTGAACCCTGAAACAACCTCTGGGCTGATCTAAGTCAGGGCATGGCTAACTCACAGATACAACCCTGTAACAACCTCTGGGCTGATCTAAGTCAGGGTATGGCTAACTCACAGATAGAACCCTGAACAACCTCTGGGCTGATCTAAGTCAGGGCATGGCTAACTCACAGATAGAACCCTGAACAACCTCTGGGCTGATCTAAGTCAGGGCATGGCTAACTCACAGATAGAACCCTGAAACAACCTCTGGGCTGATCAAAGTCAGGGCATGGCTAACTCACAGATAGAACCCTGAAACAACCTCTGGGCTGATCTAAGTCAGGGCATGGCTAACTCACAGATAGAACCCTGAAACAACCTCTGGGCTGATCTAAGTCAGGGCATGGCTAACTCACATATCAAACCCTGAAACAACCTCTGGGCTGATCTAAGTTAGGGAATCGCTAACTCACAGCCCGAATTGGAATTTAGCGTTAGATTTTTTATAGAGGGAGGAAAACGGGACGATAATCCTAGAATTAAGGGAGACACCTAACAACCTCTACACACATGCGATGCCGAGTCTGGGAATCGAACCCGACTTTTCAGAGGTGCTAGAGGCGATTGTACACCCGCTACACCACCGTCCATTATAGAGTAGTTTTCGTATGAGTGGGAAACGTACGGTACTGACTTAAACCACGTACACGGTAGGACATGCCGTAACATTGAAATGGCTTCCCATTGTCTTCCAGTAATTCATCCAATCACGACGCGTAGTTACAGCTATGGTAAGATACGGTACGGCTACAGTACGGCTACGCATCGTTTCCCACTCATACGAAAACCGCTCTATAGAAAATAACGTGCATAATGATTACAACTCACGTGGTACACAGCTTCCAAATTTTTCAGGGAATTCAGATATCAAGTCGTCGTTTATACGATCCTTTAAAGGTCCAAGAACGATAACAGGTCTAGTGCACTTGAGTTCGAACTGAACCACAGCCTCGTATGATAGAATAGGGTCTTCAGCACGGGCACTAGTACTGCTTTCACTGTCACTAGCGTTGGAAGTATAGCTAGGGTCGATGTCACTGGTTTCGTTTTCTGATTCCTTCTTAAAAAACGGTAGTTTTTTCGAAAACTTGAAACTTCTTTGTTTACGGACACTACTGTTACCATCGTTAAAGGATCCCTGTGAAAGGTATATAACGACCAAGGATATAACATACTGAGCTAGGCGTCTAAAATACTAGTAATACAACGGCTTTGAGTGGTATAGACTGACTCCTTAAACATGACGTCAAAGCAGCTCGATTTGGAGGACAAAATAGAAGAATTTCAATCTCCTGAAAATTGAAACCTATTGTTTTGTCCACCAAATTGAACTGCATTCCAACGTGCCAGTGGTCTTATACCGCCGAATAGACAACGATTTTCTTGCATTGTGATTGGCTGTATTTTCTATGGTGTGCACGTGATAAATGATAGTGTATCTTACCCTCAGCTTGTCATCACTTGTTCGAGTAAACTTCACTGTCTTCATTCTTGCTTTTTCTCGTCTTTCTACCCTGTAACACAAAACAGACGAAATTCAGTGTGTTTATATCAACCGGCCAAGGAATATTATAGCAATTTTCATGATTACGCGACCCAGACAACTAACCGTAATTCGAGTTTTTGGCTTCCCTCAATTAAATTTCCAACGGTCTGCGTGGTTATTTTTTCATTGAGGGAAACCATCATTGGAGTATGTTGGTCGAGTTCAAATGTGTGTAACCCTATTCTACACATTACATATAATTCACCGACAACGTAAAGAACAATTCAAGAGCATAGTCTGATCAATTTTTCAGAGATAAAAAAAATCCCAGCGATGGCTGTATTCTGCGTAGGAATACAGTTTTGTGATTGTATTGTACCTTCGTTTGCTGGGGATCACCCCACGTCCTTCTTCATCTCCAACAGCATTTAATTTCCGCGCCTGCCACCACTCGTCATCACTAGCGTTAGTAACATGTAAAATGTCCCCGTACTGGAAACTGAGTCCTTGGCTTGGGAGACCGCTGTCCTTAGTCTTGTCGTAATCAAATAATGCTCTGTGTGTTAAAAAATAGAAACACCTTTATGTTAATATGAGAACGGTTTTAGCTTTTATGACCCCAAAAAATGAGATGCTACTGATTCATTAACCGTATTTGCTCGTTTCCCCCGATTAAGCGCCGCCCCCAATTAAGCGCCGCATATGAAAGCAAAAGCATCAAAGGGCGCCTACCTTAAATAAGCACTGCCCAAATACGCGGCGCAACCGAAACACTGAACATTTTTTGCGATTTTCGATATTCTGCAAACTTGGTAGCTGTGAGTTGGCCATTGGAATTTGGTTTTTCACTGCCGCCAGTCAAAAATATAAGAACTACCGACTGATTATTTTTGAGTGACGGAAGCGAAAAATCCAACGCTGCGGCGGTTTATCGAGTAAATACGGTAATTACGTCTTAACCGCGCTTATACACTCAAAGTGGGAGGGGTGGGTTGACATTACTCTGGCAAATAACTACATCATTAGAATCCTCACTAGATGACATGTTTCTTTCGCGTGGCATCACAAATACCATTATATATTTCAATGAGACCTCAGTCATTAATGGTTTGATTAAGACTATATATTGAGAAATAAAATTTCTAGCGAAAACTATCCATTTTCAATTTCCTGATGTGACAGACCGGGCGCCGTGTCACCGGGAAGTCCTGTGACATGATCATTTTCATCAAGGAATTTTGGCGCCAAAACACAATGTTCCCGCCACGACCTGACGTCTAAATTCAAACTGTGGCGAAATGAACTGTCATTGCGTCTGAGAACGCATCAGAGTGACACATTAGGTAACCTTGAGTTCTGCGTTATCTTGTCTACTTCGACGAGACAGCGGCCATCCTGAATACACGCATCAAGCATTCCGCGCTACTGCTCTAAGCGTATGCTCAGGGGATTAAAAAGTGGGATAGTATTTTGTAAAATATGTAATTTTTTGGTATATTTGACTCAAAATTCGCTTAACGGTACGTGATCTTGAATATTTAATGAAAATTGTGTTTGACAAGAAAAATACAACTAAAATATAACATGTTTTACAAAATATTATCTCACTTTTTAATCCCCTGAGCATGCGCTTAGAGCAGTAGCGCGGAATGCTTGATGCGTGTATAGCAAGGGACGTCCAGGGAGCAATCGATTACTGCGGGGGCGGGGGGGGGGGGGGGGGGGGCAAATCAAAACAAAGATGGCTGATAAGATATAGAGTTTAGTTTTTTTGTCTTTCTTTCATGTCTATCTTCTTAATTCATCTCTTTTCAAATTGTTTTGTAGAGAAATGTTAATGCTAATCGACGCCATTACTGTAACAAAGCTCTGTATATTTGCCCCCTAACAAGATGGCCGCCGTATCGTCCAAGTAGTCCATTCTCTACTCCTGATGTACTACCCGACTATCATGATGGATAGAAAAATATTGTTTGATCGTAGAAACTAAACAAGGACTGATTTGGATTGACGCTGGTACTTGCGTTACTGATCACCATGGCAATCATGTACTGGTTTAGCACTATTTTGTGAACAAAGCCGACAATTAATTCTTTGTTACTCAAAATTCCCGTGAATATTAAATACTGTAAAACGTTCGTCAGACCCGTAGGTCATTCATCTATTATTTTATACACCTTCAGTTTGGGCATTTTGATTCTTTTCATCTCAATCCCCTCTATAGGAAGCTATAGGGTTCAAGAGGCTCTCTCGCTCTAGTTCTTCTCGGCCGGTCGCGACCGAGAAGCACTGGAACCGCTACCTGAGGATTTCATTTCCCCTTTTCAAGAATTCACAGTGCTTTCCAACGGCGCCTCAACTAGTTTTCACAATAATGTCTCCTAGAGTATAGCTAATAATTTCATTTCCATTTCATTCTTCCTAGGGGTTTGAAGGTTGTCCAACAGACATTCAAAGCTAAAAGCAATTGCGGTGTACCTAATGGAATCATTCCAGATTATCCCTTGAATGTTACTTACGTATAATGTATATATATATATATATATATCAATCATTTTAGGCTTGTTTCCCGTAATGCTCCTATTCCACATTAAGGCGATGTCACGAGACGATTCTCGAAAAGTGTCAGATCTAAACCGGTCCTAACATGCCAGACGGAACGATTCGATATTTCGACTTCAGGTTACAAGTTGCGAGTTTTTGATCGAAATCGCTACTCAAAGTGACGAATTTTTCAGTTCGCAGCGTTGCGCGAAAAATCGTCGTTGCAAATCGTCTCGTGTAAAATCGCCTTTAATATTGGAAGCACTCATTAATCCGTTAACCCATCACAAATGGAACTCAACCCGTAAAATGAGTCTGCAATCAAGTAAAGCAGCGGTAAACTGAATTCAAAACCTGGAGTGTAGTTGTGGATCAATGTAATAAAAGTAAGGTTTGAAGTTGCCGTTCATTGAAAACTCAGGTCCTAGTATTTTCATTGCATTGTGTTTATGCTGTAGTCAAAATAATTTGAAGTGTTTTATAAGAGAACTTTAAGAATAACAAAGTGAAGAGGCACTTAGTATAACATCTGGAAAACTAACATTTTAATGTATAAAAGGCCAAGTATTAGAGGCTAGATTGAAAAGCCGACCAAATAGCATAGATTGGAGCCAATACTAGGACTTGGAGTAAATGGATGGGGGGATGTCAAGATTGATACATGCTCTCAAAGGCCAAGCTATTTATGTTTCTTTTCTACTTATTACTTAAAATATTGATTTTGAAAAGAAATGTGCACACTTTCGTTACTTCAGCGAAACAGTCATTTTCTTTCTTTCTTTCTTTCTTTCTTTCTTTCTCTCTCTCTCTCT
Organism: Anthopleura xanthogrammica; assembly: GCA_964019055.1. Lineage (NCBI taxonomy): Eukaryota > Metazoa > Cnidaria > Anthozoa > Actiniaria > Actiniidae > Anthopleura > Anthopleura xanthogrammica. The sequence continues at coordinate 6,216,982 of OZ025210.1, forward strand.
TTCTGCTGTAATTTTTGTCTGATCGCATATAGTTATATTTATCACAAACATGCATCAATCCCGAGTCTTTTTTCATGCATTCCCTCTATAATTTTTTTCAATCTTTACTCGCTCGATGTTTTATAATAGGCATTGTCTATTTATTATTTAACGGTCCGCTAGTCGTGCCGAGTAGATGGTCACTGATGGCATAATGACCCCTTAGTTTTACCACAACCTTTGTATTTCATTTTCAAACATAACTCAAGTAGGAATAACAAATACCTGACATATAGCTGGCGTTTTACTGATGTTACCACTCCTACATTATTGCTGTTCATCATTTTTTCGCGAAGATGGTGGATTTTGGCTTCGAACTGATTATATTCTGCAAGAAAACAAGAAATAATCATTATGCTCGTCTAGCAGTTGGTTATCAGTGCGACCTAGATATCAAGAAACATTTACAGTTATATTACGATCTACAGATTGAATAAAACAATCGATGAATCAGTTGAACATCGCAGTCGGGTATTTCATAGTTCAGGGTTTGAAATTAAATGAACAAACTAAAAAGCACAGAGAAGTTTTAGACCTAACAGTCTTAGAGGAATATGCTGCTAACGTTTTAATTAAAAAAGTTGCGGTAGATCATGTTATCTTCTTCATAACATACACCCCAAGAATAAGTCAAATAGTGTTATTCACTCGTACTAACCGTGTTCTTCATACCGAATGCATTGCTAGTAGGGATTCAGTAGGAAACCAGAAGTGATTCGATTTCTTGGTGCTAACAAATGGACACGAGACCAGACAGAGGTTAAGCCGAATCAAAACACAACTCGATTGTATATTTGTGTTAAAAAATCTATTATACTAGCCGGCCAGATGGATTCTTGAATACTTAATTCTGCCACTAAGAGGATAGTAATTCAACTCGTAGTAACGCAGGAATCACCTGCTAAGTTAGCAGTACTATTTGGATGGTAATAAATAGTAGAGGATCGGTGTAAGAGACGCGAATGCTATGGAAGACAACGGCTACCACGCATGACCCCCGAATACTTGGGATTTAGTCATATTTCATTACCAGTACAATGGCGGTTCACTTGGTATAAACACAAATATGTTGTAACGTCAACATTATTCAAAACAACCGCTAAGACCGTGGGCTATTAGGTTTGACTGCCGAAACAGATGGCTCTAAATAAGCTATTATACCCTACGAGACGTGAATGAGACAGTGTCACGCTAGGTATAACCGACGAGAATTATTTCTTCGATCATGAAATAATATCAACTCGGCAGGTGGTCATGTGGGATATCAGCAGTATTAACTGGTGGTAAGGTTTGGGTTTTTTCAATAAGAGTGGATAGCAGACAAGCCAATGTAACCACAATAATAATTAAGAACTTAACTTGTCAACAATACATGATTAGCATGACAAATACTCGCGGATTTCAGGCGGAACTGACCACGATCATTAGTATCATTTTTTTTAGCTTCATTACAAATACAATGACATGGAATCTTCTGGATTTTCAAGAGTAGTAAATGTTAGTCGATCATCAACTCTTAATAAATTAATTTTTGATGCGAGCGTTTTAGAGTCGTGTAATACTTATAGTAAAAGTTTTTCTATTATAGATGCACAGTTGTAGTGGTGATGGTGATGGGGGGTAGGAAGTGTTTGTATGATGTAGTGATTCAGGGTTAGAATATTTAAAATATCGAAAAAGACAGCATCAGAAATCGACTTTTAGCAAGTGGAATGAATCCCGGAGTAACGGAATAACGTGCAGTAACGGAAAGCACCAATAAAAACTCTAGACTTAAGAAAAAAAAAAAAACATTTCGAGAGCATATCTCATATTCCGAAGGAAAAAAATGTTCAATTTACATTGCCTTTCAGACACTTTCTAAAAATATTTTTTTTCAGGTTCTATTATTGGTAGTAATCGCATACTGGTAGTAATTCGATTTCACGTTACGTCATCGGGGCATCTCGGGGAGCTTTCTCATTAGCATCCATTGTTAACGGCACCGAAATGGCCGCCATGTTTTGTCTTTCGACTCTTTTGGGAATGCTTGCAATCCATCAATTGCTTGGTGTCAATCAGCTAAGAAAAGTTTTTGAATGCCATTATTTGTTCCAAATAGACACCTTTCACGTGACGTCAAAGCAGCTCAATTTTGAAGACATTAAAGCAAAAGAATTTCAATTTCCTGAGAATTGAAACCTATTGTTTTGACCTCCAAATTGAGCTCCATTCAGAAGTGCAACAAGGTATCTATAGTGGTCAAACACTGAGCACTATGTGCTGTCAACCAGAAAGAATTCTATTCACTACTTTGCATACATTGATCATACAAAGCATTCAGTGGAGGTTTCAAGGTTCAAATTAAATAATCCTTTGAAACTTGTAGCCTTGCTCGAGTGTTTTGTCTGTGACCAGTGAACCAACAATGTATGGAAAATGGTGAATTAAAAACTTGCAATGGACGCTTATTAAAATTATAATGAATGCAAGGATAACATGGAAATACTAAAAAAATGCCACAAATTTTATCGAGAAAAATTGTGATTTTTTTTTGTGTTTCATGTTAGCCTTGCATCCAAGATAATTTTGAGAACTGATGAACATTCCGTACACAACAGGAAATGACGTCAAGTGAAAGCCAGCAATAGTCCCATGTCCCTCCCTCTCAGAGTATTACCTTCAGGCTTGTACTGTGCTGTGATAGAAACTGTGCTCCCAGCACCTTTCAGTGCTGCTGCAGCTTGTTCATGGGTTGCAACTGTTAGATCTGTCTCATTAACCTGCTCAATAAAAAGAAAATAAATCATCTCTTCAATCAAATATTTTGTATCATGAAAGCCACAGAGAAAAACTGCAACTTTTTTCTAGTGACTTCGTATAATAGTATAGATTTTTTCAGCATGGGCATAATGGCTTTCCTACTGCAGACCACATCATTCCTTTAAGAATTATTTCTATTTTTGCTGGCAAATACTCAAGGGTTCATCAACTGTGGCAATAATGCTCACTGTTCTAGACATTCAATCAAGCATGAGAGATCTCTCAAATTTTAATTGCCTTGTATCATGGTAGTAGCAAGTACTTACGGCTATAATCTGGTCTCCTCTTCTTAACTCTCCAGAAAGATCTGCAACTCCACCAGCTAGTATAAAGGACACAAATATTCCCTCTCCATCTTCACCTCCCACAATGTTAAATCCAAGACCAGTGGGTCCCTTGTTGAGGGTAATTCTTCGCACCTCCCTAAAACACATTGATCAATATTAGAACTACTACCCTGCAAACAGAGCAGAGGCTATTTTTCTTACCCTCAAAAGGGTTGAACACTGAAAAAGACCTGTGCAAGCAGGGTACAGACCCCTTGCAAGTGACGTCAAAGCAGCTCTTTTTGGAGGACAACACAAAAGAATTTCAATCTCCTGGGAATTGGAAACCTATGGTTTGTCCTCTAAATTGAGCTGCAAGGGGTCTATAGAAACACATAATAATCAGATGAATGGCTCAAGCTAAGAAATCCTCCCTTCTTTTTGCTTCGTTTTGGTGCTTCAAAGAACAAATTATCAGTTTGGGAATGCAGTTATTACCCATTTTGAACAGCAAAAAATAAATGGTAAAAAAGTTCCCAATATTTCAGCTTATTTTTCAGAGACGAACAACATCATTGGTTACATAGTTACCTTGTAAAGTCGTCATCTTCAGGAACAGCAGCTGTCTTTTTAGGCAGTGAGTTGGTTTGTGGAATAGGGGATGGAGGTAAGGAGTTAGTGAGGCTGCCATTCTCTCCAGTCTTGGGTGCTTCAGGGGGAGCTATTATTGATAGAGAAACAAATTAAGGATTCAGATGAGTACACCATACTGTATGTACTTTTGAGTTCTTCCCTTGGGAATGAACATTCTATCAATAATAGTACTGAATACTTTTGTATGTTACTTTGTGTGTGTGATTGCTCTGAAAAAAAATTATTAATTGAAGACTTACACAAACTTTGCAATCTTACCAATAGACGTCTTTGGCTTGGGTGTAATGTTTTGCCCATTTCAGACCATGTGTCATTCCCTTGAGTATCATTTGTTTGTTTGGATGCAAATGAAACAAAGAATCCTATTCTTAAAGGAATGACACATGGTCTGAAATGGACAAAACAAATGCCCAAGCTAAAGAGTTCTATACTAGGGTGCTCTTTCCATTTCTAGGGTGCTCTTTCCATTTCTTGGGTTCTCTCCTTGGTTTTAAGGTGGCGGTTGGGAGGGGACCGTAGGGTAGGTGAACTCTCAGTACAAGTTCCTACTGATAATGTTCAGTGAAGGTAAGAATAATATTGTGTAACGACTCACTTGTTTGGGTTGTTTCCTGTACGGCTGGTGTTACTGCTGGTGTAACTGGTGCTACTGGTGTAGGTACTGTTGTGTCTTCACCATGAAACTCAGCAAGTCTACTAATTACTATGATTACTTTTTCTTTGGTTGCTTTGAGCACTTGAACAGCATCTTCATGAGAAACATCTTCAAGATTCTTGTCATTAACCTGGAAACATAGCAAATTGTTACATCTTGATAAATACAGATGTTGCCATGGACTTTGTCTGAGACAGCAAACAAGGTGCATTGTGGTCTAGCTTGGGTACCAGGATCTTTTGTTCGTCATGCCTTATATGTTGCTGTTTCTACTGGGAATCTCTTTTGCCAGCAATGGAAATGTGTATGTTTCTATTTGAACGTTTCCTTGAAATTTAGAATGTCGAATGATTTGGGTTTTTTTTCAGTGCCTTGTAACTGAATTAAAGTACTTACACTTATGATTTTGTCACCAACTTGCAGTCTACGATCTTGTTGGGCTGCTCCACCATCAATAATTTTTGTTATATATATTCCATTATCACCAGGCACATGCTGGTTACCATGACCACCAGCAATACTAAAACCAAGTCCTGGCAAGAAAGGATGTTGCATTTAAAAACATTGCCCATACATCATGTATTGGTATAAAATATATACTCTTTTGACCCATACCATTGAAAATACCTTAACATTTAGTCAAGATACTCAAAATACGCCAATGCCTGATGGGGAAAAATGGCAGAATGCTGCCAAATACAATATGCAACAGCTTATTTTTCCTGCATTTTGATTGCTTGTATTTTCAGCAATGTGTAGATGATACCACAGGGCCAAAAAAAACCTTAACCTTTTAACAGAGACAGGAATAAATTACCTTTGCTGCCCTTGGAAAGAATAATCTCTTCTCTGTGTGGAGTTTTGCCTTTGTCCTTTTTTCTTTTAACAGCCTAACAGATACAAAAAAAAAAAAAAAGACATTGGTTAGGCTAAGTTTCGATGCCGAACTTTTGCCACATCAAATCTTATTTCTCTTTGAGGTCAAGTGCTGTTTTCCTGGAAGCTAGTAAAAGTATGTATACAAAACTTAGCACAGAAGCCAGAAATTCAGACATCTGTAACTGTTTTAGTTTTAAAATGGGTGTAATATTTTTCAACACTTATTGATATTGTTACAGCATTACTATGTTATTACTATGATTGTTACTATGTTGTTACTATGATTGCCTACCAGAGTAACATGTTCCCCTGCTGCCTTGAGAGCATCGACCGCTTGCTGGTGGTTAACATTGACAGTAGTTGTTTCATTGACAGCAGTTATACAGTCATTGACTCTTAACCGACCATCTTGTGCTGCGGCACCACCCTTGATAACCTTGGTGATGTATATGCCAAAATCATCATCTATATGAGGGTTATCTGTACCACCAGCAATACTAAACCCTAGTCCAGCACCACCCTACAACAACATAAGAAAACCATTGAGAAAATAATCATCCATAATTGACCAACAAGGCGCACTCTGTTTTTGCATTTTGCACCCTCAAAAAAAGAGCTAGTATTGATGTTTTTAAGCCATACTATTGGAAAATCCATCGAGAACCATAGTGTTCATAACATTATAAAAACCAGTCTAAAGAACCATAACATTATGAAATCTGTCTAGAGACCCACAGAAATCATAACGCTATGAAATAAGTCCATAGATTTCCAAAAATCTAACAGTTTTGGACTTGCTTGATCTTAATTTTTTTTTAAATGTGCTCTTTTTCAAAATACCACAATGATGATTTTTTGGTTAAATTTATCAATTTTGTCAATTTATCAATTATGTATCATAAAACCCATGAAATCTTAGGTGGGTGCAAAAATGCAAAAACAGAGTGCACCTTGTTACTCCTTGCAGCATGTCAGAATGCAGCTCAATTTGGATGGAAAACAATAGTTTTCTAGTTCTGAGGAGATTGAAGTTCTTTTGTTTTGTCCTCCAAACTGAGTTGCTTTGATGTCATGTGAAAGGGGTCTATAATCACCTATGTACCACCATCAAAACTAAAAACTAGACCACCCTACGATAATATAAGCCAAGAAAACCTTTGGGAAAATATTCATCACCTAAACTAAACCCTTGTCCATCTTAAAAATGATACATGTGAAAAATGTGAAAACACACATGATTATTTGTGAAAACATGAAACAACATACAAGATATAATTATATGGGGGAAATTCTTAACAAAGGTCATATAATAACTGTAGATTCAGGGCCGTTCAAATCTCTGAAGGGAATAAACTGAGAAATTATTACAAGACCTTTGGTGGAATTATTTTTGATTTAGATTTGATGCTTATTAAACTAGATAAGGCAGAAAAAATACTCCTGATTACGATATATAATTGTCAGAATGATTCAACCAAAGGACAAAATAAATCATTTATTGATACAATTGACAATTTTTTAAGATTGTGCAAATATAGGCACTTTAAAACTCAGAATGTGAATGACAGCCTGACTGAATCATTTACCCTTTTAAGTTTAATATCAAGGTACTCATGATCTTCATCGCTTGACGGAATTTCCTTTTCCTAGAGAATGCAAAAATAAAATTCATGTTATTATTTATTTTTTTGGTAATGAAAAAAATATGTTCTGCTATAATTATCTGGACAAAAACAGATCACACAGCCATAACTATAAATATTTTTAACCCTCAAAGAATAGATTTTTCACATATGTAGATATTTTAAGGAACTATGAAAATGTCAAATTCTATATTTTGAATAAATTGAAACATATCGTGTTCTGTAACCCTAAGAATGTTTATCTGTCATTCAATGTCCATCAAACGTGACCATATTTTTGAAGTTACATTATAATTCTGAGCATTCTTCCAATCCTACTAAGTGCTTCTAAGAACCCAGCAATAATCAAACAAAAATATTTCAACTGATGAAGCCTATATTACAAATTTAGAATATATTGATTGAGGAAAAAATTTCTTTATGATTCAAACTAAAAAGTGACAAGTATATTTGACTTAATTACGATATGCTGAACATGAGAGAATGATTAAAAACCGACTCACTCAATCTAAAAACATTGAGGTAAAAACTCCATTCAAAGTACAATTAAAATAGAAGGTGCTTCAAGCCCTTTATGAAATAGTAAATCTTAAGATAAGAACCAAAGAAAAAGAACAAATAACTAGTCTTACTGTAATACTAGTTATTTTAAAGTCACCTATTTTGATCAATGATACAGAATTTTTCAGGGTAAAAATTCAAGATTGAGTTTGTAATAAAATAATTGGTTTGAAATTGGGTTTTCTAGAATTCATTACTCAGAATATTTAGTGATCTTTTTCTTCTCTTTCTTCGTGCAAAAATGTTGGGTACCATCAGAAACATAACAACAAGATTTATTGCAACCATTTTTTTTTAGGTTGGACTCAAAACGAAGCAAATAAAAGCCCTATTTAAGGTATAATATTGCAGGATATACTATGAGTAATTAGCTTCAGCCATAAATTCATTTGGAGGAGTATACATTATTCAAGATTTGTGTAGAACACTTATTAGACAACACAACCAAATCAAAATCAGTTTTGCTGAAGCAAATGGCAAGAAATTTTAAGCATCATAAAGTCATAGCTGAAACAAGCTGAAATGTTCTAATGCTTGAATAAAGTATAAAATATTAAGTATACTATATCCTTACCTTCTTATCTGGTCCATCTACAGATTCTGGTGCAAGAGGGAGAGATTCTGACTGAGGAATAGAAACAGATAAACAAAATCAAGCAAACCTTGGCTTGGCTAATGCACTGCTAAAGGTCATTTAGTGATCAACAAACCAGCTAGGTACAGAGGCTTAAAAAACAAAAACTAAGACTAAGATGAGCTATTTACCACTGCTGTGGAGCGGCCACAACATCCAAATGCCTTTACCATGCTTTCTTAAACCATTTTAGGATCAAAATAAGTTCTTAAACGTAGGGAAAATGGAGGGAGTTGTAGCAGTCTGTCGATTATGCTAATTCAAATAGAAACATAAGCTTGAATTCACAATGCGGAAAATGATACCAAATAAGTTTGTAGTTATGGAAAAGTCTCTGGCACAATCACAAACAGAAAACACACAACACCAGTTCTAAACAACAGCAATCACTAATCAATAGCTGTTAACATTCAACTAGAACATGATTAACCTTAAACTGTTGTTAAATTGATTAAACACTCAATTCTCCTAAACTAAATATGACACATATGACTAGATATGGCTCAATTGTCCTCTCTTTTTATAAAACAAAAATGTGAATAGTAATTTGGGAGAATTTAGAATCGACTGTTTAGCATTTTGAGATCAAGCATTGTATTCTCCACACTTGGATGAGCATGGTGACATCATAGGTCAAACATTTCAGCAAAGCAGACACCAACAATTGCTAATAAAATATATGCTTTGAATTTTAGTGGGGCTTTCAACCAAAGTGAAAATAGGTATATCAATTACTTAGCTTTCTTAAGTTTTAAGCATGTTAAATAGCATTTTACTGCACAAAAACACAGAAAAACCTTAGAAAAATATTTATTCATGATAAACTAAAATGTCTTTTTTTTTGACATGCATGAAAATTAGACAGTGTTAAAGTATCCCCAGTCAACATATGAGAACTCTTTATTTGAAGTATGAAAAGAATGTAATTCCTATTCAAAGAAACCAGAGAAGAACCACTAGGCTAGTGACCTTATGAACCTAGTTATCAAGACTCAAGTGAGTTTTGGTAATATTAAAGCCAGATGCTGCCATTTGGTAAATATGCTAAATTATCCTTTACAGTAAACATCTATACAAACACTCTAAAAAAAAAGATGATTACAAGCTAATTAAGCAATCATAATCACACATCTCAAGGAATACAACAAAATATTTTAATTAATCATCATGAAAAATTAAGAAAACCAAATAACAATTTTTAGGCTTCTAAATTTTTGGGCTCAACAAATTTGTTTTTATCATTTTATTATGCTTATGCTTATCTTTTATTTATAATATTTTTTTTTTAAACTTTTGCAGGATATGAAAATCTTTTTCATAATACCAGTGTCTTGAAAGCTGAAACGATTACTGTTAGGCAAACTTTAGAATTTTTTTAAAATGCTATCATGCAGTATGAAGATTAGCTTTGAGTGATTTCATTTTCCATTTTTATATCAACAGCTAGAAAAAATTAAATGTCTGCATGTGTTTGTGCTTCATCTCAGAGAAAAAATCCAATGAAAAAATGTGTTTTTATGGCACAGAGCAGGTTGTTGCATTGGGGATGAATAACAGAATAGACAACCAGCGAGAGGAGAGAATGAACCAGAAACTCAAACCTGGTTCTCATTGGTGAGAGACATTGAAGCACTTTAAATGCTATGCCACCTGCACTTCCCAATAATAAAATAACAATTTATTATGATAATTAAAACTATTATTATGCTGAAACTAAGAGCTGTTTTTACTAACAATTTTTCTTGATGTAAACACCTCTGAGGTGACTACGAAAGCTTTTATTTCTGTGGCTTTTGACTTTGGCTTCTTTTGTTACTAACTTTTTACAAACAATAATTATAGTGGGTTTTCTTAATTATTAGGTGATCAAAATCGGATAAGAAAAGAAAGAACCTTTAAAATTATCTCTTATTAGTAGAAATTTTAGATTATGTGAAAATGAATATATTAAAGGTATTTATTTATATGTAGCTTACTAATTTAATCCAGGATTTAGTTCTCAAAGATATTTAAATCATGCTGTATTGAGTTTAATCAGTCTTACATTGGGTGAAAACTGTTTAAGTGGATTTAGGCATAGAAATGTTAGAACTTTGTGAGCCTTCCTGCATGTGTTGGTATTACAAGAATTCTGAGGACCACTGTTGATTGAGGCTTGACCTGAGGAAACATCCCAGCAAAATGATGTCATAAAATGACTACATTCGAGACTACATGTCTTAAATTAAATATAAGAAAGATGTATTTTCACTCCTAGATAAAAATAGAATGAATTTTCTATAAATATACCGGTATATTTTAATTCTACTTAATATATAAGATTAGTTAATATATTTTCAACCACAATTTTGAAAGTAATAATAAGCTTGATCATTTTATTATTAATAAGTTAAATCATATAGAATTTTTACTAGATTATTTTATAATTATAGGAATTTTTAATATTATTTTGATATTATTTATACTTTTTTATAATACATAGATATATTCCCCCCTTCTTTTCTTAATATTTAATATTGTTATTTTTGGACCACAATGTAAGCTACTGGTTTCTCCAGTAATTATGTATTTCCATTAAAGTTGTTATTATTATTATTATTATTATTATATTTTTTAAAGTGATATAAGTTTTTCTTTTTATATTATTTTTCTTATTTTGAATTCTATAAATAATATATATTTCGATATTCATTCTATGATGCTATATATTTTTACAACATTGTAAGATAGTTAAACAGACATATATTTTATCGTTCTTTTAAAGATTGGAGTATAAAATAAAGTTACTATTATTACTAAAATCATTATTAATATTATTATTATTATAACTATAGTAACTATGGAAGAAGACTATGCTGCTAGTCACATAGGTTAAATCCTAGTATTTCCTTCAATTATAGACTGAATATTACATAAAAATAGGTAACAAGAAAACTAAACAGCAACAGCAACAGTCAGAGACAAAATATTTTGACTTATATAATATGTATAAATCTGGAATTCAACTGGATTGAACTACACGTCTTTAGAACAAAAATAAACAAAAACTATTATATTACAGAACACTTAAAATCGGTGATTAATGATTTATAGCCTACATTTGCACAAACTTGGTCAGTGAATTTGTAGAAATTTGTGGATCGATCAAAAGGACTGAAAAAAAGATTTGAATCTATTTATAATACCACAAAAAACAATGTTGTGGAATGAATGCAATATCACACACATTGGTAACAAAGAAGGTTAATACATAGGTGTAACAGACAGGACAATTTGAACTTTTACCTTAAAGGAATTCCTTATCATATTTGGCAGGTTAAGTTGATTTTTTTAAACGTGAAAGTATGTAGATTGTTAAATGAGATGCCGTTGGCTGATCGATATCTGTGCACACAACCTTGAGTTTGGTTTTTCTCGTAATAGTAAGGACATTATTTAATTAAATATTTATAACTTAACAAACAGCAAGTGTCTTCATTATGTAAATCTATATGACTTTTTAGATGTATTGGGAGATTTATTACACCAGGGCAGAGGATAATAATTATTTTAGATGGACATTTTAAAAACCTTACTTTATAAACTGTACATACAGTAAGCAAGAAACGTTGCCAATAAAATAAAATGTCTTCTATATTTGTTCATACTTTATACCATGCAAGAACTACCATGTTTAGTTCTTAAATAGATAAACAAATAAAATAAATAAATGAGAATAACATTGGCTTCACTGCTACACAGTTGGTTTTCTACCACCATGTTCCAATTGGAAATATTTAGAAGTTGATTTTTAGGGAGTGAGGAAATCCAGGTAAAAACCCTTGAAGTATAAGAGAGAGTCAACAAGCAGTTAAAGCCCACTTCAGAAATATGCTTTGTTTATCACACACAAAGGTTTCATTGTGAGGCTCCATGCTAAATGCTCAGTGATTTGTGGCAAGAGAAAAGAATTAATTTAATTTAATTTAGCCTGGAGCCTAGTACTGAAACCTTTTTGTATTACAAGTGAAGAATATTTCAGAAGTGGGCTATTCTAATCACTATCAACATTTAGTCTGGGAATTGAACCCATGTTGGATTGGTGAGAGGTGAGTGCTCTTACTGCTATGCCACTTACATTAGTTCAACTATATACCAAGGCAAAAATGGATGAAAACTTTGAAAAATGATGAAGGGAAATGCCTGAAGATACAGGTAATCATGTAAAAAAAGAAATTTTTGCTATGATATTTGAAATGAGAGCTATCAGAGACGGCAAGGACCTTATGGGACCATTAATATCTGTTCATTTGTGTGAAGTTGCAGCATTTTTTCAAGGCTTTGTTTTTATGTGAGCTTTATATTCCGTTCATTTACAGTAAAAAATCAGTTACATACTACATGTTAATGAATGGACAGTGCTTGCTTTGATAAACTTATATTTGACATCCATCACTCACTGAACCTCTTCCATGAGGTTAGCTTAACACACAGTCACTATTTTAATACGACACAAACACACAACACTCAACTCCTGATACACAACACCCAAAATTTAAATGATTGCTACAGGGAATCCTTAAAATAAATATATCTAATATTTGGCTATTGTTTTCAAAAGTATTTCTGCATCTGCCAAAGCTTTGAGGCATTTGATCTCTTCAGGCAACTTTACTCCCAGAGCTAAATAAGTTCCCGATTTTCTTAGAAATTCTTTATATGAAATTGAGATGGAATACTATAAGGTAAGACAAAGCCAAATAATTTATTGAAACTTTTAATATATTTGAATACAAAATTGAATGGAAAAATATAATTAAACCATGTCCCAACGGCATGCAATTTTATAAACTGAAATGTCTTAATAAATTTCTATTTTTGCTTAGGAATTTGAAATAAAAAATTGTAATATAAAATATAAAAAATTAATTATTATGGTTGATAAAAATACTAAGGTTTTGATGTTTTATATTGGCTAACTAATGGACAATTCCAAGGAAAGAATATCAAGATTTCCTTGTTAATCTGCTTCCATACCATTTTGCTGGACCTAAAACAACAAATACAGAAGCTACAATGAAGATCAAATCAAACAATTTACAGCATGCCGTTGAGGGGTGCAATTATTTTTCATTTAATTCCATAAAATATCTTTAGAAAATAGTCAGTCTCCACACAAATGTGAATTGAAACAAATGCGAACTTCATGAATGAATTTGGATAAGAATTTAAAATTATTACGAATGAGCAAGTAGATGTATAATAAATGAATATTGAGCATTTTATGTATAATTATATGACAAGTATGACTATGAAAAATACGATAAGTGGGTTGGAAAGGCATCATATAGCATCCTTTTTAGACTAGTCTTAATAGTATTATTTTTAAACTCTGGGGGGAGGGGTGGCTAGCCACCGCCACCCAATCCATTCATTATAGCAAATTAAAACAAGTCCTAGCCCTTTTTCGCCGGACATTACATGTTCAGGCATGATAGTGCTGACCACCACTAATATAAATTGAAAGCTATGCTACGAGGATTAATATTTTGTAGATAATGCCCTTTCACCTTATCCTCGTTATTCCAGGGTTTGTGCATGATTCCTTAAAGGAATTACGGAACGTTTTAAGGAATAATATTCCAGTTTCAACTTATTCACACTTTTGTGTGGTCACAATTTTGTTATCGATTGTCAGAACAGTGGCCATGATAAATCGCATCCTTGTCAAAAAGATTGATTTTATTTGAAATGTTCTTTGAACCATCTACCTCTAACATAGAGATGCTTTCTATGAATAAAATTAGTAATAATTGTATAAATAAACCAGCTTTCTGTTGACCAACATGACCTACGTAGCTGATAAGCTTTTGCTATTATTATTACTAAGTCCCTTGTGCTTTTCTTATCTATTTGTATATATTTATAAGAATACATAGCAATACATTTTCAATTGTAAAAGTTTTTTTAAAATATTATTAGAGACATCTATACTTCTTTGTCTGTCAGTATTATTATGGTCAGCTCATTGTAGCAAATAAATTATATACAATGTCCTTTCTAAGACTCTTTTTGTTTTCCCCAGAGTTTCTCAAGTACCCTTAAAAATGAATTTCAAAGACCAGGAGCTTTTAAAGGACTTTAAGTAGGAGCTTTAACCCTTTGTTCAAGTGGCAGGTATGACATTTGCTAGTAGTTTGGTCAGTTTAGCATTTTATAGACCAATTAGTCAGCTCAATTACACAACTTCAAAAATGAGAGAACATTTGAAAAATGTTATTTCATAGTGCATCCTTGTTAATATGAGATTCTACTGACATAATTTCTCTTCCTAGTGCAAGCGTAATGTTGTTTTTAGATATCAACAACTATTAAACTTGTTTTTTCTGCACCTCTCAGCACATAGAAATAAATTTGCAAATATAACTGTAAATCATTATATCTGGGAAATAAATAAACCTCTAACCTTTAAATTGAATCTCAATACCAACAGTAGTGCCATTCCACTTGTGTGTTCAGTGAAATATTTGTGTGCATAGCATTAAACAATGATAAGACATGAATCAGCAGGTATATTATATCATTTTTTTCTTATTTAGGGCAAGCAAAATTGAAAAAACCAGTTAGTGAACAAAAACACAGAAATAGTTAGCAAGCTAATTATTTAAGATTTACGTTACAAAGATTAGTTGAACCATCATGTCTATTTTTCTGGTATTCATTGGTTTTTATGAGCATAATTATATTGCTAGAGCTACATTCTGTCTTTTAGTCTTGAGGTCCAGTACTATTTTTGGGGTTGTCCACTAGTACAACTTAATAGGATAATTTAAGCACAGTGCTGATAAATTCATAAGCCCATTTTCTTACTTACACGACCAACACAGCCCAAGAGGTCTGGGTTTTGGCTGCTATCGGTCAAAACATCTACTAGCTTAGACCATTGAAAATTTGATTGACGGAAGTCAAAAACCCACTCAGACAAACTGAATTATAGACCCTTTTAATAAATCCTACAATGCTTTATTTTTTGCATTTAACGTCAAATTTATTCTTTTCACTTTCATTCAAAAGAACAAATTTCAAAAGAATAAATTTGACGTCAAACATGGAAAATAAAGCATTGTAGGATTTATTAAAAGGGTCTATAGCTAGTCATCTGGGTCGCATATTATGAAAGAAAACTCACTCTTTCACGAAAGACATCCCTAAGTTATTCAAAACATTGATGAATGCTTGCAGAAACAATAATTATATAAGTCTAATTTGTCAGAATGAACACTTGTACTTGCTTTAAGTAATGCAAACAAATCAAAACCAAAACAATATCCAATTAAAATGTCATTATTGGGCTACCTGTGGGATCATTTATTTTGAACTACCAAAAGCAATAAATCTTACTTGCTCTTTTCTTAACTACTTCACCTCTGGGTTTTTAAGTATGAGAGATGTAAGAGATAAGATATCATAGCATTTAGAACTCACAAAATAACTCAATTTATAATTCTTATTCTAATTTCACATTTAAATAGCAGATAGTTGGGTGCTGTCTGAAATTGTACATAATTAAATCGTGTTCATAGCTAAAGCTTTCATGAGACATTCATTCATTTGTCACAAATTCCTTCCTGACTCTTAAAAATTATTTCCTTTACTCAAGGTTGGTGCACAAAACATTTTAGATAAAGATGATTTTTTTGTGGAAAATAATGCAATTAAATCAAAAGATTATATTTATTCATTTGTCTCATGACTGTGGCAGAAGATTATATTTATTCATTTGTCTCATGTCTGTGGCAGAAGATTATATTTATTCATTTGTCTCATGACTGTGGCAGTTAGGTGGATTGCAACGTTTCGACTGCTACTGCTAGTCTTCATCAGGTGATGGTGTAGATTGGAGGGTTGTCTTCTTGTCGAAACGTTGCAGTCCACGTAACTGCTACAGTCATGAGACAAATGAATAAGCATAATCTTTTGATTTATATTCCATGATGGATAATCCCTTTCATTTTAATGCAATTAAAGATTCAACTTAAATAGTCCTAATTCTAAAAACTCTCAAAAAGTTCTGACATTTGTAACAGTGCTTAAGCCATGCAGCCACTTTATATGAGACATGATACCCCAAAGATGTTCAATGGGTTACCTGTGTTGTGACCTCTTGCCTGGTGGTCCTGTCCACCTAGAGGAATAGACCAACCCCACCAAAGAAAAGAACTCCCATGTAGCACTACTCACTACTTATATTAGGCTTTATTTTGATAGGAACGATATGATGGAATAAACATTCTGATATCAAGCCATGATGTCCTTTGCTTAGTTTAAATTGAACTTCAATAGAAATATATAACAGAACAAAAACAGACCTCTTTACCTCGGGATGTAATATTTTCCCATTTCAGACCATGTGTCATTCCCTAGAGTATCATTTCTTTGTTTAACCACTGCATGTAAGAAGACACATGAATATGCCAACAGTGGATACGACTCAAACAAAGAGTCTTACTCTCAATAGAATGACATGTGTGATGTAATAGGAAAATATTAAGCCAAGGTGAAGAGGTCTATTGAACTTCACCAAAGAAATTTTGCCAGAGGAAAAAACAAATTCTTTCAAATGCAGCTGTCACCCAATTCATCTCAATATAACAGCTAGAACTTCCTGTTGTCTGTTAGCCCAGTTTTAAAGAGTTAGTTTAGTCAGTCGCCATAAATATAATTTCCGATGTGTATTTAATTAAGCTATGAATGAATTTCAAAGTCTTTTCCACAGTAAACATGAAGCTTAAACAATCCTTTGCACAGACATGTATCTGTGTAGACTCACCACAACTCCAAACATGTTTTAAAGCTGGCAGGATGTTTTAAATGGCATAACAAAGGTAAAATATTGAAAATTATTATATGAAATAGAGTGTGATATTGAGTGCATCAAAATGATAAAATTGATATCCACACTCCCACCAGTGGCCAGTGGAGATACGATTTTTATCAACACTGGTGGTGTCAAATTTCGACCAAAGTCAAATTCTCCATCATTTTTCATTGAAGATTTCATATAATAAACAGAACATTACATGGCCGCTTGGAGATACGAATTTTATCTTCTCATGTTGATATTATCTCTCACTCTTGAGAGATAATGTCAACACTCGAAGATAAAATGTGTATCTCCACGCGACCATGTAATATCCTCTATATATTTAGCACTTTATGCAATAATTCTATAGATAACGTAACATGAATGACATAACAAACAATTTTACAAGTTTCATTACAGAAAATAATAATCATATGGTGATTGAAAATTCCCTTTCGTTGAAACTGACCACTCAGTCCACTAGTTTATCAGTAACCCAGAGTTACTGTCATGTGTTACCCTAATAAAGTCCTTGTTATTGTTTGTTGTTATTGTGTTGTTGTTGTTGTTATTAACATTATTCAAGGAATGAATGGAGGAAGGGATTTATTGATTTAAATAACAAACACTGAACTAGACTTACCGGGATTTGACTTGTAAAGGAAACAGGAGGGTATGGTTGTGGCTCACTCCTCTGTGTCTCTGGAGCTCTTTCATCCCTTGGTGTTGAATTAACCTGTAGATTATAACAATGCATTAAGTTACAATGCAATGATGATACAATACCAAATTGTAATTACATAATATAATGCACAACACTTGCTATTGTAAGCCTTGATACCACAATGAAGTAGATAACCCATATATCACAGCCCCTCAGAAAACATTTAACATGCATGGACGAATTCATAAAAATAAATAAGGTTATTTCGGATGACGCTCCACTTATTGACAACTTAAGTCTTATAAACAGAGGTGTCTGAATCAGTTTCATATGGCAGTATTAATTTTGTATGGCATATACTCCCGAGTTCAGCAGGTCTTGCCACATTATGCAACAACTGATAAAGCCTAAAATATTCTTTTTTTAATTTGTGAAAATGTGGTTCAAAATGTTTGCAAATTTCCTAATGAATGAATTGTTTGCCCTTTCTTGTAATGCTTTCTGCATGTTTGCTGTGGATATCATGTGTGTAAACTTTATTGGTTGATTTTGACAGTGTTTAACAGGAAAGCTTAGACATTCAAATCTGTATAATACAGGTGGGTTCTCTGATTACAGAGTAAGAATGAGATAGGATTAGCTGAACTTTACAAATATTCACAAATGGCAACAGAAATGACAAGAATGTAAACTGAACATACTGAGAAACCCTATTCTATGTACATATGGATCCATGCTTTAAAGTACAAGGTTAAATATACTAGGTTAAATGTACTAGGTTGCTCCATAATATTAGGCTTAAAGTACAAATAAAACAAATATGTCCAAATACATGGGATATAGCTAAAATTGTAATTATACACCCAATCATAGACCCCTTGCAGCACATCAGAATGCAGCTCAATTTGGAGGACAAAACAATAGGTTTCAATTCTCAGGAGATTGAAATTCTTTTGTTTTTTCCCTCCAAATTGAGCTCCTTTAACATATCATGTGAATCCTCAGGAGATTGAAATTCTTTTGTTTTTTTTCTCCAAATCGAGCTCCTTTAACATCATGTGAAAGGGGTCTAATGCTTTCATTGCTATGTGTTGATAGAGATAAAAGTCATGACAGGTTAATGGACAATATACTACTGTCAATCAAATAAATCTTTCCCACATACTTTATCATGGTTCCCATGTACCTTCATGTAATATATAAACAATTGCTTTGATAAACCTTTCATAAGAGTTTGTCTCGATCATCTCGTAGCAATGAAAACAGCAGTAACAATATAGGCCTTTGAGGGCACATTTCTTTTAATGAAGACATCAAAGGACCCTCAAAAGTATGCAAGTCAAACAGAAAGGCTGCAGTCTCTATTTCCACATTTGAAGTCCACAAAACTTAAACAATGACCACTGCACTGCATCTGCACTGAGTCACATCTCCAAATGCATCATTTGCTTGTAATGTTTGAGAGGCATTCTCATTGCCATATACAAGGACAGAAAAACTTGTGAATGTCCTAGGGGAATTATACGGTATACTACAGCACACTATGGGTCAGCTTCCAAATAAATCATGATCAAGAGAATCAATGGTGGCCAAGCATTAGTGCTTGACTCTCACCTACAGGGTCTCAAGTTCAATTTCTAGACCCAACATTAACATCTCCATTGATGTGAGGGTTTTTCACTGGGGTCACCAGTTTTCCTTGGTCCAATAATCTTATAA
This sequence comes from Anthopleura xanthogrammica, assembly GCA_964019055.1. Classification (NCBI taxonomy): domain Eukaryota; kingdom Metazoa; phylum Cnidaria; class Anthozoa; order Actiniaria; family Actiniidae; genus Anthopleura; species Anthopleura xanthogrammica. The sequence continues at coordinate 6,236,340 of OZ025210.1, forward strand.
GCTAAATCCCAATTCAATCTGTTAGTAGCTCTGACTTTGATCAGCCCAGGGGTTGTTTCAAGATATCAACAAAATTTGAAGGTTTGAAGGATATCAAAGAATAAAAGAGATGAGAATGAGGCTGTTCTAACCTACTGTTTTTGAAGTCCCAAATATTTCCCCCTACATTTGTACTGTAATACAATACCATGCAATATTATCCCAGTTCCTGTACAGGAACACACTGTTTGTTTTACTTGGACACACAAAGGATGCCTAAGAAGATCTGAACACATACTAGCAGATGAATATTCATGCTGGTAGCTTAGCACCTTATAATGCATATTCATCAATAATATACACTAAACTTTTAAAGCACTATACTACACACACATTCCAACCAACACACAACTACATTGATTTTCCATGTAAGGTCAACCATCGAAACAAGAGAGATGCTCTAGGACAATAAATGTCATACAAATATAACATGATGGGAGTTTCATGGGAGAATTACATTACAAGCTAAAAAAAATCAGGGACAACAGGAAAGGGAAAAGAATACTTGTTTGGGAAGGTACGAGAAGTATCTCCAACTAACATGCTTAAACAGAATTCATCTAAAATGCAAGCAAGAAAATAAACGATCTACCAAGAGTATTAATCTTTATACAAAGTGTATGCAAAAAAAAATTCAAAATATTTTACTAAAACTCTGAGAATGTTGGAGTTTTTCTAGACCAGCAATGTTAGCTTGAAATCTGCCTTGAGGTTAAAATGTAAACAAAACGGTTTGATCCAATTTTCTGTCAACATTAAACTGACCAAAGAATTTACATATAGGCTTTATAGTTTTAATAAATTTTGTTTGCGATAATTTTTAAGATTTCCTAGATTATATTTTGTAATGAAAGAACGACGTCGAATGATACAGTAACTACAGCGTCACGGTCTATGCATCGAACTATCTCATAACGAAACATGAAGAACAAAATAGTACAGCAAGGACCAGCTGGATCTAGACAAAACTAGTTCCCCAAAGTTTTTCTTAAGGCATTTTAAACATTAGTTTTCACACCTTATCGTTGGAGTAGTGGGGTTGGCTAACGTCGCCTTGATCAGAGTCAACTGGCCGAGTTTCCCACTTTTCAGCAACCTCTAGCGTCTCGTATGCCTTTCGCTGTGGAGATTTACTGCCATCTAACAGCGTTGCCTCATAAAATTCTTGGATATCTGACAATTCAAGTAATAAATTGAACACTTAGTAGAATAATTCGCATATTGGAGGAACCATAGTTGCTAAAATTTAAGGGATTTGGAGGTGCAACTTCGGTTCAAAACCTCAGTCTCCAATGTCAGTACAAGAATTGGAAAATCCTTGGGGAAATACAATGATAATAACTATAGAAACAAAGCAAACTTTCATTTTCTAAAGACCGGTGGAGAATTTGAATTTCAAAATATCTTTCGGTAGGTCTAATACACAGAAGCTTGAAGGTTGTTGGCTTTTTATACTAACCTAGCAGAGCTAAAAAGAGACGACTTTGAAATATTCGGATTACTCGCTCGATAGCACCTCGTAGAGCTCTGTCCTGAGGTTTAGTTAACTTTTCGTGGTATTTCTCTAGCAGCTCTAAGGCACGGTCAGCATCTAGACAGAGATAATGGCAAAATATTACATCAAATAAAGAAATAACCTTGAATTTTCTTTCCAAGTCAGATCGCATAACAACATATCCCACATTCTTAACTTACCTTCTTTGTGAACAGGCATAGCTCACAGCCGTCCTATTTGAGAACTCAAACCAGTAAATTCATAAGGCTATAAGGCAATCCCCATAAACCCTTGTGGCAAGACGATGAATGTTTTGCTAGTTATAATATAGAAGAAAAAGAGTAAAAATACGCGGTAAAAATGACTCGGAAGCAGAATTATTCACTTGAGCGATGAACGCCTTTCGCGTGCCATAAAGAACTCACGTGACACTCTTAGCCAATCATCTCTTTAAATCCAATCACGTGTTACAGAATAGCGAGTTGTGATTGGCTCATTCCCCCTATAGCTTTGTTATAGTCAGTCAAGGGGAAATAGTACAACAATAATACACAAAATTAAAATTGCTTTCTGAGAGGGTATATTTATAATGTTCCATAATAGACAACAATTATATTTGCAGTTGTAACAATGGTATATTTACACCCACTCGTAGTTAGAGGATTCCTCTCACTTTTTCCCTATTCATATGAAAATTTATGAGCCCAGGCACGTCATATACACCGGTATGGGAAAATCAGTTTCAGCATCCATGATTCCAAACTCTGAAACGATATTTACTGTAATTGGGATTATTATTTGAGTGATAATACCTAATCACATGACTGCAGATGATTAAAATCCGTGTCAAAATTTAGTCGCTGATAAGAAAACATTTCGGCCGGTATTTTTCAACTGTTAACAGAGGTCATGAAAACCAATAATTTTTTAAGGGTTTATCGTGCTATCTTCACTATTCATTTTTAATTTTATTTTTCGGGTGGTGTCTTTGAGGTTAGCCTTTTGTCAGAAAATCACAGTAGTTTGTCTGACATGTTCTTGCTCAACCTGTCTGACACTTGTTACACTAAGCCGTTAATAATTTGTTTCTGCGGAAGGGAGCAAGCTGCAGGTCGGATTTAGGGGCGTGGCGGCCATGCGATCATATTTCGACGGGAAAGGAGTTTTATACCTACACTGGAGACATAAGGCAATTAATAAAAATCATTTTTTGCAGCTTTTTTGTTGGTTGTTTTTATTAATTTTCGTTTTTATTTTTTGCAAAAAATGCTTATTTTTCTTTGTTTTCTTTATTACATTTTATAGCCTTCTGCATTGGATTCCTACCAGCTCTCTCTTGCCTGTAAAAACTAACACAATATTTACCTTATGCGATTCAAAATTTCACGATATATCTTAAATAAATATTGACCGCGCGCGCTTATCTGTGGTTAGTATTTATCCGCTATTTATGTTATTATTTTATTCATATAAGACAGTAACTTAATAGTTGCTATTTATGATACATGTATGTCACTGATAACCTTACTCAGTCTAAATATAAATCTATTTCGCGACCTGGTCAAGATTTCTGTCTGTAAAGTGGGCAAAGTTGCGTCAGTGAATGGCATTATATTGTTGTAAGATGTTTCCAGATTCAGAATGCCGAGCAAAGTTACAGGACACGCCCTCAAGTAGAATATTCCTGACCTGATATTAGCCCATGCACGGTCACTTGTGGGTTCGCGTTCTAATGGTTGACGCTCACACGAGCACGCAAGGTACTGGCACACTTATATTACCAAGTGGCTGTCCAGCTAAGTGCGGTTTTCATCTGTTCACACGCACACATTCTTCCCGGTGCCTGGCATTCCACGCTTTTAGTTTACATGATTTACTACAATAGAATACCTCTTTACAACGAGTGCAAGCCGAAAGCCGAACACCTATCGATCGGCCGCACTCATAGCAATAACGAAAACGGTTTTTCATGACTTTCTTTCTCATTTTCTGCGTCTCTGTCGCAAGCGCTGATATGCTCATGTGGTCAGCGGACTTCATTACAGCTATGCGCAAACCGCACTTGTCATCACGGCCAGGAGATGTGCTCAGTGATGATACCCGAAGTTCTTCCACCTATACAAGGGTAATTGCAAGAAAAGAAAATGAGTGGTAATCTGAGTAACATTTCTCCTGCTACTTTAGCGCAACAATTAAGTTGCACGTAAGGCTGCACGATTCTGTTCCGCGTGTAGTCTACAAATTCGACCTATTTTTATCGATGCGCGCAAAAAAAAAAGGTAAGCAAAAAGTGAAGAAACTTCTTGCTTTTTCGCTTTTAATAAGCGCGAAAAAACTTCCAAATTTTATCAATAATCTGAAACAACCTATGGGGGACAAAGTCAGACCATGCGCACGGCTAACTCAGCGTGTTAGTTTTTTTGTGGAGGAAGGAAACCTGAAAATCCACAACGCTCCCGAATCAAGGGGACCTATGACGAACTCTTATCACATGTGTTGCTGAGAACAGGAATCAAAGTAAATAGACCCCTAACCTGCATGACGTTCCATACCTAAACTACCACAATCCTTTTCAAAATCTCTTTTCATATTCAAATGTTAAAACTCCTTTGAGAATACCAAGACAATAGTGAAAATTAGCACAACAAACAATGCTACCGAAAGGGATTCTGGAAGTGTAGGTATAAAACGTCATCATGTTTGAGGCCTATTGATTCTGAATTCGTACCTGATTATCAATTCCTGCTGACACATCATTTTTGATAATCGCCTCAATCTCCCGATCTGCCTCTTCCTCGAGTTCCTGCATCTCCTGTTCAGCAATTCCACTTTCCTTCTCAAAATGAAAAGTTACACGACTGGAGCTGACCCCGTGTCCAGTGTCTTGGTTTTCTGTGTCTTTGGGTCTTGGGGTTCTTTCAGGTGATTTGAGGATACCGTACTGAGGTGTCTTGACGGAATCTATAATGAAGAATACCGCTAGCGTTCACTTACTACAACATGGTCTTTCTCTTTTTTATTGATATATTTTCATTTCTTCGAGTTCGCGCATGTCAGACTTCCGCCTGCAGACCTATTTATCTTTGGCGTAATGCTTTCCCAATGCAGACCACATGTCGTTCTCTTGAGAATAAAACTTCTATGATTGAGTCCTATATGTATTCATATGTCATCTCATGCATGTACGGCCGTGTTAAACAAAGAAATAATACTCTAGGGAATGACACGTAGTCTAAAATGGGAGAAATCCACACACTTACCTTGTTTCTCCACCATCTTTGTTAACTGTTTTTCAATGAGTTCTTTCTCTTTCTTCAAGACTTGTGTTCTCAGCAAATCTCCCAGATGTTCGAGCATTTCTCGTCTGGCATTGTAGCAATCTCTTTCACTAGGTGTCAGCGCATGGTACGGCGTGTGTGCAATTTTACGATCCTTTGAAAAATATAAAAAGTATCATATCAAACTTTTATGATCATTAATCGAGATAGGAGTTATCTCCACCCTTCCCGTGCATGGTACGCCGTATGCGCAACCTATGTAATGCGATCATTGTAACGTACAACAAACTGTCATGATTCGATGAAGTCAGAGGTAGAATTACCAATCCCTCCCCCACCCCCACCCCCCCCCCCCCCATCCCTGGTAAAGGGGATGCGCAAACGGACGATCCTTTGAAGAATCAATGTAACAACAAAATTTGTAATTTCCTCTGCTAGAGGCAGAATTTGCCCCTCCACTAGCTTCGCCCTCCCCTACGATGTTATCGTTAGCCACCCCCACCCACCCTCGGAGAGCCTCATTTAAATCCACAGGCTAACGGGAGGTTTTTCAATTCTCCTTATTACGCTTGATACCGCTTACTAGAACCCTTTTCATAGTTCCTTTTGTTGGCCATATTATAACACCATTATCTTGAAACTCCCAAAGGAGTTCAAACATTTGAATATAAGAAAAATAATTCGAAGTGGATTCTGGTGGTAGTGGTATCATCAAGAGGTATAATAAGGGCAATAGTGAATACTAACTCATGCAGCTGTAGTCATTATTTTTCTAATTTACCTGATAGAAAACGTTATAAGCATAGTCGACCACGGTCCCTGGTGGAAAACGGCTTGCCACGAGAATAGGAGCGACTATATTCGCTCCATGACGCATCAGCTTGTTAATCTGTAAAGAGAGAATGAAGGATAAATGCCGAGTACATACCAGCAAATACCATACACTTATGCGCTGATATCACCATCCGCCTTCTTGACTTTTAAGTCACGCCGGGATTTCAGCAGCAAACTAAGTTGACTAGACGAGACTGACAATGTCAATAAACATCTCAGCTTTTAATATAAAAGGATTGAGTACAATCCATGATGTCAGCACACGTGGCAAGGTTACAGTACATAAATGACAATATATTCGTCAAACCTGCCATGCCACGCGCCGGGATTATATTACCTCATGCGCATCCATTCAGAGTTCTTCTTAGACACACATGTCGTAATATTTTCACAGTTATATGAGATCAAAGCTCGACTTACCAGGCGAATCCTGCCATGAGGGGTACGTCTTCTTTCAGCTGCAAATGACGTTGCTGCACATAGTGCTGACCCAACACCTTTGTTAAGTTTCAAACTTGGATTTGCGCCATGTTCCAAGAGGGCGTCCACAGCCTGTATGAGCAACAATAAATAGGAAAGAAAGAAATACCAATTATACACCATGCAGATTCCAATTTCTTACTTATGGGTTGCATGCCTTGGGCTGTTATTGACTGTGGAACGGTTTTTGTACGGCAAATGCGTAGTCGTACAGTACTGTAGCCGTACCGTATCTTACCGTAACCGTAACTACGCGTTGTGATTGGATGAATTACTGGAAGACAATGGGAAGCCATTTCAATGTTAATGCATGTCGTACGTACTGCAAGTCTGTATAGTATATTTCCAACTCATGCGATAACCATTCTTATGGGAAGCCATTTTAGTGTTACGGCATGTCGTACCGTGTACGTGCGTTAAGACTCAGCGTCTGTTAACGTTTCCCACTCAAATGAAAACCGACCTAATACCTACTTACAAAGTCGTTTCCACTACAGATCGCTAGAGAAAGAGGAGAATGACCTTCACACAACAGATCAGGATTTGCTCCATATTCAAGCAGTAGACGAACCACAGTACAGGCATCCTACGTAAGACACAGGAATGGAGTGATTACAAACTGATAGGGGTCCTATATAATAAGAACTAAAGACTATACTCTATTCCATTGATCTACGAAATCAAACATAAATAACAACATCTGATCTCCAAACGTGTGCCAACTAATGTAGTAGTGGCGGCCAGACACGCGGGCAACAAGTCGCGCAACATTAGGGCATCGTAAGTTGCAAACCAATGTAGTCTTTTTGACTTCAAAACAATAGATTTTAGACGCGTAATACGACGCGCTAAATATTATAACATGTGCTCAATACTGCTGTCAATATTATCGTAACCCAACGAGAAAGGATCAACATAGACGGTGACAAGGCGGTTATAGACCCCTTTCACGTGACGTCAAAGCAGCTGAATTTGGAGGACAAAACAAAAGAATTTCAATCTCCTGAGAATTGGAAACCTATAGTTTTGTCCTGCAAATTGAGCTGCATTCCGAAGTGCTGCAAGGGGTTTATTGATTCTAAGCTAACAATTTTGGACCATATGTTATACTTGGTCTAATATCATAGATGAGCAAATGACATTAATTTTATCGTGCGCGTTCCTGGTCGGAATGGGGAGAAGGGAGAAGGGAGGAGAGGGTAGGTTAGGGTTATACATTACTCCAAGGGATCCTAAACCTCTACTATACCCGGACCGACGATCAATATTCGATTCATTGTTAGCGTATCGATACCTTATCGTTGTCCTCTCTCGAACATGCTATATGTAAAGGTGTCCTTCCGTTACTATCTTCACTTCCAAACGCACTGTCACGAATATCTGGGTCGGCACCTGACTTCAACAGCAGTTCAGTGATCTGAATCCCAGCAGGATCTGGCAGCGCAACAGCGATGTGCAAAGGAGCAATGCCTAGTTTCTAGTTCGAGGAAAAAAGAAGAAAATAAATGATGCATTAGGATCTACATGTTAATAACTTAGGGAATAACTTGGCTTAATGTTGACAAAAATTCACGAGCTTCTCCTTGAAAGAATGAAACCCTCAAATTTTCGAACCCTGAAACAACCTCTTGGCTGTCAGTTCAAAGTCAGGGCATGGCTACAATTAGCTATGGTCGAATTGGAAATAACGTGCTGGGTTTTACGCAGGAAGAAAAACTAGACTGTTAACAGTCCCTCTTTTCCCTCCTAACTCAGTTGAGTCGGGTTTTTTCCCTAACTTGGACGCGCGGAGAATGGGGGCGAGTTTGAAGCGGCACGCGCATCCAAGGCAGGAAAAAAACCCGACTCAACTGAGTTAGGAGGGAAAAGAGGGACTGTTAACAGTCTAGAGAAAAACTCTCATAGTACATATTAGGGAGACCAAAAAATTCTCCTGGCACATGAGGTCTCGAGTCCCGGAATCGAACCCGAGACCCCAGAGGTGAGAGGCAAGCGTATTACCGCTGTCCTTCCCTTCTTTTCCAACAGATGTTGGTAGATACCTGTAGAGCAAGCTTGGCCGATGTGTCAGCACCCTTGCGAAGCAGTATTTCAATCGCTGCTGTATCTGCTGCTTTAGTGGCGAAGAACAACACAGGCATTGGAAGTGATGAAGAGTTTGGATCCGCACCACGTTTGAGCAACAGACGAACAGTAGCCTCAAGATGTGGACGTCTGAGTAAAATGATTAGAACAAGCAATTATTAGAGCGCTTTTCGTATGAGCGGGAAACATGCGGTTCTAACTTACAGCACGTAGACGGTACGACATGCCGTAACATTGAAATGGATTCCCATTGTCTTCCAGTAATTCAACCAATCACAGAGAAGAGAAAATTAAAAAGAAAAAAAAAATGGGTTCATTTTGACAAAATTCCTCCGTTTAAGGGGTAGGATCACGTGATCTCTTAGTGCAAGTCCCCAATTTACATTCTCCGACAGTCTTTCCAAATTGAGAGACAATTTTTTAAAGACCACTGCCTGCAGATGTTACTGAAAGATTTATACTTGCCTTTGCATTGTAAGAAAAAGTTGCTTATTTTGTTCTAAGCTGCTCTCACTTCGTGCATCTTCTGTGACTTCTGACGACACATTTTTGGTCGTGCTGAAGACACTCATTATGCTGAAGAGCGAGTTCTCATTGGATGCTGTTAACCCAGATTTCTCTACTTCTAAATGCCGTGTTTGGGTATGTAAATTGTCCTCCACCAACACATTGTCCTCTTCGCTTTTATCCGTGATAATAAGTTCGTTGTTTTTTTGAGTTTCGTTTTTCTTTACACTTTTTAAAATGTCCACACCTCGTTTTATACTAAGTTTCATTCTTTCCTCGAAATTTTTATCGAGAATGTGAATATGATTTTCTGTTCTTTCCAATTCCCCTTCGTTCGATACCGTTTCATTTCCCTTGGTATTACTGTCTTTGTGGTCTTGACTTCTTAACCTAACCAGTTCACCTGCTGGATCAGTCAAGAACAAGTTCGTTTTATGTATATTTGTATCTGCATCACCTTCCAATCCATGTGGGATCCCTTCAGAGGTGTGACTGACGTCATCAACTTTCAAAGGGCCAGTTGATTCGGGTGTGATTTTACGACAATTACGATGCACAAAGGTTCCTTTTTGAGCATCCTCTTGAATGTAATTAAAAAGGTTTTCGTCGGGAATGTTCTCAGCAATGTTGTCTTTCCACGTGTGTTTGGTATAGAATAGCACGTGACATGCAGCCAATACGGAGAGACCTTCATCGTTTAGTTTGTTGACGTTTGCTCCATAATCAAGTAAGCAGTTGATGACGTCACGATGACAGTTGACCTAGAAATGAAATATTAAAAACAACATATAATGTATGTCAAACTCTTTGAACGACGTGGCCACAGTAATGGAGAGATGAAAAAAATGGATGGAAGGAAAATGGAAGATGGGAAATACTATAAATCAGTCCTGAAACTGGCCATGTTAAAAACTGTGACCCGATGTTGGAAGAATGGGTGTGGTGTGTACATGAATAATATTATTCATAGTGTGTTCTACCAAGTCATAGGTTTGACCAGCCATAATTATGTAAGTAGAGCTCTTTGTGAAGGAGCACCAAGGAGTGGATTGACAAAGACAGTTCATTGTATTCCCCCAATAGCATAGCCCTTTTTTGGTGGTTTAGTGTTTTACTCCAGATTCTTCTGTTTCTGGCCTCCCACTGCAAAAAATAACTTTTAAATTCAAATTCAAATTACTTACAGCAGAAGCCAATAGAGGGGTGTATCCAGTCTTATCTGCCACATCTACATGGACTAAACCACCCTGCAGCAAATTATGCACTTTGATACAGTCTCCTGCGGTTGCCGCCTGCAAAAGCTCCTCTGAATTGCATTCAAGTGGCCCTTTTGGTCCCCTCTCTCCTCGAATTCCATCAACAATGTCCAGATATGGAAACGACTCTGGGATTGTTCTTCGCATCCTCTCATCACTTTCGGACTCATCCATCACAATGAGGGAAGGTGTGTTTCGTATGCTTTCCATGGCCGAGTTTGAATGGCGAACTTTAATAGAAAGATTCTGCCCAGCATTGACGTTATACTCAGTAAAATGTTGGAACAAGAAAGCACTTTCCATGACAGAGCAAAGTTTAATAATTTTCTCTCCAGACCAGATTCCAACATCTTCTCTGTCATTACTGTAGGTTAATATTCCAGGCCCATCCCTTTCATCTTTCTTATAAATTCCCTATGAAAACAAGAATGGTATTAACTGTCATTATATTACAAGCCCTACATTGGGAAAGGAATGGTGGAATGTAAGAAATGGAATTTGGTATTCCTAAATATGCAACAGCTTTCCTCCATTCTGATTGCCTGTATTTTCAATGATAATACAGTTACTTTTTCTTTAGAATTTTATGGCTACATTTCAGTACCTGAAAGATGTTCCCACTTGGAAATGTAAAACAGCCAAATCCTTCCTTTCTGTCAAGCTGAAATTGTCCAGTAAAAGTGGTTTTATCTGGCCAAATATATGTTCCTTTGCCATGCTTCTTGTCTTCATAAAATTCACCTTCATAAGACTAAAGATTACAAACAAAGAGTGTTATTAAAATAGCTTCAAAAACCATCAAATTTTATCAAACCCTTTAAACCTCTGGGCTGATCAAAATCAGGACATGGCTATAACTCACAGATAAATACCAAGACACAGGGATCCCAATACAGGGTTGGTACCACTTAGTGTAAGAAGTATTTCTTACTGTGAGATATAGGTGCCACAGGTGGCACACGCTCAGGGCTCAAAATAAGGGCCAGACATACGCTGGTCAAGATGTCTGACAGTCAACATGTCTGTTCAAAACCATATTTGACCGGTATTGAAAGCACCAAATTTGGCCAGACATTGACCATTGACCAGCAGTTTTTTTGAGCCCTGCACGCTGCTAATGCATTGTCTTTCACCAATGTGGTTTCAAAGGTTCAGACCACCTTCAATAATTAGTGTATAGTCAGGCCCGTCGCTAGATGTGGTTTGAATGTTCGAACAAACCCCCTTCATTACCTCTTCTATTCATAAATTTTTGCAAAAAACAGCTGGATGCATAAAGATGCTATAATTGAAGTTGGCAAAAAAACGAACACCCTCCCCCCCCCCTTTCGAGGTCCTAGCGACGGGCTTGAAAATAGTTAGTACAGGCTGATATCCACCGAATTTAGACTCACTCTAATTGTGTTCAAAATGATAAAATATTAAAGTATAAAAGTCTTCTGAAAATTCAAATATCACTGAGCACGTTCTTAAAAGTATGTTTGAGCATGGAATGTGCAAGGTCGAACCTGAACTGACATCGAGAGAACGGCATGAAAAGGCATTCGCGGGGTAGAGCTTCATATTTCATCGTGTTCTGAGCATTTCAAAGTAAAATAGGATCCGTAAAATATATCCATACTTCTTGTCTCTTTATCAGCTGCTTTTTATCGTAATAACAATGATAAAAGCGATTCACAGAAAACGTATGTCCATTATGTACGGTGAATTTGTTGATAGTTGTTGCAATTAGACGCTATGAGCATCATATAATTTAGAAAGCATTTTGTATATTTTATCGTAAATAGTACTTTTAATGAATATTGACATTCTTACCTCTCCGTCTGCAAACGTAAGCTTCCCAAAGCCATGTCTTAAGTCTCTAGAAAACTCTCCTTGGTAAACAGCGCCATCAGACCAGTATTGTTTGCCCTTTCCATGGCGTTTATTGTCCGTATATTCACCATCATAACAAGCTCCGTTAGGCCACTTGAATATTCCTTGGCCTGTTTTCTTATATCCTTCTAGTTCACCATGATAGACTGCACCACTTCTGTACTCTCGTCTAAATCGGCTTGAACTCAATTTAAGAAGACAAGTTGAATGATCCGTGATTCTGTGTCGTGTAGTGAGGAATCCACTATGTGGCTTACCCGTAAACATATTCTTACCAGTCCATTCAATTAAATGGCTTCCGATTACGCTAAAAGCATTAATAAATAAAACGTGCAGTATAAAAATCAGATAAAATATTCATTCGAAGGCAAAAGATCATATCGAACAAAGTTATTTCGTGAAGGTTTTACGGGGGTTGATTTTGGAGGTACAGCGTTAGCGTTACCAAGCCAACAGAGAAGAGAAATCGTTATGCATGATTGAATATCATCCGTGCTGGCAGCCAGCGGAGCCAGCGGGGGTTCAAATGTGTTTATTCAGGTAAAACGGATCCAATATTGGTGGCTCACAGATTCATTTCCGGGAGGGAAAACAGCTGAAAAATCAAACTTACTGGAAAAATAAAAGTCTATGTTTTCTTTAGATTTTTAATTTTGAAAAATTTGGGCAAGAAAAAATTAATTGGATTTCACTCTTGGTCATTCCACAGGTAACCCATTATAAATGTATTGAAATCCTTGTTTTTCTTTATTCTTTTAAAGAAAAATTATCACTACAATTAAAACCCTTCTGAAAGACAGATTTATATATTTTCAACTACTTGGGATAAGGATTTTTAGAATTTACTTTTTACAACTACATCAGGCCCCCAGCAGGAGATAGGGTCATTGCCTCGGATAATTTCAGATGTACTGTAAATTGAATACTGAAAATTTTAGGTCTGTAACTTATACATAGGGCATTTTAGGATGTAGCATCCCCAATACTTTTGACCCCCTTCCCCCCCCCCCCCTCCCCTCCAATATTTTTGGCATCAAGCTAAGGGCCTGTAGAGGAAGGTCAGTATTAAACTCTGAAGCAAGGCCAAGCAACCTCTGGGGTGTTCATAGTAAAGGTTCTGTTATACTGTGCAATTTTCTCAGCTACTTGCCTCACAATGCTTGAAAATGTAGCATTGAAGGTTGCTGATGTGAAATGTTACACTGCAATATATGTGACCTCTGCAACTTGCCGCGACTTAAAAAATATGCCTTAAAATTGCAAGAAAAGTTGTTGGAGGGGTGATACACTGTGCAATGGCATTGTAAGTTGCTGCAATCCATCGTGAAAAGTAGAACTTAGTTCTACTTCATGCAACAATACGTGCAACAACAAAAATTGTGAGACAACCCCTGTTACACTGTGCAATTTTCCAGCGTCTTGCATTGTCTCTCAACAACATTGGGAGACAAGTTGATGGGAAAATTGCACAGTGTAACAGGGCCTTAAGTCAAGGCATGGCTAACTCACACGATATTGGAGGGAGGAAAACTAGACAACCTAGAGAAAAACCTTTTAATTAAGTAAGAGATCTAACAAACTTTACTCAGATGACAAGTCACCAGGAGTTGAGCTCAAGACCCTGCAGGTGAGAGGTAAGTGCAGTACCGCTACACCACCTTTGATTCCCATAAACCCCGAAAATCTTCACCTTAGATCTACACTGGGGTCCAGAGGTTATTTATTCTTGCTACGGCATTTCTGGTTTTGACAGGAAGTCGCTCACTCGTTAAAACCACTGGAAGTGAAATAGAACCTCTAGAGCCCAAAGTATCTTAGATCTGCACTCAAGAGACTTTTTTGTGTTCTTCTGTTGTACCTTTAATTCAATAAAAAATGACAAAAATGACATGTAAAATTGCTAAGTAAAATCTATTTCTGCAGCAGATAAGACAACATCTGAACCACAGTTCTGATCATTAACCTTAACATTAGCAAAATGATTCCTGAGATTTTCCAGAGCATTTCTATTCAACCTGTTTTCTTGTTTTTCTTTTCTCAGTTCCTCCTTTAACTGAAATATTTCTTTTTTTAGTCGAGTCTCATCAAGTTTACACTGCTGTCTTGTAACAAAAGCACAATGCTGCAAAGACTCCATATTTTGTCTATCCTTTTCCTCGAGTTTCGCTTCAAGGTCTTTGTTCTTGATTGTTTCCAGGTCGAGCTTTGTTTTGACTTCCTTCGAATCTTTCAAAAGCAAGTATTTCTCATCCTTCAAGTTTTTTAATTCCTCTCCAGTGGACTTCAGAGCTGTATGATGCATTATCAAGTCTTCTTTCATAGACTTACAGCTTATCTTGATACGTTTGTATCTCTTTTTCAGTTCAGACCACTTTTCTTTCAACGAAGTCAAGGCAAGGTTGGCCATTCTTTGATTCTTTTTACAATGTTGAAGCTCTTCTTCCAAAGAATCCACCTTTCCAACTAAAGCTATATTTTGTAACTTTAATCTCTGGAAACATTTCCGGAGTATTCTTAGCTCCTTGTTGGTCCAAATGCATTCATCTTCATTTTTTGTCGAACTGTTTATAGATTGATGTGTCTCGTCTGTGGTGTTTCCAGCTGATGAAGACGACGAGCTGTCTTTCTTTTCAACTTCATCCGTCCTTGCAATGAATTCCAAATACACCTTGTTATAAATATCTATTTTGTTATCTTGCAAAGTCGTACCTCGAGAATGGGGACCTTCAGTGTCTAATAAATCGTTAACAGTTGCAAAACTAAATTTCGGAGAGTGGGCCACTTCATCCGCCATATTGGTTTCGTAACTGACACAGGTAACCCAAGCACGGAAAATATCACTCACCCGACGTGTAATAATTGAATAAAATATTTATGTCCTTACCCTGGTATACTTTTCGAAATATCAAGATATTCTACTTTCCACGTTTATATGGGATCCAACGCATTAGGTTATGTATTTTCTGTATATTTTCAATCTAATAAAATTTAGTTGTTATTGTTATTGCGCTGGGCTTCCTGTGTTGTACAGCAAAAAGGAGTGAAACAAAGATGGCTGTCTCGGCAGACGGAGATGAGTTAGAAGACATGGCTTTTGTGAAGGTTTCTAATCTAATGGACAACGATTACTCAAGGTGGATGGAAAATCTACCAAATGAGAAACAGCTTTGCCTGGTGAAGGATTTAGTAATACCAGGATCTCACGATTCTGGGGCGTTTTTCTTGGACCAGGCGCTCGAGGTTGGGCCAGACGAGCCTCAAACCATCCACAACCTCGTCACAGTATTTGGAAGACTGGCTAAATCTGTTATCTACAGCTGGTCTATAACACAAAATTTGAATATATACGAACAGCTAATGAGTGGGATTCGTTATTTAGACCTGAGGGTAGCTTTTAGACCACAAGACAACGAACTAAGGATCGTCCATGGTCTTTATGGATGCTCTGTGTTTGAAGTCTTGGAAGACATCAAAAGATTCGTAAGCGAACGCCCTAAAGAAATCGTCTTCATTGATTTTAATCATTTTTATAATATGAATAGTGAGGCTCATCAGAGGCTAGCAGACAGCCTTCTTGGGATGTTTGCAGAGATTTTGCGGGCACCGGGTAATGACAATATGAATTTCACTTTACAAGATATGTGGGGAAATGATGAAAAAGTTCTCATTTTTTACCATAATTCTGATGTAACTACCTGCTACCCATGTTTCTGGCCTTCAAGCTTTCTAAGTTCTCCATGGGCTGATGTCTCGGATAAGAAAGAGTTGTTGAAATTTTTGAATGAAAAATGCCTCAAGACCGAGCTATCTGCCAATGGTTTTCACGTGACCCAAGGTGTGTTGACCCCCCAGACATCAACTGTAGTCCAAAACATGTCAAGTTCCTTGAAGGACTGTCTGGCACTCAGGTGCAATTTTCATTTTACTGGGTGGTTAAAGGCTTTGTGTGATAGTAAGTTTCACAAGTTTAATATAATTATCACAGACTTTGTGGACTATGGGGAGTTCATTCCCACTGTAATAAGTATGAATTATTTTTACTAATTAAGAGCCATTGGTTTTAGATCATTAGTAACTAGATCATTATCTGGATATCTTAGTGATTCTTATGTCAGCAAAAGCAACACTGTTCAAACAAGGAATCACTTGTAACATTGTAATGAAAGAAGTTGGCAAGGCTGGCATAGATGTTCTTGGCCCTCACTGCTATGGTCCCAGGTCCAATCCCCAGACTCAGAAGCACCTTAAGTGAGTTAAGTTTGTTGGTTCTCTCCCTTGCTTTGAGGGTTTTTCTCCAGGTTCTCAAGTTTTCCTCCCTCTGCAAAAATCACCATTCAATCTGCAAGGTTCAAATTTGAATAATCCTTTGAAACAACCTTGCAGCCTCCATTGAATGCATTGTCTGTGAACAGTGAACCGATGCATGAGAAATGGTGAAGATCTGCAACAGCCTCTGGGCTGATCAAAATCAGGGCACTGCTAACTCTTAATCAAATCGAAATTTAGCTAGTTAGGTTTTGCAGAAGCTGAGGAAAACCCGAACCTGGAGAAAAACCCTTGAATCGAGGGAGATACCAAAAAAACTCTACTCATATGTGAAGTCAAAGGTTTGAACCCCAGAGGTGAGGGGAGAGTGAGTGCATTAAAAAAATAATGCATTAGAACACTAAGCAGATCTTCAGTGATTGATGTGGATATGAAAATTTTATTGGCATTAATTTAAAAGATGTGCATAGTATAGTCTACATATTATAGACCCCTTGTACATGACATCAAAGCAGCTCAATTTGAAGGACAAAACAAAAGAATTTTAATCTCCTGAGAATTGGAAACCTAATGTTTTGTCCTAAGAATTCGGCTGCATTCCTTATTGCACAAGGGGTCTATACATGTTTGTTGCAGATTACAATGAAGGCATTCCATGAGTATGCAGTATATACGATATCACCGTAAGGTGACCAGTTCCTCGGATGATGTAGGATGAATGGCAACACAGTTGTCAAAATCCTTTTTTGTTGCTCCCATTTTTATGGCCACTGAAAAGCCTTGTAACATTTCATCAGCTCCTAGACCAAGGATATGCAAGCCAATCACCTGATATCACCAAAACACAAGTAGAAGATATATGTTATTTATTATATGGAACACAAGGAATGACACTAAATATAGAATCATCTAGTGCCAACCACACATTTGAAACATTTTCCCATAAAAATCCTTATAAAATGTTTGATTTTATATTTAATGTCATGTCCACTTTAGTCAACTTTATAAGCTAAAACTTTGCCTTCATACTAATATGGAGCTGCTGTTTTCATTTCTATTGGTCATTTTGATAAAACTGCTCAATTTAGAGTGCTTTTCACATTTCAGTGACCTACCAACTCCAGATGTCTGGTATATTGGCTTCTGCCAATCAAATTTACGATGGGCTGAGTTCATTCTAATCAAGCTAGAGCGATAAAGAAATCCCATGTGAAAATGGCTCAATCAGAATGAGCTCAGCCTGTTGTAAGTTTGATTGATGGAGGCCAAAATGCCAGACGTCTGGAGTCAGTTAGGCTCCAGAAATATGAAAAGTGTTCTAAAGGAGGAGGGTCACATGATCGGTTAGTGCAAGTCATCCATTTAGTGGATCTGTTGCTAATAACAAGTCCTACCTTTTCCTCTGGAAGAAGGCAAATCAGTTTTATGTAGGTCTTGTGCTTCTTTTCACACATAGCATAGTACATATTTACAAATGTTGAAGTGTAAATTTTAAGATTTTCGCTTCCATATTTTGCAGCAGCTTCCTCTGTGATGCAATGGAAACAAAATATTAACAACCATTTGCATTATACTATCAAACACTTCCACTACCAGAATCATGACTAATGCAATAACATCTCAATAAGCATTAACCGTTCTGAGGCTGAGTTTCCATTACAGTTCATTGAGAACTGATTTATGGGACATATTTCCAAGATGACATCTATTTTGTCCCCTAAATCAGTCCCACAATGTAAAATGTACCAACTGGACCCAGGTTTTTCCCACACTCTGACAGATAACAGCATTGCCTACCTTCTGTCATGCCCACAGTTCCAATTGGAGGATGGCTGAACACCACAGTTGGTATATTGGTGTAATCTAGTTTGAGATCTGTCTTGCCATCAAACAGTCTGTGAGCAAGTCTACGGCCTGCTGCTATGGCAACTGAAAAAGAATAAAACACTTTAATTACGGCACTATATGTTATGCTATAATCTGGGTAAAAATAATGGACGGCTGGTCAACAGACAATTTCAAGCAGAAATTGACTCTTGGCTGGCCAAACATGACTGGTCACATGTTGATCAGGACTCCAATATGGCCATTCATCATATCCTGCCTTAAGTACCATGTATTTTTAGCCTTGGATATAGACCCCTTTCAAGTAAAATCAAAGCAGCTTAATTTGGAGGAGAAAACAAAATAATTTCAATCTCCTGAGAATTGGAACCTATTGTTTTGTCCTCCAAATTGAACTGTATTCCAACTGGCTGCAAGGAGTCTATAGTAAATGCAAAGGTATAGGTAAGATTTGAAGTACATCAAACCTGTACAAAGGAAGAAAATAATATATATATATATATTGGTTAAGATTAAGAAATTAAATAGAAATATAATTCAAGTAGCTTTTGGTAAACACTTTATGAAAACTACTAGCGATAATAAATTTCAGAGACATTGAAATGATGAAATTTATTATCACTAGTATTTATTGTAAAAAAATAAAATTAAGCATTAAATGTTTAACCCTACTTGTAATGTAGAAATAATTACAATAAAACTTAACAAGGATCAAGCAATAAATTGCATTTATTTTATTTAATTGTTGGGAAAAAAGTATGTTTCTCACCAGGTGTGAGGAGAGCCTTGCCACACACATCACCCAGGGCATGAACAGATGGCCTGCTTGTGTTTTGAAACTAAAAAAAGAGAGGAACAAATGTCAGAACAGAACAAAACATGCATGTAATTATGCTTTTGCTTGCGTCACTAGTGCGAACCAGGCTTTAGGAAACTTAATCTTACCTCATCAACGACAATGTGGCCCTTCTTGTCAACCTCTATGCCCTAAGAACAAAGAAACTCCATCAGTCATTAAAGGGGAACTTGGATGAAAACACCCCATTTTTTTAAAGTCAGAATGATTAAAGTATTTGAAGATAATATGACTCAATTATGATAACATGAAAACCAGATTGGTGAATTTTTTAGCCTGGGAGCCACTTGCAGTTGTGAAAGTTTGGTTTAAAAACTAAAAAAAACAATAGGGTTGAATGTACGACGTCATTTACTCACAATATAGATACTGAAAAAAAATGATAATTTTTTATCTGGCACTTTTGACTGTGAAGATAATATGTTGCTTGGCTGCTATTGGGGTCATATAGATAAGTTTAACCAAGTCATTTCCAATTTTCATTGATTTTCATCCAAGTGCCCCTTTGAAAGTGTATGATGAACTTGACACTATGCCTGAATGATCCTAAGAGCTAATTGCTAATGTTACAGTGCGAATCGAAAAACCGTGGGCACCCAGAAATAATTTAGAAATCGTTTATGGTTCTTTGAACAATCTGAAACGACTCTCTCACTACGCGAAGTTGGCTACAAAACAGTCGAACTTCTTGCAGTTATAGAGTTGTTTCAGGTTGTTCAACGACCACTACACGATTTCTGGAATATTTCTGGGTGCCCACAGTTTTTCGATTCGCACTGTAAAAGCTAGTATATCTTACCACTTTTTCCAGCCCCAAATCTGCAGTGCTTGGGTTTCGGCCTACAGCCCATAATAAACAGTCATATCCTGAAAGCTCCTCTTTGCTGTTTTTGTTGTTATTTGTGGCATGGATGGTTAACAGACCAGTAGAGCTGTCCTTGGTTATCTCATTCATCTGAAACCAAAAAATAAAAAAACTGTAAAATTTGCTTTAGCCACACAATTCAATACAGAAATAGGTTACACCAACTATCAGTCACCAAAACAACAATAAAAGGCACAACAGCCACAAAAGCAACACTTAGGAAACTAAGGATAACGGCAGCAACAGCAAGAACAGCAGCAGAAACAACAACAGTGGCAGCAGCAACAACTACAGTATCAGCAACAACAGCAGCAGCACCAACAGCAACAACTTCATCTGCAGCAACAGCTGCAACAACTACAACAGCAGCAGCAACAGCAATATTTGCAGCAACAGTTGCGACATCAGCAGCAGTAACGACACCAGCAGCAGTAATGACACCAGCAGCAGTAATGACACCAGCAGCAGTAATGACACCAAAAGCAGTAATGAATTAAGCGCTTTGGATATTTAGTGGAATTAAGGCGCTATATAAATATAATTATTATTAATTATTATTATTATTAATGACACCAGCAGCAGTAACAACACCAGCAGCAGTAATGACACCAGCAGCAGTAACGACACCAGCAGCAGTAATGACACCAGCAGCAGTAACGACACCAGCAGCAGCAATATTACCAGCAGATCAGCAACAACAATTTCAGATATAAAGCAGATAAATAAATAGAATGAAATTAAGAAGAATAAAACAAAGTGCTTCTACTAACCCCCATGTTTGTCTGTAGATCTATGCCAGAAGCAACAATCTCTTCAGTGAGTTTTTCACTCAACATGCCATCAAAGTTCCTGAGTACCTAATAAAAATATCAGTTACAAAATTAATAAGAAAGAGCAATAAGTCTTTTATTTTTAGACCATATTATGCCTAAAGCTTAGAGCACAAAAAGCTAGTTACAATCTTCCTAGGGTCTAATCTAATCAACATTTCTGCAAAATATTAATATATTTTGAAAATACGTTCCGGTGGAAAAGAAATATCAAATCAAATATTGGCTATTATGTTAATTGTTCCATTTCCCCTTTTTTACCATTGCTATGTCCCACAAGCTCAACAAATTAGTGAGAATATCTCAGAATTTGAAACTCTGATTGCAAAAAAAAATTATTATTAATTGTTTACTCTCCTGAGAAAATAAAATAAAATTGCTTTGTAATCCTCCTAAAAACAGACACTATGTAACTACTGGTAGATGCTTGTAGGACAAGATCATATTTCCACTGGAAAAACTGTATGGTGATTTGTTCGCTATTGTCTGAGAAAGTTGGAACTATGAATTGCAGTAGCCCCTAATCTTTGGATCTTTGGATCAAGGTGTATAGAGTTTCTTGGGTGTTTTTACCTTGTTGTATCTGATGAAGAGAGACACTTTAGACCCTAAAGCATTTAAGATACCAGCTAGTTCTACAGCAATGTAACCAGCTCCTACCACTGCAACTTTTCTGTATCAAACAAAAGTATCAAAATATGAAACTTTTAAACCTTATTTTCACTAGCAATGCAAGCACAGTTGCAAGCACAAATGCAAGCAAATAAAATATTGTTTTCACTATGACACAGGCACAAATACAAGCACGAGTAATAAAATAGTCCAAATTAATGAAGGTACAGGAACGGTTCAGATTCATTTGATTATGCTACCACAGGTAGCCCAGCTGGGTGGGATATATGGTTTAATCTGTTAACGATGTTATTGAATAGTAATGCATAATTCATACTTAGGCAGATCATCAAGTTCAAAAAATCCATCACTTGTTATTCCATATTCAGCACCTTTAAGAAAATTGAAATATTGTACTTCGTCAAATTTTATTGAAAATCTGAAACATTGAACCTCTGGACTGATCTAAGTCAGGGCATGGCTAATTCACAGATCAAACACTGAAACAACCTCTAGTAAGACTGATCTAAGTTGGGCCACTGCTAACTCACAGATCAAACTCTGAAACAACCTCTGGGCTGATCAAAGTCAGGGCATGGCTAGCTCACAGATCAAACCCTGAAACAACCTCTGGGCTGATCAAAGTCAGGGCATAGCTAACTCACAGATCAAACTCTGAAACAACCTCTGGGCTGATCAAAGATAGGACATGGCTAACTCACAGATCAAACTCAAAGCAACCTCTGGGCTGATTTAAGTCAGGGCATGGGTAACTTGCAGATTGAATTTGAATTTAGCTTAATATTAGGTTTCACGTACATAACTATTTTATCTGATACACCATTGAATGTGAGGGCAGCTAACTTGCAAGGCCTGATTATGAGGAATATAGTGAAATATCACCGAACAAACAGCTTCCCTGCATTGCATGTATTTTAATTATATAACATATAATATACCTGGTACTTTGGGGACTAATGGGTGGCCACCAACGGCAATAAGAACGTGTTTACCAGAATACACCTCATCCCCTATCTGAATAGTACCATCAGCATTAAATGAAGCATGCCCTCTGATGTAATCAACCTTTGCCTAGTACGAGAAATATATAAGGTTAAATGATTGTTCAAAATAGGTAGCATAATTTTAAGTTGGCAAGGTTTATATAAATGCAGTTTGTTACAAATTTATTACAATAGTTAAATAAATAATTGTAAAGTGCAATGCTGTAGCTGTAATAAATATAAAGAAGTAATTATATGTTTCCCATTAATCATCTCGCCCTTCAGGCATGGATCCAGGATTGGTGGGTATAAAAGGGGGGTTACCGTCATAGGTTACCTTGTGAACGCAAATTCCACAGGAAAATAATAGAGGCCGGAAAATGGCAAAAAAAATGGAGTCTTAATTGAGGGAAATCAATTTTGAAAGCATCAAGCAAATGGAGTGAAAGCTTATCCAGATAAACATTTTCAGTTCTAAACAGGCTCTTTTTGATTGTGCAAAGGGGGGGGGGGAGAGTAGGAGTGACTAGGTGACTATTAACCCCCTCTCCACCCCCTCTCCACCCCTGCCCTTCTGACCCAATAGGAATTCTAAACCCCACCCATGCATAACCCCACCACCACTTCAAGGGATAGATTTAGATATTTGAATTTCTGAAATTATATAAGATATTAAAAAAAAATTAATAATATAAGTTGTACCTTGCCAAGATTGTTTTCATAAATCCCATTCAGTCTCTTCACATAAGCATCTCTTTTATCCTTGACCTGCCTATAAAACATTAAAATCAATAATGCTCTCACGGCACACCTTGCCATATATAGTTTGAAAAATATACAGTATATAAAAGCTCTCATCCTAATAGCCCACTTTCAATATTCTGGTTGAGTGATCATGCACAAGGCAATTAAAGACAATTAAGGCTCCATGGAAACAAAAGAATATGATTATTAGGAATACTCCATTGTTTCCCCGGAGCCTCATCTTGAATTGCTTTGTGCATGATCACTCAACTAGAATATCAAAATCAAAAATGGTCTATTAGAACACCTAGTAGACAGCCACAAAAATACATGCATACAACAATGCTTAGCTATTATTTATATGATCATTATTGGATGGCTAAAAATGTTTTGGAGGCACTGTTCTTCAACTTTATGCTGTATCCATTTTTTGCTATATTTTTGTCTCTCGGACTGGTCCTCTTGACAAAGAAAAACAGATAAAAGATACAATTTTAAATTATAGAATTTCCTATTCATCTATATCACATTTAATTGACATCATAAGATGTTGTTTTTTTTTTGGAAAAAAAGAGTTTAGTCACATCGATAATAGTAAAATTGTGAAATTTCACAAAGATTGTACTTAAACTGATGAAGATGTGAATTTTTGAAACTAAGTTTTTTTACAAATTAAAGTAACATGTATGTGGACTGGCATCTCATTAGTTTTTCCAATAAATCAAATATCTATTATGTCATGCTAGCGTGATATAGGTTAGCCTGCGTAGCGGTCCATATTGGGGGGAGGAGGAAGGGGGGAGGGGTGGGGGGCCTGTTCCCCTCTCTCCCCCACCCCAGTCCCCAAAATGTGCCACTACACAGGCTAGATGTAGGTCCAAATTGTCTATGCCTTACTTCCAGGTAAAGCTGTTGTAATGAACATCAAAACCATAATCTTTCAAGTCAGGAAGCTGTTCTGCATGCATTGCGGTCAAGAACATTATCTGGATGAGTTCAATAGAAAAAATAGAATAAAACAGATGCAACATCAATAATATAAATCTAACATATTCTATAGGTTTAGAGGGCTTCTATTTATTAGTGTATGGAGGGGGGTCTGCAAAATCACCTGTTGTCTTTTCCAAATATTACCCAACCCCCCTTCCTGGTTGGCAAAAATATCATAATCCCCTTGTATTTCATCCACTTTATTACTAATCCCCTATAAAGCTGCATACAATTATAGTAACAACCCCCCATCTAGCTCCTGAAAATAACGTGACTCCCCCAATTTTGCCACCCCCCCCCCCCCCCCCCCACACTTTCTCTCTTTCTCTGATCTGCAGGCAACTCTGTATTTTGGATCCATTCTTGGATCCCTGTAGAACACATGTGAATGAACTAACTAAAGGTCTTCTGGTTGAGTAAAAATAAGTGGGGAGGGAGTGGATAGGAATCAGGCTATATCACAGGAATCCCAACTCTAGAGAACCCCAAATACAGAGTTGGGAAAAGTAAGGTTAAAATGATACAGCTATTTTATGAAAAGTTGAATGGGCAGCGATTGGAAGGACCCAGTGGCAGTGGGGTTTCAGGCAAAAAAGATTTCCTGTTACAAGTTGCCTAATGCTTTGACATGAGTTTAATGCTGCCAATAAATGTATTGTAATTTACCATCAAAATTGCATTTCTGAGAAAATCATTTTCAATTTTTTCAGGGAGAGAGGGGGGTGCTGGCATTAACCCTCCAGGTTAGCCCCCCTGACTCAAAACTATGCTCCACAGTCCCTGGATTGGCAATCAATGGTCGGTGATTGGAGAGCTGTAATTAATATTGACCAAGTAAAATGAGACCTTTCCAATAGAAAAAAATCACAAGATGAACAAGCCATACTATTCACTATCTAAGGTCTTCACTGAATGGTGCATGCATTGTCTAGGTGTGAATATGAAGAAATTTTTATTGTCCCACAATTCCTTTTTGTCATGTTATTGCCAATTAATCACCTATCGATCGCCATTCACCCCTACAACCTTTTTTTAAATAACTTTAACAGAAAGATTGGTTGATGATATAAATGTCTACAGTTATTAACAAGCATACCTTTTTAGGGACACATCCAACATTGACCTATAGATAAGACAGTGTAGCATTGAGAAATAAATAATACATACATACTTGTAGCTTTACTGTGATTCTCAATATTCTGCAAACTTTGTGAGTTGCCCATTGGAATTTGGTTTTTCACTGCTGCCAGTCAAAAATATAAAAGGTACCAACTGATTAGTTTTGATTGATGGCAGCGAAAAACCAATTTCACAACAGAAGCTGTTGAAATGTCTGAGTTTGCAGGATATTGGGGATTGTAGTAATTTCTATGCAAATAAACTGACTCAAGAAGCATTGGTGCACAGCATTAGTGCACAGCATTGGTTTTAATATAATAATATAGCTCACAACTTCAAAGTACCCTGCTGGCAGATCAAGCTAAGGGACCGGTAGGAGACTGCCAAAATTAACAGCAATAGATAAGAAGTGCATGTAGATAGAGTCAATATAATGCATGTGCCTTAAGATATGGTAAAATGGGCAGCAGTACTGGAAGAAATGTTGAAGAGTACTAGAAGAAATGTTGAATTTGGTAATAAACACAATTGAAATAATTTAGAGCTTTATATAACTGCTGGGATCTTGCATCCAGCTTGTTGCTTGATTTTATTTACTCTTTTGATCCAAATTTCTTAACAGCCTCTCTTCCTTCATAATATAAAAAGGAAAGAAATAATCTCCCACATCTTGATCAACAGCACTTCAAAAGCATTTTGAAGGTTCATAATCTTATGTACTCAGAACGTAAGCTCTCCCACCCATACCTCCCTGGCGACTTGACTAGCTGCAAGAATCATGTACAAAAAGGTCAAGAAACATTTCATAACAGAAAGAAATGGCTCTATTAAACTTATTTGACTTATCATTGACCACGAGCCTTCAGTAGATTTCTCTTACATAATCTAAAACATCAACAAACTTACACAAGTTCCCCCAAGAGGTCCATGTTCGACTACAGCACTTCGAATCCCAAACTCAGCAGCTCTTCGTGCACTGGATATCCCTCCTGATCCACCGCCTATAACTAGGTAATCGTAAGCACGGACTGCACTAGACATCATTAGACGAACTGAAGAACGCATCCGTCCGTGTTATATATTGTATTTACTCCACTCCTTCCCTTCTTCAGTAAGGTCCCCTTGAGTCGATTTGGTCGATTTGAATATTAGGCACAGGAAGCCCAAGCAGGCTAAAGCGAGGTAATCTTTGTGGATGTGTATATCGCAAGAATATCTAAAGTAATTATTCTAATTTTTTGCATCTGTGCATTTATTGCTGTTCTTTGTCTTCGTACACGATCTGGAGCCAATCCAATGAGTAACACTCTTTTTCATTGTAGCTCTGGGAATCTGGGACGAGTCAAACTGGGGACAAACAATTTTAACCCAGAGTTCCCCAGAGCCCAATGCTAAATGGCATTTCATCAGGCATGTGCAGTAAGAATGACAGGGCTCTGGGGTAGAGAGTGGGGACACCAAGAGCAATCAAATGCCATGCCCCACCCCACCCCCTCTCGGGCCTAACATTGATACATGCATTACTTCCACTCTGAATATATTCCCTTTCACAGTTCCCTGTGCCATCTTGAAAGGTACAGTCTCTATGTATTGTTGATACAGGGGCATATACTTAGCCAGAAATTTGCCTTAGGGGGGCCCAAAACCCATTTTCAAAACATCAACCAAAAAAACAGCCAGCCAAAATATAAAATTTAAAAATTAAAAAAAACCCAGCCAAACCAAAGACAGCAAACACAATGGAAGAGGCCCACTGGGCCCCCCAGGCTATGCCCTGTGATAGTTTTTTTTGTTTGGTTGGTGGAAGGGAGAGTAATAGTCATTTTTCAATATAAGCAATAAATTGAATCAATGGATTTAATATTTTTATTAGACTAATACCTATTCCATGGCTTCTCTATGCCACAGACTACTACAATATTGCAAAAATTATTTTTCGCATTTGGTGCATACTGCTGATAATTAAGTTACTTATTCATAGACAGCATAAGAAGTCTGGAATTTAAGAAGCTCTGGTGGAGCAGCTAGGTAGAAATCATCAAGCCTTCTGCCGACGACCTCTGTCATGCAATACTCCCGTTTCGAGTTCTCTTTTACGCTGTGTTAGCCTCAATTGTGCGTAAATTATGCAGAAATTTAGATAAAACTCGTGAAATTTCAAAGTATTTTTATTGTCTTCTTTACACACAGATCTCTTGAATTTCCACGGGCTGTTACTGAATAAAAGAATATATTACACGGTTTTGAGGCTAACACAGCGTAAAAGAGAACTCGAAACTGGAGTATTGCTTGTGCTACTTGGAGGGGGAGGGGGAGGGGGAGGGGGAGGGGGTGATGTAGTAAATATAGAAGGGAATGATTTATTGTATTTAATATTTAGCTTTATGTCAAGTCTGTGTCACGTCTAGTATATTTGTTTCTAAATTATTGTTATGTTATATCAGGACTCCATTAAAACTAGCTTTGCTAAACTGGATGATCCTGCATAAATATTATGTAAATATTAAATAAAAATAACATAAAATGTGTTGCGCTAGTTTTTCCTTCAACCATTTCACTCCAGAGCCTGATTGTGTTGTTTTAACAATGGTCTTTTGTTTTGTCACAATACTTACAGGCCGGTGCCAAGAGGGCACAGGTGAGAATGGGGATCTACAAAAGCATTTTTCGTTGCATTGAGTCATTGGATGACTTCTAAAGCATTTCTCATAATAAGTGAAAGAAATAAAATAACACTCGAGTAAGACGTACACTGATGGGGAGAGTCATGAAAATGCATAATTAAATACCGTATTTCTACACACGTCTTTTTGCACAACCTCATTCGGAGCATCAGAAGCCGAGTTTTGCCCCACCCCTCTCCCCTGGTGGTGGTAGGCTTAATCGGTTTTTCTTCCTCGCAGTCGTGAATCTCGTATTTACCATAGTTTTTCATTTTCGTGAACCGTGCCGAGACCCCCCCTTACCGCCCCTGGGAAATGGCCATAGGTTTCCTTCGACAACACATCTCTTTTTTTTGTATTGATCTATCAGGGCTTTCCAGGTATAACTGTATGAGAGGAGCTTCTTGTTACCTGAAAATAGCAAACACGATATGCATCTTTAAGTATAAAATCAAGGACACTTCCAGAGGACCCCCAGCTCCTGTTCTATATCGGGTTCAAGGTCACACGCAGAAAGCGGCAATCGCAATCTTAGTGTTAAGTATCTTTGAAGGAGACCTAACCTTATCCTGTTTTGACAACCAAGTTCGAAAAAAATGTTATATTTCTTTTTCCAACGGAAAATTTATATTTAAAAATATTCCGAGAGGAAAGCAAGTGGGAAAATTGATAGTCTGATCCCGCTGTAAAGGAGGAAGCAAGCAAGCAGGCTTTTTAAGGCGCGCGGAAATACGAGCAACAAAATCGTGCAACTTGTCGCGTGACATTGTTGCGTTCGAGTTGCTGGGTGAATTTGGTTTGTATTACCACCACATGCCACAACAACAAATTTGTGCGCGACCTTGTTGCAGAAGTAGAAGCTCGGCTCTTTTCTACTTTCTGCAACAATGAAAATTTGTCGCACGCGAGGTGGTAATACGGGCAACATTCGCTCTGAAAATTGAAAAGGAATAATGCTGCACGACAAGCTGCACAATCATGTTGCTCGTATTTTCGAGCTTTTTACCAATGATGACAAGTCCATGTTTAGCTCGTGTGAGGGCCACGTTAATCTGGTGATCATCCATGATGAATCCGAGATGTTCACCCTGCCATGATGAAGGTGGTTCAGGTTCTAGTTCTTGTTCAGGAAGCGAGCGAACCAAAGACAGGATAACATAATCCCATTCACTTCCTATAGGATTAAGAAAACTGATTTGAAATAACCACTTAAAGGAAAAGAACTTTGGGATAAAAAAAAAATGGTATCTGTATAAGGCGCGGAAATACGATAGCGAGCAACAAAATCATGCAACATTGCTGCAACAACAAGTTGCAGAGTGAATGTTGCTCATATTACCAGCCCGTACAACAGCAAAATTTTGTTGCGCGACTTTGTTGCAGAAGTAGAAGCTCTTCAGTTCTACTTTTTGCAGCAATGAAAATTTGTTGCACGCGTGAGAGATGGTAATACAAGCAATATCCTCCTCTGCATCTTGCAACGCAACGATTTTTTTGCTCATCTTTCCACGCCTTTACCCTGTTACAGTGGTCAAGAAAATCAAAGATGAGTTATCACCACCTCAGTCAGATTTTTCACTGATATATATTATTATTGAGTCTTTAAGAACTCATTGCTTCCGTCGTTCCATCGCAGTAATTTGTAGGCAAGTGCATTTCCCCATCAAACTAGTTGATGGGAACATCTTTACTTGTAAGAAGCCTATGCCGTACAGTTATAATTAGACTAATTTACGACTTTAATTTGGAATGTTCGCAAAATAAAAACTAATCTTGGTGCTCAAATATATTTTTAAATTTTCACTAGATGAAAAAGATTATAGCAAGTATCCAGATGGCTACCTTGGCTTTTAATGATAGTGGTGACAAGGATATTTTTGGCATTCTTGCCAGCATCTTTGAGAAGATCTTGAATAATTTTGCGTTGGTGTCTGTATGGCGTCAGGATAACTACATTCTTGTCTTTTATCTGTTTACCGTGATTGTCAACCAGGTATTCAGCCACTTGGACCTTGGGTCACAAAAGAACAAATAATGAGCCTTCGTGATATTTAACAAATATAAATGTTTTCGGCTTCTGTAACACTGTAGTCTGGCACCCAACCCCCAACCTGGAGCACCATGCGGCTTCTGGCGTAAAGAGCAATGATGATGATGATGATGTATATAACATAGACAAGTTAGCCAGCTAGTAACCACATTTACACTTCATGAATAAAGGACATTTACACTATGGTGTTGCTCTCAACTTCATGAATAAAGGACGAACTACGTGAGGAGCGACATATGCGGATATTTATACAAGTTGGCTAGCTAGTAACTACATGCATTTACACTATGGTATTGCTCCAGGGTAACTGCATGAACGAAGGACGAACTACAGTGTGTGGACACTAGAGAAAAACGTTTGCGCATGCGTGCCTTTCCGCACGCTTTCCAAGAGTTTACAAGAGTTTTAGTGAGAAAACAAATGCTTGTCTTCTCCGAGTATACAAAAAAAATCGTGGGTATACTTTTGTGAGACCAAGATACTGTATTAATAAAGACAATATGAAAGAATTAGCCTTAAGTCTCAAGAACTGACTTTAAGTTTTGGCATTTTGTAGAGACTATTCTTCAGGCAAGTGTGAAAGTCAAACTTGAAGATTTTTACGAAGACGCTTTTGACCAATTTGCATACGGACTATGAGCATGCGCAGACGTTTTTCACGCGTGTCCAGTGTGTGTTTACCATGGCGGATTGCAACTCCACCCCTTGTTTGCAATTCTTGGTCGTTTATAATATCAACCAGTACCGGACACCAGTTGAAATTTCAATATTTTTAATAAGAGGGGGTTAACTGGAGTAGCTTGGGGAGGAGGGTCATCCAAAACTAACCAACTTCTTTTTGATTTTAGCTTCGGTTTTAACTTATTACTTACCGCCTTGACAGCTTCTTCTTCGTTGTGTTTTGAATGGACTCCACTTTCAGCCGTCGAAATGACAGTTGACTTCTCTTCTCCTTCCACGTGACAAAAAGCACATCTTAGATCTGGCCCGGGCCAGATTTCCACATCGGCTGTTCTGCGGGACTTCACGATATCTGGTGTCTTTAACTCGCCTTTGTAAAAGTGATCAGATGGGAACTCACAGATAGATGGATGCTATAAAATGAATAATGACAGCTAAAAATGTTACTCACTACTCAGATTGAAAACATCAGCGTGTCAGTCGCTTATGTCGGGTCAAAAGGGCCATTTCAAAAACGAGCAAGGGACTGGGGACGAGTCTTGAATTTTAATCTAATAAGCAAAAACGTTTTGTCATTTGCAAGAGCATCACAAGAATAGCAACTCTAGCAAATTTGAACAGGTTTGAATGAAATTAACCAGAGTTAGAAGCTCTGAAAAGTGTCAAAAGAATATATGCTTAGTGGGGGCGCTTGTCACCTGTAACCATACATTCTTTGTAAATTTTTGACACTTTTGAAATTAGATTACAATTCAAAACTCGTCCCAATCCCTTGCTCGTTTTTGAAATGGAATATACTTATGGGCTCCCTGTGGAAAAATAAAGGTTGAAAGAATACTTACCATCCTGTATTGAATCTCAAGCATCAATGCCCTGTTTGAAAGTCGTTCAAACATTGATATCTGTAACCCAAAGCTCTTAGCCTGTCTGTCGGTGACAATTGGTTGTAGCTGTTTGTGATCTCCAATCAGCACGAACTGTTTGGCATTGGATGACGTCATGGGGACCAGAACCTCTGGTTCCATACACATCCCACATTCATCGATGATACATTGTTGTACATTATCACATAATGAAGTGATGGTATAACTTCCCGCTCGGGAACACGTGCACAGTATTATCTCTTTGCCAGTTCTCTGGATTGCCCATTTCTCAGCTTCAGCTATCAACTGACGAGTAAACGTTATGTTGCACAGATAAAGAAGTGTATATATATATATATATAACTAGTTATACAATGGTTTCGAGTGGCATACCGTGGAATATCCCACGAGTCACTTGTAATTTCTAGTATACACACGAGCCATTGTATAACCATTTTATCCCACACCATAGAAAATACAAATGCGTAGATTCAACGCGCAGTGCATGATGGGAAGGAAGAGTGAATGGGGTGGACATCTACTTTAAACTGATTTTATTTTCGAAGACTAACTAAACAAATTTTTCAAACATGTTTTGGCGGTTGCCATGGCAATTTTGAAATCACCCTCCCGAGAGCTTGAAATCACACTGTTACGTTCAAATCACACTCCTCTTAGCCAATCAGATTGCAGAAATTTCTTAGGTCATATGATAAACACATATATACGTTTTTTATAAGTTCTAATAATTACGTTTTTTTCAAACTTTGACAAAAGATTGCTTTTTACCTGTTGTTTCAGGAAATTCAAAGAAAAATAGAGTCCCGTGCAAAATTTTAGGGTTTTGCCCTCTCGAAGTTCAAAACGTGCATGGTTCCTCATTAAAATTTTGAAGGTTATTACCAGGTGATCTGGAATCTAGGCGCGCAATGCATTGTTTGTCACAGCGAAAATTTCCAAGTGTTTTCTATTATCTCTTGTCAAAATGAAATATTTTCTATCAATAACGACGAAATATGCTTTTTCTAAAAGGTATTTGGCGATTCTTTGCACGTATGAGTTTTATTTTCTTTTTTTTTCGAGCAAAATCTGTTATAAATCGAGCCAAAAACAGGGAACTAGGAAACATTGAGCTAGGAACAAAATGTCCGCTGATTGGCTAATTCCTTCGGCCTGAGAGAAGCGAGATCAACTGGTATGCGGTTTTGAGCGTTTTTTTGAGCGCGCGCACATCGTGGGCTCAAATTGAACGTTAAAAATACTTACTTTAGAATACTTCTCGACATCTTCGTGACTGACTCTCTCGCGCCGTTTCTTTAATTCTGCAAACTTTGCCTCCATTTCTGCCAGTTTCTCCGAGAATGGCGACGCCTCACCCCTTATGAAATGATGAAGAGAAACTTCTTTAACTTCCCCTTCTGGAATCTTGAGTTCGTCTTCACTTATGGTGGGTTTGCAGTTTTTAATCTTGTTGGGAATGGGATATTCAGTTTCTTGAATAAGAGAGCCGTGAACACGAAGAATCTTGTCTTTCATCTCTGGAATCCTCAGGAGATAATCTTATAAAAACGATTAAAAAAACCCACATTATTCTACTGAGTACGTATAAGGAAAGAGGGAACACATTTTGCAACCACTTTGCAAATAATGCTTAATTCTCAACGTGATATGAATCTGAACGCATAAAAAATGACGGGTTCGAATTCACCTGAACGGCTCGGATTTTTCTTCCAAGAACAATAGCTTGGAACTGTTAGAGGACTACTGTTTCAACAGCCAAAGGAGGGGTGAGGATGGATTATCTTTGTGACTTCGAGCCCAAAGACGGTTAAGGCATTTAAAGAAGAAAAGAATTCGAAGATGATTATTTCTGGTAGTAGTGGTATCGGGGAATTATTATACATTTTACTTACAATCTAGCTTCTGATTGGCTTAGAGCCCTTAGCCAATCCCTGATATCGTGTGAACTCGACATGATAAATGTATTATCTGTAGGTTTTTCTGCAGATAATACATTTATCACGTCAAGCTCACTCAAGGTCACGGCAGAGATTGAAATACGGCTGCGAATTTGTCGTATCGTTTTCCACGGCTCATACGAAAAAAGCTCTTTGTTTATTGTTTACTGTCAGTAACAGACCTGTGATTATGTCTAGTTACAGAGGGACTATAGGTTTAGCTGAATCGCGTGGTCTTATTGTATCATTTACCTGTAACGACATCAACAGATTTGTTGGACGGCCCGCAGTAGAGCACCTGCGGTGGTGCTAATCGGGGCTTGCTTTCTTCCTCGCCTGCATTTCTTAGCTTCACCTCGATGTTTACCTTGGCAAACCAATAAGCAATATGGATTCCTGTAACAGTTTTGCCGGTTCCTAAACAAAACACAAATTAAAATAGACCTCTTTACCTTGGGCGTAATGTTTTCCCATTTAAGACCACGTGTCATTCTCTTGAGAATAATATTCTTTGTTCGATATCCTTACTCATGTGTCTTCTCATGCGCAACCGTTAAACTAAGAAATCATGCCCAAAAGTAGGGTTACACTGTCTTATCTCACGAATGTTCACTGTATTACAAACGTTTTTCCAAACCATATATAATTTGCGGTAATAGAATGCTTGAAAATCATTTAAGAAATAAAACATTTTCTCCGATTCCTTCATAGCCTGGTGAAAACCGAGGCTACGCGTTTGGGAGAATTCGAGAGCAGATCGCGTAGCCTCGGTTTTCACCAGGCTATGAAGGAATCGGAGAAAATGTTTTATTTCTTTTAAAAAATACTTAAAAAATGCTTGTTACGTCATTTCCGTGCCTTCATAGCGTGATGAAAACACAGCTCTCGACCAATGAGAGCGCGCGTACTATCTTAAGTATTTTTTAAAATAGATTGTCACATACCTGGTGGGCCTTGAATGAGCGAGAAGTTCTCCTCTAAAGCCTGTCGGACACCTTCCTCCTGTTTTTCGTTTAATGGTCGAAAACCAGCCTTTTCGAAGTGAGCAGCAAGTGATAAATCCCGGACCTCACTGGGAAGAGGAAATTTGCCTGGAATCATAAGTAACAATGTGCAAAGTAATACTATTTAGATTCATCCTTACTGGTACTCACGACACAGTGGCGGATCCAGAGGGGGTTCCATGGGTTCCACGGAACCCCCCTTTGAGCATCAGACTCTTTGAAAAGGGGTATATGAAATAATGAGAATGCGTCCTGCAGTGACGTTTTACGTATCAGTTGTCAAAGTGTGAAGACGAAATGGAACCCCCCTTTGTAAAATTCTGGATCCGCCACTGCGACACTAGAGAAAAACGTTTGCGCATGCTTGTCTTTCAGCACGCTTTCCAAGAATTTAGAAGAGTTTTAGTAAGAAAATAAATGCTTGTTTTCTCCGAGTATACAAAAAACTTCGTGGGTATACTTTTGTGAGACCAAGATACTGTATTAATAAAGGCAATATGAAAGAATTAGCCTTAAGTTTCAAGAACTGACTTTAAGTTTTGGCATTTTGTAAAGACTATTCTTCAGGCAAGTTTGAAAGTAAAATTTGCATATTTTTACAATAGCACGAAAAAGCTTTTGACTAATTTGCATGCGGACTTAGAGCATGCGCAGACGTTTTTCACGCGTGTCGGTACTCACCAGACCGCTTTCAAAATTATCTTGGATACGAGGCTTACGTACGTAAAACTACAGAAGAAATGTCACGTGCGTTTCAACACATTTTCCAACCATTCGAGAGCGTTTTGGTTAGAAAAACAACTATTTCTTTTCTCCGAAAATACGACGGGAAGACTGTTGTCAAGATGAAGAGTCTGAACTACTGCCTGGACTCTTTCGTTTTAGGTTTTAGGGCTGTTTTTTAAGTCTGTATTCTGGCCGGCATTTGACAATCATGATGACAATTCTTCAATAGACCTCATCGGCTTGGGTGTAATGTTGTCTCATTTCAGACCACGTGTCATTCCCCAGAGAATCATTTCATTGTTTAACGGTTGCGCATGAGAAGATACATGAATATGGATACAACTCAAACAAAGAATCTTATTCTCAAGAAAATGACACGCGGTCTGAAATGGGACAACATTACCCCAAGCCGATGAGGTCTATTAATGCTGTCTGACTTCCCTCTCACTTTACCTTCTGGAGTTTTTCTCCCAAGACAGATTTTCTGAACCAGATCGGACGAATTCTCCAGATTCACAGTTAGTGCTTCGTTCATGCGCCTTTAAAAGGTAGAAAATCCATACTGAGTATAATATACCTATTTCAAGAAAGGTTGTAATAGGCGATAGGCGATAGGAGATAGGTCATTCCAAGATCCAAGAATAGCTAGAATAACGAGTGTTTCTGCTTCTTATTCTCGTCAAGAACATGGAGAATAGTGTTGAGATATTCCGTGATTGTAGTCCGCGAAACCATTTTAAAAGCCTCGATTATTCGTGTTTAGTTGTATACCCATAATTCTTTTCCATCTTGGAATAACCTATCGCCTTTCGCCTTGGAGATGACAATCTTTTTTCAAATAGGTGTACAACGACAATTCAAGAAAAAAATATTTATATGCCAAATTAATTTGGTCACTCACTGAGAAGGTATCGTACTATGTACTATTGTTATTGTACTATTTCTTATGAACAAATCATATAGTGTTTTTAATTTTCTGCCTATTGCTGGTTTTCATCGCCGCGCCATCTTGGTTCAATTAAACACAACCAACATGGCTGCCATGTCTTAAATATTAAAGCAAAAATGAACATTCACCGGCTTGGTATCTCATCACACGTATAGCAGTGAGAGAGCTCACCTCCCGAGTCTCACCAACGTAACCTAGTTCGATTCATTTGATTCCCAGTCTCGGTATCGTATAAGTGAATAGATCGAGTTACTCGTTGTTTCTTTCCTTTGTTTCAAGGGTTTTTCTCCGGGTTCTCTCAGTTCTCTGGGTTCTCCGGTTTTCCTCCCTCCACCGGCTCAAATCAACTATCTAATTCTAATCAAAGACGAAAGCAATTTAAAAAAATACAAAAACAAACCTTAACGGTAGCGGCTGGTAGATGATATCCACATCACATTCAATGCTATTCCTCTCTGAATCTTGTAAATGGTAAGGAAAATCAGATGATTTTTGCAGTATCTTAAGAGTCACGATCGTTTTTCCTTCATGTTTCTCTTCTACATTTTCTTCCTTTGTTTGGCATTTTTCGATAAGACCATGTCCTATCCAGATGACCGTGGATGCGTTGTCTAGGGATTTGGTATGGGACAACGATGAACTTCCAGCGCTGGTTTCGACAGACCCACATGAAATCTTCACGCATGTGAAATCTCCACGATGAAAGTATATTTGTCGATCTTTACAGTATGAATTTGTTAGGGTGAATTGTCCTTTGACGGTATCGTTTTTCCGAGCTCGAGTCCATGAAACTGGAAGAAATTTTAGAGTATACCCATCATCCTTCCTCACAGCACTAGTAGCCGCTTCTATTTCCAGCAGAGGTTTCCAACGGCAAATATACGAAACGATTTCTTCATAGACTTCCTTTGTATTGATTTGTCCAGTCGCGTGGCAAGCAAAACACCCTCTTGGATCTTTATGGTGTTCTAAGCATAAGCAAATACCAAAGTGAGGAGATATCTTGAAAAACTGCTTATCAGGACGGATCATTCCACGGTCCAATCGCGAGTGCAGTTGAAGACATATGATATCGTACTGTTTGAGCTTCCATGTTATGTGGTAGAAATGGTAATCATCGTGATCGTGATCGTGATCGTGATCGTGATCGTGATCGTGATCGTGATCGTGATCGTGATCGTGATCGTGATCGTGATCGTGATCGTGATCGTGATCGTGATCGTGATCGTGATCGTGATCGTGATCGTGATCGTGATGTATCTGGTCTGCCTCTCTTACATGGTCCAACAGTTGGGCTGGTTCACTCTCCTTGATAGCATCTATAATCCTCATCCAGTTCTTACCTTCGATTTTGTGAACTTCAAACCGATATTTATTCTTCATCAAGGTCTTGATTGAGTCAGCATCATCTCTTAACAGAAGCAAGGAATCATCCTTGTCTAACTCTACAAAATCTCCATCACTCCTCCTTGGGGAAGGGGCAATGTACATCCTGAATCTCCATCTCAGGGTTGTTCCTGAAGACTTGTCGGTGTTTTCTAATTTAGAATACGGCGATAAGTCATCAAACGTGATCATCTTGTGATTACCCAGCAATTGCAAGGATGAATCGTGAAGGCATGTTGTTCGATCTTGTCTATCACAAACTTTTCAATCTGTTTTTTTTGTTTTAGTTCGGAGGCAAAACAGATGCGTTCAGATTCTTTCTCGAATTTTCCTGAGTTCTCATTCACTAAAGTTGCTTTGCGGCAGAGCTTTGCCATGTGATCTTCATCTTCATCTTCATCTTCATCTTGTCCCACATTGTCGCCACTACTTTGTATCGGTGCCAGAAGAAGGCGGTGGACTTCAATATCTATGTAACGCCTGATGGGCGAGGTGAAGTGAACATAACTTCTTAGTTTCAAGGAATGGTGATATGGCTCTGGTGGTACGCCAGCTTTGTATTGTGCCTTGCATTGGATTTCCATTAGATTCTGCCGTGTTATGGCGATCTGGGGTGAACTAAATGGGTCACATATTAGCCTTGTTACTTGTTTGTAGTCTTCAGATGCTGCAGCCTTGAGTATTTGGTCCCACGCTTCTTGCTTGATTAGAATTGTATTCTCTTCAGAGCTGATCTTTTCCCTAACTTCAGGTGTAATATCTTCGCTCTCAAGATGAGGTTTTAAGGCAAGAGAGTACTTGGCAAGTGAACCATAAGTTTCTGCCCATTCATTGAGGCGATGGACCTTTGGTTCGAGTTGTGTGCGGAAAGGAGTCCCTTTGAGATTTCTACGATGCAGGAAGTTACCAACAGTATGATTGGCAAGAATCATGAGCTCTTCGATAAGCTCGTGTGCATCTGTGTCTTCTCTGTTATTTGAATGGTCAAAAGAGGCTTCTTTAAGACGCTGCCAGCGCCTTTTCGTGGCAAGTGAGTGAAGCCTCATAATGTCAAGACGTACTTGGTCAGGCACATCTTCTACGTCATCATGCTTCTTCATGTCTATTATCTGCTGTGCTTGGGAGTAGCAAAGCCTACTGCAAGAACGCGTCACAGTCCTCAAAATCTCTTCTTCACCGATGACCTCTCCTTCACTGTTAAGAGTAACAAAAACTGAAACAGTCAAGCGGTCCTTGTTTGGCAGGAGGCTGAGGAGATGTTCACTTAGTTCACGTGGAAGCATGGGTATATTTTCTTCCCTATCGTGACCAGGATAATAAGACACACCCCTCTGTCGATTTTCTTCCCTATCGTGACCAGGATAATAAGACACACCCCTCTGTCGTGCTTCTCGGTCCAGATCAGTACCACGCTGTACAAAAAAGCTTACATCGGCGATGTGAATTCCAACCTTGAACTTTCCATCTCCAATGTCATCTACTGAAATAGCATCATCCAGATCTCTGGCTCGAGGTGGATCAATAGTAAATGCATTAGTTACCCTCATCCGTTCGTCCCACTCACTTTGTACTTGATCATCTGCAGGAATTGATTCCTGGACCATTTTTTCGATGTTGCGGTTAAAGCGTTCCCGTATGCCCAGCTCTGTGAGAAGTATTTTCTTGGACCTGTCGAGTGTGTCGCCTCTTGGAATAGCTTTCACAACGCATCCCAAAGGCAACGGAAAGCCTTTTCCCCACTTGAGGAAGTCAACAACAAACAAACATTTATCGTTCAGAGCATCTTGCAAGCTTAACATATTGACCTCCCCTAGTTTCCCACGTCCATCTTTCTTGTATATCGGAATATCTTTCCACGTCTTGTCACTGAAATT
This sequence comes from Anthopleura xanthogrammica, assembly GCA_964019055.1. NCBI lineage: Eukaryota > Metazoa > Cnidaria > Anthozoa > Actiniaria > Actiniidae > Anthopleura > Anthopleura xanthogrammica. The sequence continues at coordinate 6,275,474 of OZ025210.1, forward strand.
CATGATCTTTGTGAAGGATCTGTCGATAGGCACCATAACTGAGGGTTTTTTAGGATTTACTTCACAAACATATTGCCTTTCACGAGGATCAGCAAGCTGGTTCAGTACACCTTAATATAAACAGACATTGATTTAGTATCCTTTATCTGAAAACATGCCTAGTAACAGTACCTTGTTTAGATGCAGGTTATGTATCTAGGGAAGACGGGTGACGTGCGCTGCGAATAGATCTCTTTACCTTCGTATGCAAATCAATTGCCCATTTCAGACCACATGACATTCCCTTGAGAAATGTTCTTTTGTTAAAATATTTACACATGAAAGAATCGACTCCCAAGAATGGCATCACGTGGTCTGAAATGGGCACAACAAACAACGATGGTAAAGAGGTCTATTGCGTCGCCTCTCACCAATGCGACCCGGGTTCGAGTACTGCCGGGTTTGGTGTCGTATGTGATGAGTTGTTTGTTGGTTCTCTCCTGTGCTTCGAGGGTTTTTATCCGGGTTCTCCGGTTTTCCTCCTTCCACAAAAATCGACATTTCCCTCTTCAAACGGCAAGGCGTATTTTAATTATCTATCAAACGAATCACAATGGTCAAAGTGATTATGGCTGACAAAGGGCTCCGTTCTCACTAGCTGACGTTAATATAGTTGGAAAGCCTTTGGTTCATTCCTGAATTAATAGTGTTTTTCCCCGGGTTTTCTGGTTTTCCTCCTTCCACCAAAATTTAAGCTTCAAATTCTAAATCGCTTCTAATTTACAATTGGATTCCAATGGATTGCAATTGGATTTTAAATTGCAATTAGATGTCACCAGATAAATAATTCCATACTTACCGATAAAATAGCCAACATTTCCTTCGATTGCCAGATCATTTGGTTTTAAATCGATTACAACAGTATCCCCATCAAATGCCTGCCTGATGGACCCTTTCACTTGGATATCAGGTTTTCTTTTATCTTGGAGAGTGGCGTAGGTAGTTCTGAATCTGTCACTTCCAATATGAAGGCGAGCGGTCAGGTACCTTTTTGGATCCTCCTCAAGCTTTTTCATCAGTACTTCTTTGGAGTCAAGAAATGTTTCTGACTCCTTGTGTTGCTTGTACCGCAGATCTAACAGATCTAACAATAGTATTTCCTCGCGGCCATTTTTTCTACGAATGAGATATTGACATCCCAACGACTTCAATATATCACGTAATCTAGAGCCTCTAGAACGGTTCCCTTTTGATGGCCGTGGTCTAGCATCATCATTTCTTGGGAAATCACTTTGAAAAGCTTCCCTTTCGTGGAACTTTTTGATAAAAGCCTTGATGATTTCATCAACTTCCTTTGTATAAGGATCATCGTCATCATCTTCAAGGCCATCAATTGGGTGGGAATCTACTTCTGGATCTTCAGCAATTCCATGATCAATCCAATCTTCCCACGCCGTACCATACAATGCCCCAAGATTATTGCAAGAAGAGATATAGTCCTTCCAAAGAGATCTACATCTTCCAATAGTACACAAGCCCACAGGATCACCTACTACAGCCACAAGTGACTTTGCGCGTGTCACGGCAGTTATTAAGAGCTTTGGATCAGAAAGAAATTGCAATGAAAGACCTTCATGATGATCTTGAGGACTTGTAGGGTCTATGGAGTGTCTTGTTCGTACTGTGCTTATAAATAATGCTCTGAATTCTTTTCCTGGAAAATAACAAGGACAACTCTTCTATTTAAAACAGGTCGCTCGCTCGCTCGCTCGTTGGTTCTTTCGCACGTCCGCCGGATCGCTCGCTGGTTCACTCGCTCATTCGTTCGTTCGCTCGGTCGTTAGTTCGTTTGTTTCTTTGTCTGTGGTCTTTCGCTGGTTCGTTCGTTTGCTTGCTCGTTCTTTTGCCTTTTGCTCGTTCGTTGGTTCACTCGCTTCCTCGTTGGTTGGTTGGTTGGTTGGTTGGTTGGTTGGTTGGTTGGTTGGTTGGTTGGTTGGTTGGTTGGTTGGTTGGTTGGTTGGTTGGTTGGTTGGTTGGTTGGTTGGTTGGTTGGTTGGTTGGTTGGTTGGTTGGTTGGTTGGTTGGTTGGTTGGTTGGTTGGTTGGTTGGTTGGTTGGTTGGTTGGTTGGTTGGTTGGTTGGTTGGTTGGTTGGTTGGTTGGTTGGTTGGTTGGTTGGTTGGTTGGTTGGTTGGTTGGTTGGTTGGTTGGTTGGTTGGTTGGTTGGTTGGTTGGTTGGTTGGTTGGTTGGTTGGTTGGTTGGTTGGTTGGTTGGTTGGTTGGTTGGTTGGTTGGTTGGTTGGTTGGTTGGTTGGTTGGTTGGTTGGTTGGTTGGTTGGTTGGTTGGTTGGTTGGTTGGTTGGTTGGTTGGTTGGTTGGTTGGTTGGTTGGTTGGTTGGTTGGTTGGTTGGTTGGTTGGTTGGTTGGTTGGTTGGTTGGTTGGTTGGTTGGTTGGTTGGTTGGTTGGTTGGTTGGTTGGTTGGTTGGTTGGTTGGTTGGTTGGTTGGTTGGTTGGTTGGTTGGTTGGTTGGTTGGTTGGTCATTTTCATCAGTTATAATTATAGTTTCATTTGATACCACTCAAACTTCGTAACAAAAATCTCCCGCAAGCTAGTGACCACTCTCGTAAGCGATTACCAAATTAGTTTTCCCCTAGTAAAAAGATTACTGACCTTGAACATTATGGATCGTCTCAACGTTTACACTCTCCAGTTCTTGTTTCCTCAATTCGCTTCGAATAGCTCGTACCTAAAAAAAAGGCAGCCAGCCAGAGAACTTTATTAATATGGAACTGCTGAAGATCAATAATATGTGGCTCTCACCTCTGGGGTCACGGGATCGAGACCCGCGACTGACAACGTCGTCAAAAATCTGACAACGCCTTCCAGAGGTGAGAGGATGTTTCAGGGTAAGTACCGATCATATATCGGATACATAAGAAGCTCCGTCTAATTTACCTGAGAGCCGTAAGCAGCTACTACTGCAATATCTTTCAACTTCTTTTCCCCCCAACATTCCGGCCACGATTTGTTCAGTTTCATCACCAGTTCAACTATTTTGTTCACTTCGGCTTCATTCAGATATGTGTTGTCATGCTGTCTCTCCTCTCGGCCTTCTGCAGTGTGAAAACTCAACGAGCCCATATCAGGATGGCTGGGGTTATTTGGATGTCCTTTGGCGATGATCTTCCCCTCATAACAATATTTGGACGGGAAATCCAATATTTGCTTGTTACTGCGGTAGTTGTCCAGCAAAAAGATTACATTTTTATCCATCGATGATGAGACTTCAGATTCATTGTAAAGAGCAAAGAGGCGCTCGGGAAGTGATTGCTGCAGACCCCTTTCACGGGCGAATGCTGAATACACCTCTGGATTCATCTGTGAAGACAGAATTATGAGAATAAACTTTATAACGCGTAAATTGAGTGTGATTTTAAAACACCTTTTTAACGAGCACACGGTGCGGTGGGCCAGTGTGTTTTAGGTTTTGGGGTCCATGTTAGACTCATAACTACTTGCGGCGGTCTTTCCCTTGATTCGAGGGCTTTCCTCGACTCCAGGTTCTCCGGTTTTAAAGATAAATTCGAATTCAAAATCTGAGTTATGCGTGCCCTTACTTGGGTCTGTCCAGAGCTTTTTTCAGTGGGATCAAGGGTGACGTAGCGGTTATACACTCGCCTCTCACCTCTGGGGGCCCGAGTTCGATTCCCAGGCTCGCTACCATGAATCCGGATTCTCCGGTTTTACTCTCTCGCAAAACCCAACACGCTACTAAAATTCCAATTTGCTCTGTGAGTTAGCCGTGCCCTGTCTTTGATCAGCCCAGAGGCTGTTTCAGGCATGGTATCGATCAAATTTGTATAGAAAATGAGAACGTGGCGCAATGACCATATAGAATCAAGTACTCATCACCTGCATGTGGTCTCCAGTGAAGACAACCTTCGTGTTGGGACCAGCGAGGGTTAGTGGTATCAAAGCTTCTGTTTCCCAAGCCTGTGCAGCCTCGTCTATCAGGATATGTGTGAAAAATCCATGGTGGACATTAAGGTTTGTCAACAGGTCAGCAGTTGTTAGCGTTGTTATGACAATTCGATGATCGATGATATTCTCTATGGTTGGCATCAAGAAAACTCCATCATACACTAGTGCATAATTCCGACCAACGTCAGAAGTCCTACTCAATTCTGTTTGGGGGTCGTAAATGCGGAGAGGTTTTTCTGCATGGAAAAGTACTTCATTGTCATGGATAAATTCATCGAGTAGTTCCACGTGAATGTCGGCTGCTGAGTTCGTATGAGTGCATACAAGAACACGATTGGCCTTCTGTTTCATCAAATATATCACCGCTTGGTTCAAAGTGAATGTTTTTCCTGTTCCAAAAGGACCAAACACCACAAGCGGAGGAGCAGGGGGATCAACCTTTGCGATAGCTTGAATAACGCGTTTCTGGCATTCATTCAGGCGTGGGTCAAGTGGAAAAAAAATCCCCTAAAAAGAGGTACATGATTGACATTACTTGGCAAATTGCAGCGTGTTTTCATCATTCAAGTGACGAGGCTTTAACGATACCTCAAAAAAGATTTTAGCATGTTATTATTTCTGATTTACCTTTTGCTTTCGTCTCCTTTTACCAACCAGGGATTTTTTATCTGGAAAAAGTTGCAATACGTGTCCAGGTCCAAGGCTGTCAATAGCTTTGTGCATCACACAATGAGGGACGCGATTTAAGTTGAATCTGATGCACACATCAACTATGGAACCTTTTTCTTTGATCTATATAATAACCAAGAAATCAAAATATGTTTGAGTACTAGGATCTTATAGTAACCAAACTTAAGGCAAAACCTACGAACCTACTGTCCAACTAGCCTGCGTAGCAGGCCCTCTTGAGGGGAGGGGTGCTGGTCCCCCTCACGAGGGCCTGCTACGCAGGCTACTGTCCAACTTGCAACGCAACAATCTACATGTTGGTCGTCAATTTGCAATATTTTGTTGCCACTGTTATGGCGTCTTAATGTTTACAGCGCGACGCGCAAAAATACGACCACATTTAATGTATTATATTAGCCTGTGCATGGAAGTATACGAATACTTTAAATTGTGGTCGTACATTTGCGAGTCGTGCTGTAACTCAACCTTTGTTCACTACGAAATTGTAGTTTTTCAAAAATCAATCTTAGAATAAAAAACTTCTTACTTTGAGTTCGTTGCAAATTTCAGGAGTCAAATTGACGATGACTTTTGTGCTTTGGAGATGTTCAATGACTGCCTCGTATAAACATTTGGCGTTGTCATGTGGCATAATTAAAATGCATCGCCGAGCATTCCGCAAGCACACACTGCCCGCCATGTCATCTAGTGTGATTTCGATGCCATCAAGATCGATTGACCCAAAGAAATGACCCATCTCTGCACACTTAATACCGCCTAATCCGAGGTCTAGGCATTTCAAGGCTTGAAGCTTTAGTTTGGTTGGCGTAAGCCTGGGAGAAAAATGATATTCATGTCAATAAAAAATCATATTGTGTTGTTGTTGTTGTTGTTGATGATGATGATGATGATGATGGTGGTAGTGGTTGCAGTGGAAGTGGTTATGGTAGTGATGATGATGATGATGGTGCATGATTGTAAAAAATAGTAGATCAATAGTAAAGAAAAAAACTATTAAAATATCTATAAAACAACAACATTTATCTCCTCTTCTGTTAAGGTGGCTTCCTATAGTATTTTTCAGACCATACCTTTCATTTTCATTTGGCTTATTCATAGTCTTAACTTATACCTATATACTTGATTTTTGGACCAGTTATAGAACTAAGATGAAATTTTAAAATGATGTTAATTTAAGCTTGATTGGCGTTACCTTGGCAACGATAAACAAATATTGTTGAAATTGGTTTTTATCGAATAACTCTAAAACTCGATGAGACCTAGACAAGCGGTAAACGACATCATCAACTTCAAGCTATTGCAAAACGATTCCAACTATTTTAAAGAAAATCAATCTGTTAGATTTCAAGTAATTCGCTGAAATATTCAAAAGCCGTGATTTTCGCACATTGAAAGTTACGGCGGCCCGAGAGATACTCAGAAAAACCGAATTACTATTAAAATACTCCAAAACAAACCCTAAATTTTACCTGGCTTACATGTTCAAATTGCTGCCAGAATAACTTTCGAACGAATGCATATTTTTGCTCGATATGGTAGGAGTGTATTTATCAAAATATTCACGCAAGGAAAAAAATATATCTCTGGTTTGAAAGAGAATTAACTTTTAGTATTTAGCCAGTAGGTAGTGTATTAGGAAGGGTTTGTTTTGGAGTATTTTAATAGTAATTCGGTTTTTCTGAGTATCTCTCGGGCCGCCGTAACTTTCAATGTGCGAAAAATCACGGCTTTAGGATATTTCGGCGAATTACTTGAAATCTAACAGATTGATTTTCTTTAAAATAGTTGGAATCGTTTTGCAATAGCTTGAAGTTGACGATGTCGTTTACCGCTTGTCTAGGTCTCATCGAGTTTTAGAGTTATTCGATAAAAACCAATTTCAACAATATTTGTTTATCGTTGCCAAGGAAACGTCAATCAAGCTAAAATTAACATTATTTTAAAATTTTATCTTAGCTCTATAACTGGTTCAAAAATCAAGTATATAGGTATAAGTATAAGTTAAGACTATGAATAAGCCAAATGAAAATGAAAGGTATGGTCTGAAAAATACTATAGGAAGCCACCTTAAGTTGTTGTAAGAGCCTGACTGAAAGCCCGCACAGGGATTGAGTCCAAACCACCCCTCCCCCTTAATCCCCATCCCCACCACCATGTGTAAGAACAATCCTTCTTAACATAAAGATGCCACAAAGCTCACGATTACTATTTCCAAAGCTCAAATACATTACTATAATAATGCTTGCTATATAAAACAATAATCTTGTATACCTTAAAAGTAAATTTCTCATGTAAATCTCTTCTGCGAAGAGGAGCTGATGCATCGTCTTTTTATAAGTGTCTTGTCTGATCGTCCCGTCAACCATTTGAACCGACACGATTTTTTCTATATCCTCAGGCAAACAGTAGGTCGACATCAACTTCTCATTCGCTCGATGGGGTTTGCATCTTATCATTTCTACATCTCTTTTGTCCCATGGAAGAATTTCGAGGCCAACTGCTTTTCTTGCTTCAAGGAGTTTGTCCAAGATATTTCTGCTGCCAACATCAATATTGAACTCTTTAATTAGCAATGCATCCTTTCCAAAGTCGAACAAAATACGCTGGATAAAACTGCCAGTTACAGAACTCGGAGCTTGAAAATTTACTGCTACTTGAAATTCTATTTCTTGAGTATTCGAATCCAACTGTAGTGAAGGACAGTGATAGTGGTCGGCCTTCGAGGGAATTGTAGGGGTTTGCCGAAAAAGTTCCTTGTTGCTCTTATCAAATGCAACAACTTGTATCCTTGAAATATAGAAGTGATGATGATGATACTGTAGGTAAACACCAGGAATAGTGGCCACTTGTTCTACCTAGAATATTTACATATAATAGCAGCGTTGGTAACGATAACTAGACTGTTATGCATCTTGCATTGCTCGTGTGAAACGCTGAATCAGCGTTTCAATACTGCTATTATTTCTAAACAACAAAATCACAAAAGAATTTGCACATCTTTTGTTCCAACAGCACGAGAGTTCGAAAATGTCGGAAATGTTCGTTATAGCAAAAAGGTCTAGTAGGTAATTAGATACCTGGCTTTTGATTGTGACCAGGGACGTAGTGAAATGGCCCGGGGGCGGGGTGCAAGTCCCTAAAAAATTGACTAAAAACCGTAAACTTTATTTATTTTTTCTTTTATTTGTGTTTTCCTTTGAATAGGACTACGAGTCACCATCAGTTTGCACCTCGCATCTCGGCACCGACATTTAATTCTTTCATGCGGGATTCCTGTGGATATGGCGGGAAACTCTAAAGATGAAATGCGTACGCGTGAGCAGGGCTGAAAAGCGAACAAGCGTAAAATCGCGGGCTCATCTGCTTCCTATAAAAAATACCTATGGTTTTGAAAAAATCTCAAAGTCAGCTACGAAAGTCCAAAAGTTAAGCCCATTTCTTGAAAGTTAAGAAAATTTTACATTTTAATCTATTAACCAATGCCTAAGGTATATTTTTACGGTATGTAGAACTTTTCTAATGTTTGTACTAAAACACTTTTCCCTGAAAACCTCGACCAATTTGAGTGTTTGATACGAAGTTTTCAAGTGGCCATGTTTGTTTTCATTGACAATTTCGCGCATGCGCACATGTTTTTCAGCCCTGTCGTACGCGCGTGTATAGTATTGGCGGGAAAATGGAAGTTATGCCCCTGATCGTGACGATATTATGACATAAATATGGAATAGATACCTTGAATCGAGCACGGAACTCCCAAGTGTGGACATAGTTATCATGATAGTTCTTCTCGGCAAGCTGTACATGAGGATTCTCTGGATCAGACGATAGTTCCACTCCTTCAATGGATTCTGTAAACTAAACCATTCAAAGTACTTGTAGCATATATTTGTTGTAACATTTTTGACTGACATGAGTGAGACTTTTCCCCTGCCGAGTTAGTGAAGCATGAGTTAATGGGAGTTAATCACGGGAATGGGATAAAACAACGAAAACATCATAAGAAAAATAGAAATAGATAGAAATTCTTACTTTTAGTTCATAATGTTTTACATCCTTTACAGAACCAGGTATGCTTTGAATTGCTTGCTTTAGCATACTTTCTGAGTTCTCAAAGCCTTCAGATGCAGACTGAGCACTGCTGTTGCTGTTGTTGTTACTGTTGTTGTTGTTGTTGCTACTGCTACTGCTTCTGCAGATGTTGCTGCTACTGCCACTGCTTCTGCTGTTGTTGTTGTTGTTGCTGCTACTGCCACTGCTTCTGCTGATGTTGTTGTTACTGTTGTTGTTGCTGCTGCTACTACTTGATTGCGATGTATGCGCCGTACAGCTTGGTGTTTCTGTATTTCCTGATATTTGCCTTTGGTTCGTCAAGTATCTTTCTGGTAAAGGTAGGCCTTATAAAATGAACAAAACACTGCTTTAACTTAATTTTCGATATCCAAAAAAGCAGAACATAATTAAAAACAAACGAAACGAAACAGACACAAAAATGCAATCCAGCAACAACAACACATACACAAACATAAGCGTAAAACAAAAAACCAGCAGCATACATGAAACATTTCCATTTATGGGGCTCATTTTAACACTTGTACGACATCTTGCTTTATAAGGGGTGGGTGGGTCACGTGACCTATTAGTACAAATCGCCTTTTACAACATACACGATTTCTTACTTTCTTTCCGCTGTAGATTCCACATCTCTAACTCAGGTCCATGAGCATATGTACATCTTTCGCACTTTGCTCCATCTTTATATTTATAACATTCGCGTATAGTGGTCCACTCACAAATGGTTGATGGAATGTTTCTCACTTTTGTCCACTTCTTGTTTACCTTGTTCCAATACGCATAGAAACATACTGACTTGCATCTTTCGCATACGATAAGAGTACTGCTTGTTTCATGATGGTCACAAATAACTTTCACCTCTTGAGGTAAAATAGAAGTGGTTTCTTTCCTTTTTTTTCTTTTTCTTTTTCTAACAATCTTAAATGCGTCTTCAATTGATGCTTTTGAAGTGTTGTCTGTTTGAGAAGATCTGGGTATAAAATTGTTAAATTACAGTCAAAACAGCTCAAGCGTACCCCCTGAGGCTTCATTAATTAACGATTTTAATATTCGAATATCGAGTTGAATATTCACTCCGAGTTTTCATTAAAGATTCCAGACTCCAAACTTCACATTCATGATCATTTCACAACTAAAATTATATTTTGAAGTATCAGATATTAATAAGTTATATTAATTCATATATTTTCGCTTTTTAGGCCTAAAAATTCTTTAGTATATATGTACAAATGTATACTACGTTTCTGCAATCAAGTGTATATATTTAAATGATAAAATCAAAAATAAATAATATTAAATAATTACAATCTAAAATTTTTTTTAAGACATGAAGTTGTAAGATAAATTAATATACAGCCAATTTAGCCTTCGGACCGTATAACATTCAGAATAAAAGATAATAAAGATAATAATTTAAATAATGTCTTATTAATCTTCTCTTAATTACAGTAATGCATGAGTCAATGTAAACCCCGACCCCCCCCCCCCCCCCCCCCGGGACAAGGTGGGGGTTTGTAAAAAGCATACTATCAAATGAGGAAAAATTCCCTGACCCTGGGGCTTGTTTTTAGCTTCAAAACCCCCACCACGTGGGGACAAAAAATCAATATAAAGTAATGAGAGCAGACATAACTTCAAAAACGAAAGCATGCAAACTTTTAAGAGGGGATGTCAGCAAAAATCGAACATACGCCGGCAACAGTCAAAAATTCGATTTCGCTCATATTTTGGTATTAGGTAGGCCTATATGCGAGATATATCATGGGATGTTTCATTTGTCGAAATATGGCTTCATTTCCGAGAAAAACGAGAAAAACGAATTTGTCAATAATTGACCCTTTGAGAGAGCCAAAATATACTCCAACTTCGGGGGGCTCGCGTGCCTTTGCAAAAATATCTACATGTTTAATTCTTAAACAACTGTTTTATATGATGTTTTAACTTTAAAAAGCTGAAATTTCATTGTCTTCCAATAAATTTATAACGGTGAAAAAAAATTATTTACAAGGGTACTTTGACGCCTTGTGAAAAGACACGAATTTTCAAAAAATGTTTTCACCGTGTGCTAAATAAAATAAAAGACCGATATTAAGAAAATGAAAAGTCGAAATAATATTCTAACCGTGACTAAAAGCTTTTTTGGGGGTTTTTAATCTGCAACGAGAAATAAAAATTTAAAGTTGGAGAAATTTGTTATACTTGGCGAGACTTTTAATGTTGACTGTTTTAAAATTTATCTAACAGCCCGTGGTAAACACATTTTTTCTTTTTATTTCTTTCTTCTTAAAGCGTATAGGTTTATAATTACTGTCCGTAAAAATCCGTGTTGGTCCAGTAAAGCCTACTTCTATAAAAGCTGAAACGTAGAAGGATATTTCCAGTAGATTTTCCCTTTAGTAAATGCGAACGTGACAAGTACATTCGTGACTCGGCGTTATCAAAGGCCACACCTAATTCTTTGTAGAATGCCGCGTCTCCCGACTCCTTGGTCACACTTATGGTCACGCAACGGCTATTTGTAAAAGAACCCGCTTTGACTCTTATCTAGAAAAATTGCATCTTTCTTAGAGCTAATTTCAATTGTATTAATCCACACCATGTAGTGTTACTGCAGTAGCTTGAGGTGGTACTTTGCTATCTTACGATATTTTGCTTTTAGGTAATTTTTAAATTCATTTGATTGAGCGCACCGGCCGTCGTTCTTTGAAATTTCTCAAACTTTAAATTTTTATTTCTCGTCGCAGAATAAAAACCCCCAAAAAAGCTTTTAGTCACGGTTAGAATATTATTTCGACTTTTCATTTTCTTAATATCGGTCTTTTATTTTATTTAGCACACGGTGAAAACATTTTTTGAAAATTCGTGTCTTTTCACAAGGCGTCAAAGTACCCTTGTAAATAAATTTTTTTCACCGTTATAAATTTATTGGAAGACAATGAAATTTCATTTTTTTTAAAGTTAAAACATCATATAAAACAGTTGTTTAAGAATTAAACATGTAGATATTTTTGCAAAGGCACGCGAGCCCCCCGAAGTTGGAGTATATTTTGGCTCTCTCAAAGGGTCAATTATTGACAAATTCGTTTTTCTCGTTTTTCTCGGAAATGAAGCCATATTTCGACAAATGAAACATCCCATGATATATCTCGCATATAGGCCTACCTAATACTAAAATATGAGCGAAATCGAATTTTTGACTGTTGCCGGCAAATTTTGATTTTGTTCGATTTTTGCTGACATCTTCTCTTAATAGATGAAAAAATGCATGCACAAATGGAAGAAGCTGTTTTTCTAGGGTCCATCAAGTATGAGACTTTGTTATTCCTCATTCTGAAAGAAAAGCAAACATGAGCTCTTAAACATGCAGTATTTATTTAACAGTTTCAAGCTTGGATGGTCAACAATTCAATGAAAAGACAAAGGATTTTCATTTGCATCACAAAGAACTCACCTTTTCAGCTGACGCCATACACGTTTTTCCATCACTGCGATGAACTACCGCTGGCTTAACATCTGCAGGCTCATAACGAATCCCCACCTTTGGTACCTACCCTGGGGGATGAATATGGTCTCAAATCCCCTACATTTCCGCTACTAATTCCCACCTTGTCCCGGTGTGGGGGGGGGGGGGGGGGGGGGGTCGGGGTTTACATTGACTCATGCATAACACTAGCCTCCTACGCAGACACTCTTAGGGTCGTCACTCCTAAGAACGTCTGCAAAGGAGGCTAACACAATACTTATCACTTAGTTTTATTTTGACTGAAAGTCCAGTCAAAAATACCTACCCATGTCCGTACTGAAGTGACATCCTAGATTTTTACAACCCGTTCAAGTTACGTGGTAAGATCATGATGTTGTTGAAGCCAATCCATGGCGTGACATTAGATCGATCCTTATAACACAGATGAAAAAGGAATATTTTAAAATTAAAATTAAAATTAAAATTTTAAAATTAATATCAAAACGTTTGATCAGTTTTGTCCTAGTTTATGGTCGTCCGAACGTTTCAAAATTCGCTAAATAAAATTCGTTGTCGCTAACTTGCAATCGCTGTCGCTATATAGCTATTCTTTGTCGCTAACTTACAGTCGTTGTTGCTAAACATTCTAGCGACAAGGAATAACAATTTAGCGACAGCGAATGTACATTCTAGCGATAAGGAATTGCTTTTTAGCAACAACGACTGTAAGTTAGCGACAACAAATTTTATTTAGCGAATTTTGAAACGTTCGGATGACCATACAAGCCCTCTACTTTGCATGTATTTACACCTTGTTTACATTTTATAGAGTCAGTCTACCGTTCCTCTCACAAGCATTCCAAAACCGAATCTATAAAACGATCAGTGTAAGTCAAGATTTCATCAAATGATCTGCCTTATGATTTTGTGGACATTTGTTTTAAGCTTACATTTCGAAATTGCTTCCGCAAACTTACAGACACTGAAATAGTGAAGACTCGTAAGCTTTTATATGTAAATAATGGTCAAACATACGTTACATAGAAGAAAGGTTTTATCAGAATCACTTACAGTTATATTAACTCTTCAGTCGCTCAGCTGAGGAAATCCTAACTCTCTTGAGAGCATTTTCAAAAGGATAAAGAACGTTCAAAGATAATAACCGGCAGGAGAAAGTGAAATGCCCGAATAATAAAATACTACTAATCATTCAAATTCTCTTCCTCGATTCAACTTGCATACATTAGAGTCACCTGTTTACATTACTATGAGGCCCGCCCCACGGCTGTTTCAACTCAATAAAAACTGGACACTAGGTTTCAGGCTTCCGAATGCGCAAAAAACGCGGCCAGACTGCTTTAGATCGAGGTTGTAGCTTTGGTCACCGAGGTTTCGAGGGTTGTAGGTTCATAGCTTCTGAAAAAAAGTAAATTTTCATCTCAAGATCTATAAATACAACAAAGCATTTTAGCTAGATTGGTAGGATGATTCTAAATTCGAGTGCTTCCAAAGTTGGATATAAGATTTTCACTAAATTTAACTTGAATTCGCTGAATGCTGAGTCGAGACAACTTACGAGACAACATGGCGGTTGGTCCACATGGTTGAGAAGTTTGAGATGTTCAGCGTAATTGCTTCAGGATTGGAAGTTTTCCCAGTTTCAGGTGAGTTCAAAACATAATGATATGCTGTCAAGGTAATTAAATATAAAAAATATTTTTTATGTCCATTTTTTTATCTAGGCATTTTCAATTTTTTTCAATTCGAAGCTAAAGCCGATAGAGACTTTGCCATTCGTGACTTGCCACTCGAACCAAAAATCGATTGGATCGTGAAACAAAGCAACTTTGAAGAGCTTTTGTGAAAATAGTCGGCATGTTAGCATCACATCTGGAATGCTTTTGTTAATAGTAAATTTCAAGTATCGCTATATGATTTCCAATGAAACTTAACTTAATAATTTAAAGCATGAATCACCTTTCAATCACAACAACCGATCGAGGTCTTCAATTTTAATTAGGTTTTAGTAGTGTTCGTACGGCAGCAAATGTAGACAATATTACGCCAAGCTCGTGATCTACAGGTGATCTAAATAAGAATATGAATTTACCAAAGGGTTAGTATATCATTGGACTTTTCCAAAAATATTTTTCAATTTTTTTTGTTTACAAGTTGTATTTTTTTAAGTTGTCAACATACGACGATTTTTTTTGAGATTTTATGTTTGTAAGACTGTGATGAATATAAGCTTATTTGCTTTTCAAATATTTAAATTCTTATAACTCCATTGACAACATGTGAAATACAGTGCAACTAGTATCTTTGCCAATTGCTAACTTAAAATACTCACTTTAGAATTCGCAAAAACAGCATATTTGTCAAGGTTTGTTCATTCTTCTTTTTTCTTTCTTTTTTTGATCATTGGTTTCAAATCTTGATTACCAGGGTGGCATCTTCTGTTATGTTCTTTTATCATGCATTCCAGCTTTTCTTCTTTGTTTCTAATGCTTGAATATGTTCGGGACAGTTCATTGAACTCATGATGTATGGATTCAGCTCCCTGCTCACCCAGTAATCCAAGACCTGTATAAGGATTAAGGCACAAACTTAATTAGCTTGTAGTTTGGGCATTTAAAATCGCTCTGATAAAATATGATTTATGGCCAATAGTTAAGTTGTTGTTGTACGAACTGTTGTACTGTGGTGTTGAGCAAATGTGTGTGATGAGTTTGAAAGTGAAATAAAAATTCTACAGACTCAAAATTCTTTACAGACCTGTCTTGTATCTTTTTACCCAATCAAGGGCATGATCTTCTAAGAAGTGCATTTTTGGAAGAATTGATGCATTTGGAAAAAAAGATCTATACAGCTTCATGAACACTGACACATTTCTTTCTGTAAAAAAAAAAAATGAATTAAATCTTATGAATGAGATTTTTATATCATGTTTTCATTTCAAGTACCGGTAAGTAGATTTTAAGTAAGGAAAATCATAATTACCTAACTCAACTATTTCATTGTCTTCAAGCTTCCTTGAGCTGTTTAGAGTTCTATGGACTTTACCAAAAGTGAGTAGAACTTGTCCAAACTTGTCAGAAACTATTACAGCTTCAGGAAGAACTTCTTTCAGTAATTGGCTGCACACCAGGATAGGTATTTCTTTCAGTTGATTTATACTGTTTTCCTAAAATTAAGAGTTTTATTTAATATTGTATTTTCTTAATACTGTTATTCTAAATTGACTTAATACAGCTATTTTTATTTTACTGTTACTCACTTTCAGACATTTATTTGTGTGGTTGCCATTGAAGCTACCTCCATGGTAAGCTTGCCTCTCTGCCCCTATTTTTTTTAGTACTTTTCCAAGTTCATCTACACATGGACCAGCCTCATTAGACAGTACTGGTACAGAGGCCATACGTAGTGCCTGAAATGTGTTCCACATTATAATTTATGCAACTAATTAAAAGAATATTAGCAGTGTACTATGGACTGAAATAATAAGACTTTTGTTTTACACTGAAGTTTTTGAAGTGAGAGAATGCCATGTTGGCCTCATATATCAGATAATTTTTTCTACTTACTAAGTCATTAGCTTGACTGCGTAGGCTAGCTGCCCTATCCAACAGAAAGTCCACATCTTTATTTTGTAATCGGATTGTGTTGTAAGATGCCATTGATTCCAGTTCTGATGCTTCTTCCAAAAGATTGGACGCTTTATCTCTCATGGTTTGATGAATTTTGATTTCTTCAATGAAGGTTTGGAATTCATGATTTCCAATCTGTATTGTTTTGCATAAATTAACTGGATGAGTGTTTAATCATGAAGTAAATTGATGAATAATTGATGTCAGAGTCTCACCTCTCCTTCTTTAATTACATTTGAAATGTGGATGTCTATCATATGAAGTTCTTGCACTAGTAGATCATAGAGTCTATTAAATATCCCCATGCTTATATGAAGACCAGGCAAACAAACCTTAAAAAGACATGCATTAAATCCCATTGATTTTATATTAATGTTTGTAAATTTGTAATGAAAAAAGGTACCAGTAATTTAACTGTACCGTCTGACATTTTGGACCTTTTTCCATTATAATGTTCAACCTTCATATATCATGATATTAATTTCTTTTTATTTTGTTATATACTGTATATATATATACATAACTTTTCCTACCTGTTCTACTGGGATATCAAACAGAGGTGGTCGGATTGCATTGTTAAACAATTTAGCCTTCTTGATGTTTGACCCTGCATTGATAAACCTCTTGTTGTCCTCTTTCAGAGTTTCTATTGTTCTTTCTGGCTTCTTTCCTCTCTCATTTGGTGACATTTGCATTTCAGTTTGGGTTATCAGACACCACAAACAACAGTATTTGCCTATAATAATGTAATGCTTATGTTTTCAATTTGTTAATTATAATGAAATGTTGATTTATACTTTTATATAGAGTTCCTATACATGTGTAACTACTGAAAAGGTTTCACTGGTTTCCTTTTTGGCACATGTATACATATGGTAAGTAAAGTTGATACTAAATTCACATAAATTATTTTCCCTCAATTTATGCTCACCACAGGCACCAGATATTCCAAAAACAGTGCACAGGAATGCATAATCTCCATAAAAAAACAGTTTAAAGGACATGTCTCTGTAAAACAAAAACAAAAAAATATATTGTGATTCACTGTGACATAAATTGGGCAAAAATACAAAATTTGCATTTGCTAAGAGAAAAGACAACTTATTTACATCCATGTCTCATGCTGTAAACTGATCACATCATCCTGATACTGTTTCAAAGCCATTTCAAGATTATGGATCGAATCTGGAGCTTCAAACATTGAAAATACCACTGTATTTTTGATGGAATTAGGGTTAGCGACGTTTGCCAGCTCGAAGCCCATCTTGACACTTCCTCCTCCTTTGTCACCTCCTAGTTTGACCCATATTTCATCACTTGGCACTAAGCCATCATGCCAGGTCAGGCTGTTGTGTCTAGGTTGCAAAAAATGTTTTGAAGAGTTACTACATTTGCAAAATATTTTTTTTAACTTGTGGCTGTGTTGACTTTTTTTTAATTTTTTTTTAATTTTTATGATTAGTTATAATCATAGTCAATGTGTTTCATTTTCTTTTTGACTAGTTGTCAATAAGAGTATAGTAAATCAACTTACTTATTGTGTTCTTCAAGATAGCCAAGAACAAGGCCATGCAAATCTTGAATCATAGCACACTCAGTCATCCGTATTTCCCCTCCCCCACCTGATTTGGTAAAAAGAAATGGCATAGCCTCACAGTAAACATCTCTAATTATTTGTTTTTTTGACAACACTCTTTGTTCCTTCTCACTAGCCATTTGGACACCCCAGCTTTCTAA
Organism: Anthopleura xanthogrammica; assembly: GCA_964019055.1. Taxonomy (NCBI): domain Eukaryota; kingdom Metazoa; phylum Cnidaria; class Anthozoa; order Actiniaria; family Actiniidae; genus Anthopleura; species Anthopleura xanthogrammica. The sequence continues at coordinate 6,293,042 of OZ025210.1, forward strand.
CCACCTAAAAGAGTTCAAAAATAGTTAGGATTAATTGAAAAGTTTTAGACAACAAGTCGTATATCTGAGAAATATGAATTTTGTACATTTACAATTGCAAACCTTCTAATGTGTCGCATTTTATTCCAGGGAATCCCAAGTTCAGTTTTAATAGCCAACCCCTGTCCTGGTGGTACTGACAGCTTCAATCCAGACAACTTGATTAATTCTTCTCTATGAGATCTTTTCATCATTTGAATTTCACTGATATGCTGAGCCTTGATGTCCTCATTAGACCCCCCACTGATGTTTTTTCGAACATTTTGCAGCATTGATGCTCTCCGTTGTAAAGTTTTCTTGCTGGCAGTAGAACTGCCAACCCGGGATTGCTGGACAACAGAGAGTTGAAGGGGCTGTTAACAGAATTGAGTTACATAATTATTTGAGGTATTTTTGTTGATAGCAAACTTTTCATATGAAATTATCAATTTGAGTTTAGCTGTAAGTTAGACCTGTATGTTATCATTGTACATTTCTGCATATAAATATCACAGTTATTTTTCTATAATGTGCACCCTATATCTATGAAACAAAACCAAAGATGTATTGTCTAATTGCAGTTATTTTGTACAAAACCGAGAATATCACTAGAGCAAAACATTTGGGAACAAAAGCAAATTCTTCTACGGATCTTGGCGATCATGTCTGAGTGAATTCTTAGCAAGTTCACAACTTATTTGTTAACTAAATACTTCAATTTAAGTGTTACATAGCTAATAATTGTTTCACGAATACGGGGTGTGCACTCTATATTGAACTGGGCTTTCTAATATGACCTCAGTTATCTCTTAAAAAAATATTGATATCATTAGTAAGGAAGGACTTTCTCTGATATGTAAAAAGTATTATGCCCAAATCAAAAAGATGTAAGATACTTACTGTGCCCCCTGTTTTTAGAATTATTTGTGATGGCGTAGAGTTGTGAATTTTTCTCTTCATCAAGTGAGTCGCTAGAATTTCCTCTGATGCTGATAGAGGAGCACTACAAGGGGTTTTCAGTACTTCAGATACCATAGTAGTACACGGTTGAGCCAAGTACTCTTTACAGCTTTCCTCGTGTTTGTCAAGACAGTCAAGTCGCACATGGGTTTTGCAGGAGGAACAAGACACCAGGAGGGAGCACAAAAGATTTAAAACTAAACGGGGAACCTTGGAAAGGGTTTCAACACTCACAGGGGTTTTGCAAAGGGGACAACTTGATAAATTTCCAGTGTTATAAATCCATTCAGTTATACAATCACGGCAGAAATGATGTTCACAAGGGCATTGTAATGGTGTGTCAAGGACTTCTTTACAGACTGAACAGACGAGTTCTTCTGGTGGCAAGACAAATCGCTCAAGAGCTGGCATTTTATTTGTAATGGCAGCGGGTATTATTTCACTCGATATGGCGTTTTGTATTTTTTCCAAAGAGTCGAATAAAGTTTCTGTTATTTGTAGTTTCTTAGCTGGACGTCCTTTCGACCTTGTATTTTTTCTTTTTCTTCCTCCATTATGAAAAGTTTGAAACGTTTGGCAAATGTCACAATTATCTTGCTGATGAGGAAGCCAGATACATGTATCGATTGGGACCTTGAAGTTGTTTTTTTCCTTCTTGAAACACTTAATGTAACACTTGTTACACATTTTGGTCGGACAAATGTCTTGACTGTCATTTTCAACGTCCACCCCGAACGTAATTAAAATTTGGTTGGCGAACTTCTGGCATTCCCTGAAATACTGCTTTGTTTTGCTTCCGCTGTACTCTCCACAAATTCGACATGAACGTTGCAGGTTTTCGCGATGGTACTTCAGCGAGCCTGTGAAACGATCACACATCCACGGATTTATGAGACAAGATATTCGTCCAAAAAAAATGGACATTAAATAATTCGAAAACAAACACAAAGTACACAAAATATAGTTCAGATTTATTGCTCACCTGGTCCTGTAAAAACTTCCATTGAGCTTCCAGGAGACTTCAAAAATTACGAAGTTTCTTGTTTACAAAACGACAGCTATGATCGTATCTGGTAGTTACAATGATTGAGAAACGATTTTCCCGACGTGAAAACAAAACTTCAAAAGAGAAGATCAAGAAAAATAGGCTCACAGGTACTGCTAATATATATTTGTTCGTAATAAGCGTAGTAGCTGTGGAATAAATTAAAGTTTTTTCCCCGCCGGCGAACTATTTTAAATTCGGCGCCATTTTGGTTGTTAGGGAAAGACGTGCGTAGCAACCTGAAATGGCCGAGTAGTGGCCTGAAACCTAATGTCCAGAACAAAACAGCCGTGATATACACCTACTTGCAAAAAGGTTGTCATAAAAAATTTGAAGATTCAAAGTTAGTAGTTCGTGATTTAGTAAATTCAACGATTCAGAATAAATTATCGCCGACGTCATTAGAGTCGACAGGCGCCTCTTGATATTCACGGTTTTGATTAGTTTAAAGTAGGTTTTGCCATTGTTATCTCTTAAATGATATAAAGATTTTCGTTGTCTTTATTCTATCAATCTTTTTGTTATCATTTTTTGTTTTTTTTACTGATAGCCACAAAGATTTAAGGTTTCACACGGATAAAATATTACTTTTTTTTTTATAGCAACACGTTTTAATCGATCCCTTTCAAACATTTTTTCCCATCGCCAACTATTCCGGCCTTGCGCCCGCGATGCGTCAGCGGTAATCATAATAAATGCTTTACAAAATTAAATGGCTACTGAATACACCAGTTTCACATTCGATGTAAACCGCTGTTTTTGAAGACCACGGACTCATTTGCACAGGCATAGGCTCGTTTATGAGTCAGCTATTCAACGACACCATTACAGTCAAACTAAGAAAACCGTGAACACCTGAAATATGTCTGGAATGTTTGTGTTTGATCACAGCGCGGTCACGCAAAGTATTTTCCCGTTTAAAAGTTTCAAACTTCATATTTTAGTTTTATTCTCGTGAAATTAGAAGTTTCTATTCGAGACAGACGGATACACGAGAGAAGGATTCAATACAATCTTTTTTCATGGTGGTGGGAAACATCTTTTTTACAAGCAACGGCCTAAATAAACATTCCAGACATATTTTAGGTGTTCACGGTTTTCTTAGTTTGACTGTAAAAGTCCGTGGGATTTCAAAACCTTGGTATTGTTCAACTTACACATTCTTTACGTTACAGTTGACTTTAGCAAATCATTAGCAACAACCAACTTTAATGTAAATAATGTGCAAGTTGAATAATACCAATCCCATGGACTTTTAATGGTGTATTTGAATAGATGACTTATAAACGAGGCTAAGCCTGTGCAAATGAGTCTGTGGTCTTCAAAAACAGCGGTTTGCATCGAATGTGAAACTGGAGTATTTTGTAAGGAAATGTATGGGGATCATAACTAATATCGCAAATAAGAATATAAATAATAAATACCTGCAGTTTGCCGGAGTGAAATCTTATTACGCAACATGAGATGGTCTCAGAATCATAAAAATTCAGTTGTAATGTTAACATTTTACTTTTCGTTTCAACTTGTCTTCACGAGGGCCTTTCATCCCTTACATTCCATGGGAGATTAGGTTTATTTTTTTTACTCTCTTTGATCTTAATGGAGCATGTTTGTCAAGAACTTCAGGAAATAAATTCCTCCATGTGATCCACATCGCATTAACTTCGCCTACAGATTCAACTTGTACCCAATGTTGTCTATTTAGGTCCTCCAAAAAATGTTCGGAGTCAAAAATTTTAAAGTTTTATTTTTCTATTTTCCTTTTCGCTTAGGTTTTTGGAAGCACGTTAATCTTACGAACCGAATAAATTAAGCTATGATCATTAAATCCCACGGGTATAATACCTGAAAGTATTATCTTTTCAGGCGATGAAACTATACAAACATCAAGCAACGTACTCGTGTATTCAGTAATACGCGTGGGTTTATCGATCAGCTGTGATAATACTCCATAATTAGCGACAATTTTTTAGCGGGAGAGCTAGTATGACTTCCAAATCTAGGTTATCTATTTGTTCTATGAGGCTTTCAATATTGTTAAAAATTCCAACAGATGCGCTTGGGGGTCTATAGATAGTTGAGACAATGAATGGTCTGCTCTTAGGATTTTTAATTTTTAATTTTCGAATTTTCTCGCAGAGAACGGATTTTTTGTTTGTTTTAAATTAATTAACAGCACCACAACAAAATACATATAAGTATTAAACTACCGCTATTCAGACGTACGTGTAGAGAGACCGACAAAACTCAGAGCAACTAGACAAAATTTTACTGATGAGGCAAAGAAAAGTGTCCAATTTAAGATACAAAATCGACGCACTATGTGAGGGTCAAGGCAACTCAGCAAATTAAATTTGCGAGGCAAAACCAAAATGAAAACACTCTACAAACTTAAATCTGCGAGGCGAGAGCCGGCACTAAACTCTGAGCACCTTGAGAAAATCATATTCGTCAAGAAAACATTGAAGTAAAAGCACTCTACAAACTAAGTTTGTGAGGCAAGAGGTGGCAAAACTCAGAACAATTCGACAAAATTACATTTTTGAGGCCGACACTGAAATAAAAGCACTCAACAAATTAAGTTTGTAAGGCAAGAGGTGGCAAAACTCAGAACAATTCCAAATTACATTTTTGAGGCCAACATTGAAATAAAAGCACTCAACAAACTAAGTTTGTAAGGCAAGAGGTGGCAAAACTCAGAACAATTCCAAATTACATTTTTGAGGCCAACACTGAAATAAAAGCACTCAACAAACTAAGTTTGTGAGGCGAGAGCTAGCAAAAGTCAACAAAATTACACTTGCGGGGCAAACATGCTAAATCAAACTGATATGTGAAACAGGGCTAAAAGCGCGCAAGGAAAACGATAAAGAAAAACTTGTGTGAGAGAAAAATGACTGAGGGAAAGAATCGAGCAAACATGAACAGGTATGAACGAACGGCGCTAAAACCAAAACTAAATATTGCAATATATATACCTCTTGCGGCTGTTCTTGAATTTGAGGTTCAGCGGCTTAAGCTTGGGCTGCCGCGACATTATCAGCGGGAACTCGTTCCATAGTAGCTTTAAGAGCGGTTTTAAAGACCAGCTAGTAAGAGCGGCTTCTGGTGTGAAGTGCGAGGTTGATCTCGTGGGTCTTCTTATTCATACTCGCTCAGAAAGGGACTTGTGCGAATATAGGGGCGGGCATGCTCGTCAGAAATTTTGAAAGTTTAGAGTGATTTTAGGAGATGGTAAGATATTAGTGACGTAAGGATGATCGCATGGTCGCGTAGTCTGTATTCAAACAGTTCAAGAACGAAGCTACAGTTACTGGCCGGCCATCGTTTATATAATCTCTTTGATTTTTGGAACAAAGTCTGTACAATTAATAGAAGCCAGAGAACAAGAATATAAATCACGTGTATAATCGAATCATAAACAAAGAACAACTATATATGACTATTTTGGGTGTCCTAGTGCCCTTGGCCTTATTGCACAAAATCATTCGGAGCATCAGAAGCCGAGTTTTGCCCCACCCCTCCCCCTGGTGGTGGTAGGCTTAATGTTACTTGTGGCCCGAGTAGCATCAATTTTGCGCCCGAGCGCAGCGAAGGTGCAAACGATGCTACAAGGGCTACAATTATGCTAGAATATTGGTGATAAAGAGTATATAAATAATTACGTATATGCATGCAAATGAACAGTGTATATATTATAAAAGTTAACTATGATGTTCGTTTTTTAAACTTCGAACTTTGTTTGAATTATGGTGCATGTGGAGCTCTGATTATGAACGAAATGCATGGAGCCGTTTTTGAAAACAGACAGGAAACATCCGCATGAAACTGAATACACTACAGTATCAGTCTCGGGTTTCGTTGTGAAAAATCTCTAAAGGTCCGTTTACACTAGCAACTAGCAATTTTGTCGCGCGACTTGAGCGACGATTTTATCGCGACTTAAGGCAACAGATCGCAGCTAACTAAGTCATCACCAATTTGGACATGCTCGAAATTTAGTGCAACAAAAAATGCCAATTTTGAAAGTAAATCTGATGATGGAAAATAACCACCGGTGAAACAAGAAACAATTCCTACATGGGGTAAAACATTTTATCCGATGGCTGTTGAAAAATGGCACGGCTTTTTAGGGAATATCGAAGCAAGTTTGCAATAAAATCGCTGGGTGTTTACACTTGTGATCGAGATTGCAATAAAATCGCTAGCTGCTGAAATCGCGCAAAATTGCTAATGTAAACTGGCCTTAAAGACGTGCACGTGGTCAGTAAGCTAGTCTGGTAATGGCCATTCACTTCCTTCGACAACACATCTCTTTTTTTCGTATTGATCTATCATGGCTTCCCAGGTATAACTGTATGACAGGAGCTTCTTGTTACCTGAAAATAGCAACCACGATATGCTTCTTTAAGTATAAAATCAAGGACACTTCCAGAGGACCCCCAGCTCCTGTTCTATATTGGGTACAAGGTCGCACGTAGAAAGCGGGAATCGCAATCTAGATCTTAGTGTTAAGTATTTTTGAAGGAGACCTAACCTTATCCTGTTTTGACAACCAAGTTCGAAAAAATTGTCATTTTTCTTTTTGCACCGGAAAATTTATATTTAGAAATATTCCGAGGGGAAAATCAGTGGAAAAAAATTGATAAGTCTGATCCCGCTGTAAAGGAGGAAGCAAACATTTAAGGCGCGCGGAAAAATAAAAGCAACAAAATCGTGCAACTCAGTTGTCGCGCAAAATTGTTGCGTTTCAGGGTGAATTTCGTGCAACAACAAAATTTTGTTGCAGACTTAGAAGCTCTTTTTAATCTCTGCAACAAAGAAACATTTGTTGCGCGCGGGGTGGTTATACGAGCAACATTCGTCGGCTCTGAAACTTGCAACACAAAAATGTTGCGCGACAAGTTGTACAATATTACGTTGCTCGTATTTTCGAGCCTATTACCAATGATGACAAGTCCATGTTTAGCTCGTGTGAGGGCCACGTTAATCTGGTGATCATCCGTGATGAATCCAAGATGTTCACCCAGCCATGATGAAGGTGGTTCAGGTTCTAGTTCTTGTTCAGGAAGAGAGCGAACCAAAGACAGGATAACATAATCCCATTCACTTCCTATAAGATAAGGAAAAAAAGATGAAATAACCACTGAAAGTTGGAGAGTGAATGTGGCTCGTATTACCACCCCGTACAACAACAAAAATTTTGTTATGCGACTTTGTTGCAGAAGTAGAAGCTCTTTCTTCTCTCTGCAACAATGAAAATTTGTCGCACGCGAGATGGTAATACAAGCAACATTCGCTCAGCAACTAGCAGCGCAACAATGTTGTGCGATAAGTTGCACGAACGAAGAACTTAAAGCGAAACGATATCCTGCAATACAAAGAACCCTAACACCGATAAAAACTTATCTTGTTGCTCAAATATTATTAATTTTCATTAGATGAGGGGAAAATTGCAGCAAGTATCCAGATGGCTACCTTGGCTTTTAATGATAGTGGTGACAAGGATATCCTTGCCAGCATCTTTGAGAAGATCTTGAATAATTTTGCGTTGGTGTCTGTATGGCGTCAGGATAACTACATTCTTGTCTTTTATCTGTTCACCGTGATTGTCAACCAGGTATTCAGCCACTTGGACCTTGGGTCGCGAAGGAATGAAATAATAAGCCTTCATGTTATACAGCTTTTTCAAAAAAGCTTGGTGAAGGTTTTGTTTCATGTTGCATGCTGCATAGCAAATGCATTATATTCATATGAAAATAATGTCAGCACAAAAGAAAATATGCTGGAAAAACCTGCAGACAAAGTCTGGGAAAATTCCATATATGTTATCACCTTTCATTACTTGAATTCACATCATAATTACTGCATTTCGGGCTTGGTATGCAACATGCAACAAAACACTCACCAACATTTTCTGAAACAGCTGTATATTAAATATAAATGTTTTCGGTTTCTGTAAACTGCACTATTTACGGTCGGGGTAGAGTCGTTAGCATTGCGCCCAACCCCCAACCTGGAGGATCAACACCTTACATGGCTTCTGGCATGAAGAACGATGATGAAGATATGTATACAAGTTAGCTAGCTAGTAGCCACATTTACACTATGGTGTTGTTGCTGTAGCGGGCAACTGCATGAACGAAGGACGGACTAGTGTTTGTTTACCATGGCCGGTTGCAACTCCACCCCTTCAGCTTACAATTCCTTGTCGTCTATAATATCAACCAGTGCCCGTAGGTCACCAATTAAAATTCTAAAATTCTGGCTTATATAATCTCTCCTTTAAATTAATGGAATGTACCTTTTTAGTAAAGGCGCGGAAATACGAGCAGCAATGTCGTGCAACTTGCAGCGCAACAATGTTGCGTTGCAAGTTGTAGAGCGAAAGTTACTCGTATTACCACCCCGTGCAACAACAAAATATTGTTGCACGACTTTGTTGCAGAAGTAGAAGCACTTTCTACTCTCTGTAACAAAGAACATTTGTTGCGCGCGGGTTGGTAATACGAGCAACATTCACTCTGCAACTTGCAACGCAACATTGTTGCGCGACAAGTTGCACGATTTTGTAGTTCGTATTTCCGCGCCTCAAGATGAGATGGGCTGCAGTAGTTTGCGGAGGGTCATCCAATAAAGAACTGACTTCTCCCAGTGAAAGGCCTTTCTTTTTTTTAAACTTATTATACTTACAGCCTTGACAGCTTCTTCTTCGTTGTATTTTGAATGGACTCCACTTTCAGCCGTCGAAATGACAGTTGACTTCTCTTCTCCTTCCACGTGACAAAAAGCACATCTTAGATCTGGCGCGGGCCAGATTTCCACATCGGCTGTTCTGCGGGACTTCACGATATCTGGTGTCTCTAACTTGCCTTTGTAAAAGCGATCAGATGGGAACTCACAGATCGATGGATGCTATAAACAAATAATAACAGCTAGAAATACCACTACCCAGAGTGAAAATCATCAGCCTGTACATGTTCACTATTTATCTAAGATGGGCCAACTGTGGTAAAATAAAGGTTGAAAGAATACTTACCATCCTGTATTGAATCTCAAGCATCAATGCCCTGTTTGAAAGTCGTTCAAACATTGATACCTGTAACCCAAAGCTCTTAGCCTGTCTGTCGATGACAATTGGCTGCAGCTGTTTGTGATCTCCAATCAGCACGAACTGTTTGGCATTGGATGACGTCATGGGGACCAGAACCTCTGGTTCCATACACATCCCACATTCATCGATGATACATTGTTGTACATTATCACATAATGAAGTGATTGTTTTACTGCCCGCTCGGGAACACGTGCACAGTATTATCTCTTTGCCAGTTCTCTGGATTGCCCATTTCTCAGCTTCAGCTATCAACTGACAAGTTAAAAGTTATGTTGCACAGATCAAGAGATGAATACAGCTATTTCAAAACAAGGTTAATGGTGAAGGTTTTGTGGCATGCTGCATACAATCAGTGAAAGGTCACCGACAACAATATGGAATTTTTTTTAGTCTTTGTCATTGTGCACGTTTTTTCAGCATATTTTTTTCTGTGCTGACATTATTTACATATGAATATAAAAAATACATTTCAAGCTTGGTAAGCAAAATGCGACATGCAGCATGCAAAAAAACCTTCACCAACCTTTTTTTGAAATAGTTGTATATAGAACGGGTCAATGACGTGGGGATTTCCCCAGGTTAGGAAGTGTAATGAATTTGGATTTCTAACAAACTTGCACCAAAAAAAGACATGCAAAATTCGAGGTTTCGGGGGATACCATACAAGTAAAGGTCTGAAGAGGGCTCTCTGGTCTCTAAATACTTACACTACAATACTCCTCAACAACTGTGTCATCGACTCTCTCGCCTCGTTCCTTTAATTCTGCAAACATTGCCTCCATTTTTGCCAGGCTCTCTGCGTTAGGCGACGACTCACTCCTTATAAGATGATGAAGAGAAACTTCTTTAACTTCCCCTTCTGGAATCTTGAGTTCGTCTTCACTCACGGTGGGTTTAGAATTTGTAATCTTGTTGGGAATGGGATATTCAGTTTCTTGAATAAGACTACCGTGAACACGAAGAATTTTGTCTTTCATCTCTGGAATCCTCAGAAGATATTCTTATAAAGACGAAATATAAAGTAAAGCGTTATTATGACTTGAGGCATGTATCAAAATACGAAAATAGAGAATAATAAAGGAACTGTTAATTGAACTGTCTTAAATTGTTGTTGCTACTACTATTACACTGTAAGTCCTACACAATTTTCACACTGCAGGATGCTATATGTATTTTTCTTTGAATTTCCTAAAACAACCGGTAAAAACGTAATTTATTTGACTGGTATAGAAAAGAAGTTGTGTGTGTTTTGATTTTATCGTTTGAGAACGATTTTCGGTTCATTAAACGAACAAAATTATGAATTTTTCTTTTGAAAACTTGTCAAGATGGTAAAATTCAAATTTCATTATCTTCAATACTCCAGTTTCGAGTTCTCTTTTACGCTGTGTTAGCCTCAAAACCGTGTAATATATTCTTTTATTCAGTAACAGCCCGTGGAAATTCAAGAGATCTGTGTGTAAAGAAGACAATAAAAATACTTTGAAATTTCACGAGTTTTATCTAAATTTCTGCATAATTTACGCACAATTGAGGCTAACACAGCGTAAAAGAGAACTCGAAACGCGAGTATTGTAACGACTGAGATCGGGACACCCCATTTTCCTTCCTTATTTTTGAATTGGCGCTAAAAAAGCTTTTTTTAGAAAGTTTTATGATCATCTCTGCTAAACTTGTCATAGAAACTTATTGGCTCAATAAGGGTCTTATAGACCCCTTTCACGTTACGTCAAAGCATTTCAATTTGGAGGACAAAACATAAAAATTTCAATCTCCTGAGAATTGAAACCTATTGTTTTGTCCTCCAAATTAAGCTACATTCAGACGTGCTGCAAGAGTCTATTGCAATTATTCCGTTTACCTGTAACGACATCCACAGATTTGTTGGACGGCCCGCAGTAGAGCACCTGCGGTGGTGCTAATCGGGGCTCGCTTTCTTCATCACTTGCATTTCTTTGCTTAAACTCGATGTTTACCTTGGCAAACCAATAAGCAATATGGATTCCTGTAACAGTTTTGCCGGTTCCTAAACAAAACCCAAAATCGGGTATGAGGCGTCTGTAATGAACCTTTCTAAGTGCTTCCCATTTTAGACCATGTGTCATTCTCTTGAGAAAAAGTTGAGCTGTATCCATATCATTAATATGTGTCTTCTCATGCTCAACCGTTCAACAAAAAAATGATAGTCTAGTCCGGCAATGACACATGGTTTGAAACCCGGGGGGTACTTCGGGTCGTTTCATACGGAGATGCTCCGCCAGGACTCTCGACCCCTTACCCTTTTCTATACCAAATTTCAGCAAAAAAGTACCCCTTTTATATACCTTTGAAGAAAATTTACCCCTTTTTATACCAAAACTCACAAATTTCCACCTCTTTGCTATGCGTGCGGCCTGAAAAAAGTACCCCTTTCGGGAGGAGCATCCCCGTATAGTCCATTATAGGGAGTACCCCCCCCCCCCCCCCCGGGGTCTGAAATTGGAAAACATTGCAACTAAAGCCGAAAAGGTGGATTGAACTGTGTTACAAATCAGTTTTTGTAAACCATCTCATTTGTAGTAATAGAATACTTAAAAATCAGAATAGATTGCCATGCATACCTGGTGGACCTTGAATGAGCGAGAAGTTCTTCTTTAAAGCATTTTTGACACCTTTCTCCTGACAATCATTTAATGGTTGAAAACCGGACGTTTCGAATTGAGCAGCAAGTGATAAATTCCGGTCCGTGGGAAGAGCAAATGTGTCTGGAATCATAAAAATGTGCAAAATAATACCACTTAAATTCATCCTTACTCAATAGACCCCTCTTAAAGGCACGGACACACGATGCGGCATTGTCTGCGATGTTTCCGCAACAGGGATATCGCACTGTGTGTCCACCAGTGCAACGCGCGTTGACGTTGACATTGACGTTGAGGGCAACAAGTTTCACTGTCTTAACACGTCTGTGACGTTGCTTGCAACGGTGTAATGCTCTCAGCCAATGAAATGCGATGGTTTTGATTCCATAATCTTTGTAAACATAGTGGTATCCGCGCCTAGTCAATTTAATGCGAAGTTGCAAGGAAAGTCACAACGTGTGACGTTCCCCTAAAGACCAATTGCAAGCAACGTCGCATCGTGTGTCCTTGCCTTTAATTATCTTGGATGCTCGTCTCACATAAAAGTACAAAAAAGTGGCAGAAATTCCAGCGATAGAGAAAATGTGTGAGTTCGTTTGTATTTCTATGTTATTCAATGTATTTTTTTAAAACGAATTTTATACGGAGATAATTGGTTTCAACGTTCCCCTCGGAAAACGTTTGCATATATGAAAATGTGTTGTGATGAATGTATAGACGTGACAAAAGAATCCAACATTTCCAGCAAATCTACCGGTAGAGATAGGGAAGAACCATGGAGTGAAAACCAACCCAATATTGTTGATATAATGGTAAAGTGGCCCATCGTTAGACATGCGTAATAAGAATGACAAAGCTTTGGGGTCAAACCAGAAAGTAATGTGTGCGAAGACTGGTTGCAGTTTTTGGTCTCTATCCTGACATTGGATAATCATTATGACAATTTCTTTAATTAGTGCTGTCTAAATCCCTGGGGTCCAGAGGTTATTCATCATCGCTCCGGTCGTGCTGTTTTCTACCCGAAGCGAATTAGAACCTCTTGAGCCCAGGCAAGGCAGTCTAACTTCCACTACTTTACCTTTTGGAGTTTTTTTCCCAAGACAGATTTTCTGAACCAAATCGGACGATTTTTCCAGATTCAAAGTTAGTGCTTCGTTCATGCGCCTTTAAAAGGTAGAAAATCGATAAAAAGAGAGGCTTTAATTTAAAGAGGCATCGGACTATGTCTTATTATCATTCAAATTATTTTTTCCGTCATTTTGATTGGCCGAGAGAACTGCAAATAACGGTCTGCTCATGCGCATTACGGTGCAGAGCCATCTTACTGCAAATAACGGTTTGCTCATGCGCAGTAACGCTGTATTTGACAATGCCTCGCTTCCCTGAAAAAATGAGCTGACTTCTTTGTTATTGTTTGACTCGCACTGCCCCTCAAAGATTAGAAAAAATAATTTGAATGATAAAACAATTATTGAACTCGGCTATCGCAAAATATCGAGATTTGTTAGTGTCTTGCGAGCAATTATTTTTCGCCACTAACAAATCACGATATTTTGCTCAACCTCGTCCAATAATTGCTTATTATTTGTAATTTTCTGTCAATTGGTTTCATCGATATTGCTGCCATGTTGGTTGAATTAAACATAAGGTTTGTGATTAGCCTTTTGTTATTTCACTAGCTCTCTTTCTCTTCCTTTCCTTGAACTAAAACTGAACATTCCCCGGCTTGCTAACTCATCACATGCATGTGGCTTAGTGGCGAGAAAGCTCAACTGTCACCAATGCATATTTTTGTTTCAAGGGGTTTTAGCTGGGTTCTCACGCTCTCAGTTCTTTGGGTTCTCCGTTTTTTCCTCCCCCTGCACAAATCAACTTCGTAATTCCAATTGGAATTCATTGGAAGAAGAGCCCCTATGCATTCCAACCCCAGCATCCCCATTATCTATTCAGTAATCAAAGAGGGAAGCAAGATAAAAAAGTGCAAAGACAAACCTTAACGGTAGCGGCTGGTAGATGATATCCAAATCACATTCAATGCGCTTTGAATCTCGTAATTCGTGAGGAAATTCAGATGACATTTGCAGTATCTTAAAATTTACGATCCTTTTTCCTTTGTCTTTCTCTTCTGCATTTTCTTCCTTTGTTTGGCATCTTTCGATAAGACCATGTCCTATCCAGATGACTGTGGATGCGTTGTCTAGGGATTTGGTATAGGACAACGATGAACTTCCAGCGCTGGTTTCGACAGACCCACATGAAATCTTCACGCATGCGAAATCTCCACGATGAAAGTATATTTGTCTCAATTTACAGTATGAACTTGTTAGGGTGAATTGTCCTTTGACGGTATCGTTTTTCCGAGTCCATGAAACTGGAAGAAATTTTAGAGTATACCCATCATCCTGCCTCACAGCACCAGTAGCCGCTTCCATTTCCAGCAGAGGTTTCCAACGGCGAATATACGAAGCGATTTCTTCATAGGCTTCCTTTGTATTGACTTGTCCAGTCGCGTGGCAAGCAAAACACCCTCTTGGATCTTTACGATGTTCTAAACAAATACCAAAATGAGGAGATACCTTGAAAAACTGCTCATCTGGACGGATCATTCCACGGTACAATCGCGAGTGCAGTTGAAGACATATCATATCGTACTGTTTGAGCTTCCATGTTATGTGGTAGAAATGGCCAACGTTTTCATCATTTTCTGATGCGTTCTTCAGCTTTCTGCCATTATCAGCATCATCTTGTAACTGGTCTGTCTCTCTGACATTGTGCAACAGTTGGGCTGATTCATTTTCCTTCATAGCACCTATAATCGTCACCCAGGTGTCTCGTTTGATCTTGTGAACTTCTTTACCAGCCAGTTTCTGATGATGAGTTTCTGATGCGCTCTTCAGCTTTCTGTCATCATCATCATCATCTCGTAACTGGTCTGTTTCTTTAACATGGTATAACGGTTGGGCTGATTTCTTGACACCATCTATAATCTTCATCCATGTGTTTCCTTCGATCTTGCGAACCTCAAACCGGAACTTATTCTCAATCATTGCCATAATGGTTTTAGCATCTTCTTTTAGCTCTCTTAAGGAATCATCCTTGTTTGACTTTGGCCTTGTAAAATCTCGATAACTTTTCTTTAACACATTGGAGCAAAGGTACATCCTGAATCTCCACTTTAGGGTTGTTCCTGGAGTACCTTCGGAGTTTTCTGATTTCGAACTGGGTGATAAGTCATCAAACGTGATCATCTTGTGATTACCCAACAATTGCTCTTGCTCTTGATTCACAGGCTGAATCGTGAAGGCATGTTCTTCGATCTTGTCTATCACAAACATTCCAGTCAGGTTTTTTTGTTTTAGTTTGGAGGCAAAATAAATGCGTTCAGATTCTTTCTCGAATTTTCCCGAGTTCTCATTCACTAAAGTTGCTTTCTGGCAGAGCTTTGCCATGTCATCTTCATCTTCATCTTCATCTTCATATTGTCCCACATTGTCGCCATTACTTTGTATCGGTGCCAGAAGAAGGCGGTGGACTTCAATATCTATGTAGCGCCTGATGGGCGAGGTGAAGTGAACATAACTTCTTAGTTTCATGGAATGGTGATATGGCTCTTCTACGCCAGCTTGGTATTGTGCCTTGCATTGGATTTTCATTAGATTCTGCCATGCTGTTGCGATCTGGGGTGAACTAAATGGGTCACACATTAGCCTTGTTACTCGTTTGTAGTCTTCAGATGCTGCAGCCTTGAGTATTTGGTCCCACACTTTTTTCTTGATGCAAATTGTATTCTCTTCAGAGCTGATCTTTTCCCTAACTTCAGGTGTAATATCTTCGCTCTCAAGATGAGGTTTTAATGCAAGAGAGTACTTGGCAAGTGAACCATAAGTTTCTGCCCATTCATTGAGGCGATGGACCTTTGGTTCTAGTTGTGTGCGGAATGGAGTCCCTTTGGGATTTCTACGATGCAGGAAGTTACCAACTGTATGGTTGGCAAGAATCATGAGCTCTTCAATAAGCTCGTGTGCATCTGTGTCTTCCCTGTTATTTGAATGGTCAAATGAAGCTTCTTTAAGACGCTGCCAGCGCCTTTTCGTGGCAAGTGAGTTAAGCCTCATAATGTCAAGACGTACTTGGTCAGGCACATCTTCTACGTCATCATGCTTCTTCATGTCTATTATCTGCTGTGCTTGGGAGTAGTAAAGCCTACAGCAAGAACGCGTCACAGTCCTCAAAATCTCTTCTTCACCGATGACTTGTCCTTCACTGTTAAGAGTAACAAAAACTGAAACAGTCAAGCGGTCATTGTTTGGCAGGAGGCTGAGGATATTTTCACTTAGTTCACGTGGAAGCATGGGTATATTTCCTTCCCTATCGTGACCAGGATAATAAGACACACCCCTCTGTCGTGCTTGTTGGTCCAGATCAGTATCACGCTGTACAAAATAGCTTACATCGGCGATGTGAATTCCAACCTTGAACTTTCCATCGCCAATATCATCTACGGAAATAGCATCATCCAGATCTCTGGCTCGAGGTGGATCAATAGTAAATGCATTAGTTACCCTCATCCGTTTGTCCCACTCACTTTGTACTTGATCATCTGCAGGAATTGATTCCTGGACCATTTTTTCGATGTTGCGGTTAAAGCGTTCCCGTATGCCCAGCTCTGTGAGAAGTATTTTCTTGGACCTGTCGAGTGTGTCGCCTCTTGGAATAGCTTTCACAACGCATCCCAAAGGCAACGGAAAGCCTTTTTTCCACTTGAGGAAGTCAACAACGAACAAACATTTATCGTTCAGAGCATCTTGCAAGCTTAACATATTGACCTCCCCTAGTTTCCCACGTTCATCTTTCTCGTATATCGGAATATCTTTCCACGTCTTGTCACTGACATTCATGATCTTTGTGAAGGATCTGTCGATAGGCACCATAACTGAGGGTTTTTTAGGATTTACTTCACAAACATATTGCCTGTCACGAGGATCAGCAAGTTGGTTCAGCACACCTTAATATAAATAAATATTGATTAATTATTATACCGCTTCCTGGTTGGCTCAGTTGGTTGGGCACTGGACTATTGTGTGGGTCGTGGGTTCAAGCCACGGCCTAACCTACACTCAGGGTCTTAAAATATCTAAGTAGAAGCTGCTGCCTGTGCTCTAAAAATATCTATGGTTAAACCTTCGCCGTGGCTCTCAGATGCGCTGACCCGGCACGTAAAAGGGCGGACCCGTGTCATTCATAGGGGTTAAGAATAGAGGGCGACAAGGCGACTGTCACGTGTCACCCTTTCTAAATAAAGTGGACTGATTATTATCATTATGCGTAATCGATCGATCTGGAAAGATGTAATAACGTCTCGTTTAGATCCAGGTTACTTTAATAATCGATGGAATCAAGTTAAATGCTCAAAATGATTCTTATCTAAAGAGGGTTCGGTCCTCACTAGTCGACGTTGTGCGTAAGGAAAGTTGCAGAGTCTTTGGTTCTTGTCCTCCACCCCATACCCCTGGGTTTTCTGGGTTTCTTCCCAGGCTACACAAAAGTGTATATTAGCTTTGAAATTCCAAATTGTTTCTAAATTGCAATTGGAGGAACTTAGGAACCGCGGAGGGGGAAGGCCTATAGTTTCCCCACTTCTCATTAATACCCACTAAATTTTCCAATGCTAGTATAGTGTCTTTGTGTAATTGTGGTCATTAAATATGAATCACCAGATAAATAATTCCATACTTACCGATATAATAACCAACATTTCCTTCGATCGCCAGATCATTTGGTTTTAAATCGATTACAACAGTATCCCCACTATATGCCTGCCTGATGGACCCTTTCACTTGGATATCAGGTTTTCTTTTATCTTGGAGGGCGGCGTAGGTTGTTCTGAATCTGTCACTTCCAATATGAAGGCGAGCGGTAAGGTACCTTGTTGGATCCTCCTCAAGCTTTTTCATCAATTCTTTGGAGTCAAGAATGCCTTTTTCCTCTTCCTCTGGATTTAAAGCAACGGGTTGTTTATCGTACAGATCTAATAGTAGTATTTCTTCACGGCCATTTTTTCTACGAATGAGCCATTTACATCGCAATGATTTCAAATCAGGTAATCTAGAATGGTTCCTTTTCGTTCGCTGTGCTTCGGCATTTTCAGAAGCTTCCCTTTCGTGGCATTTTGTTATAAAAGCCTTGATGATTTCATCAACTTGCTCCTTTGTATCAGGATCATCATCATCATCTTCAAGGTAATCATTGGTTTCTTGGCCAACATCTGTTGACTGCGAATTGCTTGATTTTGGTACAAATAATTGTGCTTCCGGATTAAGAGCCATGTTCTTTACTCGATCTCGGATTTCTCTGATCAAATCTTCCCACGTCGTACCATACAATGCCCCAAGATTGTTGCACGAAGAAATATAGTCCTTCCAAAGAGATCTACATCTTCCAATAGTACACAAGCCCACAGGATCACCTACTACAGCCACAAGTGACTTTGCGCGTGTCACGGCAGTTATTAAGAGCTTTGGATCAGAAAGAAATTGCAATGAAAGATCTTCATGATGACTTCGAGGACTTGAAGGGTCTATGGAGTGTCTTGTTCGTACTGTGCTTATAAATAACGCTCTGAATTCTTTCCCTGAAAAATAATAACGGCAACTCTTTTATTTAAAAACAATTGCTCGTTCGCTCGTTCGCCGGATCGCTCGATGGTTCACTCGCTCGTTCGTTCGCTCTGTGGTCTTTCGTTAGTTCGGTCGTTCACTTGTTCGATCTTTAGCTCGTTCGCTAGTTCACTCGCTCGCTCGTTCGGTCGCTCGTTCGTTTTTTTTTTTGTCTTTCATTCGTTCGTTCGCAGTCTTTCAATTTCGGCTCGTTCGTTTGCTCGTTCGCTCGTTCTTTCATTATCTACGTTTTTCAGTCTTGCTTCTAGCTTTTCCATGATAACTTTATATTTTGATTTACTAGTGCATCTTGATTTTTTTTTCTTTTTGTTACAAAGTTTAGGTTGTAATGCAAACGGGGTTTCACAATCGTGGTCGTAACTACAGCTGTGCTCAAGGTGAGCTTCGACTGTATAAAATGGCAAAGAAAAAAAAAATCCGTTCTTTACTTTTTGATTCAATGAGGCAAGGAGCTAGGCTGTTTTGATTATAATAATTATAGATACATTAATATAAACAAACTTTGTAACAAAAAGCTACCGTAAGTCACCGCTCTCGTAAGCGACCGCGACCGCGACCACTCTCGTAAGCGATTACCAAGTGAGTTTTCCCCTAGTAAAATGATTACTGACCTTGAACATTATGGATCGTCTCAACGTTTATACTTCCCAGTTTTCGTTTCCTCAATTCGCTTCGAATAGCTCGTACCTAAAAAAGGAGACCAGAGATCTTTATTAACATGGGACTACTGATATGTGGCTCTCACCCCTGGGGTCACGGGATCGAGATTCGACTGACAACGCCGTCAAAAATCTGACAACGCCTTCCAGAGAATGTTTCAGGGTAGTGATAAAATTGACGTATATCGGATACTTTAAAGAAGCTCCGTCTAATTTACCTGAGAACCGTAAGGAGCTACTACTGCAATATCTTGAAACTTCTTTTCCCCCCAACATTTCGGCCACGATTTGTTCAGTTTGATCACTAGTTCAACTATTTTGTTCACTTCGGTTTTATTCAGATATGTGTTGTCATGCTGTCTCTCCTCTCGGCCTTCTGCAGTGTGAAAACTCAACGAGCCCATATCAGGATGGCTGGGGTTATCTGGATGTCCTTTGGCAATGATCTTCCCCTCATAACAATATTTGGACGGGAAATCCAATATTTGCTTGTTGCTGCGGTAGTTGTCCAGCAAAAGGATTGCATTTTGATCGATCGATGATGAGACTTCAGATTCATTATAAAGAGCAAAGAGGCGCTCGGGAAGTGATTGCTGCAGACCCCTTTCACGGGCGAATGCAGAATACACCTCTGGATTCATCTGTGAAGACAGAATTATGAGAAGAAAACTCAACGCGTATATTTCAAAACACCGTCAGTTAACGAACATGCACACGATAGTTACAAACATTTTGCCAAGAAAAGGTAATTAGAAGAACTACATATTTCTGTTTTTTATTTTTATTTTTAAACCAGGAAACCAATTGCAAAGGTGGTGCGGTGGGTGGTGCGGTGGGTGGTGCGGTGGGTGGTGCGTGGAGGTCTCGGGGTCGATGTTGGACTCAGAACAGTATACATGCAGCGGACTTTCCCTTGATTTGAGGGCTATCCTCCAGGGTCTCCCGGTTTTCCTTTTTCCGCAAAACCCAACAAGCAAAATTCCAATTCGATCTGTGAGTTAGCCGTGCCCTGTCTTTGATCAGCCCAGAGGCTCTTTCAAGCATGGTATCGATCAAATTTGATAGAAAATGAGAACGTGGCGCAATGACCATAGAATCAAGTACTCATCACCTGCATGTGGTCTCCAGTGAAGACAACCTTCGTGTTAGGACCAGCGAGGGCAAGTGGTATCAAAGCTTCTGTTTCCCAAGCCTGTGCAGCCTCGTCTATCAGGATATGTGTGAAAAAGCCTTGTTGGACATTAAGCTTTGTCAACAAATCAGCAGTTGTTAGCGTTGTTATGACAATTCGATGATCGGTGATATTCTCTATGGTTGGCATCAAGAAAACTCCACCATTCACTAGCGCATAATTCCGACCAACGTTCGAAACCTTACTCCATTCTGTTTCGGGGTTGTAAATGCGGAGAGGCGTTTCAGCAAGCGAAAGTACTCCATTTCCATGGATATGTTTATCGAGTAGTTCCACGTGAATGTCAGCTGCTGAGTTCGTATGAGTGCATAGAAGAACACGACTGGCCTTCTCTGTCATCAAATATATCACCGCCTGGTTCAAAGTGAAGGTTTTTCCTGTTCCAAAAGGACCAAACACCACAACCGGAGGAGCAGGGGGAGCAACCTTTGCGATAGCTTCAATAACGCGTTTCTGGCATTCATTCAGGCGTGGGTCAAGTGTACGAAAAATCCTCTAAAAAAAGACGTACATGATTGACTTTACTTGGCAAATTCAGTTGTAGCGTGTTTTCATCATTCCTCCCTCCGTAAAAACAGAGACAATTTCAAGTGACGAGGCTTTAACGATACCTCAAAAAAGATTTTAGCATGTTATTATTTCTGATTTACCTTTCGCTTTCGTTTCGTTTTATCAACCAGGGATTTTTTATCTGGAAAAAGTTGCAATACGTGTCCAGGTCCAAGGCTGTCAATAGCTTTGTGCATCACACAATGAGGGACACGATTTAAGTTGAATCTGATGCACACAACAACTATGGAACCTTTTTCTTTGATCTATATAGTAATCAAAAAAATATATTTGAGCATTATAGAAACTTAATAACTGAGCTTAAAAGATCGATAGATTTACCGTGTTATGTTTAGGTGGGGGGGGGGGGGGGGGGGGGGGACCGGAGAACCTGGAGAAAACCCCTTGAATTAAGGGATAGACTTAACTATAATTAAATGTGATGGTGAGTCTGGAAATCGAACCCGAGACCCCAGAGGTGAGGGGGGTGGGGGGGTGGGGGGGGGGGGTGTACTACCGCTACGCTTTTCACTACCCTTGATTCCCTTTAAAAAGCGGTAAATGAAATGCATGACCCGTTTCTATTCAGCTATAGTGACGAAAAGATGTGCCCTATAATTTCCTATCTTTAAAAATTAGGTAATAGGGACAACAAAATGCGCAACTTGTTATATAACAATATTTCGTTGTAACGGTTGCCGAGCTGATTAAACCTCTACTTCTTGCAACAAGGAACGTGTGTTGCGAGCTGGGTGGTGATACGAACAATATCACCGTCAAACATACGACGCACCCATATTTCTACATGTCCCTCGACAAGTTGCAATATTTTGTTGCTAGTATTATCGCCGGCAACAAAACCTCAAGGTTTAATTAACTTTTTCCTTTCTTCACTAGGAAAGTGAAGTTTGAAATTAAAACAATCATAACAACTTGTCATTTCTTACTTTGAGTTTGTTGCAAATTTCAGGAGTCAAGTAGACGATAACTTTTGTGCTTTGGAGATGTTTAATGTCTACCTCGTAGAAACACTTGGCGTTGTCATGTGGCATAATTAAAATGGATCGAACATTCCGCAAGCACACTCTGCCCGCCACGTCATCTAGTGTGATTTCGATGCCATTAAGATCGATTGATCCAAAGAAATGACCCATCTCTGCACACTTAATACCGCCTAATCCGAGGTCTAGGTATTTCAAGGCTTGAAGCTTTAGTTTGGTTGGCGTAAGCCTGGGAGAAAAATTATAAATATGTTATCAAAAAATTATATTATTGTTGTTGTTGTTGATAGTATGGTGGTGGTGGTAGTGGTTATAGTGATGATGGTAGTGGTGTAGATGATGATGATAGTGGTGGTAGTAGTTAAGGTGGTGATGGTGATGATGATGATGATGACGATGATGATGGTGGTGGTGATGGCGATGATGTTGATGGTATCTTAAAACAAAAATTTACGTACAGTAAAGAAAAAATAAGTAAAAGATTAAAAAAAACAAAAACACATTCATCTCCCCTTCTGTAGTTCTCGTAAGACACGACCCTTCCCCTCATCTCACCTCCCCCACCCACACACAAACCATCACCACGTACGAGACCGATCCTCAACCACCATGCATAAGATGCGACAAAGCCCATGATTGCTATTTCCAAAGCTCAAATGCATTACTAGGGCATTTACTAGACTTGCAATGTAAAATAATCTTGTATACCTTAAAAGCAAATTTCTCATGTAAATCTCTTCTGCGAAGAGGAGCTGATGCATTGTCTGTTTGTAGGTGTCTTGTCTGATCGTCCCGTCAACCATTTGAACCGACACGATTTTTTCTGTCAATTCAGGCAGAGAGTAGGTCGACATCAACCTCTCTTTCGCTCGATGGGGTTTGCATCTTATGATTTTTGCATCTCTTTTGTCCCATGGTAGAACTTCGAGACCAACTGCTTGTCTTGCTTCAAGGAGTTTGACCAAAATATTTCTGCTGCCAACATCAATATTGAACTCTTTAATCAGCAATGCATTCTTTCCAAAATCGAACAAAATACGCTGGATAAAACTGCCAGTTACAGAACTCGGAGCTTCAAAAGTCACTGATACTTGAAATTCTATTTCTTCTGTATTCGAATCCAACTGTAGTGAAGGACGGTGATGGTGGTCGGCCTTCAAGGGAATTGTAAGGATTTGCCGAACAATTTCCTTGTTGCTCTTATCAAATGCAACAACTTGTACCCTTGAAATATAGAAGTGATGACGATGATACTGTAGGTAAACACCAGGAATAGTGTCCACTTGTTCTACCTAGAATATTAACATAGGTATGTTACAGGCGTATATTGTCGCATCCTCATGAGTATCGCAGTAGACAGTTACGACAACCATTCATCATGACGATGTGAACGTGAGGTAACATCGCGCGAGCGATTCGCTGGTCGTCAAATTTCATTTGGAAAGCTATGAAATTTAGTCTTTTTTCTTGAAATAGGATTGAAAACAAAAATTCAAAGCTTCAGATATCGCTTTTCTCGGGGTAGAAATGACAACAAAGATGATTAAAGTGTAAAATGTAGTAAAAACAACAAACAAATATCTCAATATCTGAAAATGGCGACCCTCTTTTGCACTACCGTATTGAGAGCTGGTTTTACGAATCTTTTGTCCACTATCTATCGAAATCTTAGTTAACATCAATGAATGTACCTTCTATAAAATGTTTTCTACGGAACTGATTGACTATTTTTGCAGTGCAATCAAGTTGTTCTGGTCTTTAGACCACTTCTTCTCAAAGCTTTCAACCACAAAATGCTTCGTAAATCTTCTTATTTCGGTGAGTTGAAAAATTGTTTTCGTTCGCTTTACGACAGACATGGCTTTTGTGGTTTCAGCTATATATTAAACGTGCTTTTCGATTTGCAAAACTAAGAAAGTCAAAGTATTTTAAATTTATGTTTTTTTTTGCAAAATACTATAGACTTTAAGGCGCGATTACACGAAGCAATTTTCTCTGCAACTTGTCTCGCAACGGCGTTGCGACACACGTTGCAAGAGGGTTTACACGGTGCAACGGAGACGCAATCGTTGCCGAAAGTAGAAACGAATTCTACTTTTCGCAACGATTGCTGCAACTTGTCTCGCAACATTTTTCAAATTGCACTGTAGGTTACACGCCGCAATGCTCCATGCAACTTGTCTCGCAATGCCGTTGCGAGACAAGTTGCAGAGAAAATTGCTCCGTGTAATCGCGCCTTTACAAGAACAAATTTGCGTCACACGTAAAAGCTCCCATTATAATGCTATATTGAGGCGCATAGAGCAGACTTTAAATTGCATATTATTGTTATATAATATTGAATAGATACCTTGAATCGAGCAAGGAACTCCCAAGTGTGCGTATAGTTATCATAGTCCTCCTCGACAAGCTGTACATGAGGATTCTCTGGATCAGAAAATAACGCCACTCCTTGAATGGATTCTTTAAGCTAAATCAAGATACTCGTATCAAACATTATCTGATTGAACATTAGTTAAATAATAAATTACAATAATAAACTTTATTTTTAGGTTTAAAAAAGCATTTACAAAGTGCACCAGTTTTATTAGCAAAGCTAGTCTTCAACCATTTAAAGTCATCAATGGCTCGTTTAATTCCACAGCAGAGAACAAATGTGAAAACGTAACATAATACTTACCTTTAGCTCATGATGTTTTACATCCTTTAAAGGACCAGGCACGTCTTGAATTGCTTGTATTATCATATTTTCTGAGTCCTCAAAGGCTTCAGATGTACATGTGGACGGGGTACTGCTGCTAATGTTGTTGTTACTGCTGCTGCTGGTGTTGCTGCTGGTGTTGCTGCTGGTGTTGTTGCTGTTGTTGTTGTTGTTGTTGCTACTGCTATCACTTGGCTGCGATGTATGTGCCATCGAGCTTGCTGAGTCTTGGGCAGCTTTAGGCTGTAACTGAGTACTTTTCTTAGCCTTTTTTTTTTTTTTTGCTTTTCTTGACAGTTGGCTTTGGTTTGTCAAGTTTCTTTCCGGTGAAGGTAGGCCTTCTAAGATAAAAAAGCAGAACATAATTGGAAAAAAAAACATTTCTATTTATGGGGTTCATTTTGACACTTGTACAACAGTCTGCTTTAAGAGGTGTCACGTGACCTCTTAGTACATCGCCTATTACACCATAAAATTTCTTACCTTCTTTCCGCTGTAAATTCTGCTTATTTCAACAGGTACGCATACTACAATAGCTGTTATTACGGATGCATGCAAATGAGATGCAAATGAGACAACAAGCATCGTATCGACCCGATAGCCTCACTTGTATGATTCTTAAAACAAAAGAATATCTCACTGCGGGCTCAACTGTAATAACAGCTATTATCACAAGACAATTTTTCTCGTATTTTGCAAAGTTAAACTAATTTAAAATCAGTCCACGATCAGTTTTTTAAAAATTTTAAGATATGCTATAGCTACTGATTTTTGATCTTGTGGAACATAGCAACAGTAACTAAGAGAAGACGGAACCAAAACTAAGCTCACAAGACCAATGACACTTTACTCTGGGGGGGGGGGGGGAGGAATCAGTTTGTTATAGATAAATAAAAGTGCATATTAAATATAATTTATAATATATTAATATTTACCTGTAGCAACACGTTCCACCGTTGAATTTTCTTCCTTAAGAGAATATAAATCAAAGTCATACATAAACTTCAAACGGATTCTTTTTCGGGGAAGGGAGGCTTTATTTCCCTTGTTAGCTGTCCTGGAATACTTACGTGTTGCGTTGAATTTTGGTCCACGTCTTGCATATAAGACGCCTGATGTTCTTGCTGAAAGACAGGCAGACAACATTATTTATACACGGTAAAAGCATCAGCTATAATAATCTAAATAAATCTATATAAATATTTCTATCAATTAGTTAAAAAATAGAACTGTTTTACATGCTTCTCGTGTGGGAGTCTGATTGAGTATAAAAATTGTCAAAGAAGAATTAAAAAGTAATATTGTACGCGAGGCGTGAGTTACATGATTCTATTTTTTTAAGTTAGTAATGAGGGTACGTGTTTACGCTGTTTTTTTTTTTTGTGCTTTTACGATTTTTCTGGGTGGTTAACTGAACCAAAAAATGTCTTTTATAAGTCGTCCCAGTACAGCGTCACTCGATATTGTAACACTAGTGTCAAGAACTAATTTGCCCTAAAGGGTTCAAGATCTGAGTGCATGGTTGGTTCATGAGCAGGAGCACAAATAGACCTCATCGGCTTGGGTGTAATGTTGTCCCATTTCAGACCACGTGTCATTCTCTTGAGAATAAGATTCTTTGTTTGAGTTGTATCCATATTCATGTATCTTCTCATGCGCAACCGTTAAACAATGAAATGATACTCTGGGGAATGACACGTGGTCTGAAATGGGACAACATTACACCCAAGCCGATGAGGTCTATTCTCGACTCAACCACACTTTTCTTGGGAGAGTGTAGGGAGAGGGGAGGAGGGGCAGAGCCGTTGATATCTGACAAATCGGGAAAGTGCCGTATACAAAGTTCAACTTACATTTAAGCGAGTAAGACAGTAGTTGCGCCAAGCCCACGCTTCCTGTAAAATGTCAGCGGGAAAAACAAACTGGAAAATCTCGATTGCTTTACTAAAAAACGTAGCAGCTACAGAAAGGTTGTTCATGGAGTAGAACGTTCCTCCTTTCTGCAAGAGTGCGTCGAATACTGTACGGTTGATGAAAGAAGCTTCCTGTTACAAGAAAGAATGTAATAATAGATTGTATTTTTGTCATACTCGCTATGTAAAAGTAATTATATAAATGCCAAAGAAGAAGAAAACAGGATAAAAATGAGGAGAGACAACAAGAATAGTGAAAAAAATTATTCGCGTGCAACGACAAGGGATAATCGAGACTAGTGGGCCTACATTTGAACCCCTTGGAAAGTTTCAATCAGCTGATAAAAGTCTTTGAATCTACTCCAAATGGTGCATGTGCTGTCATCCAGAAAACTTGCGATTCAGGTGTTGGAGAGTTTCGCACAATACAGCTAGAAAATGACGTCAAATGAAACCCAGCAATATCACGGTGCGTATCCTGAAGGTACTTGAATGACACGGCTTTAAGAAAAGCCCGCTTCTAAATTTGTATTGTCTATGAGGGGCTGGATAGTCCAGCTAACCAATTATACATCCTTGGATTCGCCCTTGCACACATACAAATATTGTTCTCTGGGTATAAGGGTGGCGTGGTGGTTGGACGTTCGCCTTTTACCACTCAATCTTACGGTGAGCGTATGATGAGTTTTATTCATATGTTTTGCTATTTCTTGAGAAGAGGTATTTTCTCTGCATTCTTTGATTTGGGATTCTTCCCCAATTCAAAATAAACATGTCAGATGAAAATTCTTTGCACAAAACATTAAATGTACTGTGTGAGTGATGACGACCGAATTGGCAACCGGGAGACTATTCATACTGAATATATATCATGCACTATAAAAAAAGATTTATGATATATCGCGCTAGTCTCCTATGCATAGGAGACTAGCGCGATATATTATAAATCGTTTTTTATAGTGTCGTCACGCAACGCTCTCTCCCCTAAGTAGCTTAGGGGAGAGAGTGTTGCGTGACAGCATTAATAGCGTAGCTGCGTAGGAGACTAAAGAATATCAGCGCGGATCCCATCAGAGTCATCAGAGTCATCAGAGTTTGAGTTAAATCTGAAAGCATTTAAAAACCCACCTTTGTTAAACACTTCTCCAACTTCGTTTGGATATCAGATAAAACAGAGACAGCTTCCGGGTTCTAAAAGATTATAGCAGAACATTTATTGTCAGAAATAATGTTTGGCTTATAACAAAGTACAAAGGCTTGTCCAGTGGTAACCTCCTAGCTACGCAGACGTCCTTAAGGTCAGTACCCAGCGAATCTGGGGAAAGACGGCTGTAAGTCCAGTGCATATACTATATAGATTCACAGGACATTTTGACTCCTGGAATCAAAAGTCGAGGATACCTGATCTGAATCCACTGTCTTTTCTAGAACCCCTTTTGGCGACATTTGTTCTGCGTTTTACTACTAGTGGGTTTCCTGTGTCTATGACCGAAAGGGACCAAAGACTGCAAGAGAAGATGCCTGCGGAGGATTTTGGGACTTGAACAGAGACTGAAGGTGTCTAACCATTCATGGATAGCATGTAAGTGGTGGTTCATAACTCACCGTTTGACGTAATTCTTTGAATGTTATAGCCAGCAAGAATGCAGCGAGAATATCCCCACGACGTTCCCATATCTTGATGATGAGTTTTTCCGGAATGTGAATATTCTCAGGACAATGTGAAATAACGAGGTCACAAACTGAATGAAAAATATCCAAATTAAAAAACTCAGATTTTCGTGCACGGTTAAAGTACATGCACTGAGCTTGACGTAACATTAGAAAATTGGCTTGCACTAGATCTTTTCTGAGATAGCGAGCAAGTTACATTTTGGTCTAGCTTCGATTCAAGCAACTTTTAGTGTTCATTCTTTCTTATAGACGGCAATGCACAAATAAAAAAAATCAGTTATGTGTTTATAAATTAACTGAAAACATTTATCCGGATAAACCTTTCACTCCGTTTATTTAAAGCTCTCAAATTTGATCCCCTTCAATTTGAGACGCCATTTTTTTTCGCCATTTGGCACACCTGATGGGTTTCCTGTGGTGTTGGCGGAAGGAACCCAATTGAACAGTCATCGATCCCCTTTTAAGAATCCTGGACCTTAACTCCGGTGCCAGATAAGTTTCTGATCGAGTTACTTACCATTACTAACAATGTCTAAAGCTTCATCGTAATTACCCTGAGGAAAAACATAACTGGCATCAATAAGTGAAGGACTAGCTTTATCCAGCCTTGAATTTATCCTGAAAGAACACTTGAGAAGTTGGAAAACACTCCGCTTCGAGTCGTGGTTTTCTACGTTTCTCTTCTGTGTGTTCTCTCAGTCCGTGTTTTAATATTTCTCAAGGTACCAAGGGACCTTCGCGACCGTGTTCGAAAAAATGCCGGTGTCCGGCAACTTCTTGATAAGAGAGCGGTCAAAGATCATAAAACTCGCACTCTTTACAGTTAAACTAAGAAAACCGTGAACACCTAAAATATGTCTGGAATGTTTATTTAGGCCGTTGCTTGTAAAAAAGATGTTTCCCACCACCATGAAAAACGATTGTATTGAATCCTTCTCTTGTGTATCCGTCTGTCTCGAATAGAAACTTCTAATTTCACGAGAATCAAACTAAAATATGAAGTTTGAAACTTTTAAACGGGAAAATACTTTGCGTGAGAGCGCTGTGATCAAACACATAAACATTCCAGACATATTTTAGGTCAGTGTTCACGGTTTTCTTAGTTTGGCTGTAAAAACTAATAAAATTGATCAAAAAAATTGTCTCTTCTGTTTGTTCAGCTTCTAGAAAATATATACTTTTATAGACATTGGATGAATAGTTAGTGCGCTATGAGGTTTTTAGTGAACAACGGTTACGAAGGTCCCCTGGTACCTTAATTCCATAACATTTTCATCGATTTTGCCTCGCAGTAGGATGTACCTTTTCTACATGACATCGTGATATCATATATCGACTCTTGATCAATGCGTACACGCTATTTGCAGAGCTATCCGGCGTTTGATCTGCTATAGTGCCGTACCACCGTAGAGCATTGTCATAATCCTTCCTAACGAAACTTTCCTTAGCACGTGTGAACAACGGTTTTATCTGGAAAGTGAAACAGATGTTACTCTACAGGTCTAGTACTGAGTCATTATAAGATTTGATCATTACAGGGGCGGATCCAGGGGGTGGTGAGGGGGATGACTATTCCCCCTTTTTTGCACAAAAAACTGTTTGTAACTGCAAGCATATATTTCCTCTCGGTATTGGCGCGATGTAACTTGCTAATAGCCCCTGCATCAAGACTCGATTTCTCTGAATGCATGAGGGTGTGTTAAGGGATGGGAGAATCGGGAGTGAAAGGGAGAATGAACGGATAGATGGATGGATGGATGAATGGGCAGACGGATGGATGGATGGACGGATTAATGAATGGTTGGGTGGGTGGATGGAAGGTACAGTGGGTGAACGGACAAATGAATGGATGGATGAATGGATGACCTTGGGTCTTTTAAAAAATACTTACTGAGTTCAAATGCTCTGGGATAGGCCAAACGTCATCATCCATATCGACCATATCACCCCTGGAAAAAAAACTACTATTCAAAACCATAGCTTGGGCTACCTGTGATCTTTCTTGTGATAATTCATTCTCCGTATGAGGAGGCTCTGGGGACTCTGGTTACGAGAATGGGGGATCATTCTCGTTCCTAGACCCTACTCATTAGCCAAATCGTACGATTTTTCGTTAGAAAGTTGAGAAGGCTCTGAGTACGAGAATGGCTGAGAAGGCTCTGGGTACGAGAATGATAATCGGTTTTGACATACTAGAACCCAGTTCCTTTTGACACTGGCTAATTTAATTTATGATAAATGCCCCTCTCTGAAAAACGCTTCTTAATTGAACGGTCCCTTACCGTTATACAGTACTTATAGATACTGGCGAACCTGTGATAAACAAACTAGCCACGTCATGATCTTCTCCAAGATCACATTTTGCATTAATTATTAATAATTCTTATCATAGAGTTCTATTTTGTTTTATTTTTACTGAAAGTCGTGGTCCAGTCAAAACATCCAAAATACCTACCCATGTCCATACTGAAGTGACGGTAAACTTTCTGCCATCGTAGATTTTTACGATGCGTCACAGTACATGGTTAAATTTTCTTGTTGTTGAAGCCAATCCATATCCGGCGTGACATTGATCCTTCACAAACTGGAAAAAAGGAATAACTTTCGATCATTTTTGTTCTATAAGTGTAAGATCATTAAGCTTTCCAAATCCCTCTATTATCTCTAGCTATGCCCAATCTCTAATACCACAAGTTCGATCCTTGGCTTCCATTTTATTCAGTGTTTCGTTTCTCGGCGCATAAAACGTTCCTATAAAACCGAATCTAAACCGATATAAAAATGTGTTTTATCACAATTCTATCAATAATCATAAATGATCCACATCATAATTATGTGGACAGTTGTTATATATTTCGAAATTGCTTTTAATTTAGTAAACCTTGCAGGCTAGATAAATTAAACTCAGTAAAGACCCCATGACTTGTAAGTTATACGTATTTTTAAAAGCTCACTAGAATATAAATGATTACATCACTTACAGTTAACTTCAGTCGCTCAGCTGAGGAAATCCTAACTCTCTTGAGAGCATTTTCAAAGAGAAATTTTATCCAAAAAACAAACAAACATAATATAAACTACGAGTCAGACAATTAATATCGAATTGAAATTTCTCGAACTGATCAAATTCTTCACTTCCTCGATTCCAAGAAATTTGCATACATTATAACTGACCTGTGATCACACAGGAAGCCCAAAAATATATTAGAATGTATTTCCCATTCCTTTTAGAAGGTCTGGTGAAAAATTACGGCTCTTTATATCTTGCCGCGTTCAGGTCTATTTGATCAGAGACGTCTGCATTATCAAAGTAGCATAGATCTCCTATCGCGTTCGCTGACTCTTAATATTAATTAAAAAAAATAGTCGTAGTATAGGCAACAGACACTTGGAAATTAGCATACGCTATAGTTTCATCTAAAAATAGCAGGGGGTCGTTCTGTTGTAACCTAGCGTGAAGTTTTTAAACAATACTAAAATTGTATTTCTCCTTAACTTGATCTATATTTTCTGTGCTAGTATGAGTGCGACCTCGGACAAGCTCCAACCGGACAAACATTTCAGTCGAGTTTTTTGAATCGTTGGTTGTTTATTCTTGTTGCGGTAATGACACAAAGAATAAAAAGATGCCGGCTGATGTTTTGTTCAGTAATGATGACGTCATTGACACTAAAGAATCGTAAGAAATAATACTAGTACTTTCCATGTAACCATTAATTATTTAACCCTTTAACATTATTTTAATGAAGTTTCATCAGCCGAATTGAACTTTAACCGATTCGAGTAGCTTTTTCTATTCAGTTAAAAAGTCATGCCTTGCGCCATGGATGATAAAATGCTTGCGCAAGCTCTGAAGACCTGATAAAACCGGTCCAAACTAATAAATCCTATGTCATACTCAAGGCGATATTTTCTCCCTAAAATAAATTCGTTCCAGGGAAGAGTGGGGCATTGTATATTTAGCCTTGCCATAGCTGTATTTACCCCCTACCTTTGTGGCATAATATTATATTGAAGAATCCCCCACCGGTACCATTTGGGCCAAGGGATGAAGACAGTCCTCGAAAAGTTTTAGCTAGAGCAGTTTTCGTATGACTATGAAAAACGTACGGCACGGAACGCGCCCTGTCGTGAACGTGTCAGTGCTGTATGTGTATGAAAACATTCGACATTCGGGGCCGTCTCCGCGCCCCGCCGTAACCGTGCCGTGTACCGTGACTTTTCACACTCATACGAAATCTGCTCTATTCCACCCTGACTTTGAAGCCCAGAGGTTGTTTCAGGAATAAATAAAATTTGAGGTACCCGTTGATTAATTACAATGATTGGGCTACCTGTGTTAATATTGGTCAGCGGCTATGGTCATTTTGAACAAAAGAAACAGGAAAAAAATGAATTTTGTGTTTTGTTATCGTGATCAGATAAAACTCTATCAACACTAACACAATCATGCCAATTAGCATAAGTGCCTTTGCGTTCGTTCAAAGACGTGTTAAAGTTTTAATAGTACTTTTTCTGATTACAGTTTTAGTTGGTAAGTATATTTATTTTGGACAAGAGTTTGAAGCCATTATGTCACGTAACCTCTTCAAATATTTTTATCAAAACAACAAATTTTACTATAATTTAAATTAAAATCCCATTACTCAGATATTTTGGTATTCTGGCTATTATTTCAGCTATCTTTTCATGTTGAGTGAAGTAATATATCTTGATTTCTTGTCTGTAATA
This sequence comes from Anthopleura xanthogrammica, assembly GCA_964019055.1. Taxonomy (NCBI): domain Eukaryota; kingdom Metazoa; phylum Cnidaria; class Anthozoa; order Actiniaria; family Actiniidae; genus Anthopleura; species Anthopleura xanthogrammica. The sequence goes on from OZ025210.1 coordinate 6,325,897, forward strand.
TGAAGCTTATCTTTTATTCCTGTTAAGCTAATTAAGTACATGATTACTGTTAACATTATTAATGAATTTACCTTAAATACAATGTTTATATATGAACCAGCGCTGTCTTGTTCTATTTCAGCCTGTTGGGCAGTTAATCGTAGGAATGAAACAATACCAGTAGCAAGGTCAGTAGAGGAATCAATACCTCCATCTACATATATACAATAATATCTTTTGTTATAAGCTTATATAAGATACAGCTAGGTTGTAATGAAAAGTTCTTGAAGCTGATTGGTTGACCAATGTAATTTGAGCCTAGTCATATTCTTTACTTGCCAAAAAAAATGGGTAGTTTTGGCATGCAATAGAGGCTTTGCATGATCAAGCGCCAGAGGCCATGTTCAATATATAGCAGAACAATAGAATCATTTTACCCATGGGAATTGAATTCTTTCTCATGACTGTGTTAAAGGATTGTATTGTACCTCATGATCAGGGATGGCAAAGCCACCCAACCCCATCCCCCTGAAATGTCGTAGTTTGAGTTCCATATGAAATAATAAAGCCAATGAATGGATGGTAAGAGAAGGGAGTACTCACCAATAGACCTTTTCCCGAATTCGCTTGACAGACCACAACAAAAGATTGAAGTCCTGGCTGGAGTTTTCAAATCCATGAATTTACTGCCTTTGTCTACTCCAGCCTTGCCTTGAATCTATTGTTCTGTGGTCAGTCAAGCCAATTTGGGAAAGGTCAAGAGCATATGTCAATCTTATATCATTCTGAGCACATCCTGTTATTACAAGATAGTAAATTATCATGATAAATACTATGACTTAAGGAGGCTCCCTAGAGTTTACTCTTCCTCCACCAAGAGTCACAAAAACTACTCGCATTTTGTCCAGAATTATCAATCATTTCAAACCAGTAGCAACAGAAGCAGCAGCAAATAAAGCTCCGTGAAATCTACCCTTGTGTTTAGTGATTTTTATACGACTTTGACAAACTTGCACGTTCAAAACAGTTCATTTAATATATTCAGAATGCAATGAGTATGCTTGCGCATGCGCAACTACTAAACTTGAAGAATTTTTATTTTGCGTACGTTAATTTTCAAAATGAAATTAACTCAAAAGTACATGGTGAAATGTTCCCAAACGTATACAGTTTTTTCACAATGTTATAAAAAGGCAACTGACAAAATGCTACTGAAATCCTGACATCAGATTTTTTTTAATCCAGGAAAATCGAAATTTCTCAATATCTCACGTTCTGATGTCAAGATTTTTTTAAGCCGCAGTTGTATTATAAAAAACCCAACGGAGTTTTATATTATGTATTTAGAAGAATATTGACCGTGGAAAATTCGAGTTATTATTTTTTTAATGTTAAAAATAGGCCTTTTTACGACAGATGCAGCGTTGCTATGGTAACATTGTACGTGATCATTACTACCACAAACAAATCCTAAACTCATAATCTTTAATATGGTTGGTCTATCAGGCATCGATATGCAGATATGCTTTTGCTATAAAAGGATTTCTCTTATAGCTCCAAATACCTGTAAACTCTAGGGAGCCTCCTTAATTCCACTTGCTGCAGTCTAAATTCAATAATATTATTGAAATTCAAATCTAAAATGATGTTGCTAGGATTTGAAACAATTAATTTTGTAGCATTGCATTGGCAAGGGAAAATTGCCATACATATTTGGTGTTTTGAATTGATTGATGGCATAACACTGCCTCACATGAACTAGACCATTAAGAAGATTCTCATTAATTGCAGTTTATTTTCATTTTATTTTTCTTTAATTTTAGAATATCAAAGAAAATAATACAAGAAATAAAAAAAGAAATGGAAACTTATAATGTTGAAGTAAGTTGAACTATAGAAAATAGTATATAAAATATAGTCATGTAATATATAGATAGATATTTAACAAATAAATTTAAGGAGAAAACTTAAAGTGCTAGTCTTACGAGAATGACACTGTAAAATCATCACTTTTCTGTGATTATTATCCACAAATAGGTCGTATAGTTTATGAATTAACAAAAGTCGGATCGAAAAAAAATAATTAAGGGAATGAATTTTGTTCTTAAAATCGCTAAAAAGTTAGTCTGCCCTTGTTCGGTCACAGCGATTAGCTTGGTCAGCAGAGCTGTATTTAATTTATTCGTGATGTCATATGCGCACTTCTGACTTTGCTCTCCATGCTCTCCATGCTTTAATTGTAATTGTGTTTAAAACTTCAGGTTTTTAGTCGAAACTGGTAAAACATGCGCTTAGTGTTGATGTGATAGCAAGACCAGAGTATCTAGTATGTGCCGCGAAATTTTAATCGCTGCGCATATGACGTCACTTCCGTTGAATTGTTACCAACCTCACCGGAACGCATTTGTTTAATGGCGGACCGAAAATGCCAAACTTTAAAGGCCAAATACAACATCTTCCCGGTCTCGTATCAAAATAAAATTTTGACAATGAACTATATAGCATGTCTACTTTTATAAGATATATTCTTCAGGGATATTGTCGTTCTCTTAAGACTAGCACTTTAAACACTGTGTAAAAGATTTTGTAGCTATACTGACACTTAGACTTACGCCCGAAGTACCGCCCTCGATTAAGTGCTGCATATGAGAGGAAAAAAATATCAAAGAGCATCTCGTTAAAGAGTGCCCTGGCACTTAGGGAGCATTCATTTTTTAGGAGGGGGGGTGGGGGGCGGAGGAATTAGAGAAATCAAATAGAAAAAAAATGCTAGCCCCCATGGTAAGGAATTGAATATTTCGATAACCCCCCCCCCCCCACTTCCAAATATAAAATTTTTCTAGCCCCCCCTCTCCAGAAAAAAACTAAAAAATATACCTTTTTCATTTATACTTTTTCATCTTATTCATGACCCCCCCTGGTTCAACATTCAAAAATTCCTCCGGGCCCCCCCCCCCTCCTAAAAAATGAATGCTCCCTTAAATGAGTAAATTTATATGCATTTATATGGTAGTTACAAACTTTTTGACATGGCACGTTGAAGTTTCTTTCTCATTCACTTGTTGTTGTAATATATATATATATATATATATATATATATATATATAAGTTGTCTTTTAAAGGTCATGTTTTAGCAGGGTTTTCAATATTTTGCAAAATCATAGCTTCAAAGTGTACACTGTAATTTTTTTGCTGCTCTCAATCAAAATCAATAATTTGGTTAACTGAACATTTTTGATTTGTGGGGGGATTTATTGACATGCAATATATAATAATAATAATAATAATGGGAAGTTCTTATATAGCGCATTTCACATTGTCTCAATGCGCTTTACAATTCATATTTCAACTCTCCTCAGATGTTCAGAGATGCCATAAAACCAATAGACCTCAGACTGGCATCATTAGAGAGAAGGTTAGTTTATGGGCCGGTATACAAACTACAGTAGCTGTCACTAACATATTTTATCCACTTATCAAGAAATTTGCATCAAGTATGCCATGGTATTATAGTCAGCCCTGCAGTTGCTTTTAGTTTTCTCATACAACATATTTCCTTAAAAACAGCTGTACGGCGAATAATAGTATTGTTAACTATAGAATATTTGTTTTTATGTGATCTAATGAGCAATATGGTTCCTTCAACAGATTTCATGACAATAGTCAAAAGAAATATCTGCCTGTGAAGTATTTAGCAGAAGCAGATCGCAAAAGAATATTAGTAAGTACTCTCTACTTGCCAGCCAGCCTTCAACACAGATGTCCTTTGGGTCGTCATGACTACTACCTGCAGGCTAATTAATATATATTTAACAAATAGAAAATGTTTGCCGTGTTTACATAGCCTGATATAAACATGAGGGAAGTTTGGGAGAAGTCGAGAGCTGTTGTGTAAAACCGAGCCGCAGACATTTTCTACTTGTTTTATAAAATATTGAAATTGCCGTATTTACATAGCCTCATGTAAACACAGCTATCAGCCAATCAGAGCGCGCATTATCTGAACTATTTTATAAATATATATAATGCAATGTACATTACTTATGCATATAATTAAACCTGGGATGCTAGAGGCAAGTGCACTACCACTACGTACACCACCCTTTAGTCTAGACTTCATTAATAAAATGTTCTTACAGATTACAGGTGGTGCTGGGTTTGTTGGCTCCCATCTTACTGATGCATTAATGATGGCAGGACATGAGGTAGATCACATGATTATCATTTATGAAATAAAACAGTTTTTTCCATGCTCTGTTCAGGAATACAGCATGCAGGAAATGACAAAGGCATGAAAGAAGTGTGAAGAGAAGCACAAGCCATAGAAATAGAAATATGTGGTCTATTAAACTACTTGCCTATTCTTCAAAATCAATTAAACTTGATTGTATTTGAAATTTGTTTCAGGTGACAGTAGTCGACAACTACTTTACTGGGAGAAAACAAAATGTTGAACATTGGTAAATAAAAAAGTCATCTTCATTTACTAAGATAATGTGACAATAAAACAGCTTTCTCCATGCTACATGCTCTGTTCAGTAATACCGCAACAGGAAGTGACATAAACACAAAAGAAATGTGAAGGGCAGCACAAGCAATAGGCAAAGATGGCTTCACATGCTCTGACAGTTGGCGTCAGCAACCATGCTCTATTCAATATTATAGCACAGTTCTCAACCAATGTTCATGTACTATCTAAGCATTATAATAATATAATTAAAAGGTTAAATATTTCAATAGGTGCTAGTAATAATTTTGCTTTTTGTTTTTAATTTTGAATAATATTTTTATTCATATGTTTTTGTAATTTTCTATATTTATGATTTTTTCCATTTTCAGGATAGGTCATGAGAACTTTGAATTAATTAACCATGATGTGGTAGAACCTTTGCTGATTGAAGGTAAGATGCAAGGCAAGACTCTTGCTTCTTACTCATGATCTAAATAATGCCTAGTGAAATCATTACTTCCTTCTTTGCTTCTGTTTAAATTATTCTCTGCTTTTTTCTTTCCTTTCTCTTTCCTTCTCTTTCTTTTCTTTTTCTTTCTATTGCCTACATTCCCATCCCTTTCCTTTTCCCTTTCTGTCTTTTCTTTTGCTTCCCTTCCCCTTCTTCCCCTTCCTTCCTTCATTCTCTTTCCTTTCCTTTCCATTGCTTCCCTTCCCTTCTCTATCTTTTATTTTGCTTTCCTTCCATTCCTTCCATTCTTTGCTTCTCTTCCCTTCCTTTCCTTCTTTTTCTTTCCTTTCCTTTCCTTCCTTTTCCTTCCCTTCCCTATCTTTTCTTTTACTTTCCATCCATTCCTTCCTTTTCTTCCCTTCTTTTCCCTTCTTTTCTTTTACTTTACTTTGGTTTCCTCTCCATTGCTTCCCTTCCTTTTCCTTTTCTATTTTTCCCTTCCTTGCCTTTGCTTTTCTGCCCTTTAATTCTTTTCTATTTCTTTGCTTTGCTTTGCTTTCTTTTCTATTCCTTCTATCTTTCCTTGGAAATTCAAGCAAGGGATTCCAGTTCCAATGTTCAATCTATTGGTTATATTTCTGACTTGTGAAAGCAAAAGGTCTTTTAATCAGTTATCTCTTTTCTACAGTTGATCAGATCTATCACTTGGCATCACCTGCTTCTCCTCCTAATTATATGTACAACCCCATAAAGGTATATAGACAACAAGAAAAACAATCATTTTATATTATTTATTTGAGACTTTACTTTGATAGTACTGTGTGATGTGCAATTGGGTGTGTTCCTGACACATAGTTAATGCCTGACATCATAGTGACTGTGTGATGCAGTCCTTGCTTCACATAGCCCACAGATAGCCTTAGCTTGTGCCATTCCATATTCCAGTAGAGTTGGAGCATCCAACTAGATTATGAAAGGTCATGGGCTCAATTCCCATCTGGAACTGAGAATATTTTCTATATTCTTTGAATTGAATTCAATTCCAGCTTATAGGTGAACCTCAGCTAACTTGTATGTTGTTTGACAATGAACTAATATCTTGATATAATTTTGATGCAGACTATCAAGACTAATGCAATAGGCACATTAAACATGCTTGGCTTGGCTAAAAGAGTACATGCAAGGCTTCTACTAGCTTCAACCAGTGAGATTTATGGAGGTTAGTCCGACTTTATTTCCTACCCACCCTGACCACATTGCACCCTACCCTGACCCAGCAGCACCCTACCCTGACCCAGCAGCACCCTACCCTGACCCAGCAGCACCCTACCCTGACCACATTGCACCCTACCCTGACCCATCAGTACTCCACCCTGACCACATTGCACCCTACCCTGACCCAGCAGTACTCCACCCTGACCACATTGTTCCCTACTCTGACCCAGCAGTACTCCACCCTGACCACATTGTTCCCTACCCTGACCCAGCAGTACTCCACCCTGACCACATTGCACCCTACCCTGACCCAGCAGTACTCCACCCTGACCACATTGTTCCCTACCCTGACCCATCAGTACTCCACCCTGACCACATTGCACCCTACCCTGACCCAGCAGTACTCCACCCTGACCACATTGCACCCTACCCTGACCCATCAGTACTCCACCCTGACCACATTGCACCCTACCCTGACCCAGCAGTACTCCACCCTGACCACATTGTTCCCTACCCTGACCCAGCAGTACTCCACCCTGACCACATTGTTCCCTACCCTGACCCAGCAGTACTTCATCCTGACCACATTGTATCCTACCCTGACCCATCAGTACTCCACCCTGACCACATTGCACCCTACCCTGACCCAGCAGTACTTCACCCTAACCACATTGCACCCTACCCTGACCTAGCAGTACTCCACCCTGACCACATTGTACCCTACCCTGACCCAGCAGTACTCCACCCTGACCACATTGCACCCTACCCTGACCCAGCAGTACTCCACCCTGACCACATTGCACCCTACCCTGACCCAGCAGTACTCCACCCTAACCACATTGTACCCTACCCTGACCCAGCAGTACTCCACCCTGACCACATTGTACCCTACCCTGACCCAGCAGTACTTCATCCTGACCACATTGTATCCTACCCTGACCCATCAGTACTCCACCCTGACCACATTGCACCCTACCCTGACCCAACAGTACTCCACCCTGACCACATTGTACCCTACCCTGACGCAGCAGTACTCCACCCTGACCACATTGTATCCTACCCTGACCCAGCAGCACCCTACCATGACCCAGCAGCACCCTACCCTGACCACATTGTATCCTACCCTGACCCAGCAGTACTCAGTACCAACCTTACCCAGCAGCACACTGCCCTAACCACAATTTTTCTTTTCTTCCTGTTTCATGGCTTCCTTACATCACTAAACAGACCCAGAGGTAAGTAGAGAACCACCTTTATTTTCATTAAATATTGTTGTCTGGATTTTAAAATATTGTTCACTTGTTTGTAAAATGTAAAAAAAAATGACATTGAGGTTTACCCTAATATGAAGTACATTAACAATGCTATTATCCCAGCCAATCACTGTATCAAATATTTGACTATTTACTGATTTGTTTCCATAGCAACATCCACAAAATGAAGATTACTGGGGTCATGTCAATCCTATTGGTCCAAGAGCGTGCTATGACGAAGGAAAGCGAGTCGCAGAGACAATGTGCTATGCCTATGCAAAACAGGTAACATTTGGGGCCTGAATCTAATTTAGAAATGGATAATAGAGCAGGTTTCACATACAGGAGTGGAAAACAATATAACGTCATACTGTAGCTGTATATTTTACTGAAGCTGGAACTACCGTTGTGATTGGATGAATTACTGGAAAACAATGGGAGGCCATTTGAACGTTATAGCATGTCGTACATGCTGTAAGTCAGTACTGAGTTTCCCACTCTACTCCAGTTTCAAATTCTCTGTTGCTCAGTGTTAGTCTCCATTTTTTGTAGAATTTTCAAGATTCCAGTGAAAGTCCACGGAAAGTGTTTGTGTACAGGGATGGCAGAGCGTCATCCCCACTTTGTCCCTCTAATTTGCATACACCCCGCCCCCACTTAAATTGTGCTCCGTCCTCCCTGTGTGTGGTTGAATTTGTATTGTTTATTCTATCACTGGTATTTCACTAAAATGATGCTCTCTATTCATGATCAGCCATGCCTAGTAAAGTGGTTCTGTAGGAAAGCCATAAAATGATACTTAATCTTGCAGCCAGAATCTCTTTTTGGTGTTGCATTTGTTCTAGATTTAAACTAATATTTAAATTTTCATTGTTTTATTCACTGCAGGAGGGCGTGGAGGTTCGAGTAGCTCGAATATTCAACACATTTGGTCCTAGAATGCACATGAATGATGGTGAGTCTGATATAAGGGACTGTTCATTTTTTACCAGGGAGTGAGGAGGGGGTGGTGGGATTTGGGGGATCATTAAATAAAATCAGGCTCCAGAGGGGGGACACACAAAAAAATCTGAGTCACACAATACTTTTACAATAAAAAGAATGATAAACAAGAGAGGGGCCATTCTTTATGCAACGACAGAGAGGGTGGTCAGATTTCTTGTATGGTTTTGGGATTTCTTGTATGAAATTTAAGTTAGAGAATTTTTCTTTTCCTTTTTTCCCACAGGTCGTGTAGTTAGTAATTTCATTATACAGGCTCTACAAGAGAAACCACTGACCGTAAGTAACGAGTTTCCCATTCTTATATTATTCTATCCATTCATTCACTGATTTGTTTTTATTGTCAGGTTTATGGCTCAGGAAAACAGACTAGATCTTTTCAATATGTCAGGTAATAGTTTTGCAGTTGTTATTTGTTTCCATGATGGTGTTATGAATCAATTAATAGCTTGGGCTTCCAGTGGTGAGCTACCTAATTTCCATATTGGTATATTTTCAGTGATTTGGTAAATGGTTTAATATTGCTTATGAACGCCAACTATTCCAAGCCAGTCAATATCGTAAGTAAATATACCATTCGTCTGTTCTTTAGCAGGTCATCATTAATTTTCTTTATACCCTTATACTTTTGTACAACTCTTTACCTTGGTCGTAATGTTTCCCATTTCAGACCACGCGTCATTCTCTTGAGAATAAGATTCTTTGTTCAAGTTGTATCCATATTCATGTGTCTTCTCATGCGCAATCGTTCAACAATGACACGCGTTCTGAAATGGAAAAAAAGTATGCCTTAGGTAAAGAGGTCTATTGTATTGCATTTCAAACTTGTTTGTTTGTTTGTTTGTTTGTTTAGGGAAACCCCGATGAACACTCCATAATGGAATTTGCTCAAATTATTAAAAACGCCGTTGGTAAGTTAACCAAGCAAGTATTTATGCTACTGTTGCTATGACAACAAATTCTACGTGGTCTTCCCAGAAATTTCTTGGACTGCTCGACGAGTCCTGGATCTAGCCATTCAAAATGAAGCATTTCATTTGTCATTTGTGGATTGATCTGACATCACTGTCACGTGATTTTTGCAGGAGGCAGTGCACCAATCATCAAGGAGCATGAAAAGGAAGATGACCCCAAACGAAGAAAGCCTGATATTTCACGAGCTCGAAAATACCTGGGCTGGGAACCAGTGGTAAGTCAAACTATCATTATATCAGCAGGCCCATCACTTGTAGTGGAATCTACTCCGGGTGGAAAATCTATTTTCTTTTGACTAGCTCTCAGTGACAAAAGGAGCCTGCATAAATAAAAAATAAAGCAAAAAGGAGAGATTTTGTCCTTTTTTTATTATCTTCATCTTCACTTGTAAACCAGCCGTTTTGAAAATAAATTTTGAATCGAGTTGGAATTACAGTGTATTGTGGGACTACTGAAAGAGATGCCATCTTGGAAAAGTCTCCTAAAACAGTGTAATGCCAACTCGACCAAATTTTTCCTCAACGTCGGAACGCCTAATAAATACAGTGTTATACACATCAATGCATCGACCTCTGAGGAAAGGAGCTGGAGGGCTTTAGTCTTCTCAATTTCAGTCTTATACATACTTGTCTACTATAAAGACTATAAAAGTCAGATCTAGGCCTCCCCCGGCCACACACACACTTCCAAAGGCCGCGCTACGCGATGCTTGGCATACAGGTTACCGCTAAGCCAAGAGTTGAGCAGTGTTTGTTTGTTTGTTTGCAAATTTAGTACTTTTATATCTTATTTCTCTAAAACGCTTACTTTCTTTAGGTTCCTCTGCAAGTTGGAATCAATAGGACGATCGAATACTTTAGAAGAGAGCTAAGGAAGTCCAAAAAATCTAAATTAATTGATTTATAGACAATTGAGTAATATATAGCCGTATAATGCAGTCGCAAATTCACATTCTAACACATCAAACATTCATTAACTTGCCATTCAATTTAATTTTTAAAAGATAATTGGAACAGTAACGTCAAAATATTAGGGAGTGATCATCATTGAGAAGGGGGGCTGGTTCAAAATGAGGTACAGGTATATAACTCTGCCAAACAGAGTCCCTGCCAAAAACACACACACACGCACGCACACACGCACGCACGCACGCACATACACACTTTCACGGGACAAAATTGTATTATATTTTTTTGCATAAATATATACCTTCCTTTTCCTGTATAAAAATGGTGATCCTCCGATTTGCACCAGCCCCCCTTCTTTCAAGGTGTGGACACACGGTGCAACATTGGGCGCAATGTTGCAGACAATCGATGTTGCGAGCCATGTCACACGACGCAATGCGTTGCACGCATTGTTTCTGAAGTAGATAACGATCCTACTTCAGTAACATTGCCTGTAATACTGTGCGCAATGTTGCACTCGTCCAAGCGTTTATGTGAATGCATATAAGAACCATATATGATATGACTTCAAAAGTACGGCTTACATTGGACCGAGAAACCACGAAGGACAGGTCCTCTATGGTATCTTGGATGTGACATATTTCAAAATATAATGCATATAAGAACCATATATGATATGACTTCAAATGTACGGCTTATATTGGACCGAGAAACCACAAAGTACAGGTCCTCTATGGTATTTTGGATGTGACATATTTCAAAATATAATGCATATAAGAACCATATATGATATGACTTCAAATGTACGGCTTATATTGGACCGAGAAACCACAAAGTACAGGTCCTCTATGGTATCTTGGATGTGACATATTTCAAAATACATATAAACCAGAGCTGTAATTTTAGCCAATAATTTATTTGCTATATATCACAAAAATCAATTTAATGACTTGCAAGTTCTCAAGAACAAAATGTTTTATTGTACGATGCAGCTTTTTTCACGCTTCGTACTCCGTAACTCTATTTATACATAAGTTACAATACTATAACCGACGTTGTACAAGTAAATTAAGAAGTTTTTAGTCGCTATTTAAACTAGAAAGTATAACGAATTATCGAATTAAAGGCTCATTTTTAAGATAAAAGTTTACTAATTAACTAAACGCAGAGCAAAGTCTTTAGAAATTTTTGATATCGATATTGTATACATTTACTATGATATTCGTTATTGAGTGGGAAAATAAAATAGAAATAACCTTACCCGAATCGCTGGGCTACAGGATGACACCTCAGTTTTGCAAATGTTCTCGATTCTGATTGGCTAATATACTTAATACTTACTTATTTCTTATGGCTCTCCACACCAGCAGGTGCATAAGGAAGCACGGGTGGCGTAGCGGTGAGAGCGCTTGCCTCTCACCAAGGCGACCCGAGTTCGAGTCCCGCCGGGCTCGGTGTTGTATGCGAGTAGAGTTTCTAGTTGGTTCTCTCCTGTGCTTCGAGGGTTTTTCCACAAAAATCAACTTCTAAATTCCAATTTGATCATGGAACGAGGGCCACAGGTTTGTTAGCCACTGGCTATTTAGTGCTACCCTCGTTAAAAACAAGGACGTTTTTTTAAAAAATTTTTTAAGTCTTTATATGACGACCCCTCAATAAAATGCAGTGGGATAATTTGGGGCGCTTGGAACACTTGAGTGACGTCACGATTTCGTAAACGATAGAGAATTTTTAATCCTGTACCATATAATTTAAAAGGTTCAGTCACTAAATAAAGTGGAATCTCATTGGTGTATGGTGGTATCAGTAATCTTCCCCTGTACTCTGATTGGGTATCTATCCACAGCGCTAGTGGTCTCCCCCTTGACTCTGATTGGGTATCCAGATCACTATACTAGTGATCTTCCTCTGCACTCTCCTTGGGTATCCAGATCACTAGTAATCTTCCTCTGCACTCTTCTTGGGTATCCAGATCACTAGTAATCTTCCTCTGCACTCTGCTTGGGTATCCAGATCACTAGTGATCTTCCTCTGCACTCTGATTGGGTATCCAGATCACTAGTAATCTTCCTCTGCACTCTTCTTGGGTATCCAGATCACTAGTAATCTTCCTCTGCACTCTGATTGGGTATCCAGATCACTAGTGATCTTCCTCTGCACTCTGATTGGGTATCCAGATCACTAGTAATCTTCCTCTGCACTCTGCTTGGGTATCCAGATCACTAGTAATCTTCCTCTGCACTCTTCTTGGGTATCCAGATCACTAGTGATCTTCCTCTGCACTCTGATTGGGTATCCAGATCACTAGTGATCTTCCTCTGCACTCTTCTTGGGTATCCAGATCACTAGTGATCTTCCTCTGCACTCTGCTTGGGTATCCAGATCACTAGTAATCTTCCTCTGCACTCTGCTTGGGTATCCAGATCACTAGTGATCTTCCTCTGCACTCTTCTTGGGTATCCAGATCACTAGGGATCTTCATCTGTTCTCTCAGTCATGTATACTGGTGCTTGCGCATGCATAACTGATAAAAAGGCAGGCTAAATGTTTTCATAATGATGTAGTGAATAAATCTCTAATTTTATAATCAGAGGAGTTCAACATTGCTATCAAGGAATCATAAATCAATAGACAGATGCAGAATGACAGATAAAACAATTATTTATGATTATCAATGTTACGAAAGATTACAAGAACTAGTCTAACAGTTCATAACTAATGTGTCTTTTGCAAAAGTCATATCAAACAGACTTTTGTGTCTGAAGCTCATTCATTACTTGATGATTGAGCAAAAATATAGAAAACCTTAGGTGGACAATTGGTGTGTCATTAGCACGCTATTTACATGTTGTAGTTCTACTAAGAATTTCGGAGTGCCACCTTGGTTTTAACTTTGTAATGAAACACATTTTGATGATTCTCGTTCAAATGTGGGACAAAGTCTCGAAGCTTGAGCCATTAGAGTTAAAAAATATGAATTATTGATTAGTTGGTGGTGATGGATGGCAGTTTTCTATCATTCTTGCAATGAGTATAGTAAGAAAATATACAATGGCCTGATAGAATAATCATCATGTATATGATAATTCTGCCATCTCTGCAGGGCTCTTCCTTGTCTGTGCTCTAGTTTTAGTGGTGATTTAAGGGAAGAGAGTTTCCAAAAGAATATCCAAACGTATTAATAATTTTCCTGCAGAGGGGCTTACTAATTATTTCTACTTTACAAATGATGTTTCTGTGTTGAGTCTATTCTAAATAGCCATATATTTGTTGTGCTCTGATTAAAAAAGTGATGAGCAGTTTTCATTTGAGTGGAGTTATGATTCTGGCCTTGATTCCTAATGACGTCGAGGTGACTTGAACACCAAGATTGCTACAATCTGAAACAAAAAAATGAAGCATATTAAGACCGAACTACAGAATTTATCACTTGATCAGACTTTTATAGGGTGACTCATTACCTGATTTATAGAAAATAATATAGATTATTAAATCAATTTTCTAAGGGCTCACACCCCTTAGAAACAATGTGGGCTAAGCCTCCAGGAGTTGCTTGTTTTGTTATTCTAATTTCTGCTTTTGTTTTCTGAATTCAGAAATGAGGCTTAGCCTGCATGTACTTGAGTTTTAAGCTGCCGATACACGCTGCAATTTTTTCTCGCGCTTGCAACGCAATTTCAGATTATTATTTTTTGGCTGAGGGAGAGCCTGAGCAAATGAGTTTGTGGTCTACAAAAACAGCAGTTTGCATCGAATGTGAAAGAGGTGTATTTATGGTACTCCCAAAACGCATATTTGTGTGTTTAAATGGTTTGTTTCTCTTAACATTCCTGCCTTAGTTTTGGCTTTCTACTAGACAGTACCAACCTTGTGGTTCTTTCAACAATTTTCTGCACTATTCTGTCATTAATACCCGGTAGCTCATCTTCAGCCGTGTTCAAAGCTTCTTGTATTTCATTTAATACGTTCCCTTGTGAGCCATATTTTGAAGCAAGCTGAAACAAGGAAAAACGAAAAATCTATTTTGAGTATGCATGAATAAGTCATCATCCTCATTATCACTCCAGCTGAGTTGACCTACAGAACAAACTCAAGGTCAACCAATCAGAATTGAGGATTCAACATCATATTTTGATTAGTATTTCCCATTATTCTGCCAAGAGAATTTATCAAATATTAGTTCTTCCTTCTTTAAATTAATCGTAAACGCTAGTCGAACTCATGGCGGAATTTTATTTCAATTAACAAGAAAAGTCTACATTGGATCTCGGAAAATTCTCGAAAAATGCTAACCAAAAATAGTGACCCATAATTCCTTTCGGGGAAGGCGATCAACTCAGCTGGTAGATCTGCCCCTAGTAATGAGTGTAGGAGCAAGAGGTTGACAAAGTCGCAGTACAAAATTGATTATTTTCTAATCCGCCAATAAAAATAGTTGACAAATGGCAACATCACAGACATGGTCATCATGGTATCAAACAAATACCTTTGCTCTAATGTTCAATGCACAGCTTAGCATGTGTGTTGCTAAATGCCTTACTGTGTTGCAAGTGTTAGCTAGATCATATAGAAAGCACAAACCTCTGTTAAAACTGGTGCAAGAACATTGCTTAAGCATCTAGATACAGGGCGTTTTGCTTTTGCAGGTTCCTGAGATAAGAAAAACACTGTCAGTTGATTGTTAATAGTAGTTTATGATTTATGTTCCCAAAGTATTCATGGAAAACCATAGTATGAATCCCAGCCCCCTCTCAAAAAAAAAGAAGAAAAAAAACATTTCACCCTATTTTCTGAGTTGTGTTTTTCACTTTCAAAAATCAAAAACTCAACTACCATGCGCCATGTTGGTCGCAGAATTATATGAAAACAGTTATAAAACCCAGGGACAAGCATGCTACCTCTCAACATACACCTATTTCAAAAAAGGGTGTTGCAGCTGAAAGCAACAAGCAAACACAAGACGGCAAAGAACATCTCTATTTTCTCCTTATTCATCATTTAGATGTGATTATTTTTGTCTGTTTATTTTGTAATGGTAGCTAGCCTGCGAGTGTTTTGTTTCTTTAAGTCAGTGTTGTTCCGAATCTTCAGCTAATTAAAGCATTGTTTGCAGGTGGTCTTGGCTTGTTGCTTGTTGTTTTCGGCTGCGACAACTTTAATTGAAATAGGTGTATGTCATATGATTATGCACATGTATGTATAGCTTGTTATTACTTACAGCCTTCTTTGAATCATTTGATACTATTTCCCCATTTTCACCACTTTTATTGGGGTTCCCCCTCATCGTAGGGAATATCCAGTCGTCGGTTTCATTATTATCTCTAAATATCAGAAAAGAAAATTACATAGTACGTCAAGAAATTGATATCTTTCTCTCTAAATATCACAAGATAAAATTAGCAAGTATGTCAAGATAAAATTAGCAAGTACGTCAACAAATAGATATCTTTTTGTCTAAATATCACAAGATAAAATTAGCAAGTACGTCAACAAATAGATATCTTTTTGTCTAAATATCACAAGATAAAATTAGCAAGTACGTCAACAAATAGATATCTTTTTGTCTAAATATCACAAGATAAAATTAGCAAGTACGTCAACAAATAGATATCTTTTTGTTTAAATATCACAAGATAAAATTAGCAAGTATGTCAACAAATAGATATCTTTTTGTCTAAATATCACAAGATAAAATTAGCAAGTACGTCAACAAATAGATATCTTTTTGTCTAAATATCACAAGATAAAATTAGCAAGTACGTCAACAAATAGATATCTTTTTGTCTAAATATCACAAGATAAAATTAGCAAGTACGTCAACAAATAGATATCTTTTTGTCTAAATATCACAAGATAAAATTAGCAAGTACGTCAACAAATAGATATCTTTTTGTCTAAATATCACAAGATAAAATTAGCAAGTACGTCAACAAATAGATATCTTTTTGTCTAAATATCACAAGATAAAATTAGCAAGTACGTCAACAAATAGATATCTTTTTGTCTAAATATCACAAGATAAAATTAGCAAGTACGTCAACAAATAGATATCTTTTTGTCTAAATATCACAAGATAAAATTAGCAAGTACGTCAACAAATAGATATCTTTTTGTCTAAATATCACAAGATAAAATTAGCAAGTACGTCAACAAATAGATATCTTTTTGTCTAAATATCACAAGATAAAATTAGCAAGTACGTCAACAAATAGATATCTTTTTGTCTAAATATCACAAGATAAAATTAGCAAGTACGTCAACAAATAGATATCTTTTTGTCTAAATATCACAAGATAAAATTAGCAAGTACGTCAACAAATAGATATTTTACTGGCTAGGAGGTCCAGATAATGGAAAAAAAGTGCAGCAAGGTTTTGAACATATGGACCAAGGCTGTTAGGCTAACATCTGTTTTCAAGGCTGAGGACACAATTTTTCCTATCCACACTGCCTTTAGGACAGTAAATATTTATAGTAATATATTTTTTACTTGTTTTGGAATTGGTTTTGTTGTTTAGCACTCAAAAATATAGCCCACTCAAACAGCCATATATACTTGACTATGATCAAAGATAGAAAATACCACCCACTCCAACAGCCAATCAGAACACACAATGTTTAGGATAACAAGCCAGAAAAAATAAAGTAAAAATAAGGCTGATGTAGAGACATACTCATCACTATCATTCCCTGAACTGCTATCATCGTCATCACCATGATTTTGTTTCCATCTTTTATATCGTTCTATTAATTCAACCAAATAACTATTCTTTTTTGCAGTTCTAATGAATCTATGTTTTAGAAGCTCTTTTGCAGTTGGTCTCTGAAAAGCAAAACACACAAATTATTTCAGTTTCTAAAGAAAATGTATATCAGTACAACACCAGAATAATAAGCATTAACCCAATAAAAAATTGTGGAAAATGGCTGAAACTCTATTACAAACTCTAAATTGCAATTGGAATGCAGTGGAGGAAGAGCCATTTATTCATTATTACATGATGAAGAATTGCAACTAATGTTTTGTAATACCAGGGCTAAAAAAATGGCTGCTCAAAAGCCAGTTGTAAAGACAGGCCACATTGGATTGGACTGATCAACATGTCATGTTCATTCAAGAGTCATCCTATAGGTGTTTGGCCAGACAAATGCCAATAGACCTCTTTCACATGACATCAAAGCAGCTCAATTTGGAGGAGAAAACGAAAGAATTTCAATCTCCTGAGAATCGGAACTTAATGTTTTGTCCTTCAGATTGAGCTGCATTCCGACATGCTGCAAGGGGTCTATCTTGGCCAGACATTGTCTGTTGACCAGGCATTATTTTGAGCCCTGAATACGAATTTCCTTTGTCCCCAACAGGCAATACTTCATGTTAGATCTGCCCATGCCTTTCCCCAAGAAATTTTGTAGAGTATGAAAAAAACAACCCATCTTGGACCCAACCCTCATCACACCTTAGAAATTCAAATCCCCAGGGGCATGGGGATAAAAGCTTGTTTTACTGCAATTCTCCATATTCTGCAAACTCAGACCAATTTCAACAGCTTACTGTGAAATTGGTTTTTCACTGCCATCAATCAAAACTAATCAGTCAGTACCTTTCATATTTTTTTGACTGGCGGCAGTGAAAAACCAAATCCCAACAGGCAACTTGGAACTACTGATTTGGCAGAATATTGAAAATTGCAGTAAACTCAACCATTTCTACTCACATCATTGGGATCTTTATTTAGACACAATGAAACAAACTCCTTGAATGCCTTGCTGAAGTTTCCAGTGAGTTCAGGAGGATTGTTTTTGGGGATCAAGAAGAGTACTCTCATTGGATGAAGGTCTGAGTTGGGTGGCTCTCCTTTAGCTAACTCTATTGCCGTTATTCCAAGGGACCAAATATCTGCCTACAATATAATATGTGTAATGTTGTTAAGTTTGCCTTCAGTTTGGTTGAACATACTCTTTCTTGATGAGCTTCATCATTATTCTTAACCTTAAGATTGTTACTGTGCAGATACTCCAACCAGGACCACTTTGATAAACTAGTGTCATTAACCAATCATGTTGCAATATTTAGTTCAATATTTTTAACCAGCCAATCAGATAGCACATTGATGCAAAAAGAGTGTGAGAACGTGATAATCTGATTGGCTAATGCTGTTATCAGTTCAATCTCTGTCTAGTTTACTGTTATCTGATTGGTCAGTTTTATTCAAGTGCATGGTCCCGGTTAGTGTGTCCGCACAGTAAGGAGTGATTGCAGTTAACTTCTTTTCTAGCGGACACTCTTGGGACCATGACTTGGTGTGCGCAATAGCAAGGTGTCCATCATATCCATGTGTCGGCAAGGCAAGAGTTGACCGTATAATACATGTATTTATCCCACACCATAGAAAATACAGCCAATCAGAAAGCAGGAATCTATGCATTTGTATTTGCTATGGTGTGGGATAAAATGGTTATACAATGGTTTCGAGTGGCATACTGTGGATATCCCACTTCTCACTTATATTTTCTTTGTATACACACTCGCCTAAAGGCTCGTGTGTATACTAGAAACTACAATCGAATCGGTATGCCACTCGAAACCATTGTATAACTAGTATGTATGGAGAGCTTTACCTTGGAATCATAAGCTGATTGCTTTATGACTTCTGGTGCCATCCAGAATGGTGTGCCTACAAATGTATTTCTCTTGTTTAAGGTGTCTGTCAGTTGTCCAGCCACACCAAAGTCAGCTAATTTCACATCTCCTGTTTCAGACATTAGGACATTGGCAGCTGGAGAATAACATAGAAAACAAGAGAACATTAAATAACAATGTTTGGCTGACCTTCCTATGGGACCTGTGTCCTGTTAGTCAGATTCACAACCAGTGTAGCACAGCATTGTATTGTTTTATTTGTTTATTCATTCAGTTATCAATTATTGTTGTTGTAAGCTTGTATTTTGTTGTCATAGATGATTGTGAATTTATGCTCACTTGGTTGTAAAGTTAATAATGATTTAATGATTTATTATTTATATATATATAATAAAGAATGAAAGAAATGAATGAACAAACTAATGAAAGAACGAATGAATAAATAAATAAGACAATAACATGCCATACAAAATCATCACAGTGGTAGGTATATATGAAGGATGTCTAACAAGGTGTTTCCCTGAAATCCCATTGGAACTGCTCTAGATAATTCTGTTTCCAGACAAGGACAGAACCAGCGCACTACTTGATGAGATAATTAATGCCAACTAAAAACAACTTTTGATTACCTTTTATGTCTCTGTGCAGCTTTTTCTCACCGTGTAAATACTCCAAACCCTTTAATACCTCTCTTAGGACAGTGGCAATATAGAATTCTTCTATGGGGCCAGCTTTCATCTGAAAATCATAAATCATCTTAAATCTTGGATCTACCAATCAAGATTAATTCTTTCTCAAGTGATATTTTTGCTGGCTGAGACATAATATCCATAAATTCTACAATGAAGTTACCCAGTGAAATAGCTATTTTACATTTAACAAATAGAAAACGTTTGCCGTGTTTACATAGCCTGATATAAACACAAGGGAAGTTTGGGATAAGTCGAGAGCTGTTGTGTAAAACCGAGCCACAGGTGAGGTTTACACAGAGCTCAAGACTTCTCCCAAACTTTCCCGAGTGTTTATATCAGACTATGTAAACACAGCATAACGTTTTCTATTTGTTTTATAAAATATTGAAATTGCCGTGTTTACGTAGCCTCATGTAAACATGGCTATCAGCCAATCAGAGCGCGCGTTATATCTGAACTATTTTATAAAAAAATATAATACAGGGTTGGTGCTACGCTATATATTCCCAATACAAAAATCAAGGACTTTTCAAGGTTGAGTATTCATGGACCACAATGACAATAGCCCATTTCACAGTTCTCCGCACCATCTTGAAACAAAGCAAGAGGAATGGTGAGATTGCAATGATAGAGACCATCTAGTGAACTGTGAAAGGGACTATCCTCCAAGAGTACAGTCGAACCTCCACTAACAACCACCTCCCCACAATTGTTATTTCTACCCAAGGGTCAGGAAATTTTGTCGCAGTTATAAATGAGTTCATACAATATAAAGAAACAGAGAGCTTGTGAGTACAATTTTTTTCTATAATGATGATTCAAAGTTGTAATCCTGGTTTTGCTGATTGTTCGAGGCTAGGAGTATTTATCCCCCCTCACCAAGACAAAGCCACATGAAAAACAAACATTATAAATAGCACAAGTTGCTTACCAGGTCCAGGGCAGATCCACCACCCAAATATTCCATTATAATCCATAACTTGGTTCTCTATAAACAAGAGGAAAACAGATTAGCAAAATGTGGATATAGACCTCTTGCAGCATGTCCGAATTCAGAAATCTAGCTGCTTTGATGTCATGTGAAGGTGGTACATTTGGTGCTAATCCACATCTCGCAACAAATTGGCAATATTTTACCCTTATTATGGCATATCCCTCATCATGTAAAACATAAAGCTGATGTTGATTGGTTTGTTTCAACAATACAAGGTGCATAATCTAATAGGATTACCTCCATATAAATATTGTAACTAGCAATATCTCTCAGCAAGAGCCCATTACCCAAAGCGTACAACTGGTACCGCTATCTCGAGTGATCATTTTCTCAGACTGGCTATTTTTAGATACATATTTCCTGCGTAAAATTAAGTGCCACAACAAAAGACTCCAAGATATTCACGACTGTAGAATGAAGCTACAGGTAACAAAGGATACAATACGCTTCTATTGAATTACGCACACTGTGTCCTCTATTGTGTCCTTTGCACGAAGTTACAGTATGCCCCTACTCGAGCTTCATTGATTCGCAAAGGCACCATTACCTGGTGGGAAAGCCTTTCTAAATATAGATGAAAACGATAACTCCTAAGGTAGAGATATGTGAGTTGTATGCTTCAGGTAATGGGCTCCTGCTCGCATTCTTCTAACCTAATCCCAACCACAACCAAAGGTCTAGATAGATTCACCAATTAATGATACAGATTTTCAACTGTACAAGCAAGTTCTCTAGATACCATATCTTGCAAACATAATCTATTGACAAAAAATTACTCTATTCCTAATTTATTGATGCTGCTCAATATACGATAGATTGTGTTGCAGGATGTATTGTATTCATTGTTAGGGTTCTGCAGAGTATTGTTTCATTATAAGTTCTTTGTTCTTGGCTATTGTTTTATTTTGTTCATGCCTCAGGTGTCCTGTAACACCAAGAAACAGCCAAATATTATTTCAAAGTTAGAAATAATTGGAAAACCACTAATGGTCATGGGCCACATCTACTACTTCCAATGAACACAATTTGGCCCATTTTACTAAGGGTAGCACCTAATGGCCAGTGGCTAACAAATCTGTGGCACTTATTTCATAGGAGTTGATCATTGCAGAGGGAGGAAAATCAGAGAAAAACCCTCAAAACAACTCAACTCACATATGACACAGAGCCCAGCAGGACTCAAACCCAGGTTATCTTGGTGAGACACAAGCACTCTCACCATTACACCACCCTAGTTCGTTAAGGCCAAACTAGTATGACTGTATGAATAATTTTACAGTATATCGTTTACCATTATTTTGCAGACTCAACTAGTTAAACCATTTCCAAGTTAAGAGAAATCACAATTTGTAAATAAATAACCTAGAACATTTTTCTTAATTGTTTAGCACAAGTGTTTGATTAACATCATTTAATAGTATACTCCATCAATAATATTGGCATATATATGACAAATACTACTGCATAAATATTTAGCAGGGGGGTTCAGAATAAACTTGAAGATGATCAATGATAGAAGAATTATATTCAACCGAGAGGTTATTTCAGGGTTTGATAAAATTTGAAGGCTATAACAATAAAAAAAAAACACAAAAGTTTATAAACTTCCTCATTCAGTGCCAGAGCTGATATTGCACCTAATTTCTTTACAACATACATAATTATATTGTATTTTGAATTCTAAACAAGTGATAGAATGTTCTACAACTTTTTAGGAAATATATATAAGACTGTGGGAATTTCTATTAGTTGCAAAGATTTAGTTTAAACTCAAAGATGTTCGCTAATATTTAGGATTCAAGTTTTCTGGCTAATCATTGGATGGTTATTCATAAGGTAGTTCCAAAATCAATATACCATATCTTTTACGTAGTTATTATCGTCAATCACACTAGTTACTCAGTCACTGCTGCAAGCAAAAGTTTTCAAAACTATGTGTGGGAGTGATTTGTCATGTTTAAATTTAACCCTTCTTATTCTTTCCACATAAATAATACATCAGAAATAGCAAGATATTCTTTAGTAATAACCAACCACTGCAAAGAGAACATCGCGAGAGGACATTTAATACGACCTTGAGTTTCAAACAACGTCATGTATACAGCCATGACGACAAAAGCTGTGCACACATAAGCAGGAAATAGAAATAATTTCTCAAAGATATCTTTAGAATTTCACAAAAATCGTGCAACACAAGGTTATTAAAATGTTTGTCTTATTGCTTGATCACGATAATCTCGATCAACGATTTAGACTTTTGTTCAATCGTAGTTTGATTAACGAGTATGTATAACTTCGAGAGGAGATTGACGTCTTCCTCCGAGAGAACTTCTGATCTTAGGTTCCAAAACAAATGCCCATCCCTCGATCCGAAGAATAAATAAATGTTCGATCTAAAAATTGGCGACTACAGGACCATACGTAGAATCAGACGTCAATTTTTTGAAAACCTTTGGATATTTTAATTATTATCAATGAGATTTTTCGGTGTAAATTCAAATTAGCAACACAACTCGATGTAAATATACATATATGTTCGCCCAACCCTCAGGGTATTACATCTGTAGAGAGTAGGTAGTCATATATATACGTATTTACCTAATAGAAAATTTTAGGAAAAATTAGAAGTTCGAAGCCCTTCTAGAGACCAGAGGTTACCAACTCAAAGTACACTTAAATAAAGATTGACTGCCAAGGAATTGGTACCGTTCCAGGTCGAAACGATCGTGAATAAAAGTGGTAAACGAAGTAGAGATACTTACTTTTAAGTACGAGCCATGATATTTGGTTACGAAAGGACTATCACACTGAGACAAGACAGTAATTTCTTGTTGGATATCTTCGATTTCGTCCTCAGCTTCCTCTAAGTCTATTATTTTTATCGCCACCACTTCATTCGTTTGGGTATCAATGCTAAATCAAAAAGCCTCATATTAGAACGTAATGATTACCTATTAGAACTTACACAATACAATCCTGTTAAAGCATGAGAAAGTGAAAAAATAACATGCCCAACTCTGTCTTTACCCCTTGAAAACTTCACCGAAAGAGCCTTTGCCAATGCGCTCAAGCTTCGAGAAGAGCTTCTCTGGATCAGCTTTCATGCCCTGAAAGAATAATTATCACAAATCCAGTCAACCCATTACATCCTGAATGTCATTTGAGAGAGTTATTTAAGTCGAAAAAATATAAATCTTGACGTGAAAACCTTGGAATTTTCAACTAGAGTTCGTATATTTAGAGTGAAACTTAACAACAACAGAAGGTTGTGTAGGTAGGCTAAAACGGCGAGTTTTTTCACACTTTGAACACGGGAAATATCGAATGGTTTAGTAAAGATAATACACAGGAAGGTAAAATACTTTGAAACCATTTCTAAGTACAACATACCAAGTTGTTTGCTGCCATTCAGTAACAAAAACATTCGCAACCGGAACAAGACAACATCGACTCCAGAAACGTAAAGTGTTGACTCCTGAAGACTTTGAGATGCCTTCAACAGCTTCTAGCTGTGCCAAACTCGGCCAGAAGTTGAACCATTATTCCATAATCATTAAGATGTCTCCTAAGGGCGAATATGTAAAGAAGAAAGACTATATTATGGAGAGGATTTTACTGTATAAAACTCGAGGAAACAAAATTGTGTACCGCCATGACATCGAAACGCGCTGCATTAGTGTACTCCATATATGGACATAACACATCACTTGGGTGCGGCCACAGGCTGTGCATGTGAGCACCAACATAGGTGTCTGGGATACCTGTGGTAAAGACTTGTATCAAAAAATAATACACAAATACAATAGAATATGACCACAAAACATGTAAGGTATTTCGGTATCGTGAAAAAATGATTTTGAGTTTGTGGTATTGATAATGATAGAAATAGAGCCGAATTGAGGGAAGTTTTTAATAAACCACAGGAAGCCCAACTTTAAAACTATTCCACCGACTTTTCGCTCAATTAGCCTTTGCAGACGTTCTTTTCGGTCGGTCCCCCGTTCCTTATCGCTCAAGCTGATCAGCTCAAGCTGATAAGGGAGGGAGCTTTAATCTAATTTGCTTGTAAGGCTTTCTTCGTAACTTGCCCAATCTTTGGTTTGCTAAGTGATCCAACAGGCTGAGGTGACCCAACCAGTAGCCCCTCCCAGCTCCGCGGAGAAAGGATTGGTCTAGCTATATCTGTAGCTCAGCTCGTGAATAAATAGTCCACATTAGTAGATCAGTGGACCTAGATAGTGTAGGAAGGGACATGTCCCCCTTGTGCATCCACGGTCGTTATTTGAACACAAACTGTCGGCTAAGCCCCAATTTAAATGAACCGAATTAGAATTTCGTTTGGATAAATTTCATATCCTCATGCATTGTGAACTGCTTAGTTATTTTTTTAAAATATTTTCGCAGTTGTATCCAAGAAAGAAGGATGAAATTATCTTTCATTCTCATAGTGATCAAAAATGACCTCCCCTAGCTCCTCTCACCCTTTTCAAAATTCTAGATCCGTCACCGCTTCCGTTCAAGCCTCCTGCGCAGCCGCTGTGAAGTGCTTTCGGTTCCCGTCATTCACCCACTATTTGATTTCACCCACGATTTGATTGGCTAATAGAAAACAATGTAGAAAGGAATGTTGTTCGAGTTGGAGCAGACGCTAGTGGGGGAATGACGGGAACCGGAAGCGCCTCACAGCGGCTTAGCAGGAGGCTATTCGAAAAAAGCATGGATGATAAAAGGACTAGTCCAGCCGTCCAGCCGTTCCAGCCGTTCCAGAGCTAATCAAAATGCGGCGGGATATCTCACAACTAAATGGCTTTTTTCCCCACTTTGTAGTACAGAATATAAAAATTGCTGTTTCTTTACAGCTCCAAACATTAGTTTATTTCTTGATGATGCGCTTGATCAAGAGTCCTGGTTTGATGGATTTACCGCGCTTTTTAACTTGAGAATAATTAGAAAATGCCTGACAAGTGAGAGAATTTTTTAAATATTTCTTTTAATAACATAACTGGAAAAAATTTAACGGAAATGAAAAGTTGTCCAATTTCCTTATGGTACTATAAAGGTTATGAGTTAGCCCAGAGCTAGCACCTATTTTTGTCACTTCGCTCTTACTGATGGGCTACCTGTGGCGGTTAAAGGAGAGGCCGAATTCAATTGGGATAGTTACGTAAGCAATGGCAGCACAATTACTACTAATCCTGTACACATGAACATTGCTTGGGCTTTCTGTGGGCTATGATACTTATGGTTCGGTCTGAGCAAATGGAAAAAATTCATTTCATTTTACTGGCAGAAACCAAAGTATGAGATCCTAACGGTCCAGTTTACGCCGGTGAACGAAAATAACTGTTAAAATGAAAATGAAATAATTCAGGGCAACTTAACGATAGCTCCTCTCTTCTTGGCAGAAAAGTAGTTCAAATTTGACTACGTAAAGATGCAATTGTCTTAGCAGGCGATAAATGTAACAGCTTTACAGATTTAAGTAGAAAACGAACTATGTGGATATGACTAGGTATGGAAGACTACATGTTTGTTCAACCCGGCTTTCTTACTTGTCCTAGCAAGTCTGGTGGCATTGATTGAAGCAGACAGAAATAACTCGAACAGTATATAACAAATATCTTCTAATAAATACAGTTATCTTATCAATAAAATCCAGGCTATTGATTCTCAAACATGCTCATTTGGGCCATCATGTCCATCACATCACTGACATTCCGCATTCCAGTTACATTATTTTCTTGGTAAGGTCGTCCTCGTCCTTGATACTTCTGTTGGTTTTGTGACTGATGTAATTGTTGTTGTTGTTGGTGGCGGTGGTCATTATATTTGGGTTGATGTTGCCATGCCAACGGAGGTGGTGGCGCGAAAGATGGATGAGGAGCATTGGCAGAGCCTGCATATACTTTAGGGGTTGTATTTGGAATACGTGATGCTCCTCGGCCCTTGCTTGCGTAATCTAAGACGGACCCTGAAACAGGAGTGTTCGTCGGCCTTGCGGTGCCTCCTGGATATCCTATAGAGATGCACACACAAGATTAATACGTGCTGAACAGAGAAATGCTAAATTGTAAAAAGCAAAGTTAATAGCGAGAATCATAGAAGAATACGGCCAATAAAAAGTCATCACTTTCCATACGTCAGTTCACTGGTCAAACACAGAGCATTCAGTCGAGACTGCAAGGTTCAAATTTGAATAATCCTTTGAAACTACCTTGCAGCCTCGATTGAATGCTTTGTCTGTGAGCAGAGAACCGATGTATGAGAAATGGAGAATACGGCTCTCTGTCGAGCAAATTTCTGAATTAAAATATCCTATCTTATTTTTTTCCACGTCTGTTTTAAAAATGATCAAACGTAACAAGAACAGAAAAAAGCACGACAAATTTTGGTTTGACCGTTACGTCATCGCGGCCATGTTGATAATATTTAACAAAAAAGTTCTCAATAGCATCCATTGCGAACACGTCTTGATCATTTTTATCACTACCAATGACGGATGTTTGACAAACCTGTTTCGTTACTGCTGTATCCAACTGATCCAACTGCAGCCATGTTTGGCTGACGAACAAACTGACTGGAAGGCACACCTCTTCCTCTTCCTCTGCCTCTACCACGTCCCAAACGAGTACCGCTGCCGCCATTTACCCCAGGTATGCTTGGTCGTTGTGGGTGTTGATATTGACGTGGCTGACTTGGGGGATTCATATTGGGCCCATTTCTATAGGCCTGAATATCATCTGATTCATAGGTAGGGCCAGATCGGTGGTACGATTCCATGGTATTCCCTCTAACAGCATCTTTATATTACGAGCAGACAAATAGTTTTGGTTTACATGTAAATGATAATACAAACTATGATAAGGAAACCACAAGGTTGCAATTCAAACTTCAGGAGAAGTCAGATAGCTTTAAACGATTAGACCTCTTTAGACCACATATCATTCCCTCGACAGGGGCAGATCCAGGATTTTGTTCAGGGAGCGGTTCAGCGTTGTAGAGGTACCTGCCCGCAAAAGCGCTGAACCCCCCCTCCCAATCCCCCAAAAAGATCAAACCTTGTGTCGGATATGCTTGCAAGTTGCAAATTTGGCACAAAGTTGACCCAGGGGGTGCGCAACCCTGCACCCCTCTGCTCCTGTTAGAGTATAATGTCTTTGCAAATAAGACACATGAATATGGATACAACTCTAACAAAGAATCTTATTATCAAGAGAATGACACATGGTCTAAAATGGGAACAAAATTACACCCAAGCTGATCCTCATAAACTCTCGCTTGTGTTTTATTACCACTAATAATCAACCTTTATAATAAAAAATAATATACTCACACCTTTAGAAAAAACTTTCTTACCTATGTTTGTCCTATCTGTTCTGTTGTATGAAGCATACAAGTTGGTTTCATCATCATCATTATTATTATCATTATTGTTGGTACCATTCACTGTGTTATTGACTTGGCCACTTAACACTGTACAGAAAGAACCCTCTGGTCTCTCCGGCACATGCTTTACAGTTAGAGGTACGTTGTAATGGGGGCAAAGAAAGTCTGCCATACAGAAGCTGCAAACAAAAACAAACACCCAATTTTAATCATCAATTTTTTTATTGCCCATCTTATCAAACCCTGAAACAGCCTGATAATAATTTGCAATTATTGGATGAGGCTGAGTATGATATGGAAAATAATGCATAATGAGGAGAGTGTTATCTGCCGAAGCCGTATCCATCTTTCCTCCAGCATTGTTCAAGAAGTTCTTTTTTTTGGAGTGGCTAAGAATTCTTGGATGTCTATGATATCCAGGCTCCTATTTTGCATAAACTGTAGGTCATCTGCCAGATATTTTGGCAGTCGACCTCAAACTTCTGAGACATTTGGTGGTCCACCCCAAACTGGCGAGGCATCTGTTGGTAAATTTGCCACCCTACATTCATGCAAATAATACCTGATATATTTAAAGTTAGGGCTCCCTGTGGATTTTATAACACATGAGCTTGTACCTGTTTCTTTTGACAGTTCCAAGTGCACAATACTTCACTTCTTGTTCATCATGCCATTCACATCTACAGATAACATAAATAATCAAATCGGAACTGATAGGGTCATCTTGTATTCAGAGGTTTCAATAGAAGATAGTTACTGGCTTTTACTACGGAGGGTCGTGGGTTCGATTCCCATCTGGGGCTCAGAATTTTTTCTGAGTCCATTCAGAATGGTACGATCACATATACATTTCATATTCTATCATCATACGCAAACCAACACTATCATGCAGTTACTGGCAGTTGATCACAAGTTACTTCGCCTCTCACAGCCAGCTATTTCATGATCAAACAGATAATCACTAAATGTAAATAATAATATAGTGCAGAACAGCAGCCTATTTTGTCAAGAGAGCCTCCTACTTCAAATATTACTGAAACCTCTGTGTATTGAGCTTTTGTCCTATAGATGCCTATCTGAAATGTATATGTGATCGTACCATACTGAATGGACTCAGAAAAAATTCTGAGCCCCAGATGGGATAGATGCCTATCTTTCAAACCGACCCTAACTAATTTAAACTGGTTAGAGCTGTGCTCCGGGGTCATACATGGACTGCATAACATCTGCCATAGGTGCCTTCTCATGCTTTCAGTTCGGCCCCATTGAGCTGCGGCAATGCTGTACTTGCGGTGGTGATTAGTGATAACACATTTTTTTGTTTTTTGTTTTTATTTTATTTTTTTATCTAAAAGCTCACTTACCTTGCACCAGGTTCGTAGTCAAAGATCGTGGTAGAAATAAGGTCAGTAGCTTGGGCCTTGGATATGGACTGCCCTTCAGTTGCAATATGGCTATACAAATCAATAATTAATCCCTCTAATTCATAAACCTTTTTTAGTCTGTTTGGCATTTCTGCAAATAAAGTTGAAAACACAGCTATTAATAAAATTGTACTAGCCATTGACAATTATAATGGACAGTATTCCATTGGGAGAAAAAAAGGTAGTTTTTCTAATAACCATACCTGCATTTCTTGCTAAACAGTCCAGACAGGCCTCTGTTAGCTTTGTTTCTGATGCCTTAAGACACAGGAAAATGAAAAAAAAATGTGAATAAAAGAAAATAATTGATCAAAATTTGCACTATGGACTAATATAGTCACTCTTATTGTTTTAATCTTAACTTACTCTGCTATATACTGGTGGAAAAACTGAATGTCCATTAGGATTTATAAATCTCAAGAGATCCCATAAGATTCGTCGGTGGGTATCTTCTTCTCTTGCAAGACCTTCTATAGGAATCTGGTGAGTTCTCTCGCCTAAAAACAAAAAATGAACAAAACATTTAAAAAGTGTGTTGTTATAGTTCCTATGATTAAGGGATAGTCCAAAAAAACTCTCCCCAAAATTTGCTATAAATTACTTTTATAAATTGCTAGCAGACATAATTACCTATAATTAGAAGTATTTGTACTCCTGTGCTTCAAGGGCTTTTTTTTATGGGTTTTCTGGTTTTCCTCCCTCCACAAAAATCAACTTCTAAATTCCAATTGGAATTTCTGTGGACTCTGTAGAGGTGCCACTGAGAAAATTTTTTTTTGACAGGGTGATAGCCTGTTTTTTTTTTTTTTTTGGCTACTAAATGTTATTTATATATATTTTATTTGATCCAATACTTACTAGTACTCATGCATTCATATCTATATCCAAGTGGAATTTCACCTGTTAAAATAATAATTTATTACAATATATGATCATACACTGTTTTTAGTAAATTAAACATTCCCATCATGATAATTATGAATGCTAGGCAGAGCAGAAAAATGACAAGGCTGCTTCTTTCACCATTTTTTAATTTAACTGACAGTGATACGCCAAAACTATAATGTTATTACATAATTATGATCATACACTGTTTTTAGTAAATTAAACATTCCCATAATGATAATTATGAATGCTAGGCAGAGCAGAAAAACGACAAGGCTGCTGCTACTGTCACCATTTTTTAATTTAACTGACAGTGATATGCCAAAACTATAATGTTATTACATAATTATGATCATACACTGTTTTTAGTAAATTAAACATTCCCATCACGATAATTATGAATGCTAGGCAGAGCAGAAAAGCGACAAGGCTGCTGCTACTGTCACCATTTTTTAGTTTAACTGACAGTGATATGCCAAAACTATAATTTAGTGTTTCATTTTTGGCACTGTTGCTCAAAACTTGTGACAAAATCCTGTCGAACTAGAGTAAAGCTAGTTGAAGATATTTATGAAAATGTCAGTTTTTCTGCTGATCAAAATATCACCTATCCCAAATTACAAGGCGTTATTTCTCTAAACTGAATTCTTTAAACTTTGGTTGCATTTGATATTTTTTTCTTTGGCCCCAAAAGAGTTTGTTTACAAAATATTGAGCTTAAAAATGTTTAGTGGTCGTTATAACGAGAGGCCAAAAATCGTTTTTCTGCTCTGTCTGAATGCTATATTTCATTATGTTTTATCATACATTTGCAAACTGTCAGACTTTGCCACCAAAATAATACTTCATTTTTTTAATCCTATGTTTCTTGGGATTATTCTAGGTCCATTGTGTATAAAATGCTCATATGTGACAGTGCAGTTCTTCAGAATTTCAAACTGTTTGTATTCTTTTAAGTTGTGCAATCTTTATTATACTGTGGGTGTTTGTGAAAATATTGTGACACACAAATAGGGCTAACCCTTGTCCTGAGTAAATGGGTATGAAATCAAGGAACACAGTATTATTTTTGTGCAGGGATTTCCTTAAAATTTTAAGTAGGCATATAGTTTACTTAATTTTTACAGGTGGCTGTATAAAGGGGGAAAAATCATTAACAGGCACAATTGGGACATGGAATGGCAAAAGTAGGCAACTCAGATACATAGGCCGGGGCGTAGCTACAGCATCTTTGCAAGTACTGTATGCATGGGTCCCATGGCCAAACACACCCTCAACCCAAAAGTAAAGTTTTTGCTTTCCATACATAAGGAATAGCTATGCCCCTGATAGCAAAAGTAGACGCCAGTGTTTGCCAGTTGCCAGCTTCTAATGAAATTCTAGTTTGTGAATTTGGAAAAAAAAATATTATACATAAGCATACCTGGATGAATAAATCTGTGCATGGTATTGATGATACCACTGTTAATGGAGAATTCAACCACTCCCAGCTCACAAGGTAGCTGTAGGTCATCAGAAGATGGGCACAGTGACATAAAACCAATGAAGAAGAACCTCTCATCACAGACCACTTTAAATAAAACAAATCATTATACATTAGCTATAGAGCTCTGATGAACTTTCATTATTAACTAATTTTGCTGAATGAGTTTCAATAATACTGCTTTAGAGCTTTATTGCTTTGTATTAAATATATCAGGTCCACAAATGAATCTCAAGAATCTCATTACCAGACTTCAGTGAAGAGTGAACCTCTATCAGGGTTCCCACTCATCTGGAAAAATAAAATCCCACGATTTTTCCCTGATTTCCCTGACCAAAAACCATTTTTCACTGGCCATACCAGCTGAGCGTCATTAAATTTTCTAACCAATTGATCACAGTCAATAATTGTGATTTTTTATGGCTGGCCCTGTGTTCAAGCACTTTTTTCTGCCTGAAAACTATTGACAATTGAATACAATATATTTTAAGTCATAGAAAAGTCCTAATCAGTGTGATATTTCATCTAAAAACCACTTGAGAAATGATTTTCAAAACAGAGAGTGAAGGGCAGCAGGTTTTCATCAACAATGCTTTGCGGGATTAGTTGTTCGCTCAGCTGATACTGTGCACTTATTTTAGGAAAAATGGTTGTTCGACCACAGGAAGCCCAACTAAAAATTCTGCATTGAAAACAAGTTTTTGAAGGCCGACAAAAATTCCCTGACTTTTCGCTAACTTTTGGGTAAGTTGCATAAATTCACTGACCAAGATCAAAATTCCCTGACAATTCCCTGACCTTGAAAAAAATTCAGGATTCACTGACTTTTTCCTGCTACGTTCATACCACCTAGCAATTTGATTGGCTAATAGAAAACAATGTAGAAAGAAATGTTGTTCGAGCAGTTGGAGCAGATGCTAGTGGGGGAATGACATGAACAGGAACTGCCTCACAGTGGCTGTGCAGGAGGCTATGAATAGTAATATCAGTCTTATACATCAAAATATCATTTTTCAATGCATTTTTTTAAGATTACATTTTCCAGGAGGCCAGGCTGACTTCACTTCTTCTCTCTGCCTGCGTCGCTTGTTTTCATTCAGACTTACAGTATCAACTCTTTGCTAGTTTGAATAAAAAGAAAGCCACATAAATTTATATTTTCTTACAATAGACCCTTTTCGAATATGGAGTCTATGACGTCATACAAGGAGAATGAGAATGTCCTGGATGTTGAAATCCAATGATTTCCACTAGCAGCATCCGGGACTAGAATGCCCTGGAGATTCAAAAACACAATCATTATCACTCATAACATCCGGGACATTCTAGGACTCCTCGTTTGACATCATAGATGCCATATTTGAAAAGGTTCTATTAAGCATAAATTTTAATAAGTTTGTTGCTATGATAGATTTGGAAGCAAAAAATAATTACCCTTCAGAAGAAGGCTACCCTGCTATGTAAATAGCAAAGTTTAATAAATTAAAATACCTAAAATTCCATCAAGAAAATGAGTAATTACAAAATAATGCACACCCAACTTTACTAAAAAAATCTAAAATATTTGATTGAATTTAAATTTTTTATAGAGCAGAATTTCTTGCCCTATCCTCTGCCTCCTCCCTCCCCTCCCCCTAATAATTTCTATGCATCTCCAAAACAATTTAACCACAAATGATTTTTGAAGTTGGAAAAAAATTCTTTTCCTGTTACTACTGTATATACTCACTGATAACAGCTGACCCGTACAGTCTCTACGGTCATTCCTCAATCCACCATAATTCTGTTTATTTGCCTTGGCCTGTCTGGCCATTTCCTGATACACTTCTTTTTCATGTTCTGGGAGATCCTTTAATTAAAACCAATACAGTTTCTACACATCACATAAATATCCTTTATCGTGATCAAACTTTTGTGATTAAAATACATGACGATGTTTTTGTTTGACGTAAGCTTCGCTTTTGTTATTCAGGTGTTTAGGCAGCTGGTTTACAAAACAAAGCAACTTGTGAAGATCGCTATAATATTAATCTTTACAGTAGCTTAAATTGTCATTTAAAGCTGCCTCGACATCAAACTAGAGAGGTCCCCAGATAAGAGATCTTAAGATCCCCAGATAAGAGATCTTAAGTTTCTTAGAGTTTGATCTCTTATCTGGGGACTAAAATAAGAACTTGCTAGTTTTGAGAGAATCTAGGAGAATCAGGTTTTAGAGTGCATGAACAAGAAGAGCGCTATTTTATGCGAGCAGTTTCACCGGCTTTTTTCATCTTTTCTCTTTTATTTCGGTTGATAATTAGTTGTTAAAGTCAACTAAGTGTATTCTAGTAATTTTCGAACTGTCAATAACGAAGGGCTTCTATACCTAACGTTCTTGCATCCACAGCAGACGCTCATACACATAATTTGTAAGCTTACCTTCCATCTTGGCCCAGCTAACCCCGCTAACGATTGCATTCCATTCGCCAAAACTACTCCTTGTCTCTCAAGCTGAGGACGTAAGGATATCATGTAGTAATAAAATGCATTTTTAGCTTGGTTCTTGTTCTTTTTGTTCGGCATTTTACTTCAAAGAATCATGAATAATGCAGCATGAGCAACACATAAGACGAAGTCGGAATGAAAGTGCAAGCGATGATCGATTACGGTATACTTACAGTAGATACAGCCACAGGGAGCCCGATTTAGAAAAAATGATAGGATGTGGTTGGGTGCTAGCGCGCATGCGTGATTATATCCACGTGAAAATTTCAAGATGGCGGTCGGAGGAGCTGAAGACCACTTTGCTAAAAAGTTGGCAAATAATGACAAAAGGATTCGTGACAGAGCTTTAAAAAGACTTCAGTCATGGATATCAAGTCGGCCATCAACTGGAACAGGTGTGTGTTACATAAAACATTGTTATTTAACTGTTTACTCGTTCATCTTCGTATAACTTTTCAAAAAATTAAGCTTATGAAATATTTTTCTTATTTTCCTCATAAAAATCTTTCTTATGTAAGATATTGTTAAAATTTTATATGAGGTTTTTCAATTAGAGGTAACAAATACCTCCGATTATGAGTAATGATAAAGCTTGTAACGTTATGGGAACATAGTACTGCATGTCTTGAGAAGCACGTGTTTGTAACCTTTAATATCATTTGGGGGGGGGGGGGGGGGCTGGAAAGGAGAGATAGTTACATGTATAACATGAGCTGCTTTCCTATTTCAGATCAGTTGTCATTTCCTTGATTATTGTTCCTTTGTCTATCAGTAATTGTTGAAAAATTACATGAATTTACAAAAAATCTTATTTTCAAGGGAATGACATGTGATCTGAAAAGGAAAATTATTACGTATAAATAAATAATGATTATTATTAGCCTCAAGACGATTTTTCTTTTGTTTTGTATTAGGTTATAGTGAATTAGAGCTTCTAAAGATATGGAAAGGTCTTTTTTACTGCTTTTGGATGTCTGACAGACCTTTAATTCAGGTACAAAATGAGAAGTTTTGCAAACACATTGAACGATGTGTAAGAAAAAGTATTGGAAACTACCTCATGATTGTGTTTTCTAAATAATAAAATAAATATATATATATATATATACAACAGCAAATATTTGTTCATGTATTTTCGTATGC
This sequence comes from Anthopleura xanthogrammica, assembly GCA_964019055.1. Taxonomy (NCBI): domain Eukaryota; kingdom Metazoa; phylum Cnidaria; class Anthozoa; order Actiniaria; family Actiniidae; genus Anthopleura; species Anthopleura xanthogrammica. The sequence continues at coordinate 6,361,262 of OZ025210.1, forward strand.
TGTTCTTCTGTTTTAGGAGGAGTTAGCAGAAAATATTTCTAAATTACAGCACAGCTTCAAGAATAAAGAGTCAGGTAAGCTTATAAATGAAAAGCACTACAATTCTGTGTCCCCTGAGACTATTTAGGGAGTTATCAGTATTTCTAAACTATAGTAAATGGTATTGAAAAGCCTTAGTCTAGATTAATGTTTGTAAACAATACTTTGTTTTTGTTTTTCCTTCAGGTTTTGCATTTATTATAACATTTTTTAAGACAATGCACAAAGAATGGCATGGGATTGATCGATTAAGACTGGACAAATTTTATCTGGTAAGTTATAAAAGATCTTGCAAGTCTCACATAAAAAAAACTTTTTCAAAATGCATTAGACTATTCACCAAAATACAAAATTTTATTTTTCTTTGAGAAATCTTACAGTATAACTCTCTGGTTTTCTTTCTCTGTGTCTCTATTTCCTACTCTTTGTAGCAGACCTATGAGGACTGTTATAGCATGTGGCAAGCACAGATACCACAGGAAGCCCAACAGGAGGGCAGTGGTGCAATAACATCTCCTGCATATAATAACAATTTTATTGACAAAGCTCTGCCGAAGTGTTTTTCTTTAACAAAAGGAAACTCTTCATGCTAAAATAGTTTTATTTATATTTTTGCTTCACAGTTGGTGAGAATGTTTATCAGAGAGAATTTTGAATTTTTAAAGATTAACAGTTGGGATCCAAGGTAATGGAGTGCAAAGTTAATAGAACATACTTAGTTCTTACTGAAAACTGTTAGTTCACTTCAGATGTTATAGTGATCAACATTAACCAATCTTTCTTTTGAACATACACATCATGATTGAATTCATGGTTGAATACATCGAGACCAAATTCATGAACCTGTAGTAGGGCTGGGTTGGTCTGTCAAAACCAATTTCGTTGCTTTCTGGTTGTCTAAGTAAATAGGAAAAAAGAATTGGGTTGCCACAAGAGACCACGGGCACAAGCATATGTCACTCTGTAAAAGCCAATCATGTCTGTAAAATCAATTTATCTTGTTTTTGATTTAATTCTCTAGCATTTGTAGTAGATTGTGTGATATTTACAAAGATGGACCACTTCATCCTTCAAAGGAAACTGTGAGTGTTAAAATATGTTTAAATACATGTGTTGAAGAATGAAATTTATTAATAATTACTTTGCATGTTCCTTAGAAATTAAAAATTGGTTTTAGTTTTTAAGTATGACCACATTTAATGTATTCACATACTTTTATGCATGGGCTTTTCGATGTGAAGCTTACTGGTTTTACCAATGAAGGTATGTAAAAGCTCATTTATAAGCAAAAAGGCTGTGCATAGAAGTATGCGAATACATTAAATGTGGCCATACTTTTGCACGTCGCACTGTAATTCTGGTTTAAAAATATCTTATTATCAATAGGTTCCGATTGGCATGAAGCTTCATCTTTGTGGTGTCTTTTTAAATGAACTTAGTAATATTGCCAAGGAAAAGGTAAGATACACTGTCAATAAAGGTTAAAAAATACCAAAGGTAGGAAATCATACCTGCAAAACTTAAAAATAAAGTACATTTTGCATAATTTAACATAAACTTAAACAGTAAAATTCCAAACAAAATTAGCATGTACTATTATTTTGTCTTCAACAGTGCTAGATAGCTTAAAACAAAATCTGGTTCTTAGCACAGCTGTTTGAAAATAGATCTTTTTTTCATTCAATAGTGCCTGCCTCTTAATTTTTTCATAAGAAAATTGTATTTCACTCCATAGGTGTCAGCAGAGATTATATCATTATTATTGGAACCATTCTTTGTTCTAGCTGCAGAAACTAAGAGGTGAGTTATTTTGCAAAATGCAGTGAATCATTAAAAAAAAAATTTTTAATTATTCTTTGCATACTGTAATTTTCTTAATATATTTGTGCAGTCAAGTGGTTAGCCGGGCTGTGAAAGATGGAGTGCTAGAAAAACTATTGGAGATTGAAGAAAAAAGGTTAAGAAAAGAAGAAGAAGAGGATGAAGGAGAAGATGACAATCAAGAGAAAAAGGATAAAATGTTACAGGTATTTTTACCAACCAAATCCTTCTTTTTATGTATCAATTTCCCTGGGGAAAAAAGCTCAAAGATATGACAACTATGTTGTAGGGAGCAATACCTCATTTTTATGTACCCTTTCCTCTGGAAACAAAAGCTCAAAGACATGACAGCCATCTTGGAAGTTACCATGTCAAATTCATCCAACGTGGTAGCAACATTATGACATCACATATACACCCCAAAAATCTAATTTATAAAATGAAATTCCTTAGAGCTTTCATTTCATTTTATTTTTTTCATTCCTTAAACTTTAAGACTAATACACTTAATAAAAAAATATGTATCTTGTTGCCAGATGAACTGCAAAGATATTGCCGATAAGCTGTTTTCCTTGGGAAGTGATAGACAGATACTGGGACGAAATAGGAATCTACTTTATCTTTACTCAAAAAAGTAAGTCATAGTACTTGATTTTGATTATATTAATGCTCAAAGTTATTGTGAATGTCCTAGAAAAACTAAAATTTCTAATTAAATAATTCTTTCCCTTATTAGATTCAAAAAAGCTGTTTCAGGTACGTGAATTAAGTAAATCTTTATTTATTTATCTTAACAAACTTGAGTTATTTTCAGTTAAAAAAACAACAAATGAGTCATTCCATAATATTAAGGGTAGTTAAATTCGTATGAATGGGTAACCTATGGTACTGCCTAACAGGACCTACACAGTACAAATTTTCTCATACAATATGCTTTAAGTCAAGAGGGATAATATACAGGGGTGGTAGGGGGTTTTCTCGTGAAATCATGAACAGGTTTTTTAAAATTTTTCCGTGATCTGTGATGTCAGAGCATGTCTTAAACGTAGTGAATCATGAATCATCTTGAATTTGAACATTTGGTATTTTCCTTGAGCCGTGATTGTCCTTTTTTTATTTTTCATGAACCGTGCCGAGACCCCCTTTACTGCCCTGAATATTCAATTATTTTATCTTCTAGATGATACAGAAGAAAATGAAAAAGGAAGAAAAAGAAAACTAGAAGAAGAAAAAGAAAGTGAGGAATTACCAGATGTAGATATTCCAGTTAAAAAACAGAAGAAGAAGAAAAAAAACCTGAGGTCAAATGGCTTTGCAGATAAAGAAGAAGTTGCCGAGGTAGAAAATGAACCAGAAGTAAAGCAAAACGATGGGAAGAAAAAGAAAAGGAAACGGAGTCAAAAAGATAATGGACAGGATGAAAGCAAAAAACAAGTCACAACGACACCTAAAATGAAAATCAAATCAAAACGATCAAAGGAAAAATTAGATATTAATGGGAATTCTGAAGATGATATTGCAAGTAAGGAGTCTATCGTAAAAGCAAGCAATGGCTTAAAGGAAGATGAAATGATTAGTGAACAAGTGTCAGCTCAAGGAAAAAGTAGCACATCAGAAATGATTGTAGAAAAGACAATAAAAGAGCTGAGGAATCAGGTTTCACCAGCACAAAATACAGAAAAAACACCTGTAAAGAAAAAGAAAAAGCAAGAACTTCAGGGCGATGAGACTCCTTTTGCTGCTTTCACCAAGACAATCACACCACCTGCATTTTTTAGGAAGGCTATCTCTCGCACTGAACCAAGGAAGGCCAAGACGACAAAGGTATTGAATCCCTTGCAGCTTGGCCAAAACATTTTAGATCACATTCACTACTGACAGCCTAGCAACACTCTACTGAAAGCCTAGCAACACCCTCCTGACAGCCTAGCAACACTCTACTGACAACATACCAACACCCTACTGACAGCCTACCAACACTCTACTGACAACATACCAACACCCTGACAGCCTAGCAACATCCTACTGACAACCTACCAACACCCTACTGACAGCCTACCAACATCCTACTGACAACCTACCAACACCCTCCTGACAACCCACAACACCCTACTGACAACCTACCAACACCCTCCTGACAACCCACAACACCCTCCTGACAACCGACAACACCCTCCTGACAACCCACAACACCCTCCTGACAACCTACCAACATTCTACTGACAATAGTATTCTGAAGTACTATCTTCTGTAAAACCAAATAGTAAAACCAAGTGATGTTAATTTATGCTTTCCCCTTCATTGTAGCTCACATGTCCAAATTCAGAACCTCAAAACTCAAAGAAGAAAGTAAGGATTCATCTGCACAAGAATAAAGCACAAAGCCCTTTAGGTACCATATGCCTCTTATTGCACAATTTCTGCAATGTTTTTACATTTAATAGACCCCTTTCACGTGACATCAAAGCAGCTCAATTTGGAGGACAAAACAAAAGAATTTCAATCTCCTGAGAATTGGAACCTATTGTTTTGTCCTCTAAATTGAGCTGCGTTCTGACTCACTGCTAGGGGTCTATTAGAGACTTGCCAAAAACAAGGCTGTCATTTTTTAGTGATGACTTATGGAAGTATCACATTTTATGCCTTTTAATCTAAATCTGGTCTGTTTTAATCTTAGATTATGTCAAGAGTGTAACCAGCAGTCCAGATATTCCCTTTGATGCAAGCCGCACACCAGAATTTGGGCTCTTGAAAGCCAAATCATTGGCTAAATCAAAGCCTGTAAGAGCTGGCAAGAAACACACACCATCTAAACGATCCAAAGCAATTGATTTTTTTTAGATATTATGTAATATATTTAGGGCCTATCGTGTCATGAGCTCTGCCTGGATTCAGGATTACTGTACAACCCAGGGCTTGAAATAATAGCCAGTCAACAGACAATATCCAGCCAGAATTGGAACTTGTCAGGTGAAAATTTTGCCTTGCTGGTCATTTTAACCAATAACATTGAGTCAAAAATGGGGTATGACCAAGCTAAACGAAATTGGCCAGACATAATGACTGGCAACTGACCGGCTGGTATTTCAAACCCTGCAACCCTTATCTCAAACTTTTCATTATCTCGAACATGGAATTTGGTAGAATGTTGGTAGGCTACAGTATACTGTTGGCTGACATCCTACCAACAAACCCCTCTTACATGACGTCAAAGCAGCTCAATTTGGAGGACGAAACAAAACAATTTCAAACTCCTGACAATTGGAACCTATTGTTTTGTCCTCCAAATTGAGCTGCATTCCGACGTGCTGCAAGGGGTCTTTAACTATTTGAGGGTCAACATTTTAAGCATCTAAATTCTGTAAACTTATTAATATTCCTTGACTCTTCTTTTTAACAATTGAAAGCAACACCTAGGCTTAGTCAAAGACAAACAAACATTTATGTTAGTAGAATGGAATTTACTTTTTATCAGTAGTTCTTGTAATATTTATGTATATCAAGATGACATGGCAGCAATAAATAATATAATCTTTACAGGTTGTTGTACGAGTATCAATCTTCACATAACCAAAAATGTGGTGTTACTAATACAACAGAAAACAACTTCAAAATTGTTGCTTCTTTCTTTCACGAAATGGGTATTTAAAATGCCCTTTTACTGTTATTAAATGGACTTCAAATTCATGTTCTCAAGGAATATAGACCCCTTGCGGCAAGTCTGGATGCAGCTCAATTTGGAGGACAAAACAATAGGTTCCAATTCTCAGGAGATTGAAATTTGTTTGTTTTGTCCTCCAAATTGAGCTTGACGTCACTTAACAGGGGTCTATAATCTGGAAGTTAAGATTGAGTAGCATGAACCATGTTTCAACAGCGGCCAATACATGACATGGGCTGCTTGTTTCATTTTTGTCTGGGATTTTGTCCCTGCAAGAATGTTTTACATGAGGTCATTATAAGTCATGATACCAACTCCTCTTTTAAGTAACGCCGTCGAATTTCAAGTGCTTGTTTGAAAAGAGTCATGTCCATTCCATCAATGCAACCTGCAATTCTTGCTTTCAGAACCACAGGAGCCCCAGTTTGGTTAATAATCTCCCCAATAAAATGATATTGTGAGCCCTTGACGAATGCTAGTGGTTCAACTAGGGATGTGTCTACAGTGAGTTCATTATTACCATCTTTGATTTTCACTTGACTTGTATTGATATTGTGTGAGAGAATCCTTAAATGAACAAAAAGAAATATAATTACTATTAGCTTTCTACCTGCAGTGTACTTCCAATAGACCCCTTGCATGTAACATCAAAGCACCTCAATTTGGAGGATAAAATGAAAGAATGTGAACCTTGTTAGAATTGGAAACCTATTGTTTTGTTCTCCAAACTAAGCTGCATTCCAAAGTGCTGCATGGGGTCTATAGACCTCTTTACCCTGGGCATACTGTTTTCCCATTTCAGACCATGTATCATTTCCTTGAAAATAAGATTCTTTGTTTGAGTTGTATCCATATTCATGTATCTTCTCATGCGCAACTGTTAAACAAAAGGAATGATACTCTAGGGAATGACACAGTCTGAAATGGGAAGACATTCCCAAGGCCTCAGATTTGAAGAGCGAATGCACTACCACTATAGCTACTACAACATCCTCCATGCCTCATCTCCCTTATGGCACGTCAGACTGTGCCTTGCTGTGATTGTGTCAGTGCCATGCCATGTATAAAAACAATATAAATTCTGAGCCATAACCGTGACGTAACCGTGCCATGACTTTTCACACTCAGACGAATTTGCTCTAAAATAAATAATAAAGTTGCTTGTCCCCAGTCCCCAAGTGGAGTGCTATGGAACTCAGTACTAACAAACACTGACACTACCCTAACTCCCTAAATGTTTGTTAGCCCTTTGTTTCAGCTTCAACTTGCACCACCTTCCTCCCCCGCTCCCCCTCCCCCCCCCCCCCCCTAGAATATGGGCTCATAGGCTCCTAGGTTTTAAGTTCAGTATGGTCATCAGCGCTCACAACAGTTCTATGGAGTAAGCTTACTTTTATTTGGCATTACAGTATCTTGCTTTACTTCATAAGACCATGCATTCTGATATCGTCTCCACTACTCACTGTGCTCACCTTCCCCAAGTCCTAACTGACTGACCAATCAGATGATCATGTAATCGTCTTACTTCTTCAATAGAGAGAATCCTTCCACTCGAAATCCCCGCCATTTTGTTTGATGGGTCATTGGAGGCAGACTGGGAATGAGTCAGAAATGAAACACAGGAAACCCACGCGTAGAAGACGACTTATTTAAAAGACGTTGTACAACACACGCAAAAAAAACAAAACAAGAAAAACAAGGAATAAAGAAAAAAATCTGGTCAAAAAACGGATTTCAAGGAAGGTAATGAGGAAGATTTTAGGATAAAAAAGAGATTTTTCTCAACCCTTGCTTGTGAGATTTTAAGGATAGTCGAACCATCAGTCCATGTTAGATCATCTTAACCTCTAACCCAACAAGCTTAATGCTATTCCAGAGATCTAGAACCAAAATTGATGAAAAGCTATTTGCTGGTAGGAATTAAACTTAAGAAGGTATAAGCATTGAATAAGGCAGCTAGGAATAATATTGGGCTTAAGATTTGTACAAGTATAGCTAGTACATGTACTCAGATGTTAAATTCTGATCCATTCATTATAATGTAAGCTTACAATGCATTCATGATCAGTTTTTGCAGGGTCTGCATCGAGCTTGGTAAACTAATACGTACAGCAATGGAAAAAGTCATTCAAGGAATCTTAAAGTTCCAGAACACCGTGCGGCCTAGTTTGTTTCCCACACTGAGAAAACTAGCAAACAAGGCAGAGGTAATTAATTCTGGTATAGTGCAAACACAAGTGTATGTGCCAACTAGAGTTATAATGCATGCTAGTTATACAGTGAGGTATTTTAATAGACCCTTTTCGGATATGGCACTAATGACGTCAAACCAGGATAAATCCTGGGATGTCCCAGATGTTGTGAGTGAAACCTTGAGCTCGTTGTTTTGACTTTTCCGAGTACATGTGGCCTGACATATTCTTTTCAGTTTTTTTCCTTGTGGATTAATGTTTTTAACTGATAAAAAGGTTCTCTGACCATCTACTATGATATGTAAGAAATAGATAATAAGATGGCCAATTCTAGTTTGACGTCTTCACAACAATATTTGAAAAAGGTCTATTAGTCAAAAAATTCAAAGCAGTGCATTATATATTATATCTGACATACGATGAGTTATCTGCATTCTGATTGGCTGTGTTTTCACTGTTGTGATAAAAGACGACATTGAGATGACCATTTCAAATTATTCCACAAACAGAATTCACAGAAAGGGATGAGCTAGGTACCCCTACCCCAACACACATGTTTCACGTTTTCACTTCATTTTCAACTCTCATCCCCACTTTCCACCACCAAAACACACACTTTTAGCATAATAAATACAAGTCTGCTATATCCTTACATCAACTCCCCCCCCCCCCCCCCCCCCACCTTTTAGAGTGTTCTGTGGTCCTTGACATACTATCCTGTGTACCTTGCCGTGACTATGTCAGTGCCATGTTTTGTATGAAAACATTAGAAATTCAATGCAGTTGCCATTCACTGTGCATAATAATCACATAATAATCACACCTCCATAATATCAAGGTCTCATACAAAATATCTATTATTATTGCTTGCAGCCACAAGTACTTTTTGTAGCCTGCATGGACAGTCGCATAGTGCCAGACACTTATACTAGTGCAAGTCCTGGACACATGTTTGTCATTAGGAATGCTGGTAACTTTGTACCACATGCAAGACTATTTGGCTCTCTTGGCCATACATACTCTGAACATGCTGCGCTAGAACTGGCTGTTGCTAAGAGTGAGGTCAAACATGTTGCTGTTTGCGGACACTCAAACTGCAAGGTACTCTAACTTTTTTATGCTCAGGTGTTACCTTATGGCTTTCTAGGGATTGTTGCAGGGTGGGTCAGCACTCACCTCTTACCTCTGAGGTCTCTGGGAATTCGGCATCACAAATGAGTAGAATTTGTTAGCTTGAGAGAGAGATCCCTTGATTTAATGTTTTTTGTCCAGGTTCTCTGTTTTTTCCTCTCTCTGCAAAACCTAACCTAAACCTAACCTTGAGGGCCGTAAGTTAGAAAACTGTAAAAGGTTATTATGTATCCCTCCTTAAATAAAGTTATTGTATTGCATTGTAACATGTTAAGTTCCAATTTAATCCATGAGTTGGCAGTGCCCTGAGTTACATCTTCCCAGAAGTTGTAGTGTTTAATAAAATTGATATCTGTTTTGGTTTGGTGGAAGGATTTGATCAGTCAGTAGGTTCATTGTTTGAAGCATATGCTGAACTCCTTGAAACCTGATGTATTCAATTCATTCTTTTCTATCAACACAGGCAATGGAAGGCCTATACAAGACTTGCAGTGGCTCAACAAAACAAGAAAATGATTCAGCTTTAGAAAACTGGATCAAGACCCATGGACAGTCATCCATGACCAAGCTAGATCAGTTGATAGTCCAGGATGGAAAACCAGTTCACTTAGTGTTTGGCGAAGAAAGTGATCCTGATAAAATTGAAGGCATTATTGACAAGGATGATAAATTGGATCCAGTTGATAAACTTTCACAGGTATATATGTCATATTTGCAGCCAATCGTTTTTAGGAAAAGAAAACACCAACTAATGTTCACTCAGACAACTAGCTATATTTCAAGATGCCTGGGCCTCTTCTCATTCTGGGAGCAGTGTATTAAATAGTTCGCAGGGATTCTCTAGTCACCAACCATCCCCCACACACACACACACTTGCTCCTCCCCTCCCCTCCCCCATCATAACCAACACCAGCAATTTTCTTACTTAATTTACAAGTTCCAGTTGTCTGATTATGAAAGGAGCCCTACAGTGTCCTTCTGCAATGGTTCACTTTCAATTTTTGATACAAACTTGTCCTGTTTTGAATGCGGTCAATGGAAGAAGGCACACCTTTTTTTGAGGCAACTTTTTAGAAGCAAAAAGGTCGTTAAAATTAATATTGCTTTGCTTTAGATTTCCCTGTCCTTTAGTTTTAATAATTGCTTTCTTTTTAGATCAACGTTTTGCAGCAGCTCCATAACATCAGATCGTACAGTTTTGTACGTGAACGCTTGAAAACTAAGGAGCTTCAACTTCATGCTCTATGGTTTGATATTGGGGATGGCCAAATGTTCCTTTTCTCAAGACAAAACAAGACATTTGAACCAGTCAACGAAAATACTTTAAAAACGCATCTTGACTCTTAAGTGACTCTCAAGGGAACTCCGAAGTTGAAAGTAAGTTACATACGATTTAATGAATTATGCTATGAGGTTAACCACACATTAAATGGCAGTAAATAAATATATAGATAATTTAATATTATTATGATACAATAGATCTCAGTGTGAATTAGTTGGTTCACTTTAGTGGGGTGTGAATTAAGACTTAAATGAAGTGAATAATAAGTCAATAGCGAAAAAATAGAAAACGCACGCACTTGCTGGGGGTTCTCATAAAGCACGGTCCCCAACCAATAACCAATGTGCACGAGCTCGAATTTCTAGCCCAAAGTGTATGATGGTAAACTGAGTCCTTACAATTTTTTGGCTCCTCTAAAAAAGCATCTGACAATGTTTCCTTAGACGTTTTCAATGGAAATGTGAGTATTTTAACAGACGAAAATAATAGCAATTTTTTTTGATATTTTCTTTGATTTTCCTGTTTCATTTTTGCAGGACTTGGTTTCCCAGAGAGCTTTGTGAGCTTTCATGCACATTGCCTATTAGAAAGCGAGATTTTCTTCTTGTTGCTGCTGCTGTTGTTGTTGTTGTTGTTGTTGAAATTTATAACAGCTAGTTTAAAATATATAATCAACTAGGAATACAAAGTTGAAGGTAGCCCGCATTTCAAAATAAGCTAAGAGTTATATTGAATAAAATATTGTAAAGAAAGGTCTGATATACCTATCTGCATGACTTTGTCCTTCACTTGACTCTGAAGATGACTTCCGCTCAGGTTATCGAAACGTCAGTCACATCAAACAGTCCTTCTCAGGACTACATCCACCCGGATGATCATAATACAAATATTGTTTCTTCGACAAATACTGTTACTTCGATAAATATGAATAAAATGACTTTTCTTGAACAAAACGATGCGATAAGTAATATAGACGAAGTAAGTCATATTGGAAGGAAGCTGAGTGCTGGAACAACATTGTAACATATGCTGCGCGTGTGGGAAATAAATGAGCTATTATTTAAAGCCTTCTGATGAAGTTGATAATTGTGCAGGTTTATGTACGCGCCATATTTTATTATAAAATAATTTTTTTTACATTGTAAATAATAATTATTATTATATTGTGAGATGCAAAATAATGAAATAGGGCAATTAACGATAATCGCGTGTTGATAGCATATAGGAAATCGTGAACAGGTGCTATGAGTTATTTGCATTTTATAAATTATTAAAATCTAATGTAAAAACACCTCTAGAATCCTTTCTTGGAGGAGTGCTAGGGTTCCTTATGGGGTAAACACGGTTCTTGCAGAAAATCTTCTTCAAGTGTTCTCGAAAATTCTGGCTCTGTAAGCAATAAATAAAAGGGTTCACAGCGGAGTTACATGTTATGAGAATGTTGCTGATAATAAAATGATGATCAGAAAAGTCGTACTCGAGACCACAATAAGATAAAAAATACAACGTAAGGTTTGGCGTCCAACAAACAAGGTATACGACGCTGACAATGACAACCATCTTGGTAGCCTTTTTTCTTAACTTCATCACACCAAATGGTGAAAATTGGATTTTGCATGTCGTGGGTTTGATCCAGAGCCGGAAGATGACTATGCTGTATAGACTAACCATGATAGAGGCCGGTAAGAGTAAACCAAATATGAACCAAAGAATGCTGTATCCCTGAGGTAGCCATGGATATTCTTCGGGCCACCATTCAGAGCAAAAGTTCTCCTTTTTATCGAAGTCTAGAAGAACGAACAAGGGACTATTGAACACCAAGCCAAAAACCCAAGCAATAACGACTATGTACCTGACTTTGCGCCGGTTTAATGCCATCTTTCGGGAGAAGGGACGTACAACGGCACAATAACGTTCAAAGGAGATAGCAACAAGAAAGATAATAGATGCAACTCCTGCTATCCATGCTATGGGACCTCCAGTGAACAACTTACAAAAAACCGCCCCTGTAGTGCCTTCGGGATGAGAAACAAAATACGTGAAAATGAATCGTGCAGGAAGGAACACTCCCAATATGATGTCAGCCAACGCGAGGTTGAGCAGGAGGTAGTTCATAGGCGATTTTGTTAGTTTACTGCTGACAATTATGTAGATAACTATTGAGTTCCCAGAGAAGTTGATGACTGCTATGACTAATAACGACACACTAAAGGCTATCTTGGTTGTTGTCAAGCCTTGGACATCGGTGCTATTGTCAGCCATCGTCAACCTGAATATCAAAAACATATGACATGAAAATTTAGAGAATTTTGCGCAACTTAAAAAGCAATTGTTTTTCCCACGATCGATCGCGATATAACGAAATGCTTCCAAACTAACATACATCATCTAGGAGGGGAGCGGTGATTCTGGGGTCTGATGTCACCTAATACTACTCATTACATCTTTTCCCTAATATCGCCTAATGCTATCCATGCACTGCAACCCAATATTTTGGCCATTTTCCCCAAAAATTTGTCAATGTTTCCAGAAGTTACGTAATGGACCAATAGCTTCCGGGGGACTTTGTCTCGTACAAGTATACTAGGGACATTAGCTTGAAACTTTGTTTTAGATATTTATTCCTATCTATTTTGTATATTTATTATTATCTATTATTTTCGCTGACTTCACCTGTAATTCAGTCATTTAATCTGCAAAAGGTGCAAATAGACTTATCTATCTATCTATCATTTGTGTCGCGGTGACATTGCGCTCCAGAGTCGGCCCGACTTGGCTAGAGAAAGGAGAAGAGAGATTTTGATGAGAGCTCACTATTAAAATCCTAATGAAATGTTTCGATTCCATCAGCCACTGAGCCTTTCGATGTACAATACTGTAATTATTTCGAAGTTATTTTTTCATCAGAAAACAACGACGATCAGATCGTGTATATCCTTGTCATTGTAATGTTTCTAAGTATATAACTAAAATATATGTAGAACATCAAAAATGAATTGTACTTTTTCCCAGATAATTCTTGAAACAATTAACAAATTATGAGTTATGTATCAAAATTAGCTAAACAATTAAGTTGTTCGTTCGGGAGAGAGGATATAGATAATTTCATGGAATTTTCGGTATATAAAGTGAAAGAACATTAACAACTATTATTGTTACTTACAGTTCGTGAAATGAGTAGTTTGTATTTCGAGATGTCAATCCAATTTTCGTGTATAGAATTCGAACTTGGGTCTTGTTTCAAAGTTGTTTAGGAATTCTAAAAGCAGATGTTGTGCTGTAAATGTACGAATGCGGAATTGTTTACCAAGTCAGCAAAATATTTATAACGACAAGGTAGACAAAACAGTTTTTATAGCTTAGGGCTATGTATGGAACTATAAATATTTGACGTATATTGGCCTTTCTGATATGTAATTGGTTGGGAGTGAAATAATAAATTCCTAATTCCTCTTATAATTCATAAAATGAATAAAAATAAAGAAAATACAACACAACCTGTTTGGTTTAATAATATATTCTTTCATTGCACAGGTTCATCAATGATTCAGTTCATAATTGCCTTTTTTCATTTGTAAACAGGGTATAAACAATTCTTTCTTCTTGAAAATTGATTTATAGAAATCCTTGAACATGTGTAACGACGTGGAAATCTGTCATCCGGTTGATCGCTGTACTTTTCCAAATTTTTGAAGAAAAAAAATCACGCAAAAACTTTATTTATTTATTCTTATAAAATTCATCAATGATTCATGACATAAAAGCCTCGGTATATTTTTGAACTACATACAAAAATCCCTCTTTTTTCTCGTAAAAAAAATCAATTTACTAAAAATTGAATTTTTAGGAACCCGTGATCATGTGTATCGAAGTGGAAATCCGTCATCCTTGATAGCAGTACTTTTCCAAATTTTAGGAAATTTCAAAAACTAATAATTCACGAATCGAGTCCAGGGTATGTTTTCGTTCCCTCGGGGTTTCCGTTCGTAGAACTATTTCAAAATTTAGGCAGCTTCATTTTCGAATATTGAAAATTTGGTTGACAGAGCTGTTTAATGGTATTTTTTACCCAAAGTGATTCATGACATTGATGAAGTGTCCGAGTCTGTGGCGTTGATGGTCTTGATGAATTGTTGACTGCGCATGCGCATGTGGGTTCCATCTGGGCTGCCAACACGCAAACGTAGAAGGAGGGGAAAAGGTTTCCTTAAAGTTTAAATTATGTTTGTTTTATTTATTTGACTTAAGATGTTTCAAAGAACAGCGGCTAGCAGCTTGCTGGTTAATCAGTGAGAAAGAGACCCTCGAAAAAAGAAACTGGGAAAAAATAATAATGATGATGATGATGTAAAATGTAACAATGCTGAAAAAAGGCTGATCCAAAGTTACGGTGTGACCTTGGCGTGACCTTCACTATACTCAACACAGGGGTGCGCCCCCCCCCCCCCCCCCTTCCCCCAGACAGACACTTTTTTTCTTTTATTGATTCATCCTCCCTGCAAACTGCAAAAAATAGTAGCAAAATATATATAGATTGATAGATAGATAGATGCTTTATTGACAATCTACTTAAAGTGCACCTAAAGTGTAATTTTCCCGCTATTTGGAAGTGAAGATATACACATATAATAACTTTAAGCTGCTGAAGCTGAATTGCGTAAATATAATTACAATTAACCATAAACTAAAAACTTGAATAATAATATATAAATATATAAATATCTACACTTAATAAAATTAATTAGATTCATTAGATACAATTGCTTCACATTACGAAGTCGTTTTACAGTGAGGACACTCGAACCGTGAACACTTTGAGGTTTCTTCATACTTTTTTCTCCTTTATCCCTTGTGTGAATCGATTGGAAATATGATTTATTTTGAACAATAGGTTTATTTGAGTACAGTGCTTCATTTTCAGAAGGTTTGAAGCAGTAGAAAGTTCATAGAATAAAAAATATAAAAATATCAAGTGTTCATGGTTCGATTGTCCTCACTGTAAAACACAATAATTTTGAGATTTAAATTTGAATACATTGAGAAAACAGAATAAGTTCATATCGCGACTAGTATTGCGACTCTCCTATAAGTTTAATTGGGAGAGAGCCGCCAATATAAACTCGTATTCGCGACTACGGCCAATACGGAATATATGTTCTCCCAACTAGCCGCCAACTGATAAACCCGTATTGGCTGCTCAAAATCGCAATAAGTTATACAAATGATTGATTTTAACACGGATTAAACCTCCAGGCTACACAGTAACTTTGGGGTTTATTGTAATAATCAATACCTATATAATATAGTATGGATAAAAAGTTAAATTTTACACCGTAAAAAATAAGAGAGATCACTTACTGACGTTTCGGACGCTAGTCCTTCGTCGGAGTAAAAAGCCGACGCGTCCGAAACGTCAGTAAGTGATCTCTCTTATTTTTTACGGTGTAAAATTTAACTTTTTATCCATACTGTTTCATTAGAAACACCGACGCAGCCCACACTAGCTTACCGCTAGTTATCATCCCTATATAATATATTTTATTTCAGTGGGTAAAAGTTGATGTCAATAGTATAAAACTCCAAATAGAAGTCTGTCTGTCTGTCTGTCTGTCTGTCTGTCTGTCTGTCTGTCTGTCTGTCTGTCTGTCTGTCTGTCTGTCTGTCTGTCTGTCTGTCTGTCTGTCTGTCTGTCTGTCTGTCTGTCTGTCTGTCTGTCTGTCTGTCTGTCTGTCTGTCTGTCTGTCTGTCTGTCTGTCTGTCTGTCTGTCTGTCTGTCTGTCTGTCTGTCTGTCTGTCTGTCTGTCTGTCTGTCTGTCTGTCTGTCTGTCTGTCTGTCTGTCTGTCTGTCTGTCTGTCTGTCTGTCTGTCTGTCTGTCTGTCTGTCTGTCTGTCTGTCTGTCTGTCTGTCTGTCTGTCTGTCTGTCTGTCTGTCTGTCTGTCTGTCTGTCTGTCTGTCTGTCTGTCTGTCTGTCTGTCTGTCTGTCTGTCTGTCTGTCTGTCTGTCTGTCTGTCTGTCTGTCTGTCTGTCTGTCTGTCTGTCTGTCTGTCTGTCTGTCTGTCTGTCTGTCTGTCTGTCTGTCTGTCTGTCTGTCTGTCTGTCTGTCTGTCTGTCTGTCTGTCTGTCTGTCTGTCTGTCTGTCTGTCTGTCTGTCTGTCTGTCTGTCTGTCTGTCTGTCTGTCTGTCTGTCTGTCTGTCTGTCTGTCTGTCTGTCTGTCTGTCTGTCTGTCTGTCTGTCTGTCTGTCTGTCTGTCTGTCTGTCTGTCTGTCTGTCTGTCTGTCTGTCTGTCTGTCTGTCTGTCTGTCTGTCTGTCTGTCTGTCTGTCTGTCTTTCTTTCTTTTAGTTCGTTCTGCCTCCCCTGCAACAACGTTGTAATCGAATCTACAGCACTATTTCATTTTATCCCGGAGATGCTCAAATGTTCATGGTTCGTGCGTATGAATACAATGCATCGAAAAGGCTATTATATTTTCCTTTCAAGCTAGGTGTGGGTAGCAGATAAAGCAAGGGATTAGAGAACTTATTCAACTGATAATCTTGACTCATTTTCCCCGGTTAATTTACAAAACGACTCGGTATTTTAACACATATTGGATCGATGTATCTAATTCCCTTAACCAGAGAGATACATTTGACAAATTTGAGCTTGCTCGTGGGTGTGGGGGTAAGGAAGGGAGGTGAATTCCCTTTTCAAAGAAACACTCCCTATAGCTAGCTGTCGTCATTAAATTCATAAATTAACAAAGAAACTAACATCAATAGACACATCAAGAGTTCCGCGCTGCTACTCAATGCGCATGCTCAGGGGATTAAAAAGTGGGATGATATTTTGTATAATATGCAATTTTTTGGTATGTTTGATTCAGAATTCACTTAACAGTACGCGATCTTGAATATTTAGTGAAAATTGTGCTTGACAAGAAAGATACAACTAAAATATAGCATATTTTACAAATTTTATCCCACTTTTTAATCCCCTGAGCATGCGCTTAGAGCAGTAGCGCGGAACTCTTGATGCTTGTATAGCAGATATATTATAAAGCAATAGATGTCGGAATGCAGCTCAATTTGGAGGCCGGCAGGCAAGATAATAGTTCCCAATTATCAGGAGTTGGAAATTCTTTCGTTTTGCCCATCAAATTGAGCTGCATTCCGACGGACGTGCTGCAAGGGGTCTATTGTTTGCCGTTGAAGGCATTGGAGTGTAACTCTGATATCTGCTATTCATCTGAGCTTAGCCGGACAGGTAATGATTTGCTAGGATTTCCATAGACGCCGAATTTTTACTGAAATTCCCTAGGGGAGCAACATTGAATTTAAGAAGTCTTCCTTGCTTTAGAAATCAGTCAGGCTGTTTGGAGGGTTATTAGTGCTTGAGGTCTTTAGTGTGACTCTGCGAGTTCAGTCAGTATACAAGAAGGTAAGTTTTAAAACACGATAACTTTTAGCCACTTTTTCGAAATCAGTTTTCTTTTTCTTCTTCTCGCTTGTCTTGTTCTTCAGTCTTGTTCTTGTTCTTCTTGCAGTCTTCGTCTTCTTCTTGTAGTCTTTGTATTCTTCTTGCAGTCAGTCTTCTTCAGCTCTTTGCTTTTTAATTAAGAAAAGTCGTAAAAACCCCTTTTTTCGTATCATATCGCTCGCTTGTTCGCGATATGACGGGAAACTCGTGAACAAAAACGACATCAGGCTCTTAACATGTGATAATCTCTATATATTCTATTAGTTGTTAGTAAGAACAATCCATGAATTCCATTTGGAAATAAATGCTTCCATTCAAGCGGATTTACAATGTCTAGGTTCAGTAAAACTTTCAATCCTAGCTCAATTAAACATACTTGTTTGAAGTTTAAGATGAATCAGCTTACTCACTACAATGCTTCGTATTAAAAAGTTTATTTTTACTGAAGACTGCAATAGTGGCTGTTATATGTTATAAGAGGATACAATATTAGGTAGTGGGCATTCTAAATCAACCTCAAAACGTTAAAGCTGATGCCGGCGCATTTTCTAAATTCGGATCTATTTTCCTGGACGGATGCTCTCAAAATTCCCCGCATTTTTTCCTAATCCAGGGAAAACTAATGTATTCTTCAAATGGATTAGAAAGCAAAACTTTTATTTCTATGGCAATAGCGTCTCTTTCTTGCCGGTCTTTCATCATTGAACCAGGACATCTCTCGCCTAGATAAAATCCTTTCGTTAAGCTATCAAAGCATCAACGTAATACTATGCAATTGTTTTTGGGATGCAGAATATGAAGAACTTTAATTTGAATCTAAGGTTGAACTCAAACTTGGCAAAAATAATTAAGAATTAACAATGACAAGGTTTCAACGTTTCCAACGCTTCGCTTTTAATTAATCCATTCTTTTGTCTTTTTATTATTTCTTATTGTTTTTTTCTTGTAACCTTGCCTACCTTGCTCTCATTGGTTATCTATTTTCTATCTTTATCATATATACACTACCTTCCACTCTTATTCTCTCTTTCACTCCGACGAAGGACTAGCGTCCGAAACGTCAGTAAGTGATCTCTCTTATTTTTTACGGTGTAAAATTTAACTTTTTATCCATACTGTTTCATAGAAACACCGACGCAGCCCACACTAGCTTACCGCTAGTTATCATCTCTTTTCAACAACACAGTCTATTGTTATCAGTGTTATGGTTCAACGACTCTTTATACCATTCAAAACTAATCATGATTTGATAGTTCATTTTCTCTTGACTAATGCCAATGTTAACTCAAAAGCATAAGATTAAGTATAATTATAATGCAAGGTATTTTGAACTCTTTGTCAATTTTGGATGCTAGGAGTTTTTATTTTTTTGAGTTTTTTCAGTTCAAGTTTTGTATAACTGGTTATATAACTAGATGTCTGACAAATTTTCCTTGGCTTTGTTGGCACTGTATTGATAATAGTATTGTATTCATTATTAGCATAGGAAACTCACAAAGCTAATCCAACCCTGGCCACTACCCAAGACCGTCTATCTATTATAATAAGTGCCTTCTAGACCAATGAAATTGCAAATTCCAGCGAGTAAGTGAATCGAAGTTAATCTCTAGAACAGAGTACTTTTAGCGTACATGGCTTTCGTAATTTTCGAACTTCGGTTTATTTTTCCCTATAAAACACCTCCAGAAAACAAGGAATTTGGCAGTAATATTTAAACCGTTCCATTAATGGAAAGTAAGGGGCTTTTTCTTATGTTTTCCGCAGAAACTTATGCATTTTTTAATGAAAATAGATTCCTCAGTTTAGAGGCGTTTCCAAATTTCAATAGCAAATATCAATATAATTCCCGATACGTTGATTACTTAGCAGTTATTCGCCGAAGGCGAAGTGATTATCGATGAATATTTACCGAGCGGCGAGTCTTCGAGCTGCGAGGTAAATATTCATCGATAACCACTGAGCTTGAGGTGAATAATTGTTTTAGTATAAATAAAAAGGTGATTATTTCAAAAAAGAAAGAAGGAAACAACATTGAAAGTGAAAATATTTTATTTTTTAAAAGCGCGACGGTCACGCTGACAGCCATTTTGTCCGAAAAGGTGATTATCGGCTGATAATCCGAGATAGAAAACCAATCAGAGCGCGCGATTTTGTATAATCACCTTTGTATTTATACTAATAATACTTAGTCTTTTTATCAAAAGCTTTTGATAGCATATGAGATAAATAAAAATAAAATAAAAAATAAGATCATAAAAGCACAACATCTCTTTTTTTTTACACTAGCAATTTTGAGGCGATTTTAGATGGAATTTTTGCGGCGATTTGGGTCTTAATCAAAAATGGTCAAGGATTAACTTGATCAAGTTTCATTTTAGAAGCATATAAAGGCAAAATTTATTATATTATAGTGTAAATGGGCCGTAAAACGCTAAATTTCAATTCAGTTTTTTGGCAAAGAACAAAATAGAAACAAAATTTCCTGCTCAAACTTTGTTCTTTCTTCTTGAATTTGCCAGCATTAGAAGCAACGTAAGATGAACGTATTGTGGTTATCTGTGGTTACCGTAGTTTTATTGCTACGTGTGGAGACAGGTAAGTTATGGACCTTTATCACAAGGCGGCCATGTTTATTCCCTTGAGAGAAAAAACCTTTGTTTGGAACGTTATGAAGCGTCTCAAAGCGAGGGCAAGGGGTCCCAAGGGAATCGAAACCCATTGTTTCACCCAATATGGCCGCTGTGTGACATCCATCCATCCATCCATCCATCCATCCATCCATCCATCCATCCATCCATCCATCCATCCATCCATCCATCCATCCATCCATCCATCCATCCATCCATCCATCCATCCATCCATCCATCCATCCATCCATCCATCCATCCATCCATCCATCCATCCATCCATCCATCCATCCATCCATCCATCCATCCATCCATCCATCCATCCATCCATCCATCCATCCATCCATCCATCCATCCATCCATCCATCCATCCATCCATCCATCCATCCATCCATCCATCCATCCATCCATCCATCCATCCATCCATCCATCCATCCATCCATCCATCCATCCATCCATCCATCCATCCATCCATCCATCCATCCATCCATCCATCCATCCATCCATCCATCCATCCATCCATCCATCCATCCATCCATCCATCCATCCATCCATCCATCCATCCATCCATCCATCCATCCATCCATCCATCCATCCATCCATCCATCCATCCATCCATCCATCCATCCATCCATCCATCCATCCATCCATCCATCCATCCATCCATCCATCCATCCATCCATCCATCCATCCATCCATCCATCCATCCATCCATCCATCCATCCATCCATCCATCCATCCATCCATCCATCCATCCATCCATCCATCCATCCATCCATCCATCCATCCATCCATCCATCCATCCATCCATCCATCCATCCATCCATCCATCCATCCATCCATCCATCCATCCATCCATCCATCCATCCATCCATCCATCCATCCATCCATCCATCCATCCATCCATCCATCCATCCATCCATCCATCCATCCATCCATCCATCCATCCATCCATCCATCCATCCATCCATCCATCCATCCATCCATCCATCCATCCATCCATCCATCCATCCATCCATCCATCCATCCATCCATCCATCCATCCATCCATCCATCCATCCATCCATCCATCCATCCATCCATCCATCCATCCATCCATCCATCCATCCATCCATCCATCCATCCATCCATCCATCCATCCATCCATCCATCCATCCATCCATCCATCCATCCATCCATCCATCCATCCATCCATCCATCCATCCATCCATCCATCCATCCATCCATCCATCCATCCATCCATCCATCCATCCATCCATCCATCCATCCATCCATCCATCCATCCATCCATCCATCCATCCATCCATCCATCCATCCATCCATCCATCCATCCATCCATCCATCCATCCATCCATCCATCCATCCATCCATCCATCCATCCATCCATCCATCCATCCATCCATCCATCCATCCATCCATCCATCCATCCATCCATCCATCCATCCATCCATCCATCCATCCATCCATCCATCCATCCATCCATCCATCCATCCATCCATCCATCCATCCATCCATCCATCCATCCATCCATCCATCCATCCATCCATCCATCCATCCATCCATCCATCCATCCATCCATCCATCCATCCATCCATCCATCCATCCATCCATCCATCCATCCATCCATCCATCCATCCATCCATCCATCCATCCATCCATCCATCCATCCATCCATCCATCCATCCATCCATCCATCCATCCATCCATCCATCCATCCATCCATCCATCCATCCATCCATCCATCCATCCATCCATCCATCCATCCATCCATCCATCCATCCATCCATCCATCCATCCATCCATCCATCCATCCATCCATCCATCCATCCATCCATCCATCCTATGTATAAATATCATACCAGTTAACAGTGCCTTTGTCTTGCGCAGGTCGCTCAAAATACATCAGGTTAAAACACTCCTTTCTGGATTCAGACCTCCTCAGTGATGATAATAGTAAGTTCACTCAGTCATCAGCCTTGCCATACCCCTACCAATCCTACCAATGATTGTGTGTGTTGAATTTGCAAACGTGCGAATCGTCGTAGCAAGATTTGGTGGACGTCAATCAAGGCGTTTCCATGACATTCCATAGTCACGTGCTCTTCAAAACTTTCTTTTTTCTGACAGTGTCATGGAAACCCTTTGATTGACGTCCACCAAAACCCGACTTTGTCGCGGTGGCAAATCGTATACGATTCCTTGCGTGTTATTGAAAATCACTGCAACTTTTGCCGCACTAAAATTGAACATCCTTTTTTGCTTTAGACTGCAAGACAGCAAACATAGGAGAGAGAGCCGTATCTCCTTCTATACCAGCCAGACAATGGATCGATACACCAACACTAGTTGAAGAATCACCAGGTAGTAGCTATTGTGTACTACTGATAAAGCAAATTGCGATACTTTGAAATCAAGAAAAATTGTAGACCTACGCAGATGACAATTATAGAATTCTTTGTTCCTGCTACTGCTACTGCTACTGCTACTGCTACTGCTACTGCTACTGCTACTGCTACTGCTACTGCTACTGCTACTGCTACTGCTACTGCTACTGCTACTGCTACTGCTACTGCTACTGCTACTGCTACTGCTACTGCTACTGCTACTGCTACTGCTACTGCTACTGCTACTGCTACTGCTACTGCTACTGCTACTGCTACTGCTACTGCTACTGCTACTGCTACTGCTACTGCTACTGCTACTGCTACTGCTACTGCTACTGCTACTGCTACTGCTACTGCTACTGCTACTGCTACTGCTACTGCTACTGCTACTGCTACTGCTACTGCTACTGCTACTGCTACTGCTACTGCTACTGCTACTGCTACTGCTACTGCTACTGCTACTGCTACTGCTACTGCTACTGCTACTGCTACTGCTACTGCTACTGCTACTGCTACTGCTACTGCTACTGCTACTGCTACTGCTACTGCTACTGCTACTGCTACTGCTACTGCTACTGCTACTGCTACTGCTACTGCTACTGCTACTGCTACTGCTACTGCTACTGCTACTGCTACTGCTACTGACAATTATTTTAATAGTAGCTCCGTTGTTCGCTTGAATTAGCACCAGCAATTTGCAACTTTCAATTCTGATTATTTGCTTTTATTTGGTAGGGAACTATAAAGTCACAGGACGTAAGGTGTTCATGGAACAGGTTATGGATTTTATGAAAGAAAAAGATATCAAATTTGAAAAAGAAACAACTGAAGAACCTAAAAAAATATTTCTAGAAATCGTTGCAGACACTGTGTTTATGGTATGTCCATTTTGTTTCTTTGCTTGCTTGTTTGTTGTTTGTTTTGTTTTGTTTAATTATTTATTTGCTTTATGTTTGTTTGTAAGTTTGTTTGTAATTTTGTCAGTTTGCT
The DNA here is from genome assembly GCA_964019055.1 of Anthopleura xanthogrammica. Lineage (NCBI taxonomy): Eukaryota > Metazoa > Cnidaria > Anthozoa > Actiniaria > Actiniidae > Anthopleura > Anthopleura xanthogrammica. Next base: position 6,384,848 of record OZ025210.1, read on the forward strand.
TTCTGCTTGTTTGTAAGTTTGTTTCTTTGCTTTCTGCTTTGTTTGCTTTCTGCTTTGTTTGCTTTCTGCTTGTTTGTAAATGTTTTTGTTTAAATATTTACTTTTTGTTTGTTTGTATTTTTGTTTGCTTTCTGCATTTTTGTTTGTACGTTTGTTTGTGTTTTTTTGACTTGTTTTTTCTATTGTTAGCTTGTTTGTGCTTGAGTTTTCTTACTAGTCAATCTTTTCTGTAAGGTCTCTAAGGTCTTCCTTTTTTCCCCTTTACTTAGAATCGTGTTATCTCTCCCAGACCCATTGAATGACTATTTTCTTTTTCAGAAAAACAACATAGAACTGAATGGACTTCTCAGTCTCAAGATATACGCACGCAAGATAGTAGCGCTGAACTGTGTATTAGACCTTGCGAGTACGAAATTCAAACCGTTTCCTGCAGCTGGGGATAGTCAAGACGGGCAAAATGGCCATGATGGTATCGACGGTGCAACAGGTATCAATTGAACTGACGATACAGCTTTCAAAAATGAATGGTGTAGGTTTTGTTGCATGTTGTTTACCAAGCTTGAAATGTATTATATTCATATGTAAATAGTGTCAGCACAGACGAAAATGATGTTGCATGGAAAAACGTGCAAACAAAGTTTGGTAAAATTTTAAATCGTTGTGACCTTTCGCTGAATTGAAGTACATCGCCCATAGTGC